>OX439129.1:37295026-37942900 GCA_949318235.1 Ecdyonurus torrentis | reverse complement strand
TTGTTGCTGAGTATAAATGTAAATAAATGATTTGAATATGTATGTATACAAAATAAAGACGTATCATAAAAATAAATTGATTATCAATAATAAAACAATTATTGGAGTTATTAAGATACTGTAATCATGTTCTTTACGTTGTTTGCATTTTTTTTTATCACCAGAAGTAATATTGCGCACGAGTTTTTTTTTTTTTTTTTTTTAAATTTTGCATATACAAAAATATATTTAAAAAACTTAAAGCAATTAATTATATGACGGAAATGGTTTAAAAGATTTCAAAATAGTTTTCAATCACGCGTATTTTTACACATAATTGGAGTAATTTAAGTTAATAACATTTATAGCAGTATTAGGTATACTGTATGCATATTAGGTGGATTATGAGACGTTACTTAGTAATTTACAATACATGTGTCAGCAAATTCAACAAAGATAACGTAGTTAGTAAAATTAATTCACAGATGGCTACCTACCTATTGAAAATAAAATAATATATTATACAATAAAAAAAAAAGTCATATCATCAAGTGTAAAGTAAAAGAGTAAAAGCAAAAATGGACTTGCATACAAGAAATAATGAAAAATAACAGCATCTGTTTTATAATAAAAGTGTCTAGTAAAAAAAAGATATATATTTATATATATAGGTTTTTTTATTTTATTTTTTCATATACAAAATACCGCGAGAGTTAATGCAAGAGGAGCCCCCATGACTCCCAATTAAATGCGTCGTTTCCTACCGTTATTTTTAAATTTCTATACAATAATAATCTTCCTGCTGTTTTTTTATTGCTTTTCAAGTAGCGAGAGTGACCAAAAATGAAATTAATATTAGTTTTTAATATATTATAATGTAATAAGAGTATAGGCTTTCAGTTTTTTATTTGTAACCTGATGTATATTAATTGCTAAATATATAAAAATAATAAAAAAACGAGTTCTTCAAATTTTTCGAGTGTTAATTAAGATAAATGTGCAAAAAAATAAAGGGTTTTAAAAAAAAAAGTTAGATTATTTTTAGAGACGACGTTTTAAAATACATTATTTAGAGGTAAAATTTTGCTTTTATCACATTTTTTTAAAATGGCTTCATTCAATGTACTAACTTTAGGTTCAAAGCAGCAAACAAATTTAAAGTTAATGACTTTGCTGTATAGATTTTTTGTTTTCTTTTCTTTAAGACGTAAAAATATTTTTGTAAAAATCTAAAAATATGTAGTTATGAAAAATATAATTAACAGAAAAAAAAATGCCTTGAAAACTCATATTAAATAGCTTTTAGAATCAAATTATCTTAATTTTGAATGAAGATGAAAAATAAAGATAAAAATAAAAATTTGTCACAA
The DNA here is from genome assembly GCA_949318235.1 of Ecdyonurus torrentis. Classification (NCBI taxonomy): domain Eukaryota; kingdom Metazoa; phylum Arthropoda; class Insecta; order Ephemeroptera; family Heptageniidae; genus Ecdyonurus; species Ecdyonurus torrentis. The sequence continues at coordinate 37,941,551 of OX439129.1, read as the reverse complement.
AATTATAGTTGAAGAGAATAATTTTAAAAAACAAACTATTTTTTAAGTATATAATTAAAAAAAATTGAAAATATAGAAGTAATTTTTATCATTATATTAAATAGATATACTATATAAAATTTAAAAGAAAAAAAAGTACAATAATATTTACACAAAGATCCTTGACCGTATCACCGCGGTTTAATTGTTTTTTTAAAAGTAATTCTAATTCCAGGCCAAATATATATTTTGTAGAATTTCATCATGATATGATTTGAAATGATAGAAATTTATACCTGAGCTACATTAAAATTAAAATCAATTACTTGTAGGTCTAATATTAAATTTTACACCTCATAAAAGAAAAAGTTCTAAATTTCAAGAATTACTGTCACTTGTATAACAATGTGGATTTTTATACTTTATAATTATTTTTTTTCTTTTTAGTAATAAGGGTAGGCTGGCGCCACTTATATTTTATGTCGGTGAATGCTCCAGGCATAAAAAAAATGTATCTTTATAAAGGTATAATCTTCCCTCAGTATAATTGTTATTTTTCTCATATATGTGTCGCAATATCATACGTATATAATTTGACACATTTTTTCTTTCTTTTTATTATTATTTTTTCTTTCTTTCTTGTCGTATACTTTACAAAACTTCGCTCTAATACACATGATATATATTTTTGATCAAATCAATCATAGCAATAATAAAAATTAAGCCCATGGGAAAAATACTATGATATCAAGTTTATAAAAAATATATATATATATTTTTAAAAAAATGGAATTCTTCAATAGATTAATGATGAAATTTTGCAAAGAAACATCTATATAATACAAGAAAGTGATTATGCGTATTTGATTTTAAAAGATATTATTATTATAAGAAAATTACATATTATAGTTTTATTAAATAACGAGTACTTGTAGCACAACATGCATGTTATGAAAATTTAATATAAAATTATTACCTACATTGTGTGTATAATAAATAATATACCTTTAGGTCACAAAACTACAAAATAAACTTCTTTTTTATTATTAGTATAATCCATCAAATTTCCTTAAAAATGTTGTAACGCAAAGAAAAAAAAAATCTGTTATAATCAATTTTTTAAAAAAAAAAATAATGAAAAGATCTATGTATATGAATGGGAATATTTTTAGCAAAAAAGTTCCGGGCGATCGAACTTAACTGATCACCAATTTAATTGCCATCCTCCTGTATTATTATGTCGCTATAATATATCCGCGCGGCCACCGTGTAACAGTCTTTAAGTGCCGCCTCATTGAATATAGACCCGTAATATTTTTACTAAAATGTGTAATGAATTGAAAAGAAATAAAAACAACAATATTTTTATGTAATAGTATATATATTTTGGTTTCGTAAAACTTCCTTCAATTATCGCAAATACACATTTTAAAGAGTAAAGATTTCATGATAGGTATATATTAGAATTAATTCTGATTTAAACTTTATATTATTTAAATGTTTTTTCTGAAACCAATTATACTTATGAAGCCTTTTTTTTTTAAATGTTTATATCTGAAAAAAATCATTTAACATGTGCCCTACTAACCGAGTCAAGCTAATAAAATTTTTGTTTCATTTATAAGGTACAATGAACAATATAAAAAAAGAACTATTATAATGTCTTATTGATCCGAATTTCTTATAGAAAAGATAATAATAATATTATCTTTTTTCATTATATTAATTTTTTTTAGTTATAAATATTTTTTTTAATTAGTTTTAGTGTACAAGATTGACTTTCATTAATGCTTGATGTTAACGAGAGCAAAAATATGAATTATATTTTTTATTAAGTTCTAATTATTATTTTTTTTTCAGTTGTTTTTTTTTTCTTTCTCTATATAAATAATAAGTATGATTGAAAGATTGAGTTTAATAGTTTGTTTCTTTTTATAAGCTTTCAAGTAATTTAGCTAATGTATAGTACTTACAATTATTATTAAATTTTATTTCTTTATATAACTTGTTTTTATTTATGTTTATAAAATTAGACTGAATATTTTAAATGTAATTCATATATTTGCACGTTTGTTAATTTTTATATTCCTTTGATTTAAAATTGTCACTGATATAAAATATCATTATTTCAGACTTTGTTATCACCGTTCATTAAAGTCACCAACAGACATTTTCTTAACACTTCTGGCTTAAAATGTCATCAAGCACAAAGTTGTGACTGATGAATTTTTTTTTCTTAATTTGAAGACGTTTTTATAAATTCACCACAGGAGGACTGTTAAACACTCTTTAAATAAGCACAATATTTACGTATTTTTTTCACTTGAAAAAAAAAAATAATAAATGTCCAAAAGAACACATTCATGCCTTTAGTCACTTATAAAAATGTATTTAAAAAAATTACCTTGTCAAAATGTTCCTGGTGTTGATGTGTTATCCAGGAGATTTGAAGTGGTGTTAGGTGCGGGTGGAGGTAACTTGAAGGTAACGTACGCTCGTGGTGCAGGCAGACAAGAATATGACTCCTGGCGCAGGGGCCACTCTGCTTTTTGTACGAGCACGTAACGGCCGGCTAGCGAACGCGGCGCGCGCCACTCCACTCCACTCAGTCAGTACTCAGGTAAGGATTTGTAGTGGGAGCAACCAAAGCAGCAGCAACTGGAGCAACTTTCGTTGCGTCTGCCTCTGCTTACCTGCATCGTGACAGAGGATACATTACATACGTGCATCAGCACATGTCACACGTGACTTACTCACTCACATCTATTCCACAAGTAAAATTTGATTAACAAAATCTTGGGTATTAAAAGAAAAAAAAATCCTGGTAGTATACTTATGAATAGTAAAATTTTAAAAGATTGAATGATTTAAAAATTAAAATATAAAGTTTTGCGTTATTCTTGAAGGAATAGATCACAATAAAACATAAGCATTTATGTCAAAAAACACTTGATGGGACTTAAGTTTGTTATGTCTCAAAACCCTCTATAGCAGTGATCAATTTTTTTTTTATTTATGCAACCCGCACAACATTTTTATACTTATTTTTGCATCTTTCTGGCGTTAGAAATTGGAATTGTCACGCAAATAGCATACTTTATAGTATTTTCACGCTCTCTTGTGGGGTCACATTTACACTGTAGTAAAAATTGTCATTAGTTTTGTAGATTCCATTTTACGTTTAATCATCAGAAAGCACAAGCTGTTTCATGTGGTATATAGCTTTAAAGGCGTAGAACACCTTGAACAAAAAAGTTGCGTAATATCCTAACAAACCTGAAAATCAATGTTGATTTGGCCGGAGTCATTGATTTCTAATTTATTTTCCATTCACAAAATGCCGCTGCCGGTCACTGACGTCACAGCTCGCCCGGTTTACTTGGGTTTACTTGCGCGTGGACCAGGCGAGCTGTGACGTCAGTGACCGGCAGCGTTATTTTGTGAATGGAAAATAAATTAGAAATCAATGACTTCGTCCAAATCAACGTTGATTTTTAGGTTTGTTAGGATATTACGCAACTTTTTTGTTCAAGGTGTTCTACGCCTTTAAGTAAGAATTTAGCACTGTAGTGCAGACAAGGAAAAGTTCATTCAAATTCTATTAACAAAATTTTATTAATTGCTAATATGCTAATACAGTAAATTATTGGAGACATTGTTTATTTGACAATGAAAAAACAGTGATACCCTACTTGACTTTTATAAGCATAATTATTTTGTAAATCAAAATAAGCAATAATCAATTTATTTATATGATTTTATATTGTAAACAATTTTTTATGCAAACATTTACGATTGTTTGCACTTGTGGAGGTTCCAGGAGGTTAAATCTGAGCACCAATCAAGTGAATCTAATGTCGTAATTTAAAAAAAAGTAATGATGCTGATTTATATTAAATTAAATGCATTATTTTGCTATAATTCTCAAAACCTAATGAACAGGAAATTTAACTTTAAAAAAATAAGCTTCATTAAATTTAATGATTACGAAAAATACAAAAAGAAATAAATAAATGAGAGAAAGTTTGTCAAATGTGACGACTGCAAAAAGATAAGAGAAATGAGAGAGGAACAACAAAAAATGACAAAGTAAAAGTTGACATGTACTAGAGGTATATATGTGACAAATATTTGAATAATGTGGTTAATTTTATATTTCTTTATTCATTTTCATTTCATGTTCAATAACCACAATTTTCAGTTTTGTGTGACATCTTATTTATTCATCAGTATTTCCACTTTTCCTTTGAAATATTTGCCATTCACATATGCAAGAACCGTGGTAGAAATGTTGAATGTTCACCAAGTCACATAGTATAATATAGTATTGTCAACAAATAACTTCACAAATGTCTTCGACAATGAGTATAATTTTGATCACAGGTATAGGACACTCTCTATATAATTTTAGCCCAGTATGAAGCGTGCCATACACGATAAACGAAAAGTGTAATGTTTGGGGTCTGTCACTCAATCATAGCGTGCGTTAAAAAAAAAGATAAATTAAATGTCTTTTGGCTTTCAATTAACATAAACGATACCCTTCGTCAGTGTTCAACTCATATACGTTTTTTTTAAGTTTTCTATTTTTAAGAAAATATAAGCTCTAAATTAAAAATATTATATGGTATTTAGGAAGGGTATTTTGACAATTTAAATGAAATTTCATCTTTTGTAATTATAGCATTATATAAATTTATAATGAATTCGTGTCAAAATTCAGCAATAGTGAAGTGATTAAAAGTTCGTATTTTGTATAGTTTGTTTTCATTGTATGAACGGTCGAAATGTTAAATAAAATTCCCAAGAAACTCAAAAATAAAAATATATCATGCTTTGTTGGCAGTATGATATTAAAAATAATTAAATTATGATCCTCACTAATAGTATGGAAAGTCTATTATACAGTAGTATTAGAATTTCCGTTGACGTTAGTTTTGTTGTCTGATTTTATGTACAATAATATAATGTATAGGAAATACGCAATGAAAATGAACGTCCTTGCGCCACAGGATTCTCATCAACAACTTCATTAAATTCTGACAACAATTCCATCCCTCGCGCTATATATTTAATATATTGTACATTATACTGTATTATATGTGTGTGTGAGTGTGTGTGTATATGATGTGTTTGTGATATAAATTATACTAGTAACCAATTTGTTTAGGTCTATATTATTATTAATAAATAATAATATAATAAAAATTATATTTTTGATGATTTATTTTTTACTATAATTGAAGTTCAATTTATATAAAAATACTTCGGTTATGTTACATATTATACATGGAGAGAGAGAGAGAGAGAGAGAGAGAGAGAGAGAGAGAGAGAGAGAGAGAGAGAGAGAGAGAGAGAGAGAGAAGGATTTAATATAAAAATTCAATCTAAACTTTTGTGTATAAAGGTAAATCATAAGAAATAGAGTATAGCAAGGTAAATTACAGTTTTTTTTTTTTTTTAATATAATATTTTTTAAGTTTTTACCATATATGGCTAATAAAGTAATAAGTAACATTAAGACAAATGATTATAGGATAGAAGGTCTGACAGAAAAAATGAAACTTATGTGTAGAGAGAAAAAGAGTTACGACAGGAGAAATCAATAAAAAAAAAATCCTCTTTGTGTGTGCATGTGTGTGTGTGCATGTGTGTGTGTGCATGTGTGTGTGTGTATGTGTGTGCTGATTGCAAAAAAAAAAAAAAAAAAAAATAAATGAAATGAAATTTTTGCAAAACTTTATAAAGGAGAGTTCAAATTTTGTAAAATGTTGTTTATTTTGAGGTTAATTATAGAAATCGCTAGTATTGTATTATTATATTGATAATTTAGTAAATATTCCATGAATTACAAAACAATTTTAAATTGTCATTTTATAGTTATCAATATAAATAATTTTGTACGTTTCCTAATTTTAATTTAGGCATAATGCGTTATATAAAGAAAAGCTGTCCAATATTTATAAACAAATAATAATTAAAAAAAGAAGACAAAATAGCAGAAAAGTTATAAAAATATAAGCAAGAAGAGCAGACTATAACTATGCTGCGATGCATATATCCGTAATTTCACTTCAATTGGGAGTCAATATTTCCGATATGTTTTGATTTGTACACAGTAATGCAACGTGCGACAAAAAAATGTATACCTCAATACAACATTGCAAAATATATGAATATTAATACCGTAGATATTTAAATTATATAATATAATAACATTAAAGAAAAAATTTCAAGGTGTATTGAGATATACGTTACATCTTGCTTACTGGGTTATTGATATTTTTTTTTCACAATGAATGATGTGTGAGAACTTATACATTAATGTTTCCTTGCTGTCCTATAAAACAGTAACATTCCTAGTTAGAAAGAAGGAAATACAAACAAAAGTTGTAAAATTTCTTTATTTCTCAAATTATATCCCGTGTTTGATCTTACAGCAAATAGAGTTATTTTAGTTTTCACGAAGTAATTTAAAATTAAACTCATCTTCTCTACAATATATATATATATATATATATATATATATATATATATATATATATATATATATATATATATAATTCTCTCTTCTTTAATTTAAACTTAATTTCTTTTAGTATATATATAGTTTTTGTACTTCTTTTTTTACACAAGTAAATAATATTATTTATTTTTCTTTCTTTTTCTTCTTCTTATTTTATTATTATTATTTTTATGTTATATAAAAATAAAGAGATAAAAAAATACTAAAGTTTTGATAAAATGAAAGTTTTATAATACCGCACATAAATTCAAAAGTTAATAAAGATTTTTTTTAGCGTTATTGTATGTAGTTAAAATCGTAAAAATTAATGACTGTTTAATATGAAAATATAATTTAGTAATGACTTTATTAAATATAACACCTTTAAAAAAAAGCATTTTTATACCGCTTGTATTTTTATATACATAAACTGTAATTGAATTATATTAAAATTTGATGGATCACTGCTGTTACTTTATAACAATATAAAAAATGATGATAATGTTTTTAAAATAAACATCAAAAACCCCAGTAGAAAAGCTTTAAACAATATTATATACAAAGTGTGGTCAATTTTGTGTTAAAATTGATTTTTAATTTCATAATTTAGTTTAAACGTTTTTAAAAGTTAAACTATAATTATAATAAAAACAACAAGTTGAAAATTGATTTCGTGGAATAGAAACAAAACACTTACACTTTTATAAAAACACAAGTAGTATTTTTGACCGTTATTAATTAAATATACTTACGAATTCATGTTGCATATTGTGGTATTTTACAATTTTTACTCATTAAAAAAGAAGTTTTTATATATATCACACAATATAATGCAAGTTAACGAATTTAAAATCTAAAGAACTATCAACAAAACCTTAAATGGAAAAAGTTAAGGATCTTGCTTACGTATAAAAGTGGTTTAAATACGTGTATATATATTATAAAAAAAAAGTAATATATGAACATCACGAAAATAATAATAATGATATAAAACTATAACTCGCCCCTCTTGTAGTTTATAATATATTTAGAGCAAAGGAATACTAACTTTTGCATAGTATAATATAGGTATAACTTTTATTTTATAACTCTTTTTTTTTTATAATATTAGATTTAATTCAAAATAAAATTTTTAGGTGATTTAAATGTATATATATGTAGGGTAATTGTTTTGCACATTCATAATAATATAAGAAATATCGTTTTGGATTAATATTATTCTCTAGAAAATTAATGAAAAAAATTTCTTTTTTTTTTTAATAATAATATTGCAAATCTTAATTTTTTGATCTTATGATTTTTTTCCTGATGTAGGTCAGTTATGTATAGTTCTATAAAAAAAAAAGAAACAAGTTTATAAACTGAAGGATTTATTGATGGGAAAAAAAATAAAAGAAGAAGATGGATAAATGTAATTACACATTGCAGACTGCAATGTTCTATGATGATGAAGACTTTTGCCCATAAAATATGCGTATTAACGAGAAAAATCTTGGCTACTGTTTCTGTTCTCACCATTTTTTTTTCTTTTAATACCAAGTCGCGTCAAACTGACATTATGTTGATATATTGAGTAATTCACTGCGTTTAACTTTTTAAAAAATGTGTTCCTGCATAAATAGAGAAATTGTAATCATTTTTTTTTCTTTCTATATTCTATATCTTAAAGGTGTGAATTTAGTGTCATTTTTATAATTTCCTGTAATATATTTCAACACTATATATATTTTTAAAACAGCAAAATATAAATGTTTATAGTAACGTTATAAAGTAAAAAATATATTTTTTGACCTGAAAATAGTTACGCTATACAGCTACGTACGTAATAATTAAAAATATAAATGAAAAAAACAGATTATAATTTTGTAATGTTTAGTGATAAAAAAGATGTTGTATAGTATATAATAGTATAATTACAAATTTTATTATTATCAAAGTACAAAACTTAAAGGTGTTATCAAATATTTTAGCACCGATTAACAATGATAGGTATAAAGAATAGTTAATATACAATGTGTTTTAAGTATACATCATACTTGAACATAAAAAAATAAATACTTTAATTATATATTTAATCATATATGTGTGTATATAATAACATATAGTATAAAATATAATATTGGATTTATTAGTTTGTAAAAGATAAAATATACAGATTAATTGCTGAAATTTATTATATTTTTATTTTCTTATCTTATATAAATAACTGTTTATTGGAACCATTTCAGTTCAATTCCTATCATATAATGAAGAAAACAAATAAAATTAAAACTTTTCATTTAAAGTTTTTTGTGAGATAGTGCGAAACAATTAGGGCTATATATATTTTTTTAAGTTATAACTTATGGGATATCAAAATGCATTAAAAAATATGTATAAATATTATATTTTTGTGGTTTTTTATTTACAAGTACAGTTTATTTAATTTGAATTCTATTTAGATTTGTGTGGCTTAAATTATAAGAGAAGAGTATTGAAATTTGATTTCAAATGATTATACAGCTATATAATAAAAATAAATTGATAATGCTAATCTAAACCTAATTTTAAGAAGTAAATCCTGTTTAAATTTAGGGGAAATATATTACAATAAATGGTTTTCAATATTGATAAAGGTGCTAATAAAGAATAATGGTCTTACATTACTGAGGAAAAATATTTAGTATTAATTTTTGTAATTTATCTTATTCTAATTTGTTACGTTTTGTTTGTTAATTTGCTTATGCATGAATAAAAAATTAATATACAAATGCGTAATGTGTGTGTGTGTGTGTGTGTGTGTGTGTGTGTGTGTTGTGTGTTGTGTATATATAATATGTAATTGTAATTAATATTATTAAAATTTATTATATTGCCTTATAAAAAAATACATTTGTTGTTGTTGTTGTGCATATTTAGCTGCTTTTACAATGGACGTAAATCGACGCATTTTCAAACGCGCAAAAATCCATTGAGGGTCCATTGTGAAAGCTTCTTTACAAAAACCTTAAAGGCGTAGAACACCTTGAACAAAAAAGTTATGTAATATCCTAACAAACCTGAAAATCAACGTTGATTTGGCGGAAGTCATTGATTTCTAATTTATTTTCCATTCACAAAATGCTACTGACGGTCACTGACGTCACAGCTCGCTTATTTTAAGCGCGCGAAAACTGGGCGAGCTGTGACGTCAGTGACCGCCAGTGGCATTTTGTGAATGGAAAATAAATTAGAAATCAATGACTCCAGTCAAATCAATGTTGATTTTCAGGTTTGTTAGGATATTACACAACTTTTTTGTTCAAGGTGTAAGTTATAATTTGCATTATTTTTATTTAAAAAAATGAATTTAGATTCTTTTGCTATAAATTGTACATGTACAGACACCGCCGTGACATAAAATTTTATAATATTGCCTCATACAGCAATACAATGTATTCAGCATTGAGCATTATGTGATACTTAAAGTCTCCATTTGAATGCATCGCTTATACCCATAAATCAATTCAATATAATTTTATACCACAGTGAGTGCACAGACATTGTGATATTATGACATTTATTATACATTATTTATACTTATGTTAAATTCAATGCATTTATATGGGGGCTTAAATCAAAGGCATAACAAATTTACAAGTTAACTTCTCTATAATGACAGATTATATCTTAGGATACCTGAAAATCATCATTTGTTTGTCCAAACTCACTGATTTCAAATTTATTTTAAATTATTTCTATTTGTCCGTTATCGCTTCTCCTGTATAATGACGTCACAGTCATCAATGAATCTGATTAGATGATTGTGACTATATACATACAGGAGACGATGTAACGGCTAAATACAAAAAATAAAAAATAAATGAGAAATCAACGAGTCCTAAATCAATGTTGATTTTCATGTATCTCAGAATATAATCTTCATTCTAGAGAAGTTATTTTGTAAGTTTTCTATGCCTTTAACATATTCATCCTTAGAAATAACATGGTATTATTTCCATACGGCAACAGTGAGAAATTCTGTGAGTCCATCCGTACTGCATAGACACTTCACGGGGCAAAAAATGGTCTATATTAAATTCAAGGAAATTTTAAAACATTATTTACTCCGCTCTAATACCTTTTCGTTAGATTTGTTTAACCTGAGTCTCTAGCAAATGGGTGACGATAAATCCTAGCAAGAAGGATGCATTATATTCTTCATCTTATATGATATTAAATTTTACTTTATTTTTTTTTATGACAATACTATATTATAATATAATATATTTTATGTATTTGCAAGCATTGCGTCAGTTAAAGTCTCCAAATCAATGCAATTTATTTACATAAAGCATATTATATAAGCATAAAGCATATTATATAAGCATAAAACATATATTGCATTCGTTCAGTACGTCGGAAGTAGATGTATTCACGATCTTTTCATTTGCATAAAAAAATGTATATATAAATTTTAAAGATTTCTATTTAATTATATAATTTTCATCTAAATATTATGTATGTAAATCAGTAATTTGTTTCTCTACTGTATGTGTATCTGCATCACCAATGTATGGAGCAAGTGAATCTGCCTGTTTCTTGGATGCCAATTAAAACAAAGCAAAACATAGTAAAATTATATGATATCACACTGTCAGTACGTACTGTACATTAAATATTTCACTAAAGTCCGTTTCTTTAAAAAGTACTTATATCTATCTCCCTAATTACTATATTACTGGATAAAAAGATGTTTTAATATTGATATGATTCATGTTGACATGTTTTTCTCTCTTTTTCACATTTAAAATTAGGCACAGATAAAAAAAAAAGATATAAAAGAGAGCAACAGAATCATTATTTTTGTTTCACAATATAACATGATAGAGCACATTGAGATCACTTCAGATTATTGTAATCTTGTTAAGATTTCCTCTTAATTCAGTGTCATAAAAATTATAATTAAGAACACTTAATTAAGTCAGGCATTTTTCTATGCCATAAAGAAAAAGAGAGTTTTTTTTTGTGTGTTTCTATTTTTAACCAAAATCTGCTTAGAAAGTATTTTTTTATATAATAAATTGTGCGAATTAAAATTATACACGGTAATAGTTAAAAAAGAAAAAAAAAAATTTTGTTTCTCTAAAGAAGTTTTTTCAAAAGACGAATAAAAAAATTATACGTTGTTAAATTGCTTATCTAAAGTTTTATTGTTTTAACTATCTTTTAAGGTTATATGTTTTATAAATAAAGGTTAAATGGAAGTAACACGAACTTTACTAAAAATTTGGAGCATTTCTCTCTATATTATGTACAAGAAAAGAAGATGTTTCACGGAAGCCGCCGTACGTCAAACTGCATTGTAAGACAATTTACTTTTTATGCATCCTCATGTGTATTATATGTGTATATTACTCTAAAAATTATTATCAAATAAACCGTTTGATAACATTTTTAAAATAAAAAAACAAAGCAAAATTACGTTACTTTTTCATAATATCAAAATATTGTACGTGTAGGAAAACAATCAAATGAGAAAAGAAAAAAACTACATAGCTTCTCAATTACCTGATGTCCAAAAAAAAAAAAAACGTTACATAATATGACTGTAAATTTAAAAATATCAGTCATGTTAAAGGTTAATGTTTTTGTATTAATTTCATACCATATAATTTTGCTTTAAAACCTAAAAAAAAAATCTTGGTCTTGTTTGTTTGTTTTGTTTTGACTTTCTATAATCATCATGTGATTATATGCACTTTAAATATTATCTTGGTTTAGATAATTAAGTAATAAAAAAATTAAATGTGCATTTCCTGACAAACTTCTATTATTACATTTAATTTACTATTTAAAACAAAATTAAAAGTCTAATTTACTATGAATATTATGTTCTATTAACCTATATAAATATATTTACATGATATATTAAAAATTAGCTACTTGGAAAAAAAAAGATTGAATTAATTTTTACTTAATTTTTATGTAAAATAAAAAAAAGGAAGTACTTTTTCTTAAAAAAAAAGACACAAAATGGGATTTTATTAAATTAAATGCATGTAATTGAATTAATTTTTTGAAATAAATGTAGGTTGGCAAGTAGTCTGTTTCCGCTCTGTCTGCATGAGTGGTCCATACATATAGTGGGTGGAAAACTCATTGAACATGATGATAATATCTTTTTATCTTTCTCTTATTTTCTTCTACATATTATATGTTGACCCTGATTTCATACGTATATATACTTACACATATACTATATCATACCACCACATATGGTAAATTTAGACAATTATAATAATAATAAAAAAAAAAAAATATATATATATATGTGTAATTTAATTTTATAGTACGTGCGAGTGCTATATATACCGAAACTGTTATTTTGAATATAAAAAATTATTATAACAAAAATTATCCTCCATTGTCATTCAAACATTTTTTTCTTCTTCTTTCATTCTTTGTTGAGGACAGTTCTCTAGGAAAAGAATAGAATCTATAAAATATAGACAGGTCATCGAATGTTATATGAATGTTATATGATAGAAAAATTAAATAGAAATTTTTATGTGACTCAGCTTCAAATTTCTTATCACGCATTTTTTTAATAAAATATTTATATGAAGAATGATTTTATAATTATTTTAATATCAAAACATGAATTGAATTTCTTTTATCCTTTCTATTAAAATAATAAAAAAAGAGAATATAAAAATTTCAAATAGAAGAACCGTATATTTTTTTTACAATTACTTTTATATTAATTTCTTAAAAGAAAAAGGAGTACTACTTTATATTTTTTAATTTCTTTTAATCTATTAAAAAATATATATTTATACCTGGTTCAATAATACGATCTCATATATTTTTAATTCAAAATTCGTGAGATCAAATAAATGTTTCTCTAGTATGGTATAGTTACAGGTAGTTGTTGTATATTATATATATTTACCACTATATGCTATTCATTTAATTTATTAATATGTTTTTTGTTATCATTGCGTTAAATCCTTATAAGGTACTAGCTAATTTCTTTCAAGAATTTTTAGTTAAAATTTTATATTGAATTTTTGATATTATATATACCATGCGAGAAATAAAAATGAAGAATACGGTATTGTTAATTAGAAGAAGATATTATTATTTTCCAGATTATTTGGTTACTGTAAGTATACATAGGGGATAAAACCATTCACAAATAAGTTCAAATCTTTTACTTATTTCCATCAATATCACTTTTTTTTTTAGATGTGCTGTTTGAATTATGTATACTTTTTACAATTTAAATTATTAAGCAGTACTTCCATTATATATTGGTACACTGAAAAAAGAAACTAAAGAGTTATTATTTATACTTTTTTTTTATAATAAATTCGTTAGATATACATACATAGTTTTTTAAGAACTAAACAGTTAACTATTTGCCGCTGAAGAAATTACATTTATATACTACATACATATCGAGTTACTGTTTAAACTTTTTTCAAACAAGTTATTGGTTTGTACTGAAGAGTTACATCGATGTAACTGAATAATTTCTTAAATTAATGTTTTTCGTGTACCCATAGAAATCTTAATATAATTTTGTTTAGTACTTCTTGCGACAACGAAAATATTCATCTTTTTTTTTTATTGGTTTAAAAAAAATGTAAAAGTGTATACCTAGAGTGTGTGACAATTATAAATTTCTCCTTTTTAGCTGCGCAGTAATTTTGTAAAAAAAAATGCTTAATAAGGTCCTGATGATCCTGCCATGCAAAAGGTTAAGAGATTACTAAAATTAGGGATTCCTGCCGTTTCTCCACATGCATCTAATTTAATAAACGACACCACCATTAACAAGCATTTCTATTAACAAATTTTTTTGCTGAGCCGAAATATAAAACATTAACTTACATGAAAAATAATTTTTAATAGCTATAAAAAGTTTTCTTCACAGCAGTAAAATATTTTCATGGCAGAGCCTATTGCATGATATTAATGTACTCTACTTTATATTTTAGGTTCGCTAACGTACCTACTGATCACTTTATTTTAGTATAGTCGTATGAGTCACAATAAATACACTGTATATTATATCCTTTAGGCAACAATTAAAATCTATTCATGGATACAATAATTTTTTAATTTGCATTTTACTTGTTATAGTATAACGTGTACATACGTACGTACGTACTTTACATTACATTAGTGAAGTGCTATAAAATAGAGAAGAATAAGCAAAAAAATGGCCAGAAATCCAATTACTTAAAGACAGACCTTGAAATTTTAACCCGGAGCCAGTATATTGAAATATACACTCACTCCCTGGATTTAAATATAGAAGCAAGAACCTCATCAAATTATACACAACGAACACTTCGAAATGATAAATGTATCAAGTCTTTTTATATATTTATATGACATTTATTTCAATTCGTATAGTGCATTTGATTCTACAAAGAAATAGATTATTTTATAAAAACTATATTTTATGTAAAAAAAAAGAAAAGAAAGAAAGAAAGAAAGAAAGAAAGAAAGAAAGAAAGAAAGAAAGAAAGAAAGAAAGAAAGAAAGAAAGAAAGAAAGAAAGAAAGAAAGAAAGAAAGAAAGAAAGAAAGAAAGAAAGAAAGAAAGAAAGAAAGAAAGAAAGAAAGAAAGAAAGAAAGAAAGAAAGAAAGAAAGAAAGAAAGAAAGAAAGAAAGAAAGAAAGAAAGAAAGAAAGAAAGAAAGAAAGAAAGAAAGAAAGAAAGAAAGAAAGAAAGAAAGAAAGAAAGAAAGAAAGAAAGAAAGAAAGAAAGAAAGAAAGAAAGAAAGAAAGAAAGAAAGAAGGAAAGAAAGAAAGAAAGAAAGAAAGAAAGAAAGAAAGAAAGAAAGAAAGAAAGAAAGAAAGAAAGAAAGAAAGAAAGAAAGAAAGAAAGAAAGAAAGAAAGAAAGAAAGAAAGAAAGAAAGAAAGAAAGAAAGAAAGAAAGAAAGAAAGAAAGAAGAAAGAAAGAAAGAAAGAAAGAAAGAAGAAAGAAAGAAAGAAAGAAAGAAAGAAAGAAAGAAAGAAAAGAAAGAAAGAAAGAAAGAAAGAAAGAAAGAAAGAAAGAAAGAAAGAAAGAAAGAAAGAAAGAAAGAAGAAAAATTAAAAACATTTAAATTATGTAGTATAATATTTTATTACTGCGGGAAAAACGTTACTTTATGAATATTATATAGAATGCATTTTTTTTTTAACTTCTTAAGTCTAGAACAACAAAACATTATTAAAAGCAAAAAAACGATTAGTCTTAATGAATGAGTAATAAAGGAAAACCTAATTTTTACGGAAGTTAGATACTCATTAAATACCGAAAGTATATAATATTAATAACGTGTCTAAAAAAACTTTTTATAGAGAGTAAAAATCAATAAAAAAATGAAGAGTGCTTTACTGTTGATTTCACAACAATCAATTTTCACCTTGCATGTTTAAGTGGCATCTCAATTTAGAAAAGAAAAACTACGCGCGATCATTAATCATAATTTATAATCACGAAGAAACGCTAATTATAATAACAATTTACCGCAAAACACAACAAGTAGATTAAAATGAAAAATAATATAACTAGAAAAAAAAAGATCATTATAATATATATATATATATAAAAAATAGATAAATTATTTTTCACACTTTAAAAGTCCATTATTTTCATACAAAAGAAGTGTTTAAAGGATCGAATTAGACCTTGTGTCTTGAGTATATATAATTTCTTAATTAAGTATTTTTATTATTATTTCTCACCTATAGATGTATCATTATACGCATATCATACAAAAATCATCATTATCATCGTTTTGCTTTCTAACTGCATTAGAAACGGCGAAAAATAAAAGATTAAATATTTTTGTGATGCATTTCCCGCCCCCTGCTTGCTTGTCTGCTGTATCATCGTATAAATGCGTATATTATATTGTTATAAGCAAGCAAGCAGCTATATCTGGGCCACCGGATCATGTTCCTGCCCACTGACCACAAGTCATCCTCCTATATATTCTGCATCTTCTTTTTATATTGAAGAAAGAAAAAAAATGGAGGGATGTAAGTTAAAACCATTACCGTAAGTTGAACTATGTTATTCACTTTCTTATTTACATACTTTTGTGTTCTAATTTTCTTCTTCTAAAAAGTTGTCATATTTTTAAGTACATAACTACTATCGACTTCAAAATATTTCAATTGGAAATTTATTGATGTAGAATAAAATAAAAGCTTATTTTAATGGTTCTCCTTTTTTCTCTTTTCTTTTTAGCAAATCTGAATTGTAGAGAATTTGAATGAGTCTTTATAACATTATATTTTAAATTTTTGTTTCATTATTAAATAGAATGAAAGTTAGTAGTTTTTGTGTATATTACAGGGGTTCGGACCCGTCACAAAAATTATCGGGTCCGCGGACCCGGGTCCGGGTCCTGAAAAAAAATTGACGGGTCCGCGGAGCCGGGTCCGGACCCTTTAAATTTTTTTTCGGGTCCGCGGAGCCGGGTCCGGACCCGTCAATTTTTTTTCCGGGTCCGGGACCCGGCTCCGGACCCGATCAAAATCTTCATATGGGTCCGGGTCCGGGTCCGGGTCCGGCTCCGAGGTTATTATATAAATTTGTAAAATTAACTATAAAATTAATTTGAGATTGTGAATCTAAAAAAGAATGCACAATTTTTTTTAGATGGAATAACAAATAAATATTTTTCCAGTATAATATGCTTTATTGATTTTTTGTTTCCACTTAACAAAGTGTTATTCATTTCTGCATAAAAACAGCTTGTCAGTCATATTCTATGCACACAAATCTGTAATAGCTAATATCACAAGCTTTTAGTCAGACATAATATTTAAAACAATAGCAATAAAAATACATTAATAGTCAAAATCACAATTTTGATTTACAACACAAGTCATTTTTTTATTTAATGTGTTTGTTCTGATCAACATTATGTCATTTATTTTTTCATTTATAGTCATTTTTTTTCAAAGTCGGGTCCGGGTTTTCGGACCCTTTTTTTTTTAAAGTTCGGGTCCGCGGAGCCGGGTCCGGACCCGTCAATTTTTTTTTCGGGTCCGCGGAGCCGGGTCCGGACCCGTCAATTTTTTTCTCGGGTCCGCGGAGCCGGGTCCGGACCCGTTAATTTTTTTTTCGGGTCCGCGGACCCGGCTCCGAAAGACCCGTCCAAAATATAGGGTTTTGGCCGGACCCGGGTCCGGGTCCGGGTCCGGGTCCGAACCCCTGGTATATTATTCCTGATATTACTTTACTCAAATATCAACTACACGGTAGAAATTCAATAATTAATTATGTTAGTCCCTAAAATTTTATAGGCAAAGAAAACATGAAACAACAAATTCTTTTTAATCATTAAGGACAAAATGAGCTCTACAAAACTGATGATAATTTTTACCAGAATGTAAATGTGGCCCCACAAGAGAGCGTGAAAAAACTCTGTAAAGTATGCAATTTGCGTGAATATTTTTGTTTATGACGTCATAAACAGGCAAAATTAGTAGGAAAATGTTGTGCGGGTTGCATAAATTGAAATTTTCTGATCACTGCTACATTTGGGTTTTGAGACAAACTATAAAGTTATTTATGTAAGGCCCATCAAGTGTTTTGTGATATAAATGCTTATGTTTTTATAATGTCTATGCCTTTAAATAGATTTACAGAAAGAAAATATATTGTCTAGATTATGGAATCAAATTCATTATAATTTAAAAACTTTTAATTCTAAAATACAGTTTTTTTTTAATGTTTCTATTAAATAGCTTATAATCACTAATAAGATTTTTCTAATAAGGTCTATTAATTGAGTGTGATATTGATATTGTGTATTGAAGTGAGAAAAAAAACTGTAAAACTTCTTATTTTGATAGTCTTTCATTTCTTTTTTTGTATGTTAATGTATTAAAATGAAATTTTGGAAAATATATGAATCGACCGATAAGGCTATACCTTGGTTGTATTTATGTAACTTGTAATTATCAACAACAACAACAACAACAACTTGCAGCGAAATTTATTGCATTGTACGGTAATACAAAATACAATACTAATTATAAATGTATGTATTCATAATTAACTATTAGCTAGTATTCACAATTGACAATACTGCATATATTTTCACAATGTATACAATTGTATAGACAGAAAAACGAATAGCTGCTTTTTACCAACAAAAAAGCAATAATGCTTTAAACAATGAGTTGTAAATAATAATATTTAATAATAACATTATGGTCTAATAAAAGCTTAATTTCTAAAACAAACATAGAAATGTTCTTATTTACTTTATTTTTATACCTTTTTAAGGAAAGTTTTCTCTTGATATGCATCATATATAAACATAATGATATATATCATAAAAATAGCTTTGCAATTGCAAGCAATTGCAGTATGTAGTGATTTTCAATGGTATTTTCAATAACTGAGACGAACACTTTTCATTTTTTTTTTCAAGTCAGTTCTGTGGTATTTTATAGTACATTCACATACCACACGATTATTATGAATTCTATATGATAACATAAAAAAAAATCCGCGACAAAATGAAAGAATTGCTTTTTTTTTATTCTTTTAATGTGATCACATAGAAACGATAAAGAGAAAAAAAATACGTATATCGCGCCGCCATATGAATGTAACTTTAAGTAATTTTCACCCCAATCCAATTACAAAATTGTAATGAAAAAATGTCTGCTTTGAAATTCTTTCGTTTATAACACTGACAGTGCAACACTGAACAAAAGGTATACGGAGAGGTCAATGTCATCGTATACATATAACATTTTAATTTATCAAGATTTGATTTTGCAATTTGATTTCAATAATAATTTTATTTTCACAGCCTACAGTTTAAAATTGATATCAAATTTACTAATAATATTCTTTTGAAATTCTCACTTACAATACATATAATATCAAATGATGTTTAAATCCTACAAATTTACAAAAAAAAACAAAAAAAAAAGGTTTAATAAATAGAAGATTGCATTATATAAGTAGAAAATATCGTATGACATTTGGCTTTTAAATATATATATATGAAGATGATTTTGTACTTTTCGATATGGGACTATTAACTAGAAACACCAATACAATTATTTTTAAATCAAATGTATAAAGTTATTATATATATATATATATATATATATATATATATATATATATATATATATATATATATCGATTTTTAAAATATGTTTTGATTTTTTGTCATGCGTCAATTTTAATACACGATGAATAAAAAAAAAAAGAACTACCTGGTAAAGGAAACGATATATCAAAAAATGACGCATCATTCTGTGATTATCGTGTTTTGTGCTATAATAAAATATTCTGCGGCAATATTTCTAGAAATTAGTAAAATAATAATAAAAATAATAAAAAAAAAGTGTTAGCTCTCATTCTTTTGTATACATATAAAGTAACAATATTTTCAATATAACTGCAGTCTGTCAATACTATTAACCCACTTAAGCAAGAGCTCAATATGTAGAGCTTTGATAAGAGGATGAGGTGTTAAATATAATATAAAACACACATATGCTTTTACACGTAACGAGTTTATATTATATATAGAGAGAAAACAATATAATATACTAGTTTCTCATGTTTCGATATTGTTATTCAAATATACGTATTGATAATCATGGCAATTCAAGACGTAATAAAAATCATGTAATGGTTGATTGCGTTATATATATTAACAGTTTAAAATTTAAATTAAATATATATTGAAGTACTGTATATGTACTACATTGTATGAGACTTCAAACATATATATATATATATATATATATAAAATTCTTAAAGCTTTTCTACAAATCTAACAACATGCACTTTTATTTCAATTAATACAAAATGGGACACTCAGTAACATTATTGAATTTCATTATTACCCAAATGTAACTCAGCAAAAAAGCTTGAAAAATTGTGAAGTAGGCAAAAACACACTATTACTGACGTCATGACTAGTGATGTTCAATAGAAAAAGTGTTGCGGGTTGCATACATTGACATTTTTCTTATACGTTTAAGGCGTCACGATTGGGTCCTTAGAGAAAATAATTGTATTTTTGGGAATCCCATTAAGTGTTTAATAAAATAAAAGGGCATGTTGTCTGGTCTGGAGAGTCGCTTTGAAGATATACTGGACTTAAAAAATTAAAACGTGAGATGGTACCAACGCATACACTTATTATGTCCCACACAACCCTTCTGTACCCTCACAAATTGGGGTTAAAAAAACTGTAAAGTAGGCAGTTTCATGACGTCATGATTTCTAAGTCTACAATTAGGTCTGCATGTAGCACGGGTTGCCTACTTTACAAGTTTTTTCCCCAGTTTTGTGAGGCTTCAGAAGGGACATAATATGTGTGTGTATGATAAATAGTCCCATCTCGTGATTTATCTTTAAGAGTTTTTTTTTTTTTTTTTTTTTTTTTTTTGAGGCCAATATCTCTTTAAATTATAAAGTTTCTACTATTAAAACGTGATACAAATTTGTTTTACTCCCCCCAGGCTTTACTGATATCTTAACATTTTTTTTCTTTGGGCCCCTCTGGAAGAACTTTTTGACCCTGTTTTAGTATAAAAAAAAACAACGATAATTTCTGCCTACATTACTCAATATTCTAACTGAACTTATAATTTTTTTTAAATTGCGTAATCTATTCAAATAAATGAGTATTTTTGCGTCATTTTAAATAGCAAAGAGAAGACGAAGTTTTAAACATAATACTATACATAAACATGACAGTGCATGTACATTGTTACTGGCAAATATTAAATCAACCTCTATAAAATATAAAGAAGTATATTTCATAATAATTAATATTTAAAATATCATTATATGTTAATGTATTTCTAAAGATTATTATTCTATTATTCTTTTCAATTTTATTTTACATAAGAAAAATATATTTTATGTAATTTAAAAGCGATAAATATGAATGGTAAATTTTGAAAGAGAAATGTATAAATATATATACGTTCCAGTACATTAAATGAAAAGCGTGTTATTTTTATACTACACATGAACATACATATCTTTTAAATAACATATAAACATATTTATATATATATTTTTTTAAATTTATATAATAATTCTGGTTAGAATAAATATATTATAAAAGTAGTGCATGTTATAAGGTGCATCCGTTTTTTTTTTTTTTTTTTTTTTTTTTATCAAAGTACTCACCTATTACAAGTTAACACATATGAAATCATTAATTTATTATCGTACGTGTTGATATAGATGACCTTTTAAATAAAATAGTATAATAAAACATTCAAGTTCAATAAGTGTTTAATCTCACGCATTCTCTTTTATTTCCTGTTATTTGTGTTCTTGTTTATGTATATTTTTTTCCCCCTTTAGTCTCGTTATGAACAAGGAGTAACATTTTTATTGATTGAATAGTTAATGTGAGAAAGATGTATAATATTTATTACTCCTATCTTTCGTATTTAAAAATCCTGGACAAACTTTCCATCTCACATACATATTATATATTATATCTTAATAAATTCATTAATTTACATAAATTATGCATATTAGGTCGATACAGTCATAAAAAAATTAAGTATATTATATTATTTTTTCTTTTGCTATAATTTTTTTTTTATTTATTATCCCTTAAAAGAAATTAAAGTAATAAATTTGTTTACTAGCTATCTAAAAGTTAGACACGTATCTTTTAATAATTTAATCCGTATAATGTGGCTTAAAAAAGTCATCAAAAAATCAGAACTTAAGTGATACTTTTTGAAAATAGACTATAATAAAAAAGTAATAAAAAAAAATACTACTTTTACAAGTAATGACATTTTAATATCATGTTTATATGTATTACAAATGTATACTTTTGAAATATTTTATTCTTCAATACAAACGTTAATAACTATATACGGACTTTACATCGCATACATTTATGATGTTCGCTAATCCTCTGACCTCCAAGATTACGCATTCCCATTTAAAAATTATTATTTTGTTGGTCATTTTTTTGTGTTTCAAAACATAGAGAACAGGATTTATGAATACTTTTTATTATCTTTCAAAAAAAAAAAAAAAAAAAAAAAAAAAAAAAAGAGAGATAATTTATATGTGCATTAGAGTAACAAAATTATTTATATTTATGTATCATTATAATGTATTGCACAGTATCATTCCAATTCTTGCTGTTTTTATTGTTTTTATATGATAATTTGATATGATTTTTGCAAATTGATAACAGAAAAATAGAACATATTACATTTTTGTCTATTTTTAAGTAAACAGTTGCGTGATTTTTTAGCCTAATTTGTTCAAATATTTTGATTTCATGAAGAAGAAAAAAATGAAAAAACAACAACAATTTTTTAAGGCTCATAATTTGCATGTAAATAAATTAAATGATAAAAATGTAAGTATTTAAATAAAAAAAAAGTCTTTGTTCTTTATTATGATTTTTTTTTTTTAATTTTGCAATTTAATTAAACCACATAGAGGTCAACTTTGTCAAAATTAAACATGTTCATTTTATGCAAATTTTAAATAAGTTAAACCTAATTTTTTTTTTTTTTTTTTTAGTCAGAAAAAAAAATGTGGAAAATAATTTAACAAAATAAAATATAAAAGAATATATTTTTTTAATTAGGTAGAGACAACAATTAATGTCAAACAACAGCTTGACTTTGTGTACGTAGAATATGACATATATATTTTTTTACTGATGCATCCTACATACAGTTTTTGTGTTTTGTTTTTTTCCTCTTAATAATATAGTATATTAACAAGAAGAAGAAGAAGAAGTAAAAAAAAAAAAAAAAAACGATTGAAGTTTATAAAAGAAAGTTCATATTTGTTTTTAATAAGATATCCGTAATGTTTTAGTTCAAGTAGTAGTAATTGTCTTGTTTGTTAAAGTCACTTAAACGTGTTCAAAAGGTATATTACATTATAATAAAATGAAATCACTTTTCTTGGCGCCAGTTTCTTTTGCTTTTGCAAGATATAATAATAATAATAAAAACATAGAAGACTATACGAAGTAAAAATAACGCCAATGACTTTTGAATGACCGACTTATATATCTATATAAGCAAGTGAGTCAGAGAAAATCACAAAAAAAAAAAAAAAAAAAAAAAAAGAGTTCATCAAATGCAAATCAACAAACGCAAAAATAAAATATAATTATATTAAATTTTATTGCTTTTACATGTACAATACACGTTTTAACAAGTATTTTTATTATACTTATTTGATTTATTACTTAAAAACTTAACTTAATTAATGGAAATAATTTCATTTTAACTATACATGTGTGTATGTATGTTTATTATCTAAAAATAATAATTTAAAATAATAAAAGAAGCCGTGATTTACTGAGTAAATTTCTAAACGTACTACATGTCGAACTCACTCACATGTATATTATCATTGTAAGTAATCTATAATAATAATAAGCATGTTGCCTATACTTACAGGGTATTAAATTAATGCCATTACTTTAAGTAGTGTTTAGAGTGCTTTACATATGTGAACGTAATGCACTAAATCTCACTTATTAATGTATTATGAGTGATAAAATTATAATTTTATGATTATTTATAAATTAACACACACTTTATACTACTTTTCTGATAAAGAAATTTGTAAGGAGGAAGTCAAAGTGTTTTGTAACATAGTGTTTAAATTATTATAGATTCCAATGTGTGCAAAGATTTGTTGTTGTATAAGAGAGAGAGAGAGAGAGAGAGAGAGAGAGAGAGAGAGAGAGAGAGAGAGAGAGAGAGAGAGAGAGAGAGAGAGAGAGAGAGAGAGAGAGAGAGAGAGAGAGAGAGAGAGAGAGGGGATTTACAGTTTTTTTAATCAATAATAAAATATATATTTATTATAAATTCTTTCTCTAATTCTGTCAAAGATAATTAATTTTAAGTCAACGATTGAATTAGAAAAAAATATATATTAAAAAATAATAATAAAACCAATATTATAGAAATAACAAAAACAATTTTCTTTAATTTGTTTGAAATAAAAACTTTTCAAGGTTGCAAAGTAATCTATAATAAGACCACCTTGATGTACGATGTTGATCAAAATAAAATATAATAAAACAAAAAAATTAAAAGTGGTAAGGAGATTGATAGAATATACAAACAAAAGAAAAAATAAAGAACATCAATATGATAAAAAAAGTGTAATTTTTTCAAACTTTTGACACCATAATTCACGTTAAAAGAAAGTTTGAAAAACCACAACTTTTTTTATTTATTATTATTATCTTACTTTTGGCGTCAAAGTTATTGACTTAAAAAGCTAAATTGGTTTATAAGATAATTATAAAAATATAAAATAAATACTACTAAAAACGTTGTATATAATCTCACTAAAAAGACACGAAATTATATGTTTCAAATATTAATTATTTTCCTTTAACAATTTGTCTGGCAAATACCACATTTTAAAACTTCAATATATAATTTCTGTTTTACATTTTTTTTATATGTCTCATTACAAGATATAGGTAGCAATAAAAAAAAATTAATATTATTAAAACGAAAGCAATAATATAAGAATTTAAACTTAAATTACCTATAACTAAATTATCCAATATTATTGATTATAGTATAATAAAATCTCATCTTCATATAAGTAAAACTTGTTTAAATATTTCTTAGTAAGTGAAGCTAAGAAAAAAAAATTGATTTGATGTTTATAAAAAACGGAAATACCAAAAACGTTATTATTATCGACCTTGGCAAGGCCGTTTGATTTTTAAATTAAACACGCGAATGTTTATAAAATGTAGGCACGACCTATTACACTTGGTCTCTATATAACGTATTTGCATCCAATTACATTCATCTATATCATTTTCTATGTGTATCATATAAACATTACTTCATGCATAAAATCAGGGGCACTCGGCCGAACATACAATGATTTTTTTTTTTTGAATGAAAGTTTCTTTAACACTTATATGCTCTACAAGCATACAATTATAAAATGTAACCTTAATGTTAAATCGTGATATTCAATAGCAAATAATAATAACAATACAGTAATAATAATAATATTTATAATATAGAAATAAGAAGTATGTAAGTTAGTATATAATTTTTATATAATATATACATTAAATAGTAATAAAATATTATTCTATTGTAATAATAGTTCGTTTTTTTTTTATAAGTTGTAATTTAATTTTTTTGCGAAAGTAATTTGTATTTTTATAATGGTATTGAAAAAAAAAATGAAAAATCGTATCCGGTTATTTTTTTATGTTGTTTATATTTATTTTTTTATGCATATACGCATGCTAATGATATAAAAAAGTGCGAACTACATGACTTGCTGATTAATAGGGTTGAAAGAATGTTTTTGTATCATAAAATATGTTGTAAAGCACATTTGATTTTATGATATGCCTGGAAAATTCACTTTTTTTAACTTATATTCTGACTCTCTCTCTCTCTCTCTCTCTCTCTCTCTCTCTCTCTCTCTCATTTTATTGACGCATTAGTTCTCATCCTTCTATTTTTATGATTATTTCGCAACCAAAGTTTATCGTTTCTTATACATCAATCATTAATTATCTAAATAAAAATACTCATATGAGTACAATAAAATTATCATTATATTTTCTGAATATTTTTCTAATCAGATTACATGATCGAAATCTCCCATTGCAAATATATAAAAAGTGCACACGAAAAAAAAAGTATTAAACTAACTGTCTTTGAGTGACACGTCATGACGTTAATGTATTCCAAACAGACAAGAGTATTTCATACAGAATCGTGCATGACGACTTATAATAATAAATAAGATTTTAATCAGTAAGGTGTCATTACTCTTTACCTCACTACATGTGATTGTAAATATAGGCAACAACAATGAGAAATTAATCAATAGAAAATATATTTTCAATGTACAATACTGACAGTTTATATAGAAATAAAATAAGATATAAAAGTAAATAAAAATTAAAACATTACAGAGTATTTTGAATTCTTTTTAAAAAAAATACTGTTATTGCTTTAAGCAAAATTTATTTGTTTATTTTTTTTTTAAGTCATCATTACGTATTTTAAAAAATAAAAGTTATTTTTATGTCTATATAAAAAAATTGTTTTCGTTAGATATCATTTTTCAGAAGTGCAATCTTTGATATTTATATATAAAAAAAAGATATAAAGTGAACAAACAAAAGGAAAGTAATGGCTAGGATAAAAGTGAAGAAAAGAATTACTCGCATGCAAAAAAATAAAATTGCTTCTGGGCATTACTCGTGATATTATAATTATATATTCTAGTCGAAACGGATTTAAATTTATTTTTAATGTTCAAAATCATATTGTATGTATATGTATTGAAACTAAGGAATTTGATTACTTTTTCTTCTTCTCATATAATTACTATTATTTTAAACACATACAAACATACAGAAACTCATTTTGAAAATTTTAAGTATTGTTTTCAGTTTTCTGTTTAATTATCGTAATTTGAAGCTTTGGATAAAATTAAAGTTTTCTGTTATATGATATGACAAAATACATTTACCATTATTTCGTTGATCTCTGCAATTATAATACAATAAATAAGTAAACATAATGACACTTTAAAGAATTCAGTACGTGCATATAACTGCGAGATTTTATGAATGTCCGATTTTTCTTAAATAATTGTTTATTTAACCAAGAATTGCCATTTGAAATGAGGATATGAATAACTAAGGAAGGGTGAATGCAACTGGCAATAAACCAGGTCTGATTTACTATAATTTAAAAATTTATTCAAATTAATTTAGTTTACTTTAATTGGTACATAACAACTAGCATTCAGTTCTGCGAGTGTTAAAATATAAAACTTAAACAAGTTTTTATTAAAGATTGTCC
Organism: Ecdyonurus torrentis; assembly: GCA_949318235.1. Lineage (NCBI taxonomy): Eukaryota > Metazoa > Arthropoda > Insecta > Ephemeroptera > Heptageniidae > Ecdyonurus > Ecdyonurus torrentis. The sequence goes on along the minus strand of OX439129.1, from coordinate 37,914,227 downwards.
TCTTATGCTTGAATTTTTAGCAATTACGTTAAAGTTAATATTAATATTGAACAAATTTTAAATTCGCTTTCTCTGTTTTAAATTTTAATGTTTATTAAAAAAAAATATGATAAATAAACAATTTAGTTGTTCATTACCAGAACAAGTGAAAATATTTCACCACTTAATAAACAAAATAATTACCACCATTCATAGAGTGACATGCCGGAGTGTTTAAAATAAATACGTTTATAATTACTAAGCTTCGTGTTAATTAAATTTTTTACATTACAACTTCATGCATAAGTATATACGACATACTCAAACTATTATAATAAGATTATAAAAACTGATAATTTTGTTATAAATGTATCATAAAGTAGATCATTAAGTTCAAGGAGCTATAAAATAAAGTTAAAAGAAAAGAAAAAAAAAATCAATTTAAAAAATAATAAATTTTTATACTATGAAAAAGTAAAAGTGGTTTTGTTACCTTTTTTTAAAAAATAAAGAATTATCTTTTTATTACTTTATCACCAGCAATATATATTTTTTTGCTGTATTATTGATTTTTAATTAATATTTCTCATCGTAATTTTAATTTGCAATGTTTCATAATTTATTTATTTATTTATTTATTAGACATAGATAGTTTACAGTAACATTATACACATATCAATGTTACATTACATTTGTCTCGTCAGTTTAACTTAATACTAATTATTAAATTAAATAAATGTTAGGTATACAATTTGCATCAATAAAAGTAAAAACAAAATTTAAAAATATTTCTTCAATTACTCATATTTAATTATTTCCAATATATTTTCTTTAGATATTTTACTATTATCACTAATTAATAAATCCTTAATACTTTTATAATCAACAATTTTTTAACTAAATTTTTAAACAAAATTTACATCATTTTTCACATCTCTCAAAATAATTGGTAGGAAATCATAATTTTTAGCTGTTTGATAGTATAGTAATCTTTTATACATAATATAATTAAAAATAAAAATGCTTGGAACAGTTAACAGATTTAAGTTCTTAAAATGATCTTTACACGAATATAATATATCTAAATTTTTAATAGTTCTTACGGCTCTTTTTTGTAACTTAAATACACGATAAATAGTGTCCTGATGAATATAAAGTAAAAATGCAAAGAAAATCAGGAAGCCAGTTTTTTATTTTTTTTATTATTTTTTTTTTTAAACCTATCTTACTCGATTTAAAATGTATTAATGTAGACAATTCTTTTCTTTGCACATATTATATCACTAATATTGCCACAGTGTTATTATTATTTTAATAACTCATAATTTACAAAATGAAGTATAAGACTGCACTTCTTGTAGTTTCTTGTATTTTCTACATTTAAGCCCATTGTGGGTACAAAATTATCTGATGAAGAAAAAAATGTATCAAAAAGATCTTTTACATAAAGATTGTAATTTTAATAATAAAGAAGCTGATCAGCTTAAATTAAAGTCGAATGAATATTTTAAAAATTAAATATTTAAGTAAATGTGAAGGTAAAACTAATGTATTTATATGTAATAGACACTGCATTATGTATAATAGTAGGGTTAAAATAAGAAGACTTGTACTTATAATTGTGCCTTAATAAAAAGATACAAATTTATATAATATATATATTCTCACGTACATTATCAATAAATTGTACTTCCCCCCATGACACAATATGGTCAGTAACCTACTACAAGCTTAATCACTTCTTTCACGCATTTTTTTATCTGAGGAAAAAATAAATAAAATTTGACGTCATTCAACAAAAGAGGATTAGATGCCTACTCACACAATTTTTTTTTTATTCGTCATAATATAATAAAAAAAACAAGGGATATGTAATTGGTCCAAATGCTATTAGCAAAAAGACCTTGAATTTTGTAAGCTAATATCCATGTCGACATATTGCACTATATTATTTTTATCCAGCGTTGATGTTTCTGCATCGAATTGCATTTTTCAATTTTACACACCAATTTTAAAGTTACTCTCTTCTCTTCTCAATCAGGTTTTGTCTGTCTGCATTTTTACACGCTCTCGATCGTCCATATACCATCACTCCATATAGTTTGCAATTTTTTTATTCTTATATAATTTGATGAGACTTGACTATATCATAAAGACCACACACACTCAAAAAGAAGAAGAAGATAAGAAAAAAAAAAAAAAAAAAAAACTATGAATATTAGCGGCAAGAATAAAATTTCAAACAATGTTTGCAGAACTATAACTAAATTTAGCCTTCTGCTTTTAAAATGTGCAGTCATTTTAAACACAAAGCTTTTTTTAAATGTTTATTTAAATAAAATAATATTTGTATAGTAAAATAAACGTTTTATATCAATTCCTATACTTTTGTTTTATAGTTTATGTTTTGTCATCTTTAAAGAAATCAAGGTCAATTATTTGTTGGGAGAAAAAAAAATCTTTCATTCACTCTATATCAATTCACATGTAATGTATATTGTTCATATAATGAATTAAATTACAATTATTTAATAAACAAATTAGAGCACACACTTCAACTGTTAATTTAATTAAAATTTGCATTGTTAAATAATTATGACATAATAATATATGTATGTTATTTAACCTTCAATATTTTTTTTACATTAAACTTACTTTTAAAATTTATATTAATTTACATTTTTGCATTGAAAATGTAGTTTATATAGAATAAACCTTTTTTTATATATAAAAGCATTACAATGGTATTATACTTATCGTTTTCTTCAAGTATAAAAATCTTGTTTTGTTTACCGGAAAATTGAATTATGTACCGTGATGAAAAGAAATAGGACATTCCTTCTTATTTTACATCTTATATATATCATTTAATATGCAACATTCATCTCATCTACTCGAGTATCATGCGGCAAAAAAGAGAGATTTCAACGCGCGGACTGCTGTAAGTTATACTTTAATAAAAAGATAATATAGAATTTAAATAAAATTTAATTGTATTAAAAGATTTTTTTTTTAAAGAAAAATAATTATAAAATAGTTTTATTATTATACGTAATTAAGTACTTAATAAAAGTATGTATAGCTTTCATATATATTTGTATCAATGAAATAATTAAATTATTTTCACTATTGTTATAATTATTTTGTTTATAATAGTATACAGTATTATATTTTCATTTTTTTTTTACATAACAATACAATATTGTTTAATTATATAGTTAATTACTTTTAAATTATGACAATTTTGAAGTTGTAATTAATACATTATTTTGCTATATAATGCATTTTTATATTTATTATGTTGGGAGTTGATTTTAATTACTTAATATCTTAATTATGATTAAATTATTATAATTGTCAATAATATATTTTTTTTTTACTTTATATAATAATATTCAACTATATAAGTGTAGAAAAATTACTATTTCTAACATTTTATATTACTTAATTTTAAAGTGTTTGAAATTTTTAAACAGAAACACAAATACACACAAATTAATTACCACTTTCAAAGACCTCATTAATGCGTAAACAACTAATTAAAAATTAAAAGTTTGTGTATACTTCTTTTCTAGTTAATCTTTAGCCTTAATTAACTCTTTCTTTGTTATTCATAACCATTTTTTGTTTTCTTATTTATTTATAACAAAAAAAATGAAGAAGAACAAGGTGGCATACTGATAGATAAGTCGACAAACGTTAATTATGACAACTATAAAAAAAAAATTATATATATTTTTAAATAAAGAAATGAAGTCAGAAAGTGACTATGTAGATAAATTGCATTCTCGTTACGCTTATGACTAATTAGACAATAACGAATCAGAGTACTTGTTATAAATAAAATAAATGTTACATTTCCAATCAACTTTAATTGTGTGACATGGAATTCTTTACAAATAATACTTTATATTAAAAAGAAATACAGTGTAAATGAGAATAGTAACTGTTTGAGTAGTTTTTTTAATACAATAAATCCGTATTGCAGAATGAAAAATATTATGAAGCGCGAGTTACTATTTTTATGTGTTTTTAGTTTACGTATTATATTATTACTATGACTAAATATAATGAAAACAATTTCAAGGCTAAATTTAGTTATAAAAAGTAAAAATATATATTTATATAACAGAGAGAAATCATTAAATTATATATGTTAATGATGTATAGTTAAGAACCTTACTAAACTCTTAATTAGTTTGATAAATTGCATGCCATTATTTATTTTTATATTCGGCTTTGATGAAAAACATATTATAAATTATATCAACATCATTAAAAAATATATATTTAAATATTAAACTGTAGTCTGACAAATTTTAGCACAGGTAATTTATTTTAAACTATATGTCAACTGCAAAAAAAAAAATAATAATAATAATAATAATAACAAAAAAAAAAAAAAAGAAAAAAAAAAGAAAGAAAGAAAAAAAGAACTCGCAATAATAACTACAAAAATAAAATATAATAAAAACGAGGATATTTATCATTTCAGAAATTATGTTTCAAGTACGGTGGTCATGAACAGTAATATGCATAAACGACAAATTCATGTTGATTTATTGTGATAAAAGTTTATGTAATTTTAAAATTCATTACTTTGATATTAATACATAGAAAAATATTAAAGTAGTAATTACTCTTTCTCTCGTATTTCTTTTTATAAGAATTTATATTATCGCGTGATTCTTAAAAAAAAAAAAAACTTTTTCTTTCAATATACTTCACTTAAATACTAATAAATTTTCTATATGGTTATAAAATTTTTTTTTTTTCATAAACCATTAAATTACATTAAAAAAATTATATACGCTATATATGAAAATTGTTATAAATTTCCCATGTCAAAATGTCAGTAAGGTCAGGCACTTTAAGCTTAAAAAAAATAATATTTTTCTATATGACAATGTAACATAACCTACATAATATGAAATATTTCTCACTAAAAAAAAAAAAGGAGAAAAAAATACCGTATCATTGTACGAAGTACCTAATGTGTGATATTTTAAATGTCAACTTTTATAACAATCATATTTATATGAGAAGATTTTACAAAGATTAAATAGAAAGTATGTATATAAATAAGAAAAGCTTTTATTAAAATATATACATAAAAAATATATTATGATGTTATAGTCATCGATGTTCAACCGCAATATCAATGTCATTTTTTGTGTGTTATATATTGACAAAAAGATACAATTTCTTATACTGATGAACAAAAGAGACCCGTTTTATATTATATTTTTCATTTAATAACAATATTATTATTATTAGAATGGATACATAGTATATAATAATTAATTGTTAACTTAGCGTGGAATCGGAAAGAGATATCTAAATTGTATTGATATAGAAATCATCATTAATATGACAAGATTATTATATGATGAAAAACTCACTTTCTATAAATACCTTTGTTAATTTTGTTTTTCCGCAGTTTTCAATGTAATTTTTAAAATATCGATAATATGTTTTATAGCATTTCTTTCGTAGAAATAAGGCATTTTTATTTTTAAAAAAAGTCTCCAGTTTGCTTACTAAAAATACGGCAGGATCGATTAGAAGAGAGAGAGAGAGAGAGAGAGAGAGAGAGAGAGAGAGAGAGAGAGAGAGAGAGAGAGAGAGAGAGAAGTATAAATAGCACATTTCTATTTTGTGTACAAGTTCAAAATACATTGCAAAGTATCAGCAGCATCGCAGTATCAATTTTCCTGGAATCAATTTCATTTTAAAATAATACAAGCTGTCTATATTGCAATATATAGTATTTAGAACTAATAAAAAAAATTGCCATTGTTTTTACAGTTTAGGTTTTAAAAAAATCCAATCTCCTTCAATCAAAAGCAGCAATACCAGACTCTGTACATTTGCCAAATTCAATATTCATATAAAATTATTATCACTTATACGATAGCATATAAAATAATTGAAAAATATAATCAATACACCATAAATTGTATTATAAAGTAAATTAGTTGCCCTAAAAAAAATTACAATCTAATAAATCAACACGTATAAATTTCTTTCTTTTGATTATAAATAAATATAATAATATATATTTATAAACAAAGTATTAAGATTATAATTTTACGTGTCAAGTATAAAGTTGAAAGATTTGAGTTATAGATTATTTGAAAACTAAAAGCTACCGTGTGTGACGTCACTTTTGATTGTTGACTACTGACAAGATCAGATACGAACACATATACTCTCTATATGCAAGAGAAGAGATGCTGATGACTATGGTAGTGTTTGGTGTGATAATATCACAAGATGTATACATTCAAAAGGTTCTGCTTCACTGATTAACTACCACGCTCCATTTAACCCGCCGCTTCTTATTTTGCCTGCATCTTTTTAATACTTCTTTACTACTGCTCTGTTGATTTTATATATTTTTTTATTTTAAAAACCCCTTGTTTTTTTCTTCTTCTTCTTTTTAATACATGTAAGTTAATAAAGTTTTAAAACGTGTTAAATGTTTTGTTTTTTTAAGATATGAAGAAAAAAATTGTAAAATTTATATTTTCTTACTTGTTTATATATAATAAGATGTACTATTAATAATATTTATTATCATAAAATATTATGATACATGTTTTATATATAGGATGAAGTATCCATTGTCTTTGTAAATTTAAAAAAAAGTGCAGAATGAAATTTCTTTCATAATGTTACATTTAATGGATATTAAAAAAGCTTAATAGCAGAAAATCTTAATACTATAGCATTACTATGTATTTAAAAATTTAAACTATTCAATAAACTATTTGATTTATAACAATAATGAAGTAAGCTATTGTTTAATTGTCTCTTCAGAAATATTATGTAAATTTACACAAATAATATATTTGAATCACCCCTCAACGGCTCATATACTCGCAATGTCAAACACCTAGGAGAGAGAGAGAGAGAGAGAGAGAGAGAGAGAGAGAGAGAGAGAGAGAGAGAGAGAGGAAAAAACTGCGACGCAATTTATTATTTTGGAATTTCCATACCAATTTCCGTAACTCTACACCTAATTTCTTTTAAGAATATTATTGGTACGCAGATTATCTGTGTGATAAATAAATAATAAGTTATAATAAGAAAAGTTGAGAAAAAAGTTTCCTATACAATCATACAGATAAAAATAACAATAATTTTAGTATATTTTTCTCAGGTTCCTCTTATAATAATTTGTGTTGTGTGCTTGGTTGCAAGTATCTAAAATTATACGTTGTTAAAAAATATAATATATTTTTAGCATCTAGTTTTATATGGTATAAATAACTTATAATGTTTATATATAGCCTTATATTATATTATATACCACAATGATGACACCTTTTTCACATCCCATAGATTATATGCACGTGGATTTAGTTTTGAATATAAAGTTATGAGGTATTATATGGTGTGATATTTTCCTTAATTATTATTACCAAGTTCACACGACTGAAAGTGGTTTGTCACACATCTCATATTTCAATTATTGCTTTTTTGTTTGCAACATATTGCCGCGCGCGTGTGTGTATGTGTGCCAGATTGTCGTTCATCTGTAATTACATTTAGCTTTGCATAATCTAACTTCTAACTTAAATATATAACAATCTTAGAAATTTATTATTATTTTTTTTTTTATATCTAATAAAACTATATTATGTTTATATTTTAACGACACCACACAGGGTTAAAATGTGGAACAATTTAAAAATATTATTTATTTCCACATTCTTTGGTTTGGCACAAATATACTACAAATGTTATACGACGTGTTGTTTTAAAAAAGAAGATAAATTATTATTTACTTTATATATATCAAAGTCTTTTTGTTACAAGTATTAATGGTTATAATAGATGTGTATACCTCTTTAAGTTTTTTTTTCCTCTTCATATATATGAGTGTTTATATACTTAAGCATATGACCACTACAAATCATAAAACTGGATGTTTGAAAAAGTAGTTTTGAGTTTAAAGGTAAAATGAGATCACTCAACTTATATATACGGAGAACATATGTGTATAAAAAAAATGTAATTTTAAAGTGAAATTTTAAAAAAATTGTGAGTTTTTACTTGTGACTCAACTTAATATTACTCTATTTTCTCTCTCTCTCTCTCTCTCTCTCTCTCTCTCTCTCTCTCTCTCTCTCTCTCTCTCTCTCTCTCTCTCTCTCTTACATGCTGAAAGTTAGATGTTTGTTTTTTATTTGAGATCATTATTTATAAAGGTATGTTCTCAACTTGAAATACACTTTTTAGCGCAGAATTGGAAAATGCAAGAAAATGCAAATGATTAGATTTTCTTTTCTACTCTATATTTTAAGTCATTTGCATCTCTCATCTCTCTCTCTCTCTCTCTCTCTCTCTCTCTCTCTCTCTCTCTCTCTCTCTCTCTCTCTCTCTCTCTCTCTCTCTCTCTCTCTCGACATTAAATGTGGTTAAGTTATTGCAACGTACAGTATTCTTCTTGTCTACTATAATATTCAATTTCATGCAATTCTCGAGTTTAAAACTATATTGTACGATTATAGCAAAGACTGGCGTGTGATTATTCTCACCATGTATCAGTAAATATGTAAGAAAATTGGCCATGTTGCTACTTGAATATTGTATCATCATTGTTATAGCATAAATTTACGTATATAAAAAATGGGGAAAAACTGTTGATATGCGAAAGTTATATAACTATAAGCATAATCTAAAGAAAATGTATTGACTTTTATGATATATGTGTATGTTGGTGAATTTAATTCTGAATCCTTTATATTTTCCTGTTAAAAAGTATTACACGTCTTTAAGCAAATATACGTACGTAAGTAAACTTGTGTGATTATAGGGAATTATGTGAATTTGGACGATTACTTGTAATTGCTTAACTTAAATATACATGTTTTCTATCTGTAACCACAGTTTAAGACTGTTACTCTGTAATTATACTTCATATAATGAAAAAACTGGGAAATTTCTACTCGCTTGAAATATTAATACACTTACAGCTCATGTAATTGCTATCTGCATGGTTCTGTAATGGTTAATCTAATTATCAAGAAAATACAATGCATGCAGGGTCAGAAAAATGCACTAAATTATCACAACGTTGTCTTTTTTTTTTAATTAAATTAACCTTGTGTTGAAATTTGTAATAATTCTATTGTATTATTGTTATATGTATAAAACACATATAAAAAGCCATTTTTTCTATTAATAAATAGTTGAACTACTAATAGAATGAAGCTAATTGTACAGTATAGTGCATATATCTAATAAAGATATTTAAATCAAGTTTACATAATTACATAATTAATAACAATTATGTGGTAAAATAGTATTATACGATCTTGCACATATAAACGTAACTTTTTAAATTTACAATGTTTCCATGAAAAGTGGGCGCTTATTTCATTTTATTGGTAGTCAAACTTTATAAAAAAAGAAGAAATAAAAAAGCCATAAAATTATTGAGAGCTATTTATAAACTATAACATCAGAATGTTAATTATCACAGTATTACTCTTTTTTCGTAATTAAAATTATAATCTTGTATATATACATATATATCGTTTCTCTATAGCTTGAGGGATACCACACACATAATTTCTTTATCTACATGGTCTAATCGTTAATTGAATTATGTTTTATGTGTCTTGATTACTCTAAATTTATTGTTACATTATATCATGTATATATGTACGTATATAAACAAGTAGAGGATTGCAATAATATATAATTTAGTTTGGCACGATGCAGTATACAAAATAAACATACATAGCTCTGGTATAATAAAGTATACGATCACAGAGCAAGATCAGTAGTTTATACTATGCAAATCAACATGGGATACGCCCAACTATATACATTATGAATGTTGTTCTAACTAATGAGAGTTTTTTTTTTTTTTTTTTTTTCTTTTTCTTGAAAAGTGCAAGTACGAGTTTGTACACTCAAAGTGCATATAAAGAAATTCTAGTGCAAAAAGGTAAAAACAAGTATTATCAAAAACATATGTTTGATAATGATATGCATTATTATGTTATACTGCAGAATATTCTTATCTGATTGTACATTTTATTTATTTTTTGTCTTTTATACAAGTCTTAAAATTGTCATTTTATGGAAATTAATGTCTTTTTTTCTTTGTTTAATCATGCGGTAATACTACATAGTACTTTGTTTATATGGAAATATAATACGCGCTGTACTAAAGATACTTAATTATGAAACTTGAGATAGGAATTATTATAAGAAATAAATAATAAAAAGAAATTGTATAAGCCTATCATGTTTACGATTATCTAAGAACTGTTGAAACTATAATAAGTATAAGAGAATTTACGATTTTTTTAATACAATTTTTACTACACAAATTATAATGGTTATATTCTCTTTATAGTTTTTATAATTATAAATAGTTCCATAGAACTAATTTATTTCTAATTCAAAGTAAAGAAAATGGTCATTTAATTTTACTAAGCAGTCAAATTATACGTCTAGAAAACTTTAAAATGACAGGTTTACGTATAAGAAAATATTTTAAAAAATTTCCGTTTGTAGAACGCATTATTCAATAAAATTCTGTGAATGAATGATTTTTCCACTTCACACACACCAAACAAAAATTTTTGGTGGACACACCAGTCAGTGACCTTTTATTAAATATTTAATGTTTAACTGTTTTACGCGATGTTAAATTTATATTAAAATATTAAACTCTCACCATATTATATATTAAAAAGAAAAAAAAAATGTAAACATTAAATAATTTTATTCTAAAAGAGTAACTCCATACATTTATTATTATTATTAATAGTAAAAGGTATGGGATAACGGCTAACAATATCCAAGCAAAACATACTGGCATATTGCCCTGGCTGATCGCCACTACACGAATGACCAGACCATAGGATAAACAATTGACAAGCAAGTTCCGGGTGTCTGGTGGGGGAGTGGGGTGGAGACTCCACCCGCGCCTACCTCTGGCATAGCTTTACTCTGCTCTTGTCTTGTCGCCACATTATATTATATCTCAGAGGTCAGGGCGAGAGTGAATGACCGCCGGCGGGGTGTCGGGTACTGTACTTTTTTTTTCTTTTTTTTTAATCTTTCTGCACTCGCTCTCTTTATAATACCTCACGTCAATTTTATAAAATAATAATAAAGTAACATTCATTATTTTTCTTTATTCGTGTCTTTCTGTGATGTATAAAATAAGTATAATCGTGAATGATATTAAATTAAGATATTTTATTTATAGTATTATATTCAACTATATAAATTTTACTTTATATGTATATATAGATTGACATTTATGATTATTTCATTTTAAAATTTTACTATCACTCTTCATGATAAAAAGAAAAATATTAAAAATTTACACTTGTGATAACTGTATAAGGCCCACCAATGTTGATAAATTTTATCTGTTTAACCAAATAAAAAAATGAGAATAGATTGAATTATATATTAAAATACCGCCTTAGTCTACATAAAGTTTATTATTTATATCATTTAAACTTGTAAATTTAAGTTAAAAGTAAATAGATAATGATCTTTAAAAAAAACTTTTATTATGGAGTACATTTTATAAAATCTTTTCATCTCACAAAAATGAGACGTTATTTTCCTTGTAATGTTCATCCAACAAGTAAACCTGTTACATATAATTTTTCGCAATTTTTTAATTTACCACAAACAGTACTAAAAACCATTTCAGTGACTTTCTTTACTTTAAATTGTTATATTCAATTAAAGTTTTTTTTTTGTTTTTTTGTTCTAAGTTAAACAAGATAACCACATCTTACAAATTGATGTAAAAATTAAGACATTACAACAAAAGAAGAATAAAAAAAAATCGCAATCTTGCGGTTTGTTTAAGAATGCATTAAATTCCTTTATTTATTTAAATATATTTTTTTTATTGTATTTAAATATTTAAATTATAATTTTGTTCTACTTAATATTATTTGTTTTTCAATTAAGCCGGTATATATTATACATATAGCAAATATGGCGAAATATACATTATAATATATATCAATAAATGACATTTTTGTACTACATATATACATAAATTACTTATACATTGTTTTAAAGAAAAGAATATAATAATATAAAAACTGGTAGAATCACTTTATGTACGTGTACACATGCATAAATAATTTAATATTACTTCTAAATATGGAGTTTTGCGTGCATGACAATAATGTAAAATGTAGTTCATAGTTCAGTATGTCGTGATGCGGGGTGTGGTCATCTGCAATCTAATTATTATTATTGTGAATCAAGATCACACATACATACTATGTGCAGGACATACGTATAACCAACTAGATACTCTACATTTGTACTGTAGTCTATAGTAGGATACTTTCTGTCAACTTGAGATAAATCAACTTTGTTAAATAGATAACGATGATTGAGATTAATTGGAAAAAATATATTTATAGATTGATTTTTTTTTCATTACAGAACTGGTTTGTTTTTAAAAAAATTGGGTTGCTAGTAATGAGAGAGAGAGAGAGAGAGAGAGTGTGTGTGTGTGTATGTGTATGTGTGTGTGTGTGTATGTGTGTGTGTGTGTGTGTGAGAGAGAGAGAGAGAGAGAGAGAGAGAGAGAGAGAGAGAGAGAGAGAGAGAGATGAAGAATGTGTGAATGTGAACTAAACAATAATTAGTAATAATGATATTGTTTTCTTTAAAAATGCACAAACACTAACTAAATTATATATGAAATAAATGTGACAAAATAAGAATATAAAATTACTTATAATAAATTATTTATAAAGAGGAGAATGTTTGAATATCTAGATTACTTTAAACAATTGCTTTCATTTAAAAAAAAAAATCTGTTATGGATTGAGTTCTAGATTTATGTGCACGTAATGAATAATTATCCTATTAAGATTACTATAAAATATTTAATGTTTCAAATCTAAAACAGTTATACTTCAAAGTAACGAAAGTTCTATGACTTTTGCCTTCTCCAAAATGTTATATAGTTTGTAAGCTTTATAGAAAAATTAAGTACTTGTTGTAAAATTTTAATACGGTTATAAGTTATATAGCGTAATGATATTTAAGTACATTTCAATAATATATATTTCGTTCTCTTCTAACTTTTATGATCTCTCTCTCTCTCTTTAATTAAACACTAACAAGATCTTATTTGCAATGTTACAGAAAAAAAAAATACTAATATATACGTCGTAAAAAAACACGTCTTAATATAATAACTAATAAGAGTTTTTTTTTTTTTTTGAAAAAGATCAAAGCTTGCTTTATAATGATTATTTTGTTCGCAAATCTAATAGACGCAGAAATAACTTCATCTGTTTTGTTGCGACGTTAGTGTCATAGACTGGATCATGGTCAATCTTTTGTGTCTGTCTGCAGGGGCGGCCGCACGACTTCAAGTTCACGCAAAATGCGCACACGATTATTGCCAACACAGTTATTAAACTCGCAGTTCATGCGAAAAATATTTAATAAGTACTTTTCAGTTTTTTTCTACTTCTTTTTTTTTTACGTAATCACACAAAAAAATATTATTCTATCGTAGTTTAAAAAAATTGTGGGTTGAACGAAATTTTAATTTTTCTATTATAAAAATTTGAATATAATTTCTCTTTCTAAAATAGCTTTATATTCAATTTTTGGAAATTCTAATATATGAATTATATAATATCTAGCGCGTTTTCAGTAAATTATCGTATATATGAACGTAACATAACATAAAAAAGTTCACTATCTTATATTGCAGATATTAAAAAAGTGAAGTAATAAAAGCTTTGAAGTCTTTAATCACAGAGAACTAAAATTTTCACTAAACAACATTTCTAATCACAAAAAATTAAATCAGAATGTAAACTCCAGATGGTTAACTTGATAAAGTTTGACATTTTTACCATTCCAAAATATTTGCACTAAATGTTCAACTTGCAGAATTTCAATAATGCTAATAATAATCTTGGTCAAATATATAACATACAGAAGAAAAAACTGCAATTTTTAGGTTAAATAATGACCAAAGCAACCACAATACGCTAAGAGTACAACGGTGAATCTTGTAATAATAAGAATGATAATGCATATTATTGCATAATGAAGTAGTTGCAATATAGGTATAGTACACCAAACGTTCGCTGAATGTCGATATTATATCTTTTCTTGCATCAGTAAAAAAAAAATATAATAATATATAAATAAATAAGTATAGACGCTATATTAGTATTTTCTCTGTCTCGGTGTAACCGGGCGACTCTGCTTACACAAATTCATTTTTCCCCCGAGTTGTTTCTTTATATAACGTTTTGCCAGTTATGGCTACAACCCCTCTTCCATTGTAATCAATATAATCACTTATATATTTGTTAATATATGTATTTTATGTTATTTATTGACGAAGCAGTTTTTCTGATAAAGGTGTGAGATCACTATAATATAGGGTATAGGCATTTTGCCTTTTTCTCATCACCCGTTGGGTTACTTTTACTTGTTTATTTTTATCTCCTTTTTTTTGGTATTATATGCAATGTACATTCCCATTTTAAACCCAATAAAGAGCTATTATTATTATGAAATAAAATCATTGCTAAAATTAAAATAAACAAAATAAATAATTTTATTTAAAATTTAAAAAACTAGAATATGTATCAGCAACAACTTCTTTCAGAAAACCATAATAGTTGAGGCACGTATTCTCTTCCACTTCAATTTTGATACTGCTATTAGAGCATAGACTTTTCTCTATTATTAGGATTTTTTGTTAACATTTTATAGTCATGAGTCACCAAATCGCAAATTTATACCATTTTTTTTTATGTTAAAAAGAAAAAAGAGAGAAGAGAATTTTCAATTTCAATAGAGTTGTTGGTTAGAAGATGCTGTGGTTCCAGACGGATGCAAAAAATTGAATAGAAAATGAGTTTAATTGAAGATTAAAAAAAAAAAAAAAAAAAAATGAAAGACTGAACGTATAGTAATATGAATTTAATAATAAATAAAGCTTTCTTATTGTAACATCTGCATAATAATTGAAGCGATTACTAAAAAATGTATAAAGAATCTGCAAGAATATAAATATTTTTAAACTTATAAAAAAATTACTATCGCAAATATGCTTCAAACTATAGACATAAATAACGATTCTATATTATCAAAATAAATCAATTTAAAAAATATTATTGACATGAGAATCAATCATTAAAGTCTATCAACATTTTTTTTTCAACATTGTAATCGTAATAGTTTTTATAGCGTGCCTTTGCTTTATACTTGAGAATTAAAAATTGTTATTAATTTTTACATGACTATTTTATATCCACTTTTAACACTTACGGCTTTTTTTTAATACTATCTTATGTTAATATATATTATGATCACCTTATTAATGCTTGTCTGCACGTAGACATGTTTATTATTCCTTTTTGTCGCGCATTCTGCGATCAAGAGCAACATAAGAGATAGAGTGCATCAGGGGTCAATCCAACATTTACGTTAGCATTCTATAGATTCACCTTTGACCATCTAAAAAAAAAAAAAAAAAACTTATTGCATTTTTCTGTTATTCTATCTTCCACATACGTAAAGATCATAAATTGCGCTGTTGTTGTTTTTATGAAAAATTCTTTGCCATATAAGAAATCGTGCAATAAATTTGTTATATATATTTTTTAAGTTCCTATATAATGATAAAGATTCGTATGCTATATACAGAGCATATAGGCACACAAAATATTAAAGAAAATCTTCTTGCTTTCTTATTTTTTTAATCTCTAATATTCCAAGTTTTTTTCTTTCTTTCTTTACTTGCCAAAAGATATTGTTTACATCTGGCTTGATATTTGCCTTGTCAATCTAAAATAATAAAAAATTCTCACAGGTTTTTGTTGGCTCAAGTTCATATACCTCCATAAAGTTTTGCACCTAAAGGTTAAGTTATTGCATTCATGTAGAGCTCGTGTGAACAAATACTCTCACTTTTCGTCGGAATTTGTCTTTTTTTTTTTTTTTTTTTTTTTTTTTAATATTAGTTTGTTTAATGGAAGAAAGAGTATTGTCAAATACAATAAAACATATTTTAAGATTTATGTTATACTCTGTACATTATTTTTTGGTTGTAATTGTATAAAGAAATATATTTATAACAAATTACTTATAAATTATTGCAGGTACTCATTCGTAAAAAAAAAAATGCAATAAATAATTTACTATTTATATTTACTATTCCCCAGCCTTTGTAACAAATAAATATTACGGGAATCAATTTTGATTGCGTAATTCAACAAAAGAAAATTGTACAACACATGAGGGAAAGGCCGTATAGAATAAAATACACACGGAAATAATAAAAAAACTTATAATTCGTTACTTCAATCATAATAATATAACATCTCAATCTTCGAAATACTTTATAAATTCCGTCCAGGGAATTTATTCTCTCTCTCTCTCTCTCTCTCTCTCTCTTCACCTTAAATATGAAAATATTTAACTGTAAATATTACTTTAATATTACATTATTAATTAAACAATTCACTATTGAATTACTCTATAATTATATGCATGTAGAATACTTACATATAAATGTACTTATATATATATATATATATATATATATATATATATATATATATATATATATATATATATATATATATATATATATATATATATATATATATATAGTTCCATAAAAACTCTATAATATTCACTTCAAATTACTTTTTTTTATTATTATTTTAATTTGATGTAAATATAAAATTATTGGACACGATATTAAATATTTCACAGTCAGTTGCGCTCGAGTTAGTGTTACATAGAGATTTCATAGCCCAGCGGGTGTTTGAAAGCCAAAAGCAATATACCAACCACTATGAGCAGTCATGCTAGTTCACTATCATGAAGAAAAAGAAGAAAAAAACACGTAAAAATGACGTATATGTGCATGGGAGATCCAAAACGGTACTTAAAATAAATACTCTAAATAGTAATATAATCTGAATATTTATAATCGGTATCACGTAAAGAATAAATAGAGGTAGATATATGGTTTGCTTATAGGTATACAATGATCATTATTTACCTACCTTGTTTTAAGTGAAGTTTATTATTAATGAATTTCTTAGTATTCCTCTTACTAATGCTCATAAAGCGTATCAATCGTATCATTATATTCTTATTTATTATTATTTTAAATAAAGATTACCTTTTTTTTATCGTTTTTATAAGGAGGTAAAACATGCATAAAAATTTTAAGTTCTAATAATATTCCGATAAATATGTTTATTAAGAAGGTTTAACTTGGGTCATCATTGTCCTTACTCCTATTATTGGGAGAATGGTTTAAAGAAAGTTAACCACAAGAATAATTAGAAATATATTTAATTTTAACAGATAGATGGAGTCATTTAAAGTTACTTTGTAAAGAATCAACCTTTATTGCGTTTTTTGAGGGTGTAATATTAGTTCTTGACAATTAGGTATATATTTGACCTAATTAAAAATGTCTCTTTTATTTATTTAATGTAAAAAAAAAAAAAAAAAAAAAAAAAAAAAAACGACAAATTACACGCTCATTATCATCAACAGTGAAAATGAAAACATCGTTGCTTATAGATCACAGAGAGCTAATTTCCTTTTGTACATTTTTTTATTAAACTTTGTGTGCTTTATTATACAGAGAAAGATGAGAAAATAAATATAATTGTAGTAGAAAAATAATTGACGTTAGTGTGCAGAATCATCATTTCCAGACCATTTGTAACCAAATCTTATTATCATTATATCTCTCACAAGTAGTAAAGCTACCTTTACACACTTTAAAAATTATTTATTTATTTATATATAATTTCTTTAACATTATAATTGAGCTTCTACAAAAATATATAATGATATAATTTTTTTTTATTCTTTTTTTTTATAATTTTTTTATAATTTTTAAGCTGTTAAAGTAAAAGTAGGCAACAATTATTTAAGTCTTTCTCGCTTATTTTATTATTTTTTTTATATTATTACTATTATTTGTTTATTTCTTAAAACAACGTCATTAATCTTAAAATAAATGACTATGTACCTTTCATTATAACAAAATTTTGATTGACCTAGTTAGTAAATTATACTACTTTATTTATATATTTTATATATATTGAGCGAAACGAGGGAGGAAAGCAGGTTATAAATTTATAAGCCACAGGGTGCTACTGTATATAAGTAAGCGAGCAAGCGAAACAAATAGAAATAATAAAAAGAAATAAAATTATATTTTATTATATAATTGCCGAGAAATTGTGTCCACTCTATTATTTTTCATTAATTTTATAATTATATAAAAACTTATGTTTTGTTATTATATTGTTTTCTAAAAAAAAAAAAAAAAAAATGTTTGTCATTTAGAGCATCAAATATTTTTATTTGATTCTTTTATTTCAAATATAACAAGCAGAATTTACACAAATACTCATTTATTACGTTAATATTTGTTGGTACTGATTAAATAGTATCCCATAGAGTGTCTTTATTACATTGTACGAGAAAACTCTGACAGATATATCAAAAAATAATAATGCGTTTCATTTGTTCTAATTAACTTTTTGATAAGACAGATTGAAGAAAAATATTAACTGTTTTCTAAAATATATAATAAATACAATGACAATTTTACGATTATGTTTTTAATTGATACATGCATACACAGTTGCATTGCTTCAGATATTAAACCTGTAATTTTATTATTATATAAAGAATGCTTTACTGCTTATAATGATAGGAGGGATTGAAGCTATTATGTTATCATTTTGGATTAATCTAATATCATAATGAAAAAAAAAATCAATTAATTAAAACTAAGAAATATTTATTTTAATATGTTACTAAGCTCAAAAATTGACATCCTGTAGGGTAGGCAAATTGTCGGACCATTCTGTAGTCCAGGTTGCCTATACTATAAATATCTAGGGGCTCCACTCGGCGTGCACAATAATAAAATTAATCAAAACTTCTTATGCAGTTAATAATTATTTCACATTTCACGAATTCTATTTTTATTTCTTTCATACGCCCATGCTGTGGCTACAGTGAGTGATTAATTTTCATAAATCATGTTTGCGCATTGACAGTTATTATATTTTAGACATGCGGTAAGTCATCAATTTGAAAGTACGTTTAAGAGGAATCAACCTAGACAGTAAAATTAACCCGATTTACGGTAGAAGAGAAGTGTCCTACAGTCGTCTTAATGTCTTCAATAAATTACGAGCGGAAATAACCATGTATATAACAATATAATAGTCTGACAAGAAGCAACTTGCTAAATGAACAATTTCATGACGTAAATGTAACTTTAATACTCAACTATAATTTTTTAAAGTCAACTCTTTGGTGGTAAAAGTAGATCCATTGAAAGGATGCAAATGATATTTTTTAATACTGTATTACTGTGATTAGTAATGTTATTCTTCTTCATGCATCCTGGAAAGAATTATTATTATTATTATTTATTATAAAAGAACATTTTTAGTGCAAATGTTAACAAATTGGATGATTGTTGTCAGTTTAATCAATCTAAGAATAGAAAACGGGAAGAAGTTTTATATTAATCTTTGAAATTGAAATAAAAGTATAATTATTTCTTAAAAGCTTAGAGTGAAATTTTGTTTTTAGAATTTTTTATAATTCCAGAATATATAAAATATAGAGATATGGTCATATTAAGAAAAAAAAATATATATATTATGATGGTTGGAATGTTTGTAGTATGAAATGTTTTCAAATTAAGGTCATTTGGGCAAAAACTCGAATTTTTGGCGTTTTTTATTTAGATGTCTGCACCTTGTTCGAGAAATGTCAATCAATTCGTTCGATGTTTGGCATGTCATTGAAGGTTGTTCGAAGTCTAACTTTTTTTCTTAATTTTTGTAGACTTTTTGTTATAGTAATTTTATTTTAGTTAGAATTACAGTTTTGAAAGTGTTTATCATATTTAGGATTATCAAAGTATTCCAAAATTAAAATTTATTATTTTGTTACATCCTCTTAGGTATTTAAATTAACATGAAAGTTGTCACTTTTGCTTAGCTGCTTGAAGACTATAGCTTGCTGACCATATAAAACAGAGTCATTGATGAAGCTCATATATTATGATATTAAAAGATCATATTTTATTATTATGATCATAAAAGAAAAAGCGACTGAAACACTTTTATTTTTTATAGATTTGGATTCTGATTCTTTGTTCAACTTACTAATTCTAATAACTTTGAAATTTTAAATTTGCTGGTTAAAAAAATGATATTGTTATGAAGCTTGCAAAAAAAAATCATCATAAGAATCACTTAAATAAATATTTTTTCTTATCTATCTTCTTATTAAAAATAGAATGGATTACTATTAATATATTTTATGGTATTTTTTTATTTTTCTGACGTTCTTAGATTATCTTACACGGTCATAAATATTCATAATATCTATAGTAATTTAATAATAGTATAAATTTTGTAAGTGTGAAGTAGAGAAAAAAAAAAGTATTAATTTTTTTGTTGTTCACGGTTGAGTAGATATACTTGCTTACGCTCGCGACACATCAAGTTCAAGTGCATCGTGCAGTAGCAACTTTACTTTATAATATCCTTGTGCCAGTAATAATATAATAATAATTGAGAGAAAGAGCGATCGAGAGCGCAACATATACCGCGACATCTGCAAACTCTCACCACAAACCACATTACGTTTCAATGCAGACACTATAGTACAAAATTAAAATGCATTACCAACGACCTTGATTTCAAATTAAATTTTATTTCAATCGATAAAAATGCATGAAATTTATAACAACTTTTATTTATTGCATATATAATTTAAAAATTGGTAGTAAAATATAGGTAAATTTTCAAGCAGTATGTGTTATAAAAATAATAAAAAAAGCGAATATAATTTAATTATCTATATACGTATACGAATACGTATATTGAGAAAGTTATAACAGAAATATTTTGGAGCATAATATACAAACATAATTTTTTTCCCCTTTTATACAATGAATGGCTCATCAGATTATACGTTAATGGCCGTAATATTAAAGGCATAGACAACATGAAAACATAAGCATTTAAATCTCAAAACACTTGATAGGACTTACATAAATAACATTATTTGGTCTCAAAACCCAATTGCAGCGCGGTAGCAGTGATAAAAAAATTTCGATTTATGCAACCCGCACAACATTTTCATGCCTGTTTCTAACGTCATAAACAGAAATATTCACGTAAATTGCATACTTTACAGTTTTTTCATGCTCTCTTGTAGGGCCACATTTACATTCTGGTAAAAATTATCATCAGTTTTGTAGATCCCATTTTGTGTTTTATGATTAAAAAGATTAAGTTGTTTCATGTTTTCTATGCCTTTAATATTTTTATATTTCACGGAAATACTACTCTAAGAAAGTTTGAATGCTAATTAACGTAGTGTAAAATGACACAATTCCAGAAAAGAATTAATTTGCAAGTAGTTACCATGCAATTTTAATTTCCAACAATCATCGTTAGTGGCTACATTGCAAAAAGTTTATATTTTTTAAAAACCTCATTTTTACATTTACTTTCAATTGTTATTATTTTTTTCTTCTTCTCCTATTGAAGTGTTCTTTTTGACAGAAATATGATTGCAAAATTCTATGTATGTAATACGTCAATAACCTTCCCTTTTATAAACGAAAGTAATGTCCCTTATATTGATTTTTTTTTCCGCATGTGGTCAAATTTTCGATGAAAAAATATTTTATTTAGTTGCAGGTGTCATGGTTTAATCGTGTACAAAATTTAAGTAATTTTAAAACAAATATTATGTGTGATATAAAAATAATAATAATATTAATACATAAAATTGTGGTTGTGTTTTTTCTTTTTACATGTTGAATAGTAATAATAATAAAAAATCGATAGTACGAGTATATAACATTACATTATTTTTGATAATATTTAAAAAAAATTGTATTATTACATTCTTAGAATGTCAATTCCTATTGTGGTATGTCTACGTAGAGCTCGTCAATTTTTTCTTATATCTGGTCAGCACTGTATATCATTTCTTTCTCATCATCAAAAAAAAAAAAAAAAAAAAAAAAAAGCTGAATACATACAAGAAAAGCCACGGCGTTTTGTTGTGGTTGTAATCAAATTTCACGCCCACCCTCAAAGATTATGTTCATAGATATGCAGTTAAAATATCTTACCATGTTTAATCATTATAAAGAAAAAGAAAATAGTATTTGTAATCATTTGAGAGGTTTAATATTATCAAGATCCAGTACTTCATTTTAATATACAGTATAAGAAAGATAAAATGAAAAGTTAACGTATTATTATTATTTGATGCTCATCATCATAATAGTTGTTGGAAAATATAAATTTATATGCGAGTATAGAAACTTTTTGTTTTAAAAACATAACATTGATAAATTAGATTCTATTCTTAATGAGACAGGAGGTAAGAAAATTTAAAATTTGGTATGTCCAATTTACATGGAAAGTATATATTTTTATTTATAATATTAATGAATATTATAATATTATGAATAAAATTCTTTTTCTTCCCTCAACTTAATGCATTTTCCATATCTAATTGTATATATACGTATTTTAACTAAAAGAAAAAAAAAACTAATTAAAGAAAATATAATAATAAAAAATTATTGAGAAAAACTAAACAACAAAAAAGCGTGGGAAATGAAATTAAAAGAATTGTTTTCGATTTCCTGCAAGTCTGTGTATAATAAGAACTAGAAGAAGTGGGGCGCTTAAGCTTCAAATGTCCCACATCGGAAACACGCGCTATAGCAATCCCTCCTACACTGCTTTGGAAAAAAAATATATATGTATATAAAAGTCCCGCATAAATATAATATGTACAAATTTTAGAAGGGGAAAGGGTGTCAAATAATATTATAAGAAGAAAATGTCGATAATAATATGTATTGTTAAATTGAGGTTGGTGCTTCATATAAAATAATATTAAAAGACGAATTAACTCTCGCCTAACTTTTTTTTTTAACTTTTTGTGATTCATTTAATAACCTACACTGAAGCATGTTGCACTCATCAGCGCACATAACTGCAAAAAATTCAATTTTCACGTATAGTAATGAATAGAAAGTTAATTAAATAGTAATGTATTTTAAAAATATGTAGCTTAATAAAGTTTTTATACATTTTATAATAAAAATATATCATTTTAAATATAATTATTAATTTTAATGTACATAGAGGGTCTATTGTGTATTATTATTATTATTATTATGTTAAAGTGGCAAATCATTGATAATTATATATTTATTTACATGCGAGTTGAAGTCCTAATTATACCACATGTCCATAAATTTAGAGATTTGATTGATTGGATGACTTTGCAACTACACAGATTCCAAAAATGTAAAAATAAATAAATATATATATGTATAATTATGCGTGATGAATTTTCATTATCATATAACATACTGATGTTTGATAATTTTTATTGATTATTTGCGCTTTATTGCACCCAAATATGAACTTTCTATAATGTACATTAATGAGCGCATATTTCAAGAAAGAGGTTATCCTCTCTTTTTGTACCTTAAACATGAATTTTCAACCAAATCACTATTATACACTTCTCTGTTTTTACAATTTTTAAAATTTTGTAACCCGTGTGTTCCAGCCAATTACAGTTGTTTTGTGTTTAACATCTTAATATAAAGGAATAGACCAGAGAAAAACATAAACATTTATATCACAAAAAGCTTGATGGGACTTACATTTAAATAACTTTAGTTTGTCTCAAAACCCAACAGTAACCCCGTAGCAGTGATCAGAAAATTCGATTTATGCAACCCGCACAACATTTTCATACTATTTCTTGCATGTTTCTGACATTATAAACATTAATTTTTACGCAAATTACATACTTTACAGTTTTTTTACGCTCTCTCGTAGGGCTATACATTAATATTCTAGTAAAAATTGTCATCAGTTTTGAAGATCTCATTTCGTGTTTATTCATTAAAAAGCACATGTTGTTTTATGTGGTCTATGGCTTTAATGGTTTATTATCTTATCTATCATCATCATCTTTTTCATCGATCTATATAACAACTATCGTATATAGATTGAATTTTGACACTTTGGCTTGATATTTTATAATTATTCAAGTTTTTTTATTAAAAGGTATAGTAGACGCTGAGGCATATTGAAACGTATTCTTTATAAACCGATGCTTCATTTATCACTGAAACCATTTAAAACTAAAGTAACCCTCTAACAAGTATTTTTTATGTCCAACCAATATTTTTTATTAATAAATATTTATTTTTTTTTTTTTATAGTTACAAAAGGTTTGCTTAAAATGTTCAAATTCTAAATACCAATCGCAGAGAGCATTTACCAAAAGCTTCAATTTTTTGTACAGATAATTTGTAACTCAAAATTTTTACTCAAAAATTTTCTATTTAAGTTGTGAGGTGGACTTTTGCATATTTCATCATAAAATAATATGTATTTTTGATTAATCCTTGATTCATTAATAAGGTGGATAAAAAGCTTTAAATAATAATCAAGTTAGATCAATAAGCTTTATATCTCTATATCTATTAGGGAAAAGACCAAAACTCAAAATTTCATTCAATTAAAAAAAAAAAAAAAAAAAAAAGTGACCATTAACATATACCTCGAGGACTCAATTACTCTGGGCAAAAAATGCAAAATATGCTAAATATACAAAAAAAAAAATATATTTATGTAGATTATTTAGACATATATTCGAAGATTATTGGTTATTGAAAAAACTATAATTTAGAATTGCATTTTAATGATCAGTTTCTATTCAACGTCTTCCTTCAGTCTTAACATCTATATATTTTTGTATCCGCCCAGCAAACACCAACTTTGTTCTGTTTGCTATTTTCATCTGGAATATTTTTCTCTCCGTTCAATAAGAATAATAAAGAATATTTTATTTTATAATTATTTTATATTATTTTTTAATAATTTCAGCATTTCCAGAGAAGTAATTAAATTATTATTATGTTCTTTTAGTCCTTCTTGTAACACCAACACCAGAATCCTATACTTGATTCAAAAAGTGATATAGTTATTTATCAAAACCTTTACAACATGACAAAATTTACTATTTATTAATGTACTGGGTATTTATATTCAATGATCTTTTCCAATATATGCATGAATAAAAGAAATGACATAATTTATGTTGGATTTCACTTGAAGGAAAAACCATCTTGTTAGGATGCATGTATATGTATATTATAGTGTATTTATTAAGAAGATACCATATAGTAAGGGTCTTATACTACTGTAGAAGTTCTATGGAGAAGTGGAAGTCTTACGTTGCACAGAGTTTAGTTAAATTAATTGTTAGTTTGTGAGTTAGATATTTCAAATCATAAAAAATATTACTATTTTTGAATCGCATAAATAATAAAGTACTTTTTGTACTCTTTGTACCACCAATGCATTGGGCGCAAAAGCCTGTTTTTGGTTCGATAACAAATAAAAAATTTAAAAAAAGTATACACTATAATATTATGTATATTCAAATACTGTGCAGCATAACAGCTATTCAATATTGGGAATATAATGTTATTAAGAAATGTTGCTTAAATCAAGTTACCGTACTGTGGCTTTTATTTTTGTTTAAGAGTAAAAGATGAAAAGTTTTTATTATAATTACCCTGTAATAGTACCCTGTAAAACACAAGTAGAAATATATCAAAATCAAATAACTAAATTACAGTCTTTGCTGAGCAAGAGCATACGTATGGTTATGTCAGCTTTGTTTTATATATTGACACAGTAACCCATTATTTTCATGTTTAAATAATACTTTTTTTAACGTAAGTATTATCCAGCATATTCAGCGCTAGATTTTTTTCCCCCAATCATTATATTATAGAATTTTTGCAAATTATTTTTCAAGTTGATGTGCTCTCATCATTCTTCGTACTATTGTCTTTTAAATGATTTTTTTTTTAAATATATATTTATGGAAAGTTTTTGTAATAGCAGTCTGAGTCCGAACATCTTCTATATTTGAATTCAAATTAAAATCTTAAATAAGTTCTTGTACTATTAATTGTATATTTATACATATCAGATTTTAAAATTTGAGATTCAATCATGCTTTTTGTTTAGATATCATAATGTTACACTTTTATATAAATGTTAAAAAAGAATTAAAATAAACTACACAATTATCATTATTATTACATATAAAAGAAAATAGTTTGCAGAGTAAAAAAAGCATTTATTATTATTATTTTTAGTTCAAGAAATAAAAACTACTACAATTTGTATTTTCCATATTTTATTTGAAATGCTACATAATGTTATGATACAGAGGTTACACGCAGTTTTTATATTTATTATTATTATTTTTTAATATATCTAATAGAATTATATCTGTTTTGTTTAAAAACAAGCCATAAACCATAATGATCAACAATTAGAGGCAAAGAAATCCACAAAGAATAGCTTTCCCTCTCATAAACAAATGATAAAAATTAATTTAGGATTGTCATTTGTTTATGATAAAAGTTTTTTTTTCTTTCTTTTAGTAATCAATTGTGTGACAATTCAATTAATCAATTAGTTAATTCCCTCATTATAATATTGATACACATTTGTACATTTTTTTTATTAATTAATTTGTAACAATGTAATAAAAAATAAAACATTAAACTAATTTTTAATAATGTTGCAATGTATTAAAAGGAGAATTAAATTGTGTTTAAAATTTCTTTACAGTTTGGTTCCTTTCAAATAAAATTGCAACATAAAATAAATCCAAATTAATTATTTTCAACAGTACTTAAAATATATTAAAAAAAAAAAAAAAAAAAAAATCAAAAGGCAATGGGGGAAGAAAATATAAATCAGATTTTTCTTTAAAAATTCTTTCTAATTTTGATTTCATTTTTTCAAATTTCATGATTAATTTTATTTGTAAAAAAACTTTTCTTATGATAAAAATTAATCAATCAAGAAAATAAACATAAAAAAAAGATTAAAAGCATGTTTAGAAAACAAGGATATACTGCGGGAATTATGTTACATTAATGTAGGATAAAAATGGTACATTTTAATATATTTTGTAAAACACAAATATACATACACAATAGTATTCATATTATTGCAGTATTTAAAGCAATTTAAATACAGTCAACCGGGGTGAAATTGAAAGCCAATCACAGACCCGCTTTCAAAGTGCTCCATGTCTAGCGAGATAGGGAAAAGTGAAAACTTGCATATGATTGGAGTTTCAATTTCAACCCACACTTTCAATTTCATCTTGGTTGACTGTAATACAAAAATTTTGTATGTATTTAGAATGCTTTAAAAATGGTTATAGTATAAAAGACAACTATTATGTATATTATATTGATTTCCTTTTGTTATTTTTAAACCTACATCAATGTAATTATAAGTTATAGTGTGGTACAGTACACCAGGATTTCCCAAAGTCACTCTAACTAGCAACAATGGACTTTGAAATATCTTGGTTCCACATTCGTTTGTTTGTTACATACAGAGATGCAGGAGAGTGGACCGGAGTACACGAGACGAGAAAATTTACCAACATTTAGTGTGAGTGTGAAACAACCATAGGAATTAAATCTAACAACCTTAGAACTAAGAAAATAACATAACAATTTTCCATTATTAAGACTTCAAATGTTATATCATTTTCTTAACTTTAAGAATACACATACAAGCAGCCATGAGTAATTGATAATATATCTCACGTTGCATCTTTGACTCTTTTTTTTTTTTCTTCTTCTAAGATTTGCACTTTCATTATTGAAGTTTTATGTATGTTAGAGCTACTGGATTAGAGAACTGGGTTATAAATGAAAACTGTATTTGAATGATGTGCTGGTATTGTAAGCAGCAGTGCAAAATGTAATTTGTATTAAACAAAGGCAGCTAGTGTAAGCTAATGAATACCTCAGTAGTTTTTCTTTCTTGCCACGTTACTGTATTGAAATCCTGCACGGTTAAAATAAAGATTGAAATATGACAGTTTGATGAGAAAATGCTCCTTCTCTCTCTCCGCAAACTCTGAGGCTTGATGCAAAGTTGTAATGGCCAATGACAAGAGAACCCAAGTATAAATGCAAGAGATACACAATAAAAACATTACTTTTTTTCCCACACATATAAATACAAGTCTATCAACATGAACATAAAAGTATTATATTTTATATTAATAAACTTGGTTATTTATATGTCTCTCTCTTAAGGAAACAGTGATACCTTCTTGTGCCAAAATGAGGATTCACTCTTTCTTTAATTTATATATATAGGCATACTCAATAGCATTTCTATACCATACTTTACTAACCACAGATATACCATACTCTTATCAAAATTGATTTTCACAATAGATATTTTACATGACAAATGACAAGTACTCTTTGATGCATAATAAATATTAACAACCATTGACAAGATGTGTAAAAAAATGGCCAATTCACATTATTTGATATCACTCCGATGTTTGTTTGTTTTCTCCTTTCTATTTTAGCCTTCACATTTTTCATATATTCCAAAAGAGCTGTTACGTAATTTAAGTATAGCAGACATAGAAATGTTAACGAGGGATGCAGACAACAATTTGAGGACAGTATATACAGATGGGAGAGCTTGTGAATTCATCAGGGCTGAGAGATACTGGACAATCTCACAACTCACGCACACACTGAACTGCCAGCAACACACAAAGCAGCAAACTAAGCAAACTTTAAGCTACATCATAAAAAAAATAATTAAGATAATTTAAATTATTTAATTTTCTTTGGACCAAATAATATTTTTGCTTTATACATAATAATGGTACCATATTTTTTAGGCCAATAAAATACAAAATATGTGTCTGTTGGTACCAAGCATACTATTTTGGTTACTTTCTTTATATTTTTTACAATACTTTTTTCTTTCTTTTTTTTTCTCGAAATATTATAATTTAAAAGCTTTTTTCTTTTGAAATCTAATTTATAATTTAATACTAATATATATTATAATTTGTTATTGGTCCCACTTAAATCCTTCCTCCATCAAAATTCTAAATATATACACATATATATTTTTTAAAGAATTGTGAGACTAGCACCAGTGTTCATGTCATGTTATTTTTAGTTTGTTTTTTTACATTTTAATGCAAATATTATTGCAAGTTACTAAATTTAAATTGCTTGATCATAGATATTATATGCTTATAATTTAAGTATTTACTTACATAGCTTAAAAAGTACATTAGAGCTTCAAGAAGAGCCAATTTATATGCATTATATTGCCATCAATGACATGATTTTATTATTATAATTATTAAAGAAGAGTAATAAAACAGATTAGCCTGATTGTGACATGTGATTTTTTGGTGATAGCTCAGATAAAAATCTAGCTAGCTTGTGCTACTATATTTGTCTGCCAGTGCTATAGTGTGTGATTGCTGGCAATACAGGGGGCACTGCACTTGAACGAACATCACATATGGGTCGTGTTGTGTTAAACACACAACGTACCCTGCAGCCAGCCTCCATGGCAAGGAGGATTGGCAGCAAGCCAGTCTGTCTGTGGTAGATATGTGAGATGCACAGCCCACTAGAGTAGTAAGCATCGCCTCTTGGGCTTTACTTGCATCACTGGGCACAGCACGGCACGAATAGCCTCATCAAACACTGTCTTCAAACCCTTCTGTGTTAACGCACTACACTCGAGGTACTTCACTGCACCAATTTCTTTTGCCATTGATAGAGCCTGAAACATAACAACACAAGCAAATAGGTTTATTTCTATCAATTGTAGTCAACATTTTTTATATATACAATGGACCAGTCTTGTAGTCGTTAACTGAATTTTTTATAACGTTAACGTTAAGTTAATTTCATATGTAAAACTATAACTTTAATGAAAACATTAACTCTAATTTGTCCCCAACTATAACGTTACCTTTAACATTAACAGCTTTTTTTAGACGATATGTATTTTTTATGATCATTCATAAATTTAATCATTCATAAAGTTAATATTTTACTTATATTTACTCATTTATGAATGAAAGGTTAATTTTATTTATTATTTCTCTCACCTCATTAGTTTTTTTTTTGTCAGTATAAAGTAAAAATTACTTTCAAAAAGTAACTTTATAGTTATCGCTATGTTAATGCCTATTTTTGTTTATCTATAACTGTAACTAATCAATAGGATAGAAATAGTACGAGAGAAACTAGAGCACTTTGTATTGAAAAGTAATGCAGAGCGAAATTCTCTAATTTTGATAGAATAATGGGAATGGGATTCAAATTAATTCACTAGTATTGTACTAGGACGTTTTTTAATGAAAGAAATTAAAAGGATGGGTTATTCTGTGCGAAAACTAGCCATACATACCAAATATCGTCACGTAAACTATCTCTCAATCTGGCTGGACGCGTTTCGACCTATCCGTTCCGAATATTGTATATTAATAAAATTAATATACAATAAAACATCGCGGGTCTCAGGTTCTCTTCAGCAGCCCATGGTAGTACAATATGCTCACCTATACCGAGCATCACCGCTTGGTACGTGTGGTTCATATCGCACGCCATGTGAAAATGAGATTTAGTCAGAGCGCTTGCTGAGCAGTGTCCGCCGCACCCCCCTCCCGTACCGTTACTTTTTACAATGTTGTTAATCTATATTATAGAAATAACCAGTTTACGTTATAGTTAACTTATCGTTAACGACTACAAGACTGCAATGGATGATAAATGCAATAAAAAAAAAAAAAAAAAAAAAAGAAGAAGAAGAAAAAAAAAAAAAAAAAAAAAAACGTATAAAATTTACTTGAAAAGTATTTATAAAACTTGTATGGTAAATCCTATATATTAAAAATAATTAGTTATAAAAAATGTAGCAATGAACAATGACTTTATATGGTAAGCCCAAGATTTAATTGCAAAATTTAAAGATGGTTAAAACTTTTTGCAGAAGAATGATGTCACAAGAAAACCAGTTGTAATTATAAAATTAAAGAAATAATATGTATGTACTTATTTTCAAGTCAAGTTACAACATCCAATTATTTTATTATTGTTATTCTTTATGTCAATTTCCTCCTGGTTTATACCACTGTCACAATATACCATATACATATCAACTAGCTAGCTGCAGAACAATTTTTAAAACTATTATGCTGGAAACATACAAAATTAAGGATAAACCACAAAAAGGAAAAATTACCTTAAGGGTTGTATACTGTATAGATGGTATAAATCTAAAAATTTAAAAAGAAAACTTTGAAACTTTATGATGCCATTTGAAAGTTAATTGTAACAACTACCTATGATTAAATTTCAGAACTCTTGACCATCAGATGAGAGAGAGAATAATTAATGAAATTAACATGGGCTCTTATGGAACTAACCCTTAAAAAATCATGATTTAAAATCTAGCATGGTGACCCCCCAATTTTATTATATTTTTGAAGATGTCATATCCTTTTGTATCACCGTGCAAAAGTTCAGATTTTTCTTTCTTTACAATTTTTTAGTCAAATCCCGCAGTACCTGGCCTTAACTGAATAAACTAAAGTAAAATACAAACAGCCCTAAACAAAGTAAGTGTTGTGAGACTATTGACAGGTTTTAAATATAAATTAGTGCTCTCTGCCGAGCGATACTAATTTCTCCAAGGCAAATGACAAAACCAATCTAAGGCCATGAGTAAGTCTGGTCCTGTTTTATATTGCTGTGCTTTTGATGTAGTGTGAGAATGCAAGATATTAGGTATGTATATCGTATTTTATTGACACATCCTTTTAACATAGACGTTAAATATTGTAGATCTATTTTATTAAAAAAATATCTAGCACTAGTCTATGCTTGAACATTTGTTCCCAGTCTCAATTCCGCATGCTCTAATCTCTCTACCTACTGTTCTCTATTGAATAATAATAATAATAATACACTTCTCTGAATATACAAAATGAGGAAAAGCCAATCGCAGTTGGTATATAAATGTTAAAGTATGATTTTATTACAGCAAATTTCTGATTTGAAATTGAGTTTGTTGATTTCATCATAAAATTTTCTTTAAGATATAAGTTGTTCAATATACAAGTATGTATGTATACAAGTGATATACAAGTACATCAGAAATTTCCATCTACAGCTCTGGATAAAAGTTTGAGAACAAAACGTACTCGTAACCTGCAGCAACCCAATACCAATACTTTTCTTGAGAGAAAAGTGCAGATTGCCTATATCGATCTTCTTGCATCTAAATGAAGCTTCTACACTTTACAAGTTTCAAAAAAAAAAAAAAAAAAAAAAATGAATGAATGAATGAATGACCTACACTTTACAAAGTTGCGGCTATCTGGAACATCTGCGAAATAAAATACGTGTGATACTCTACGTAGCCGCAAAATTGTAAACTGTTAATCATTTAGTTTTTTGGAATTTGTTAAGTGTAGAAGGTTCATTTTGCTGCAAGAAAATTGATATGTACAGCTCTGGCCAAAAGTTTGAGAACGATTTATATAGGCAACCTGCAACTACACTATGTTATATTTATGGGAAAACACTGCGGCTGCCGCTGCCCCCTTCTTAAACTTTTGGCCAGAGCTGTACAGTTCTCAAACTTTTGTCATTATACATATATTTTAAATAAATTAAATAAAATTGTTGTTGTTGTTGAGAGGTTGAAATATTCAACAATACAGAGAATGTAGTTAGTATTTCTAGGGCCTTAACAAATATAAATACAGTTTACATACCTGTGGGTAGGTAATTGGTGCCAGTTTCTTCTCCTTGAGCTTCTCTACTGTTTCCTTGTCCTCCCTTAAATCAAGCTTAGTACCCACTAAGATGATAGGAGTGCTAGGACAATGATGTCGCACCTCTGGGTACCACTGAAAATATAAAAACAATATTAATTAAGTATTCTTAGTAATTAAAAGTTGCTTCCTCATGCCTGATATGTTTTATGGACATTTTCTATCTACAGCTAACCTTACATTTCCAAAGAAAAATTTATGACTGATGAAGTAAACAATTAACCATTTCTTCCAAGTCTGAGACAATTGGAAAAGGCACACACATACTCTGTTTTTCTTGGAAGATTGTGCTAAAAGCTACCTGCATCTTTCTTATTTCTGTGCTAGCAAAATTTTCACCCAAATTTAGAATATATCTTCACTATGCTAAGGCCATTGCTAGTTTCCACTATCCTTTCCTTTAAATTTAAAAAACAATAGCCATTTTTGCTACAAATTTGAATTAAGTTGCAAGAAATATGTTTTTCTTGGCATATACTTGTTGAGTAAACTATGCAACTTCACAATATAGAGTTATATTTATCTTTAATTTACAGACATTTCTGTTGGCTTAGAATACAAGACAGGTGTGCAATGGAGAAGATTTCCAAGTGAAGATAGTTTACCTTTGCTCTGACGTTCTCAAACGAGGCAGGATTAACCAGTGAAAAACAGATGAGGAACACATCCTGCAAGCATATTAACAATATCAGTTTTGGAACAGTTCACAGTATAATTATGTGTAGTATAGTAAGTATGTTTCCTTATTATAACTAGCCATGAGCCTTTACGTCACAATTGAAAACTTGAGGTGTACTTAAAATTTATATTACTAGCCACACTATAGACTTCAACACAATTTTACAATAGCTAAGGGATAATATAAAATACACACATCGTCACTGCTTATTACAAAAACAGTACATAAATTTTGAACGTAATAATAGTAAAAGTAAACAATATAAATATAAATAAAATTAAAATTATACAATAAAGTTCAAATTTTTGTTCACTTATATTGAACCATTGAATAAATGAAATATACAGAAATTATTTCTCCGCTTCTTTTTTCATTGAAGTTACTTGGAACATAAATACAACTGTTCTTAAAATAAGGCTAAATACAATTGAAGCTAATTGAATGTAATTAATTGATATTATTGGTAATAATGCTAGTCAATCACAGTTGGTGTGGGAAAAGGAAAGTTAGTAATTTTTAGATCATTGGAATTGCAATTTTACATTATTATTTTTGTTGTTGTTTTCTTCTTCAGAAAATTAGAAAAAAATATGATTAAAGTTTTTAAAATTATTTACTAAACACAAATTTATGTGCTGCAAGGATTGTAAGAAGGCTCTAAAATTCAAAAGAGAGCACCCTACTTTTCTGTCATTTGGAAGTCAATGATCAAACATTCCAGGTCTCGTGACCATCAAATAAGGTAGAAAATATTTACAGTCATGGGGTGCAACATTGAACAAAGGGTACAACTTTAAATATACCCAAGCTTTGCACTTTGAA
The DNA here is from genome assembly GCA_949318235.1 of Ecdyonurus torrentis. Taxonomy (NCBI): domain Eukaryota; kingdom Metazoa; phylum Arthropoda; class Insecta; order Ephemeroptera; family Heptageniidae; genus Ecdyonurus; species Ecdyonurus torrentis. The sequence goes on along the minus strand of OX439129.1, from coordinate 37,879,900 downwards.
AATACCTGTGTGTATACAGGTATGGGACAAAATGGGGCCTTAAGGAAGTATGATTTAAAAAAAAATTGCAAATCAAAATTTTGCAAGGTAGCCTTTCAAACTTTTTACTTGTCTCGTCCGTAAATATCACTGCAAAAAAAAAAAAAAAAAAAAAAAAAAAAGTTAATTCTTGTCTGCTGTTACAACTTTTATTTAGTCAAATCACCAGTTAATTTTTTTAGACATGTTTCTCAATTAACGCTTGTACAGTCATTGTAGTGTAAAATTAATTTTGCAGCGTTTATATGGGAATACCATATAAACATACCAGATTATGTGGTGAGCAGGTTGTCTCCCACAACAAACTTAACTTAAGAAGAGAGGAGAAATCTTTGTCACCTGGACTGCTAGACTGTGCTGCATATTGTAATGAAGGTCAGAGTGCCGCATGAAAAGAGCTCCCGAGCTACCTGCCTGCTTACTGTATGCCAAGTGCAGGTAAACAAAAAGAAAGAGAACCATGTCTTCACTGATCTCTTAAATCACATGGCTTGTCAATGACATAAGATTTCTCCTCTCTTCTCAACTCTCCTTAAGTTTGTGGTGCAAAACCACCCACCCACCACCCAATCTCCATATAGTATTCCCATATACACTGCAAAATTCATTTTATACTGCAGCGTCTGTACTTTTTTTATAAACTATTAAGTACTATTTGATGTATTTTTTTTTAATTAGTCGTCAATAATTATAAATCCAGTTTACACATTGTGCTTTACTTTCACTTACAGTCTGTGGGTACGACAATGGACGCAGTCTGTCGTAATCTTCCTGACCTGCTGTATCCCATAGTCCCAGATTGATAGGCTTGCCATCTACCATAACATTGGCAGAATAGTTGTCGAACCTACAACATTTTATAATCAGTCAATAACGAGGTACACATCACCTCTCAATTTGCATACATTAGTCTATGTAGTTAAAATAATAAAACAAAGAGATAATGATAATGGATATCACATTTAAAAAAAAATTGTGATTACTAATGGAAATATAATGAGTAAAAAATGATGTTAAAATTAATATTTTTTATATTATACACAAATTGAAAGGGATGGGAAAAAAATAACATTTATTTGTTGTATATAAGTTAATGTTTATTTACTAGGGAACAAAATAAAACAGTCTCCTTTTTTTTGTAAAAAAAAAAAAAAAAAAAAAAAAAAAAAAAAAAAAAAAAATTGTAATATATAGCAAGTTATTAAAAAGGCACTAGAAAAATTTACTCAAACTCATGATGCTACTATTCAACAATAGCAAATTACTTTTTTTTTTTTTTTTTTTCTTTTCTTTTTTTTTTTACAAATTTAAATTAAAAACATACAGGACCTTGTCTCTCTATAAATATAAAATAAAGCACCATTATACTTGTAATTAAACTATATAATGTATAATTATTATTCTAGTACAATATTTTTATAATGTCATGTTTCAAATATTACATTAGTACAGTATACTGTACAGAAAAAACATTCAACACTCTAGTTAATGAACTTTTTTTTTTTTTTTTTTTAAATTATTAATGTCAGTATAGTTTTAAACTCTGGAGAATAAAATTAATTTTGTCTGTCTGTATTTTTCTGGTTGCTTTTTTAAATATGTACTTTTTTTTTTGTGAGAAAACAAAAAAAGAGAAGAAAAAAAATCATATACTTACACAGTAGGGATGTATTCCCCTGGGAAGGCATTGGTGGTATAACTGATGAGTAGACATGTTTTACCCACGGCACTATAACAAACAAATATCATATTTTAGTATTCTATTCAACATTTCTAATCAAGAAAATATAATTTTATTCTTGTCTGCTAGTTATAACGAGATACATTTTTTCTTCATATTACACATTATATATTTTTTGACATCCACAACAGTGGTAAAAATCAAAATAATAGATTATCCATGTATGCATCAGATATTAGCATTTTATGTACGTACATTCTACGCATAAATAATTAGCGGGTAAATTGTAATCAATGATTGTTTTTAAACTCTATCCCAGAACGCATGCTGCCATGTAAAAGTGAGCTTAATGAGTTTATATCGATTATTTGGTACCGATGAGACATTTTTATATCTCATTAAAATTTTCAACAGTTGTGCATTGTTATTTGTTTCTTTTCCCGAGTATACTTTTAACATAAAAGTTATAAAATATTGTTCAAAACAAAATCTGATTAACAATCTACGTCATTGTTTTCGTGATTTTTTTTTTTTGTTACTCAAGAGAGAACGAAAAAAAACAAACACTAATTAGTTTGAAAGTTCCAATTTCCGGTAACCGCTGATAGAATACCATACAGTTCACAGTGGGAAGTATATTGAAAAGTTTGAAATTCAATATAATATTTCATGTAAATATCAACCCTCTCTGCTATGTACAGAGTGATTGGAAAGAGAGGTGAATTCAGTGACGAGCAAAAGCTATATTATATTTACAATACCAGGGCACATCGGTGGGAAAAAAAAGTAAAATAAAAAGATCGTTAGTTGACACAAAAATGAGAGTGGAATAAAAAAAAAAAAAAAAAAAAAGTTTGCATCCAGTTTTTTACGTCAATACAAAAAATCACGTGATGACACGTTGATATATTTTTTATCTCTTCGGCAGATTCAACGAATATATTTTTACCTCCTCGTTTCTCGCGCTATACAACAAAAGTAAATCGATAAGTGAAAGACTTGGAAAGCACGTTTCATGATTAACCTCTTAACTAGCTAAACAAAAGCACACTTTTATAAAGGCTTTAATAGTCTTGGGGAAAAAAAGTGTCCACTTATATGTTGAAAAGGTAAATGATAGTTCAAATTTTAAGTAATAATGCTTTATTATTATTAAACTATATATAAAAAAAGTAGGGGAAAAAAGTGAAAAAAAAAAAAAAAAGGTTGCTTTGAGTTTTATGTTTTAGAGATAAAACTTGAAAAACAAACAAACGTGCATACATAACACGTCTTCATTACACAAACACGAAATATTTTACAACGCAGACGAACGAGTGAGTGTTGTGAAAGAACCATGCAACGCTATATATTATGCTCTGGTATTTTTATAAAACAAGAAAAGAATATATGTTTATAAAAGAAGAGGGTGTGCAACCCTTGTGTATTTTTTCTATACTCTTCTTCTTTGGATTATTTATATCACAGAGTGAATACCTTATATAATATGTATGTAGTATAAGCTACATATTATATTTATGTTTATACTTAGTAGTACATTGAATCGTGTAATCGACTGGTGATTAAGATATCTTCAAGTGTGATATATGTTTAAATAAACAAACATTTTTTCCAATACCAAGTAAGAATTATTTACCTCAGTGCATGAGGGAGAAGAAGTTATATATTATGTTTATCTAGAGGGTGTGTTATGTGTGTGGCATCATATGACTCACAGTGACAAGTGACAGATACTAAACTATCATCACTAGTTTAAAAAAATATATATACTAATATGTCAAAGACGATTCCATTTTACGCTCATAAAATATATAGGTCTCATTATGTCAAAATTGGTTAAAGGAACCACAAAATTATTACACAAGTTGTTTTATCACTGTATTTGTGGATAGCAAGACTTCAGAAAACATCTCTCTCTCTCTCTCTCTCTCTCTCTCTCTCTCTCATTATACGTACAAAATTATCATAATTTCACTAAAGAAAGATCACACAACACAAGTATATTGCATATTCATAATGCAGGACAGAAATACAAAAAGAGGAAAAACGCTACCTTTATTGTTATATAGCTCTCTCTCTCCCCCAGGAAAATTTCTTATGTAAAAGCATAAAAATAATCAGCAACATCGTAAAATTTATTCTTATATCCATTCTCTTGGGTACTTTCAAATATATAAAATGCATTCTGAGTATGTATATATATATATATATATATATATATATATATATATATATATATATATATATATATATATATATATATATATATATATATATATATAATATAGGCAAAGGGATGTTTTACGAATCATTACCATGCAAAACCACGCTATGGTAGATTTTATTACCATACACGAAGAAAAAAAAAGTATTATATAAGCGACCTCATAATGATCGACCCAATGGACCTCACAATATCAAAAGGTTATTATACTGCATAATAGTTGTGCGAAAATGGGACACCCCTATTTTACACGTGAGCACCAAAAGTGATGAGCTCCAATCTTTGACAAGGCCAATAGTTCTTTATATATACGTGAGGGGAAACGTTAATAACTTTTCTTTTCTTTCCAGCTTTTATCGATATTTTCAATTCTTTATTTTAACTAAAGTACATTCTCTTAAATTGACGAGAAGAAATAAAACTTCATTTTTCTTTGAAAGAATTAAAAAATAGGATATCCATATGTGACGAGTATAAAACGATAATAATAATAACTTAAAGGCGTAGAACACCTTGAACAAAAAAGTTGCGTAATATCCTAACAAACCTGAAAATCAACGTTGATTTGGCTGGAGTCATTGATTTCTAATTTATTTTCCATTCACAAAATGCCGCTGCCGGTCACTGACGTCACAGCTCGCCCGGTTTACTTGCGAGTGGACCAGGCGAGCTGTGACGTCAGTGACCGGCAGCGGCATTTTGTGAATGGAAAATAAATTAGAAATCAATGACTCCGTCCAAATCAACGTTGATTTTCAGGTTTGTTAGGATATTGCGCAACTTTTTTGTTCAAGGTGTTCTACGCCTTTAACGTTTTTTTTTGTCTTGATACATTATTATTATTAATTTGTGTCATTTCGCTATGGGTATTTTTTGTTTGACGCAAGTACCGCACCAATCATTATTCTATACCACTGATAAGGACGGGTATTTAGATATCAGCATAAAACTGAGAGGAAACGAGATAACTATATATACGTACTGTACTTATACCATAATATATAATCCAATTTCTTTATCATTTTTCCTTATAATATCACACATTTATCTATGATGTATAGATAGTATAGGAGAAGAGAGAGAGAGAGAGAGAGAGAAACGTTTTCTTACTTCTCTGGACAGTCGCCAAACATATAGAAAATTTAGTGTTTCTCTACAAAATGGTAGGATAAATTGTGAAGGCAATTGAGGTGTAACCTATTAAGAACACTTCAAAACACAATTGTTTTCTTATTATTGACCTTATTACGGTGTCCTATTGTTTTTAATTATATTTTGTCGAAACAATTAATATTGCATTTTTTATAATAGAAATAATAAGGATCTAAAATATTATACATACGTCATTATATATAATCAATATTTACGGTCTATCATATTTTTATTTTTGCCTCATTCACATTAATACATTTGATTTTTACTGCCGTATATGAGGTACATGAAAAATAGCAACGCAAAATTTTTAACTGAAAACAAAAAAAAAATAATAAAAATAAAAAATCTTCTACACTTGTTTACAAAAAGCAAAGGTATATAAAATATAATAAGTATAATTTTCGTTTATGAGGAAATTTAAACTTGACGTCATATTTCCCGTGTGGTTATTATGGCAGAGTATACGGAATGAATATTATCATACTGTGGCTATGGGCCAGACTCACCGCTCGGGTACATAAAATGTATCTCTCTCTCTCTCTCGTCTGCCCACACCCTCCGACATCCAGCAAGATGGTGAAGTCAACAATTTTGTGGTGCTCAAACACACACATATACACACACGCTACCTTGTAAGGATACCTGGTGCTCATACAACCTTGTGACGTCATCTTGTATATAGGTACCTTGCACTACTAGCTTCTTTACTATACAATATAAATAATAAAATCCATTTTATATATAAACCGCTTTTGTACTTATATATTTGAATAATTTTTAAGGTTATAATTCGTAATATGATTTATTATAATTCCATAAATTAAAGATTTGAAATATATCTTACAGTAAATATATCATTATGTTGTATTTTTTTTACATAAATGAAACTTTGTTTCTTTTATTTTTTTATCATGAAACTTTTATTTTTTTAATGACCTCTATCCAACACATTCATAAATTTTGTATTGACGTGTATTTTCCTTCAGAAAGTTTTAACAATCATTGTTTAGAATTTATATTCGAGGATAAATGCAATTTTCATGCATGAAGATAGATTAAATGTGAAATTCACGCAAGTTTTAAAAATATTTGAAAATGTAGCTATACTGTAACGCTTCTATCTTTTATAAATGAAATAATAATTAGTTAAGTCATTCATTAATTAGTCATTTTAATTAAATGGATATACTATAGAGTCTATGTTGCTACTTGATAAACCACTAAAATTCTTCGAAAAACAAAAATTAAATCAACATTTGTTTATTATAATATACTAAATCATATTATATTACTTTACAAATACTTGGAAATGAAATGTGATATGTTTTGATGCTGGAATAAGAAATGCCCATACTAAGGCTTGTTCTGATGAAGTTTAAAATGTCCTCATATACATACTACTATACTCTCAGCTGCTAGAATCAACTACATTACAAAAGAGAGGCAATCAATGGCAGGCTATAGCAGTCAACTTTATGTATATATATATATACTAACTCCCTTTTCATTTCATTTAAATAAGCATACATCTCATTTATAATCCCTATAACCTCTATAACTATTATCACAATGCTCGTCTGTATGCCAAAATCTACATCAGCAATAAGCTAAATTTTCACACTATCATGCAAACAATACAACATGTTTTTTTTATATATAGTACAAGAGACAGTGGTGGTGATGACCTGGTTTATCAAGTATATCAATGATTCTCAAGTATTATGGTCATACAATCGACGTTGCATAATGTTACTGTCAATCTTACTATATAGGAGACAATGAAGGGATCTATATGTGGTCATTAGACAACGTTCGATAATTGAGAGCGAGAGAGAGCATTCACTAGTAGCCCTTCTACAAAAGCTTTGAATAATCTTAGCAATCTGTATTATATGAAATGAAACGAAAATAGAAATACAAATTATTTAACTTATTAATAATAAATCAAATAAAAATTTAATGAATGAGTTCAGTTGTCATCAACTGTTATATTATAACAATAACATATTTTTGAATAGTCAACAGAATGCTATCCTATATACTGAATAAAATTTAAATAAAAATATAGAAGCTGTCAAAAAAAAATTATGCAAATTATGCGTGACTTGTGATCATTATTTATACTTTATACAATATCAAATCAAAACTACAGAAAATGTTTACACAAAACTTAATGATATACTATCAAGCAGTAAAAAAAATATATAGTTTGCAATATAGTAAAAAAAAAGTGATGGAATGCTTTGGAACTTTTTTTTTCCTTTTCAACGACAGTTTGTTTTTATAGCATCTTTGCGTATATCTATAAAGAGTTTAAGACACAAGGGAGTAAGAATAATAATAATAAAAAATTAATCTAATGTCACAGAAATAAAATAAATTGTCGTAACTTTGTATCCTTCATAGTAAATTTATTTTGACTTGACTATAGGAGAAAAAAATGTAATTTAAACGAACACGTTGCAGAGCGAAACAAAGAAAGTTTTACGTCAGTGAATGGAAAAAAATTATGTACTGTATAATATGAAATACAAGGCGGAATGATGAGGTAACTTAAACCTTAACTATATTCAGTATTTTTTTTTTCTAACGTAAATAATAAATATTTTGTTTTTTACTTTCACATTGGTGAAAAAAATATTGGTTACATAAAATGTTGGTATGCATATTTTATTGTTACGTGCTTTCGATATTACGTTAATTTTACATATATTATTGGCGTATTTAGTAATTTTTATAGGGTGTATGTGCATGACGTAATACTGAATGCGCTTCGACGCCATACTGGAGCAATGAATACCTTTGCTCAGCATAGGACTAACGTGGTTTTTGGCTATCTTCTATGGATTTTTTTTTATTATTAATAATTTTCTTGCATACTTGAAAACCTAATTCTCACCAAAATATTGCTTAGTCTTGACAAAATGTGTCATATTTCCACATAGGAGTCCATGTTATTTAGTGCTTACTTATGGCATCGACTTTTATATGAATGCAACCACCCTGAGAACTTTTATTATTAGAAAAGATAAATATTATCATTTGAATTTTGTCTCAGAAACTCTGACAAGTATAGCACTAAAATGATTAATTTGTAGGCAAATTATACTGCCAAAAAACATATAAAATACATAATATACTTATTATATTACGGTATCGCTACTAACAAGGCCTATGAACTATGTTAATTAATCTAATTAACCCATTAAAAATATAAACGAAGTTAAAATTGTTTTTCTATAAATGATACACAAAATTTATCAATATATTATCAGGAAGATTGATGGGTATTTTTTCTTTCTTCATTTATAATATTATCTACTCTCCACAGAATATTATTTGTTACATATTATGCATCCTAACCTAAGTCTGTTCTTACTAAATCGTTCATGAAACCGACGAGTGTGAATCTATGCTCTAGAAATTGTAAATGCCAAGATTATATACAGAACTATAAATTACCTTTCAAATTCCCTTGGCGAGGATAATATACATAAGAGAGCACATAGAACAAAGAACTACGTTCATAAAGTTTGCTCAAGACTAGTGAAAATTAACTTGTGTCAAAATATAAATCTAATGAAAATTCCTTTCAGTCTGAAGGACAATTTAATTAACTTATTATAAGATCAATGTATTGTATTACCAAAATTTAAATATATTAGCATTTTTTGACCTTATTGATTAATGAGACTATATGTATAGTGAGCCTTGATTGGCAAAAGAAAATAATGTACCGTATAAAGCAATTTGTAATGTTACGTAATTATCTAGTTCAAGTATTCTTGCAGATGTTACTCGGCTTTTCTTTTCTTTCCTTTCTTCTCTCTCTTTCTCAAAGCATGACTTTGTATTACGTGTCATTACATTATTTAACACTGAAAATGTCAAATTGACCCGAGGCAAAAGATGTATAAAGATATAAAGAAAATCTTTTTCTATATAATATTGTAAATCCTATATAAAATTTCACAACACTTATATTGCTGCTGATCGTCATTTCCCGAGAACTCAAATGTAATTAAATTTTAATTCCCTAAAGGAGAAATAGTATAATTATAATTTATAATTAATTTACACATCCGTATTTTATTATTGTGAATGTGAGAACTTATTATTATTGTTATTCAACTCATTCGTTCTTCTTTTTTCTATACATCGAGATGAAAATTAAAAAATTCTTTTCATCTATATAGCATCGTTTCTATACTTCTTAATCACTTTCTGCAGACTGATTTTTTTTTTTATTGTCTCTCCTTCTACTATAGCTCATAGCTGTAATGATTTTTACAGCCATCGATGTATTATCTTTTCGAAATAAATGAAAAAAATTATTAATAAATATATTAACATTGTCAAAAGAAAAAATTTGCCGCACAAATGCTTTCGATCGTCATACAAAATTGAAATGGTAATAATAATAAGAAGAAGGAGATAATGCAAAGTTTTAAAAGAACTTTTTACTTTTTTATTTTTTCCTTTTAAAGTTACAAAGGCTTTCGTGCTCGATTAAGCGTGCGGGAAGTTATTTGTACTTAGCTAATGCCGTGAAATGACGTGTAGTCTAATCCTTTACAAAGATAAAAAAGCTCTCTCTGTTTTATGCCAAGCAGAACATAATTATATTCAAATGCAATATTTTGCAAGTACTATGAATATGACAAGTCGACAGTAAAAATTTAATATTCTTTTGTTTTTTATTTTTTATCCTACCTGTGTCGACTTTTTTGAATTAATAATAAAACCTGCATGGAGGTTCTTTAGCACATAATAAAATACTTATCGGAAATTTTTTAAGTTTAGTAAATGAACGTGACTGTCATTACAAAATATCATATTTTTTTAAAACATAAATATGAAGCTTATCTGTTGCATAGATAATTTTGACTTCGTCTTTCTCTCCTTTTTAGATTACATAGGCATTCGGATACTGAAATTTCATTAAACATGTCCGGTAATTGATACAAACAAGGTCTATAATTTAGCATAAAAAATATATTATCAGGATACAACGATATTAAACTTAACACCGCGAAAAGAATTCAATTTTATGTCGGTTCTTTTGAACTTTCAACTATACGCGCGGTAACTGCTCCCACAATAAGTTTATAGTGTTGGTAGGAAAAAAAGAAGGTACAATAAAAAGTATAGTAACGTTAGCGAGTAGAAAAATGTATTGAGATTGCAATAATTAGAAGTAATGTATATAAGATGTAACAAGACAAGGTCACGTGATGAGTCACGCCACACTGCACTTGTGCAACTCAACTATAAATATAATTATGCACTGGAACTTTCATTATAAACAATGCACACTCACACAGAGTACTTGAGAAGTTAAATTACATCTTTTGGATTATTTACACAGCTATCCTTAGAGTTTTACCAACTACATACAACGTAAATAAACTTATATAGGCTAGTATGATGATGAAACTTTCAAGATTTCATTTTGCCATTAAGAAAAGATGAAAGAAATTTAAAAACAAATATTGGCTTCATCTATTTCAGCACATGCATACGGTTGTTGAACTATATTGACTGAGAGCATACTTTGATTAAAATTTAGAAATACTTTATGCAACTTAACATGCATGATTAAATTTACACAATTGCAATACACGTCTGTTTCTTTACCAATTGATTTCTAAATATAAAGGAATACGGTTTCTTATTCAATGAAAATATATCATCACTGGAACCACATATAAACATAAATATATTATATTTAAAAGATAAAAACAAACATATAAATCAAGCGACTCAGATGCCTTTGTCTTGAAAGACAAATCCACAGATCACACAAATTTGAAAATAAATTTATTACCAAGTGAGCGTCCTTTTATTTCTAAACTTTTAGAGCTGCATAATGGGTGTGCATGCATCAATTAATTGTGCAACGCGTGACAAGAAAAAATAAAATGACGCCATCCACGTGGTGTAGGCGGCTCGTCCTTGTTATTACACAACCGAGGGTCGAACCTACGTAAATATCGTGTGTTTGTTTTCATGAGCCTCCTAGCTATTGTAGGTAAAAATAGTAAAGTTTGTGTGCAGTAGCTACACGGCCTCCTGCAGTCACTTAAAGTCTATAGCTACTAAGCTAAGCGGCCAAAGCAGGGGGGTTCGAAGCTTTTGGCTATTCTCTCACCGAGGTATATACCTTCCTTCTCTATCGTGTTTTCTTAGCCTCGCCCACGCATTAATAACCTTTAAGACACACAAACAGAAAGCTGACGTGTCAGTTTCAACCCAATCATTTTAATTAAATTTACTTTCACGTAAAATAAGGTAAAGTACTATACCTTTAATATATTAAAATATTTTACATGTAAAATTGCTGTAAGTATATTTTTAGATTGAGAAAATTTAGATATCAAACTATATGAATTCTATAAATATAAAATTCAATAAATATACAGAGAAATCAAATTTCATATATATAGAACAGGAATAATAAACTTCCATGCTTGAGTGAATATTATTTTACACTCCAATGAATGGAAACATATTTTTGTCCTAATTTTATATGCATTGGTCGATACCATACATACAAACTCCCCCTGCGAGCTATACGTTTTTTGCTGTTTGGGTTTCTTCTCTCAATCTCATAAATATGTAGGAGGAGAGTAAAGAATCACTTTTGAGATGCTCACGCACAGAATTCACGGCACGTCCAGATGCTGGAGAAGTCACAATTTATGCGAGAATTGCTTTAGCAACTTAGCGTATCACGCCTAGCCCGAGCCCTATCCTCTCACTCTATCTCGATATAGCGAATGCGGGGGTGTTGCTTTGCTTGTTAGAGCTATATAGCTGAATGTCTACTTACACATATATAGCTAATATAAAACACTACTTTTTTTTAAATGTCTTTTATACGAGCAATGTAGGCCAAGGTTGGGTAATTGAGATACATACACAATTTTATTTTGTTTCTTTATAATATATTACATTTTGCAGTTACATACAATAAAAACACATTGCTATTTTTTTCAATTACAATGCCAAATTTGACTATTTTTTTTCCACGATAAAGATTTAATGATGTCTAGATTTTGTCTATAATAAAATGTACTATTATGTACATTTAAAAGTACAAAGCTGTTACTAATATTGTTTTTTATCTTATAGTAACAGCAGTAACAGTACACATAAAAGAAAATGCAAGTAGTGAGTATAGATAAAGTATGTCGTTATCATTAAAGAAAAGCTCGTGTTAGTATAATTTCACTCTCACTTGAGTATGCGTAGAGTGAATAAGCATGAAGCGCACTCACTTCTCAATTAAAGCAAATATGCTACTCAGTTTTTTTTTTTTTTTATTACTTTGAAGTTGTGGATAGTTGTTACAAGCCCTTGAACTCCCCATATAGTTAATAAATTTATTATAAACTTTTAAACAAGGCTGAACACTCGACTAAATATGGATCTCTTGGAGTATAATATGTTGTATCTTTTTTTAGCAATGACAACTTTAGATATCTTTACATCGTGTTTATATCAGTAAACTCAAAAATATGTCCAGAACAACTTTAAAATAATATAAAATTTACGATCTTATAATATTGTAATAAAATACACATATCAGTAACATTTTACAAGTTAAGTAATTTTATTAAAAATATATTATATTGATTGATTTATTGGCAATAGAAAAACAATATCATAAGTTTTCACTCCCACATGCGGAGAGCTCGTAAAAATTCGCTATAAAGACGTTACAGTATTTCTTTTTTGCTTTTTTGTTGGTTTTGTTATTTATAAACTACAAAAGTTACGTAAAAAAAAAAAAAAAAGAAGTTTTAGTGTAGTATTTATATTGTTTGAAAGTTGAGTAATACTATGTTTCTTTGACCCTACATTCAACAAACCCTGTACAGCTGCTATAGTGACAATGTTTTTGTCATTAACCCCAACCCACATTTTAATTGTTTATCACCCTTGTGTACTGTAGATATAACCAAGGTGGAATGTCACACTCGCGAAAGCAGTGACTGAAAGTAAATCACACTTGTCTGTGGTCGTCTCACTATTGAGACAGTGAGTCATATAACAACCCGCATACTTTTCTTACAATCTATTATAAAATTAGACTCAAAGCTTTGTATTGTGTTCCTTCAATAAAATATAATTAATTTTATTACTAGATATAACAAAGATCTCCGTGTCTTTTAAATTATTAAAGTAGAATCTTAATGAAACATTAACCAATATTTTTGCTGTTAAAAATTTGAAACCATCAAAACTTATTTGATCACGATCACGATTGATTTTTTTAAAATTTTAAAATTTACATAAAATTTCAATTTATGTGAAAACACGCCGAGTTAAAATGATAAAAAGATTATTAATTTTTAAATGAAGTTTCAGAAAAATTATACTGTATACACATAAACTAGAATTAACTCCCTCACAAGAGAATAGATAAAAGATTTCAATATAAACAATGACAATTTTATCATTACGATATAGCCAAACAATTATATTGATAAGTACGTTCTCAACACTTAAGTTTTTTTTTTTTTTTTTTAAACTCAAGTAAATAAAAATAATTTTTTTTTTAAATTCACTAAATAATAAATAAATAAATATAGCATTATATTTTAATATTTTTTTAATAAATTGTTAAAATATAAGTATTAATATTGTTTTAGATATAATTAGTAAATAAATTGACAATTCCATGTAGAACCTTCAACAGATGTAATTTTTTATTGCAATTGAGTGTAAGGAGATTGGAAATAAAGAAATTTTAAATTTATGGTTTTACAGGGTTGCGCATTTATTTGGGGGGACAAGGAAACAGAGTTTACGAACATCCCTATTGTGTATATTACGAATTATGAATCATGTATTAATTATATGGCAGAAAATTAGACATAGCCAGATTATCATGTAAGTTATTACTTTTTTTATAGCATATGCCAACGTTCTATCATGTGACAATTCAATTAGTATAGTATGAATCAACGTTTGATAGCATTATTATTATTATTTTTAAATCATCCCACATTTGGTCCGCAGACATGATTAACATAACACACGTTCACAACGACAAAAATTATTTTCAATTTCATCTCTGTAAATTGAAATTTTTATTACCTGGATTTGCCATACTAATAATAACTATATTCGTATACCAAGAAAAATAAGAAGAAGAAGATGAGAAATGTTTTTGCCAACATGTTTGACAACTTTCGTCACAAAATTATCATTCGCAGTTATGCTCTTTCTAACAAGAATATCTTGTATTGTAAATAACTGGAATGAAATTTCTTGGTAATTAAACAAACTTACGAAACCTACTGTACAAACAAGCTGATAATCATTACATGCTTCCTGACCTTTGGTTCACTTCAAATATTAAATAATTTTAAAACGTAATTATATGAAGCACAGTCAGCGTCTGAAGATTTTTTTTTTTTTATAATCTCATTACATTTTTTTTTTCAGACACATCTCGAGTAATTGAATATTGAATCTAAGCATCCACTCTGTAGATGTGAAAATAAATCAATTATGTCTTTTTAAGAAGTACACACTTTTCTGCCAGTGTGATATGAAATTGGACTCTCGAGTAAAGGTATAGAATCTATCACGGTGCATAAATAAAGTACTGGACTTATTTAAAATTTATTTAAATGTCTTAATTCCTTCGCAAGATCGTGGAAAAGTTTTTAAAGTACATACTTTTATTTTTGGTACTAGTAAATTTGGTGATAATACTGTTTTCTTATCTTTTTTTTTTTTTTTCAATATTTATTTCTTTAACACGATTACGAGTATTTTGTTTAACATATTAGCCAGGAAAATGAAACCAAGACAGGAAAGATTGACCACAACTAAGAACTATACAACGAGCTTCACTGATTATAGGAGAATTACAGCTATATATATATATAAGTCTTTTATAGTAAAGAAAATCGTTAGGCACCAAACCAATATAAAAAGGATTTTACGTAATTTTTGTACATCTTATCAAAGTTATTTGAGGGGTACATGAAAGAAAGTAATCTTGAAGAACTGAAAACTACTTTTTTCCGCAAAATCAACGTGAAAATAATATTAAAAAACTATGTCTTAACGCTTCATTGAATATTGTTTCTAGAATAAACAATAAATATAAAAAAAATATACTTGTCTAATTTTTTCATGAGCTTAGAAAATATCCAGTGAAGTGCAAATTATTGAAGGAAAAAAAAAATAACACAATCAAACATTTTAATAATAATAAAGTAATCCAAAGAATGTCCTTGTTGTGGCATCGCAAGTAATCTAATCTCATTGAAAATGTTCCAAATTTTAAGTCTCTCACATTGGTATCAGAAATAGTTTAGCTTATCAGCTTTGACATTCAGTATCTCCCATGAGCCTTGTTATACTGGAATAGGTCAATTGATGCCATTTACTATCTTTTGTGAGCTAGGTAATGTACCTACGTTTGAGGGGGAAGGGGAGAGGGTGAGAAAGCAAATACAGTACCTAATCGACTAAATTACATGGAGACTATCGGCAAGGGTATAAAAAAAATCATTGAGTTATCGCATTGCGAAAGCTTTTGGGTGATTGACATTTGTTTAGATGAGGATTTAATCTGTCACTCCTAAAATATTTAAAATTAGTTATAGAATAGCTTTGTAATTATAAATTACCTCTTTTTTAAATTTTTTTATTTAATACAAATTAAGGAAGTTTGTTCCAGGATGTCCAGTCATGTGCGTACCAAAAATAAGGAAGTATGGTAACTGTATGTTTCATACATGCATATGGGGATGTTTATTGTTTTATCTATTCAGTATTATTTTCTAGAAGATTGCGTGAAAATTTTTTCCAGATCTACCGATAACTTAACATTACCAACACTTTGAACGGTGTTGCAATAAGTTACATTTATATAATATAACTTTGCGAGCAACATGTGAATGGAACAAATAATATACTTATAAACACAGCGTTTTGACTCACACTTCACTATTGTTACTCTGTAGTGATTCATATATGTAATAGAAATGAATCACATTAATGTGGGATATCACCGGCATTATGAGCTAACAAGAAAAAAAAAATCATCCTTAACCAATTGTTAAAGCGTGAATCACCAACACATATGTATGTAGCTAATTAGATTTCATACCAATGCAAACAAACATAAATACACCTGCCAAAATATATCTCGACATTATAAACTCCTACGTGATATCAATATAAAAAAATAATTGCCGAAACGATCGAGGGGAAAGTAAATAATAAACCCCCGGATGTAAAAAATTCCAGCACCTTGCATATCCGTAGAAATAAACAATGCACAAATTACATATTATGGAATAGAAAACAGTTTGATGTAGTAACATGAGAAATTATAGCAACGTAATGTGTATGTATGTATGATATCAACAAAAAGTAATAAAAACCACTGAACCTGTGTGGTATGTATTAAAAATCCCGTTATCTAGCCGCCGTGCATGACATGGAATAAATTGCTTAAAATGGAGCTTAATTTATAATTAGCAAATTTAGATATTATAAAAATACATAACGTATTTACGTATTTTTACGTGTTGCTAAATTAAACAAATAATAATAAAAAGTAATTTAATCAATCCCCTGATATCTAGGCAAGAAAGCACCTTGCACTAATACAGCCTCCATCGCCAGCCCCCAACCGTGAAAGTAAGTGGAGGTCTGGGGTTGAACATCTAATTAACCACTAACTCATCATTTTGAATAATTGTAATTAAAATATTATAAAAATAAGACTTACCCGTCTCCAACAACAACACATTTGATCGCCTGCATTTTATCCTAGCACCCTCCCTGCAGGAAATAAGCGTCAAATGGGCGGGGAGGTGTATTATGGAGAGAATAAACTACTCAAGTCTACAAAAAGACAACTCAACATTTGCAAGAAAGTCCCACAAGTACTTTCCAAAGCCAACTTTACATTGCGCATACAATAATTCTGAGTTAAAATTGGTTTCTGCGCACATAATATTTTCATCCATTACAAATCATTTGACTTTAATGAGGCATGCAATCAAAAATTCTAGAAAATTATAGTATTATAAAATAGAAATTACAATAATACTAATTTAAATAGCAATAATCTAAACGAAAATGTGAAATGAAATAAATGAAATGTTATTTGACTCATTTTGGGTTTTTTTATGTAAGGTTGTAAATAGTTATTAAAATATTTACTAGAGGCAGCACTGCTTGGATCACTAACTTTCATAAAAATATAATATCTAGGCTTTTAGCACTACGATTTTATAAAAAGTTTAAAAAATTACTAATTCTTGTTATTGTTTGGATGACATTAAAGACTTACAGAACCAGAATCAGACAAAATTTAATGGAATAAAAACTATCATTTGATAGCAATTTTTAGACTTCAGCAGTCGAAAGATTTGCCAAGTTTGCCTGAGTTTTGCTAGAGACCCTTCTAACTTCTAAGTTTTGCTGCACAATGCTGCCTCTACAGGGAAAAATAATAACAATTTGCAAAAGGACCCCCTACTTGCGGAGGTGCTACTAAAAATTTTACGATTTTCTTATCAAATTGTTAAGACCGAAATTTCTAAACTGTGCAAAAAAAATATTCTTCTCTGGTTGCCTCTAAAATAAGAGCAAAGTAAACTTAAAAATAATATTTATAATTTGGATTTTATCATCAACCTGGGGCATTTTCAAATCCAGCGGTTTTTGAATTAAAAAAAAATGCGCCTGTTCGATGCGCACGCAAGTGCAGCTGTGTGAGTGGAAAAATGTTCAGTAGAGAAAAGTTGTTGCTTGAGAAGCTCGTAAATAAATGCTTCGTTTAATGTATAGCATACAAATGTCTCTTTGTAAGAGACAAAAACAAATGTTTAATGTGTATATTTCAAGATGACTTTGAAAAAATAAGTGACAAAAGTTTGTGACAATTTTGTGAGTGTTAAATCTGTGATGTGCCAACGACCGTTCAGCTTTCTGTCCATGTCTGCATAACACATGCAGTCAATATCTATAGTAATTTTTTTATAAGCCGACAATGGCCTTTCATTCATACATAATGTTTAAATATTAATTATTTTGTCCATTTTATTTTTTCTTCTTCGTGAAATAGTTCTATCCATTTAAAGAATGGCATGGCACTCCGGTGAAATTTTGTTTTTTATCGTTTTGTTTGGTGTCTACCAGCAATGCAGTACTTACCCTGTGGATTGGAGTAATGCAGGTAATTTAACAATAAATGAGTCATGTCATTGTAGCATGACATTTTCTATCTTAACAAACTAATCAAGCCAACTTTTATATCGTCACAAAAAAAAAAGTATTACACGTAAGGCCACTTATTTTTCATTCAATAAAAAAATGAATGGACGCAGCGGGACTAGAGGATATTCATACATAAAATAATGAATGGTCGGGTAATTTAATATATATTATTTTATTATTATATTGATAATAATAATTAATGGATACTAATTTGTTCTTCTTTTAAAACCATTTTAAAAATTGAAAGAGAAACTGTTACTTTCTCTTAATTCTTTTATTTAAAAGAACAATGTGAAACACCTACAGAGAAATTAAAAAAATCTATAACAACACAACGCGAGTTCTTTGGTAATTTTTTTTATCTCTATGCCAAAACTGTTTCATCTATATTTAAAATAAATTTAACGTCAGTTGCTTAAGAATCGAATTGTGGTCAATCAATAAATTTATTTCTAATGGCTTAAAGCCAACACGTCACATAATACTTGGCAGATGTTACGGTACCACCTTGTATATTTTTTATCTACACGTATTTTTATATATGGTATAGAAAAATATATAACGGGAACTTTTGATTATATACAAAAACAATGCTTACGTATTATTATTATTGTAGAATATTGTAAAAACTTCCGATTTATTATTAACTTTATTTTTAAAACCATAAAAAAGTTGGCATGTTTTTAAAACAGATTGACGAAGGAAGTTGGGAAATATATACGTAAATGAGGGACTCCTTTGGGGAAGCCTTGCCTGGCTTGAATGATGACTCATTCCTTTCGCCTCCGCCCCCTTTGCTTTCAACTCGCTCTGGCTATATACTGTATAGTCTGATTATGGCTGGTTTTATAATATTATTATTATTATAATGTTCACCATATAGCAGCAGGCAGTAAACGTTTACTTTTCAGTTTAATGTTACGTCATTTATATATTGTTACCCTTCAAGTTGTTCTCAGCCGTCACTTCAATAGTACATACATAATAGTAGAAGCTATTTAACGTGAGAGTGCGCAACATTGCAGGGATATCCTTACTATAGCAAAGAGACAAATTAATTTAATAAGACTTGACATTAAATACTGACATCCTTTCCTTTTCTAACGTACCATTGCTTGTATTAATAAAATTGACCTATCGGGACTAATTATAGAATGAAACCATAGGGAAAAACAAGCCATATAGGTACAGCTAGTTAATTAAATACATAGTAGATAATGTACAGTAGATGTATATAAAAAAAAATACAGATATATAATATATATATATATATATATATATATATATATATATATATATATATATATATATATATATATATATATATATATATATATATATATATATATTCTAAAAAGAGTATAGAATTGTTTCTAAGTATTTGCTTGCACTTTTTCAAGTGTTTAAGAGGGTGAAAAATTGCTAAAGATAGCTTTGTAAAATGTCTAGTCTTATACATTAAACTCTACACTATGTGTATTCCAAAAATAGTCTCTAGCTTTGTTATATATTTGGTATATTGTAAAAGAAAAAGGATAGAAAGAGAACGCGATCTTATGTTTTTGTCAAAGAAAATAACAACAGAAAAAAAAAAAAAAATCCTAACTCATTAAGAGAGATACTGGTGCTCATTATTTTTCTATTCAGTAAGGAAAGAAAGTTAGGTAAATGTAAACATTTCAAATTTAACCTAATAATAAAAATGTAAACAGAGTTGTAATTACATTTAGAGCGTTTCGTTATCAGTGGAAACAAAAGAAAGAACGTACGCATGCATATCTTTATCATCTTTCACAGCATGTGATGTCATTTTTTGTAAACTTTTATCTTGTAGCCCAAAAAAAAACACCTAATTGCTAACATTTTTATTTATTTTAACTATCTTGCTCTGTTTTGCTTGCATCTATATTTATAGTACGATGGCTCTTTTTTTTTTTTTTTTTTTTATAAATATATTTATTTTGCCATTTATTATTATTTATATATTATACTTCTCGACTATTAAATGATAAGTTCAGTATCCGTGATAATTTAAAAAATAACGATACTGGCTGCAATTTATATTTTTATTGACTGACGAAGCAAAATTTAATAATTTTAGCACGTTGAAGTATTATGTTGTATTTTATTAGTATATGTTATAATTACTTCAGTGTGTTTTCTCTCTGGGCTTTTATTTTGTAATTTTTTAAAATCGCGCAGTATCACAAAAGAACGCTAAATTTTGACAAAAATATAGCTTTGGGAAAGAAAAATGAAAAAAAAAAAAAAAAAAAAAAAAAAAATCCAACACATTCACTTGACGTAGAAGTAGAAGTATTACAACACGTGGTCCGCAATGATGTAATGAGCAATTTGTTGCAGGGAACAATTAAGTTCCTTGCCAGAGAGAGAGAGAGTGGATAACCACATGCTCTGTACATACTGAAAAAGCTCAGATTTAAACACGAAACTTCCTTATTTCTTTCTTCCTTGATTGAAAATAATAATAATAGAAGTTACGAATTGTATTTAAAATAATGTAAAAATTATTTTTATATACATTGTATTTAATTAAATCGTGTTTTAAATATCTTTTTATTTCACATTAAGGTTACAACGGAAATTACTTATGAAAAACGTATAAAAATCAATTTAATCATTTAAAAATTAATTTCCAACACATTAAATTTAATGTTCCAATAAGTAAAAATATTTGTAACGCCTGAAGAAAAAAAAAACTTCTTATCTTTGAAAGGAAAGGCTTAAGTTTGGGTTTAAAATTAAATCTTTATCTTCTGCTACAAACGTCATTACTGTGCTATTATTTAATTTACGGTCAAAGAATTATTAGTTGATAATACATCATTTTTAGATTGATATAATGTTTCTTCGCCTTGATCTAATATAAGTTTTGTTTGGATTTTTTTTTTTTTTTTTTTTTTTTTTTTTTTTTTTACGTTGACTTTTATAAAACAAAATTATAGATTCTTACTTGATTTTTTCGTAAATTGTATTAAAAATTAAAATTTCATAACTATGATCGTTATAGAATATTACCTTATGTATGTCAATTTTATATTCTATGATCAGACCAGCACGTGTTTATTTTTTAGCAACAAAAAATCCGCATCCAATAATTACCATTTCAGAGTTTTTAAGTTTGTTTAATAACAAGGGAAACGTGCATTTATTACCATAGTAAAAAAATATATATATATATAAAGAATTAGAGTAAAACCAAGTAATAAATTATGCATACAATATTATTATTCTTTTCTTTGTCATTCCTTACGTCATTTCACGGTCTAAACTTTTTACGTCTTTAAAATTATGTAAAAAAAAAAAAAAAAAAAAAAAATGCAAAAGATAAAAAGTATTTAAGATTGCATAGTTTTAAATGAAATTAAAATGAGAATAAGTTTTTTGATAACACGTGTCAAGTCTATATGGTACTCTTTAGGTCAGAGGTGACTGGTCCACACGTTATGACGTCATTAACTGACGTTCTAACTCAAAAGATAAATAAATATAATATATATATATATATATATATATATATATATATATAAACAATGCAATGACTTCTGAACTTTGCATTCTTCTTGTGTTATTTCATTTTTTTTTATACAGTTTACGACCGACACGCAAAAGTGCAATTTTCTTAAAAGCATCCTAAAGCAAGTTCACTTTGTATATTATATAGTATAAATTTCATTTCTCTCTCTTTTTCTCTATTTTTAGTATTTTTTTTTTTTTTTTATTATATACCCGACCAGTAATATTTATTTTATTTCTTACCACAGTACAGTATACGTATTACGTATATATATACTGTACACATAAAATACGAGCATGTTTTATATAAATCCCCGTTATATAAAATAAAGAAACGAATGTAATTTTATTTTAACCATCACATAATATTATGGTAAATAAAAGTTTTCACTGTTGTGCATAAATAACTATAGAATGCGATTTAATTTGTGCAATAACATGAAATAGTATTATTATTATATTATATATTTTTTAACACAGTTAAAACGCTCTACTTATGTTTTGCGTTTTAAGCGTGAATAATATAGAAATTAAAATTGATTATAATAATTATTATTATTGTAAATTTCTCTTTAAATGATTATAAATAAAAATTAACGCAAGTTGAAATATTATACGTTTTAATAAAATTTATTTGAGTAGAAAATGAAGTTATAGATTTTAATGCTCTTCAATAAACTTGCAGAGCTACTACGATAATTTTTTTTTTTTTTTTTTTTTTGCAGCTCCTGTATATTTATATATAATATTTTTATTGCTTTCTTTGAAGCTATCTTTTACTACTAAAATTTTTTGATGTCCTTTTTTTTATTTTTTAAACATAAAAAACAAAAACATGGACCAGAAACTCGATTTATATCGTGTCGCTTATTTTCGCACGTATATATTTTCAAGTAATTACTTTTCTACATTAACTGACCAAGTTTACTTTATTATTTTCTTTAATATACTGTACGTAACATTGAAAGTAACTCTCTCCTTCAAAACCAAATTATACCCTTTTTTTTTTTTGTATTATTATTAAATTAATTTTAAATAAAAGAAAAATACAGTTTGTTTACTCTCACTTCCTCTAATTTGCGAAGCTTTGTTTAGTTTTTTGCATGACGATCCATGAATAACAATTCAACATCATGCAACGCTACTAAATAATAACGTTGTTTGTTGTTTTCTCTTCCTATGATATAAAATACTCGTATTTATTTTTAATCCTACTTTATTTAATACAGTGTACAGTATATTTATTTATACGTATATTTATCAACCACTTTTTACGCGATTATTTCTTATTGTTCACCTTATAACTATTATTGTAATAATTTATTATAAATCTAAGAGACTGAAATTTATAATAAATATTAAAAATGTCGTTTGCGCCTGCAAAAATAATATCTTCTTTACCTGCTCTACAACCTATTGTCAGTTTGCGTAATATTTTATTTTTACTTATACCTCAAGTCAAGTGATACTCCATACAGTACCAAATGTTAAAAATGCACCATATATTGTTGTGCGGATAGCCTATGTTTAAAACTTACAGGCACTCGCAAATAATTTTTTTAGTTTCAATACCTTCATGAGGTTGGTGTTGTAGAATGTTATGTTATTTATTTTTCATTATTATTATTATTTCCCCTCTCCCTCTCTATCATTGGTTATCATAAAGAGAAAAAAATCCCCTTGGCTGACTTGGTTATAGAGTCGTATATGACTTAAACCCAAACTTGTGTATTTGATATAATGTTTTTTTTTTTAAATAAAGTCTATTTGAATCTGAAGCTGAGTTAAATTCCCGATCCACTTTGGCTGACTTAGTTATTATAAAGTTGTAATACTTCAACCCAATACAAAGATAAACCCAAACATATTATGTAATTCATGGTGTATATTTTTTTCCTCTTCAATAAAGCTTATTTTGAATTGAATTCCCTATGTTTTTAGTAAAATATAATTTTGTAATGATTCCAGGGAGTGAAGAAGTATGGGGACCCGTGGTTGCCAGCATATCTTTACTGGTGGCATGCTCGGTAATCGCTCTACTTGGCTGCGTTTGCTGCAGACACTCGAAAACACCGGCATTCCAGGTGAGCACCAAGTGGACACCACACAATATACATAACAATAATACTTAACTTTCTATCTACCAGTGTACAACTAAAACCAGCTGCTATATAACGTGATATTTTAATGAAATCAGGTTGATATAATATAACGAAAAAAAAAAAAAAGTCGTTATATATAAACTTAGCAGGTCAGCAAACTTAAAAGTGATTTCAAGTCACGAATGTGTAGGTGGTATTTTCTTCTTCTTGTATTATATATATATAGTGATTGTTTTTATTGTATTGTTGTACCATTCTTCTCACTTTATTATATCGACCGTGTAAAAACATCACTTATTAAATTGGCGTAGTCATTGAAAAAAAAAAAAAAAAAAAAAAAAAAAAGAAGAAGAAGAAGAAAGAGAAGCTTGAATGAAATGGTTGATTAATAACGCTTCTTGATACGACGGTTAGAGGATGACTAGCGTCACGCTATATGTCTCTCAAGTCTATCTCAAGTATGTTAGGGTCAAACCAGAAACTGGACCCCTATATATATAAACCTCTTTTTTTTCTCTCTCTTCAACTACTGTCGTTTGAAACGTGTGTGTAATCAAGATTCACTTTGCGAAGCCGTAGAGCTATTTTTCGTATAATAGAACGTACCTATATATTAAATCAATATTATACTACAGTTGAGTTGTAAAAAATCATCCCTCGTTACCTTCTTGTAATATTAAAGGAGTTGGGCAGGGGGGTTAGTTAGTATATAGAATTTTTTCACTGAGGTTTCTTCGTGTTCGACTATATAGCTTGTTGTATGTCAAGTATTTAAGATAAATCTGCTGTGACGGACATGATTTTTTTTTTTTTTTTAATTTAGACTCCCTCTTTATTTGTAGCACTATACTAAAATGTTAGGAATTTTTAATATGCAAGATTTTTCTTGTAGTTCTATTGCTGTACTCTATACATATAGTATTTCAATTTCAAACTATTTTAATTTAATTAAAAATAAAATATATGGTATAATATGCTTGTTTATAATTTTAAGCTTTCCTATACAACATGGAAATTTGTTATAAGTTGTAGATCTATCGAGTAAATGGTTTAAACGATATTTAATTTTTATACGGTTTCTAGTTTCAAATATTTTATATTTCGTAAGTTATTATAAAGATGAAAATATAAATATAATATGGTATAGGGATATGTTTAATGTAGCTTTTCAAGTTGTTTCTGTATGAAAGCCAAAAAAAAAAAAAAAAAAATTGCTATATACTTTTCGTATACTTCCAGAAATAAGACCGCAGATAAACGAAAATGTTCCAGTATAAAATTGTCGTTTCTGATGGCGACATAATCGTACTTCATCATATAAAAAAAAAAAAAACTTCAGTCATCCTGTATAAGGACAGTAATTTAAGGCAGCAGTGAAAATTTTTTAAAGACAATGTTGCCACGAGTTACACAATGTTATATACCAAATCTTATATATTTTTTCACGTCGTTTTACATTGTATATTAGTACAACATAGAAACGTTATTATATGAACTGATTTTACGCGAGTTGAACACGAGACATCACGTTGTGCATTTTGAGACAGCAAGCAAGGTCACTGCACTTTTTATAAAATAAAATAATATTTTTACTAATAGCTTCTGTATGGTATACGTATACGTAATGTTTGAATCATTTTATTAAATTCAGACTTACAAAGTAAAGGTTAAGGCTAAAACTTTACTAAAGTTAATATTTATTTATGTACCCGAAGGTCTTGCCAAGAATTTTTTTTTAATTCACTTAAAAAGAAGAAAATTAAACTTTATATTTTTAAATGAAATACTGTGTTGTTGAATTACATTGCTCGTATACTGTACATGCATATATAATATATATATATATATAAAACTGCTAGACAAATTTAATTTATTCGCTTTGTCTGTCTGCATGTAAATTAACAACTAATTTTAACATGAAATGTAAAGAATAGCTTGCATAACTATAAAATTGCATAAAATTAACTGCATATTATTTAAATTATTTTCTATATTAAATTAATTATATACACTTATTTGTTATAAAATAAATTTAACATAAAAAACTCATTTTAAATGTTTGGTCATTACTTAATTGTTATTTTCTTTGAAAAACAATTATCAGTTTGATCAATACTATTTGAAGTCAAAGTTAAGTAGGTGTGTAACAGCTTTGATCATTTGTTTATTTATTTATTCTCGTTAGAAGTTTAATTTGTATAAGTGAGATGAAGGTTGAAAGATTTCTATAAGATTTGTGTCGCCTCAAGCTCCGCGGTTTATGTTGTATTGTACTGTTAGTCGCTGCCTGCAGTAAGGTGTATGTTAAAAAAAAAAAAAAAAAAAAAAAATCTCATCTTGCAGCATCAAAAAAAATACCATGGCGTAGACATCGTACAATAATGTCGATATTTTCAGAGAACTTTGTGTGTTCACTATATTTCTGCTTTACGAATTATTATTATTTCCATATTTGATTATTTGCTCAATATATGACTTCAATCTATCTGTAATGGAAAATAGGTTTTATTTATCAAATTTTACGTTTCTTTTAATATAATGACGATATGAAGCAATTCTGCTATATATAGATTTAATATTTTAGGCCAAATCCAATTAACTTATTTTTTTTTTTAGGACACAATAAAAACTTATGCACGCTATTTTTTCATCAAATATTCGAAAAACATTCAATTCTTATAATACTCGAGAAATTTTGATAATTTCATTAGAAAAAAATAGCATTGTAAACTAAAAAATACAGATCGATTTTTTATTATTATTATATTTTTTTTATCACTGATCTTTTTAGTTTTAAGGACAAAGTAAAAGAGAGAAAGAGAGAGAGACCGTGTAGGGATTATCCAGACGACACTGTATGCATTTTTACTGCCATATTAACACAAACTTTTATTTCCCAATGGTATAACGTATACATCCTATGTTTCATTATTTTGTTATATAAAAAAACTATTTTGTAGTATGATTTATGTACAAAAAAAAATATAATAAATAAAAGCTATATGAAATTACATTCGTGCTTTTTACAGTGTGGTCCCAAATCATGTTTAATAATAATTAAAAATTAAATTATATAAATGAGCTGGAGTACAAATAAAAATTATTAACGTATTTTATATAAGTTATATAATAGTACAAGAATAACATTTTACCTTTTTTTTTTTTTTTTTTTTTTTTTTTTAATAATGTATCTGAGAGTGCGAGAAAAAAAAAGTATATTGATGTCACATCAAATGATTCAAATATAACTTAGAGAACTAAAAGTCATTGGCTCATGGTAGAATTTTGGCAGCAGTATACGAAAATCTAGTGGGTGTGGCATTTTCACCCTCTTTAATGTCTATCGCTTTTGTAACACACTTACGTGTATCCCAGACAATTTTCTCTCTCTCTCTCTCTCTCTCTCTATTGTTAATTATTTACAATACAACATAGTATAAATTGTAAAGTAATTATTTATTTTCTATCATGACTGCGTGAATCAGAGACATCACTTTGCAAAAATCGATGTTTATGGTGTGGAATGCCCTCGACCTTGCTTGCGTGTATGTTGGATTTGGTACCTTGCGTGAGGATCGTAACACAAAAACCTAACAGAATTATTTCATTTCTATGTCATAATATATTAAATAGCAAAAATTACCTTTTAATGTAATACGTTATATACTTTGTGAAAATCCTTTTATTAAATAAAAATCGTGAAAATATATGTATAAAATGGATTTTAGTTTATAAAAGTTTAATATTTTATTAAATTATCTTTTTTTCTCTCTCTCTCTTTGTCTATTTATACTTTTTGACACCTTGATTGTGTTTGAAGTAAATTTTAATTGATTTATTTACATGTTAATTAACTTTATATATATAGTCATTTATCTCCGATGCATAAGTTCGGCTTTTCGTCGTTACTTAAGAAATGGTGCTCAAGCTAGAGTCTTAATTTTTATTTTATATGACCCTAACGGTTGCTATAATATGTGCAGAATTTTTATTGCAGAAACTTCAGTTTTATTAAAAAATGTGTAATAGTATTAAATAAATATTTTATGTAGCATAAATATTATCAACATTAATCTATCTGCTTTAATCGTTAAATAATATAGTAAATATTTAGGTAACAAACCTTCATATATATTCTCATTTTTATTGAACAGTTATTCAACTATGGAATTTAATCTTGATTACAGCAGCACATTTTATTATTATTATTTCTTTCTTGCTTTCATTTTCTTCATATTTTATTCACACTTGAAGGGAGTTAATGCATTATACAAACAAGCAATGCGGTCTGCAAAATTTATGATAATGTTTGCTTGCGCTCGCAAGGAAAACTTCAACTCTCGTTTTTTTTTTTTTTTTTTTACATTCGCTCGAAAATCGTAAGAGTGAGTAAGCACGTCAAGTGTTTTTCTCTCTTTCATTTCGATCTCCACTTTGTAAGCCAAGTTAATTATTCACTCACTGATCTTACTTTAATGAGACACTTTTGTAGTGTTTCGTTATCAACGTGATATATTTGTGTGAAAAGAAAAAAGGGAACAGTTTTACTTGTTTCATGCATTGCAGTAGCTTTGCGGCTTTCAAATAACCATTCCTTTTCCCTTTTTATTATAAGAAAAAATAGCAACGATTTTTTTCCCTTTGCCTTATATACCTTTCAGCTATTACAACATATTTTATGGTATAGGCCTACTATGCTAATGCTTTGAGCATTATCGTCAGCCTACTGTATATTATATACCATGATAATAAATTCAACTTTATTCGCGATCCTGGTACATAAAGAGAATAAAATATTTTGATCCTTCTCTTCTTTTGATGTCTTAAGTAGTGTATAGCTTTGAGGCGGAAAGAAAATTGTGTTCGTTTTATAATTATCCTTCATTCAATGAAATGTTATTATTGATTTTTGTACAGAAATATATATTTGCTAAAAGGTTATGGTTCAAATAAGCAATTAACAAATTATTTTATTTTTGTTGCCACGTTACTTACACACCGTTTAAAGTTTAAAGTGATTAATATTTGACGTATTGCACTGTCGGCAAAAAAACAATTAACAGAGTTGTTCTAGGTAACGTACCGTACATACACGATATCTTACTGAGCAGTAAGAAATGTAACAGTGTTTCTGTATAATGTCTGGTCTGGAGAGTAATGTAAAGTTTTATTTCGATAACAAACTTTTTTTTTTTTTTGTCTCCAAAGTGTAGGTTCTGACAAGGTTATGTAGATTTGACACGGTTTATGAGTCAGTAAAGCTCCAGCAGCCAAGCAAGCAAACAGACGTGGGGTCCTTGCAGGTGACTGGTCATCAACACGCCAAAAATCCTGCACCTTGCCGGCCGCGCACTACCTCACCATCAACTCGCTATCACGCCCTGTTAAACGCCGCGTCAGGAATGCGGATACACACTTATTGTTAGCTAACATCACTATATGGCCTTCTCATTCCAGCTAATATCACTTTTTAAAAATATTATATTATTTATGTAACATTATTACACAGACTTATTACTCCTACACAGTAATTTTCATAATGTTTAGTTTACCAGATGTATTTTTTTCTTTTATTCACACGACACGATGTTTGTTCTTAATAATAATAAAACATGACCTAAACCTCTCGCTTACGTCGACCCTAATTTTGTTCTCAAACAAAAATTACAGCTACATTTTTCCTTGATGATATTTATATTTTATTTTGTGGTTTTCTTGTTTCTATTTTAGCAACTCTTTTTTTTTTTTTTTTTTTGACTCATCGACATCATCATTTTTGTTTACATAGTCATTTGGAAAATAAAAGTAAAATTTTATAAAAAGGTCTATTTTCATCCTAATGTTATCTTAGTAGGCGTACCCCTAAGAGGGTTTTCATTGATTGAAGTGTATTTGCGGCATTGTGTTTCATACACACCTTTTGTCTATAGTAACATAGAGTCTAGCACTCCTCTTGGCTGAAATTAAAATATACTGGCTGCCCATAATCAGCCAGGCTGAATTTCAGAGTATTTTCTATCTCTGAAATCAAAGAAAATTCGCACTGACCAGAATTTTACTGGCCCAATGCTAGACTTAAACTACTAAAAAAAAAATTAAAAAAAAAACAAACTACAAAATGAAATAGCCCGGTGATATGGAGTAACATTTGATTTGCAAACTATTAATATAATATTTTTTTATATTTGTAAATTTGATTGCATAGAATGATTTAAATATTGCACATTGAAAATATTGGTCCGTATGAAAAATGCTTTGTCTGCTCAAAGCTGATGCTTATTCTAAATTTAAGCATAAAAAGTGTTTTTTCAACATTGCTATATGTTGAAATAATATTATTACAACGAATGGTATGTATATATAGTAATTATTTTACCAGTATAGTAAGATGTGGATAAGTAATTATCCTGGTAATATAAAAGAGCAGCCAGCTTATACATATTATACGCAATAACAAGAACGTAAGCGAGAGTTACTTCGCGATGAGTTAGCATGGCAAGCGGTATAGGGCGCCTCGTATAATGTAATGTCTGCTGTAGTTGTTATATAGCGAGCTAAAGTGTATGAGTCATATACACAAAGTGCGACCTTGCAAAACTGGGGGTTCTCCCCCGTCTTCCTAGCTAGCTGGTCGTATTATTTTCTCACCACATTTTATTTATCAGTCATATTATATACATAGTTAGTTCCCTGTATAAAATGCTGTAGTGCTATGTTATTGCTATCATGTTGTCTCTCTTATGTTTGTGCAAGCGATCGGATAAAGCACCTGATGTAGCTGTTATCAATAAGGTAAGAAGTATAATCAGCATCTTTGTTATACCTATCCTATATGTATAGAGATAGTTGTAATGTGATCCTTGCTTTGTTGTTTAATTTTTTTTGTTTGTTTTGGAGTGAGATTCTTATACTACGACTATGAGGTACAGACTCTTCTAAAGTTTCTCGTTGTATCTCAGCTTTTTAAGTTTATTTTTTGTTGTGAGTGTGTAATTTTAGAATCATTAATTGTAACAGAAACCTTTTCTTTAATTTGGGTTTTGTTTTCATGTACTTTACGTACTATAAATATATATTAATTGCGTGTAATCAACTTACACTTAAATGTAATATTGAATTACTTGGTGTTATTTTTGTTAAAATGCTCAAAATCGTCTGCCTATACTCTCGGATGCAAAATTTTCCATCTCTTCTCTTCTTATAAGTCTTGTATCCGGGAATCGGTTATTCATTCCACTTCTCTTTTGTTTTCATACCTTTATTTCCATTTCATTTTTTAATGAGATTTTGTTATTATTATTATTTATTGTGAATACGCCCTTTTTATTTTTCTTGCTCCATTTATGTCTTGATTAATTATAAGAATACTATTTTTATATGATTACTTTTGTTTTTTTATTTAATCATGAAAATTTAAAATCATCTAAAAATATATGGATTTTCTATTTTTATCATGTCCTCTTATATATATAATATTATAATTAGTTTTATTCGTGTTTTAAAGTAATTAAATATCGATTTATTACGATAACGTGTAGTTGATGAGTGATTGATGTGACACTTGACTTTAAAGTCTGAGTCACGGGATGACTAAGTTTTCTGCTCTCGTGTATAAGAGAGCAAGCAAAGTAAAACTCAGCCAGCAAAACCAAACAGCCTTATAGCTAGCTGTCTTTCACTTTACTTTTATACTGCAATACTTCACGTTCATTTTCTATATACACTTACAGTCATTACTTTGCAATAATAACAGACCGTCATGTAATTACACAAAACTCTACTATATTATACTTGCATGTTATTGCAAAATTTTTAATTTAACATTAAGTTTCATTGACTGCGTTTTGCAAAATAACTTTTTTTATACATTGTATAAGTTGAAATTATTTTTTTACGATACATATTTTTTTTATAGTTTTATATAATTTTCGTGGAAATAACTAAAATTTTGAATATTGTTTACTGGAAATAATAAGAGGTATTGATCTAAAAAGTATAAGGAAGAAGACTATATAACATGAATTTGTGTCTGTTATTTAAAAATATGCGTTTGGTTAAGTAATAGTCGATCTACAGCCACGTTCAAAGATTTAACCATAAGGTCATACGCAATATTGTCCATAAGTGACGTCAATAGAAAAAGAAGAAGAAAAAGTAGACATTGTTAAGATTCCGTAATGAATAATTGCAAAGCAGAAATTCTTTAGAGCACAATTCTTAGTACGTTATATCGTATAAGAAAAAGTAAAAATAAAATAACCATGTTTCTTACTCTCTCGAGTACTACTCTTTTTTAATAGAATAGTAAATGTATTGATCTATAATATTTTAATAACCCGCATTTTCTTCTATAAAGTAAATAAAGTAATATTTTATATTATATAAAAGTTATGCATATTATAATAAAAGCTACGATTTTACTTGAGTTTTGATTGCACTTCAGTATATTATAACGTGAGGGGGTCTCCTCCATCTTTATAACATTAATAAAATGTCGTTCTTGTG
This sequence comes from Ecdyonurus torrentis, assembly GCA_949318235.1. Taxonomy (NCBI): domain Eukaryota; kingdom Metazoa; phylum Arthropoda; class Insecta; order Ephemeroptera; family Heptageniidae; genus Ecdyonurus; species Ecdyonurus torrentis. Next base: position 37,847,397 of record OX439129.1, on the reverse strand, counting down.
ATGTGCTTAAGTCAACACACTGAAATATTTAATTTAAATCCATGCCAGCTCACTATACTATATATATTTAAATTGAAGCCGGTAATATAAAGTCACAGTTTGCCTACCTTATTTTCACTTCACTTTTTGTTTTTTTATGTCAACCAAAAAAATATATTTATTCAAGACTTTTATATCCATTGACACAAATATAAAATTTGCGTGATAACTATATATTATCAAAGTAATAGTTCTCTATGTACGTTCATACGTACTTTTTGTTTTTCTAAAACTCAATAATATAAGGTTTCTGCAGTTGAAACTCATTGTTATTTCATAAGTTGCGGCGTTGGCACACACAATGCCTCTTTAAAGTTTCATTTTTTTTTTTCTTCTTCTTCTATATCTCTATCTTTTGCTCTCTTGCTAATATATTACATGGAAGTCCTTTTTGCCAGTAAAGACTTTTTGAAACAAAAAAGATTAAATTTTAATGAACTGGTAAGAATTTATAGTTAGTAAGTAGCGTATAATAGCTTAATAACCATTTCCAGATCCAAAACTTATATAATCGTCTTTTTTTTTTTAATATATTATATAATAAATTGAATATTTATCATAAATAAAAAGTTACGATATAAACAAACGTCGGGTTTACGTCTGAAATAAATTTGTGGGATAATTTTCTTTTCTGTTTTCTAACAACGTACAATAATAATAAATAAAATAATAGTAGGGCTTTATCCTGAAATCAATATTTGATACTATAATAATATATAAAATAAGCATACGAAATTTACTGAAAAATATGAGCATTTGAGATTTGAAAAGCGACGGCATCCTGTCTACTGTATATCTTAGAATAATCATCTTTTAAACCTAATTTCAAATGCGTCATAATATATTAATAATAATGGATAAGCCATGTACTAAAATTTATATTTAGTTAATTTATCTTAATAAAGTATATTTATATATTAGTACCTTATATTCTATATTTAACTTTTATATATTATAAGATCAATATTACTCAGAGTTGGTATTATATGTAGCCTGACAAAAAGTTAAATCTATTGCATTGATAACTTCTTCTTATTTTCTTCTTTCTTTCTTTTCCCCTTGACATGAGGAAATTTGAATAACGATGAGATAAAGCTCACGAAGGCAATATTATTTATTTTTTTGCTGCGCAGTGTTTGGTGCCATCTCTCTCTCTCTCTCTCTCTTTTCCTGTGCCATCTCGTACCACCATCATACTGCAATACACAATAAAACGCCCTCGCATTATATTCGCAATACGTAAGTTGGAAATATGTAAAAAAAAAAAAAAAAAAAAAAAAAAAGAAGCGTAATTAAATTAAAATATTACCTCTTCTTATTGTGCCAACTCTAAATTTATTATATCATTATAATTTACCTTATAGCTGCCAGCAAAGTTAGTGAGTCCCATGAAAATGATTTCTGTATTATGATGAGTAATATTTTAATTATTATATTGATAAGAGTTTTGGAATTTACATGCTGGAGTTCCCACGGGTCTATATGTCATACTACGCGGTGTTAGTATGATCCATATTATAAATATGAATGAATCACTAAAAACAATTTACACAGCAATAGATATCAAAGTATGAATCGTTGTATTTCGACACGTCATTTTTAGCAAATAATGTGTGACCAATAGTGTAATTAAAATTGTCTAAAACTATTTTTACCTGTGATGACCTTGTAATATTATTACAAATTGACATTGTTCATTGAAGTATCTTATGAAAATTACTATCACGGTGTTTCATTTACAAAAATGAAAGGGAAAAAAAAAAAAAAAAAAAAGCAACGCAGAAAATATTACACGAGTGTAAATTATTTCATTATGAGATAATAATTATTGATTTCCTCTTTATTTATTTAAACGTTATTTTTATCACCGCTCGTTATGTCCACGGTATGCACGTGGTAACCCCCGGTGCTTCGCCTCGTTGCATCTTTAATGCACTTCCTCAATTTCTGCTCGCGTGATACCTCCTATCGTTCTCGCTCTACACTTTGAGTGAGTGAGTGAGCTGAAGTTGAAGAGTTCGCAGACAACGCGAACGCCGCCCGCGACTTAAATAAATTTCTGTAGGAAGCAGAAGCAACAGAAAACAAAGCAAAGTAAACGTCTGACCGACACAACTTCTTAGTTGGCTGGCACGCGCGACAAGAAAAAAAAAAAAAAAAAAAGCTTTTGACTCGACCTTGTTTTGTAATGAGACCACACCATACTATAGTATAATATCCCATGTAACCGTTATACAACAAAATGATCCAATCTCTATAATTTTTTGACACCTAACAAAATTTTATGCTTCCATAATTGTATATATTTTGTAAATACAACAGTATAGCTCATGCAACAAAAACGTCTCACATAAACTTGAAATAATACTTGTTATATAGTGTACAGTAAACAGATTTTATAACTGACAGTTCAAGGAGTTTAAAGCCATAATATAATTAATAATAAAAAAATAAACTAGCAATATGTAATATGTAATATTATATAAAAAATATATAATAAATATACTGTATATCATATAGAAAGTTGAGTTAGTCATATAATATTATTATGGTATCGTTTGATTCCCATGGTATATCACGTGGCTTTATATAAAACCACGTGAGAGATGCGCATACGTCTTTTATCTTGGTAATCTATAATATTTATATAATAAGATTTTGTGAAGACAAAAAAAGAGAGGGTTACGATGTTGAAAGACGATGCGATGTATAGTGTCTCTACAGAATAGTAATAATATTGAGGATGATCGTTAAATGTGATTTACCTGTCACGTCTCGTGTATTACGTAGTATTCGCACTACTGTACACCCACCTCTGTTACGTAACAATATTATATAAATATTATGACACATTGTTTATTTATATTTATTTATTTTTGGTTTGGCTTATGCTTATCATACATATACTTTACTTTCTTTCATTATGCCTTCCAGTTATGACATTTTTTAATAATTATTTCCAGGTATTTTAATAAAAAAAAAAAAAAAAGTGGACCATATTATATGAGTTTTAATTAAAATTTATTTTTTAATATTTATTTCAGGAGTTCACGGATACCACTTCAAGTCACAGTTTATCTACTGCTGGATTTGTTAATCCCTTAGCTGGGGTTGCTACCCCTGCTTCAGCATCCACTGAATTTACCATCTTTCCTCCTCCGGGGGTAGTAACTTCAATAACACCATCAACAACTATCCTCTTTGAGCCTTTGCCGGACATCCGGCCTCGAGTGGAGCCCACACCTTTGCGTCCTGCTGCTTTTAACCAAAGCTCGCACACCCGTGCCGACCTACCCGGTGAGTGAACCACCCAACCTCGTCATGTGACCGCAGCGTGACATCTCTTTGTTTCGTAATTTTTGCAAGAGAAAAATTATTCACATGAAAAAAAAATAAAAGATTTTACTGCGTAGTTATTATATTATACGACACGCTACTTCATCATTTTTTTTTTTTTTTTTTTTTTTTTTTTTTTTTTTTTTTTTGCGAAAGCATTGATTTATTATTCATAAATTTTCATCACATGATCTAACCTTACTTTTCATGACAATAGCAACAGAGATTTATTCTTGAGATTAAAATTCACTTTTACATAATGAATCTCTAATTACTAAATTTGTTAACTGTATTTCAAAGTTGTTGTTTTTTTTTTGTTTTTTTTTTTTATGAAATATAATATATATATATATATATATATATGTATATATATATATATATATATATATATATATATATATATATATATATATATATATATATATATATATATATATATATATATATATATATATAATAGTTTGGAAAATAATTTTATGGTTTCATTTTATAGATTTAAAGTTTTTATAGTTTTAAATTTTCTAAAAAGTACGAAAAGTCCAGTTATTATTTATTTGAGAGCGTAATAAATGTCTCACTCTTTAATTTACGCGGAAAGTTTAAACAATGTATGTAATGCGATACTTTTTTTTTTTTAAATATTTTTTTTATAGCGTTAAAGTATTTTATTTTCATTGTGGTAAACTGACACTGTATAAATTATATTAATAATTCAAATGCTAGTTACATAGTTATTTTTTTTATGTATTATTCCCATAGTAAAGTGTAAAAAATTAAGCTTTAGTGTATTGTTGTAGTTGAAAGACGAGTTGAGTTATAAAAAGTAAAATAAAAATGAATTACCTTTGTTTTTATATATTTTTTTAGAGTGGATGCTTAAGTTAAGTGTAGTATGTAACTTTGAGAGTATATATATTTTTTTAAAGTGTGTCCTCTTATATAAATAATTTTATAACGTTACTCTGTAATTTTACAGATGGTCCTAATTTCCCTAGAGATAGACTCAAATATTTACAAGAGCTTGGTAAAGGATGGTTTGGAAAGGTTAGTATTGACTGTGATTTTATTTCACTATATAAAGTTGTCATGATATTAAAATACTTTTGTTAGGTTGTGGAGGGTGAAGCCCTGGTCGAGGGAAGTGGATGCGAGCGAGTGGTGGTGAGGATCTTGCACGAGGATGCCGTCACATCAGATCAGACTCTGTTTCTGCAGGAGGTAGCTCACTTGCGCAGTGTTTCTCATGAGAACGTGTTGCGTGTTCTTGGGGTATGTCTCGAGGCTCAACCACTTCTCACTATCATGGAGCTGTGTCCGCAGGTGAGATTTCATGACAAAATTTAGTAGGTGTTCTTCTTAGGATGTAAGTGCATGTGGGAACAATACCATCTAGGGGTGACTAGATGGCCAAATTTTCAAAAATTATTGACTCCCTAAGTAAAGCTCATAGAAACATGAAACAAGAACTAAACTGATAGTGCAAAGACTCACTAGATAGGGCTGTAAAGTCCTCACAACCTCAATAAAGTTATTTATTATGTTAACAAATAAACCATTTTTGAACATTTGGCCAAGTTACCCCACTTAATGGTACTATTCGAGAGGGAGAAATAAAAATCTTTATTTACTAAATATCTTTAGTTTGTTAACATTAAGATAATCTTAACTTTTAAAAATTATTTACTCTGTTATTTCATTATTATTATTATTATTATTTTATTTACTTTTTTTTTTCTTTTCATTTTACCTCTTATTGTTAGTATTGAAAATGAAAGATTCATAAAATGACAATATTATTTTCCAGGGAGACGTGAAGAGTTTTCTCTTGCAACATAAGAGCGAGGCAGAGGGGTTAGCTCAACATGGAGTTGTGAGCCGCATGATGTGTGAGGCAGCAGCTGGACTCAAGCACTTACACAGCTCTGGCTTTGTGCATACGTAAGTAACATTTGTCTGTAGGACATTCTACTTCAATGTTTAACATTTGCAATTTCATCATGCACAATGTTTTACTTTTATTTATTATCTAATTTATAGGGACCTGGCTGCTCGTAACTGTCTCCTGGACTCTGAACTCACCCTTAAGATTGGAGACTATGGCACAAGTATCGAGAGGTTCAGGGTAAGTTGCAGACACAATGATATAATGTTATAGTCCAGTTCTGACTGTGTGTTCTTACAGGATGAGTATTATTGTGTGGGAGAAGTTGCCTTGCCTGTCAGGTGGTGTGCACCAGAAACCCTCATCTGCACCGATGCAACAATTCAAACTAGAGAGGTAAAGTGTTTTACTGTATTTATAGATTTGATCACAATCAAAGCAAAATAAGATTATATTTATGTTTAATAAATAAATAAATACTGCACTACTTAACAATCAGTATGTGCATAGAATATCGTCTCTATCGCGTCAAAATATATCAAGTGAAATTATCACAAGCTCGTCAAACGTTCCATCTACATAGGTTTTACATTGTCAGATGTCATTTGGCGCGCTCGTGATAATTTCATTTGAAACATTTTGACGCGATAGAGACGATATATTATATTCGAAAGAGTGTAAATTTATTCATATTTTATTGCTCATTATAAGGTGTATTTCCATGCATTATTGTTTCAAATTGTGTTCTTTTTTGTTGATTTTTTAATCAGTTTTACTTTTAAAAGATAGTATTCATTATGTTATATTATTCATGAATGTAAAAAGAAAGTGATATGAAATTAATGAGCTGATGTGTGGTTGTAGGTGACAGCATCTGCTAATGTGTGGAGCCTTGGCATTGTTCTGTGGGAGATCCTCGAGTTTGGTCAACTACCCCATGCTGACCTCAGTGATGATGAGGTTTTGGTTGAAGTGCTGGGACCAAGCAAACGTCCACTCCCACCACCGTCACTAGCCTTGCCACACTCTAATTATCTGTGAGTACCTACGGACATGTAATACAAATACCAGTTCAATAACTTCATTAGTAATAATTGTTGTAACGAATTTGTGAAGTAAACTTTCTATCTCTATAACATTATATCATGTGTTTTTGCAGTTACCAAGTGATGCAACTTTGTTGGAGAGATGAAAATGACCGTCCAAGTGTAGCACAAGTCCATGCCATGCTGCTTCAGCCCCAGGGCCAAGGTGAAGGGGAGGAGAGCTTTGAGCAACGCTGGAGTGCTCTTAGGCCTAATGCTGCTATAGAGGCTGCATCTCTTGCATCCAAACACAAATCTCCCAGTCTTCAAAACCTTCATGGATCTCTAGAAGATCTCCGAGAACCCAGATCATCCTCTCTACCCACTAGCAGAGAAAATCTTTCCACACCACAACACAGAATAGCAGAAGTGAAACTAGAAGATATTAAGATTGAAATTGAGGAAGCAGACACAGAAAATACCCAAGATTTTTCAAGTAGAGTCTTTATAGAAGATGACGATGAAGATGAACGACAAATTAATGAAGCAATCCAAGACCTAGATGATGCTTTAGCATTAGAAAAAACATCTTCCTCGGAACATAGCTCTACCCAGTCTACACCTAAAAGAAAGCATACTATGAAACACGAGAAACAAGTTTTAGATGTTAGACTGGAACAAAGTGACTCCGAGGAAGAAACGACTTGGAAGAGCCGTGTAGAAAGAGGAGAGTTAACAGAAAAAGTGCGTCAAAAATCAAAAAGTGTCCAAGATTTAATGGTGTTAACACATATAGACTCAAGTAGTGAACATAGTGATGATGACACTCCGAGACCTCTTACTGCAGAGGCATTTAAAAGTGAAGGTAACATTTGTGGTGCTGTGGTTATAGAAGGACTATTAGATTCATTTAGGCAACTTCAAAAGTTAGCCAAAATTGATGATGTTTTAGGTATTGAAAGTGTAAACGATTCTTCATTACAACATAGCATATCAGATAGTAGTTTAAATAATAAATTAGACTTTACTTTAACTTCAGTTTCAAGTAATACAGATTCCCCATTATATATTAATAATGAGTTCCTAACCCCTAATAATAATATTTCTAAGTACCTGATCTCACAAAAAGAGGAACAGCAACAATCTGTTTTTAATAATAATTCACAAAACATTAGCAGCAATACTCATGAAACTATTATTTCTCAACCTGTACCTCAATTTAAAGAAGAAGAAGAAGAAATTAGTGCTGATAGTATTTCTCCACTAGAAGCCAAATCTTTGCTCAATTCGGATGATATTTTATTAGATTCATCTTCTCCATCGTGTAGTGTAACTGCATCAACTGACGACAGTCAACTCACTGCACTTTTAAATACTGAATCACTTGATCCATCACAAGAAGAGACTTTAGAAGTTACTAACAACTCAGCTATCTTGCCAGCTTTACATGACAATGGTGAGTCACATGAATCTGTGGAATTAAAAAACACCACAGAACCTCAAATAGACAATTCTGTGGTTAAAGAAGATACTATAATTGTACCAGATTTACAAGGAAGTGTTTTAAAAAGTGACTTTGTTTTACAATGTGAAAGTAATGATAAAATAATAGATGAGGAAATAATCAAATCTGAAACTTACTCGTCTATTGATTATACTAAAAGTGAAGAAGATTCGTTAAGTTTTATTCAAGAAGTTACAGTTGATAGTGCCAAAGTGAATGATAATACTGTAGAGTGTGAAAATAAAGTGTTGAATGAGGAACTGATATGTAATGTAGTTAATATTGAATCATGTAACAGGAGTGAGCAAGAGTCAAGTAAAGAGGAAAATGACCTTGAAAAGGAGTGTCTTAACGTTGACCATGACAAGAAGCAACTAGACGCTATGTTAATGGATGATTTAACAGATCACAATGAATTAGATACAATTCCTGATCTAATTTATGATAAATCTTCTGTAGATGTAGAGTTAATAAAAATTGAAATAGAAAATATTATACAAGAAGCACAGAAAACTATTTCATGCCAAGAAAAGCCCTCAGTTGATATAGAGCTGATTAAATATGAGATAGAACAAATTTTAGGACAAGCACAGGCAACCGTTATAGCTAAAGAAAAGTCAGCAATGAATGTAGATTTGATAAAAAAGGAAATAGAAATCATATTAGAAGAAGCACAGCAGAAAATTTCTTCAATGACAGGAGAAAAAGAAGACGAGGAAAGCAGTTCAGTTCTAATTGAAGTTTTACCAAAAAATGAAGAACCAGAACATAGAGAAGATGGGCCACCAACTATTGTTGTGGTAACTGCAGATGAGTGTGTGAGTCAAGATAAAATAGAAATAAATGACACTCCAGTTATGAATGTTGAACCTCCCGCCACAACAACTGAAATTAGAAAAGAAGAAGGAGTTGAATCTGAAAGTTTAGCAAAGAAAGAGTTATTATCAAAAAATGAAGAAGTGATCGTCAGATCTGAAGAAAATTGTGAACCCAATAAACAAATTGAATCAGATAATTCAGAATCTTTAAGTGAACAAACAACTGGTAAACCTGTAGTACTTGGTATGATTAAAGATATTATAATTACAGAAGAATTTGCAGATACATCACAAGAATCAGATAGTTGTTTAGAAAATAATAATTCCACTGTTGAGAAATGCTGTAGTACTGCAGATTGTAAAGAACATAAATCATCCGATCATTTACTACAATTACCTGTGAAATCAAAAGTTAGTCATCTCGGAAAAGATCCTATAAGTATGATAGCTTTTGAACCTCCACATCCAAAACATCACAGTGAACATAGGTTAAGAAAAATTAGAGAAAAAGACTTAGAATTTTCTAAACTTAAATGTCATACTTCATCTTTAAATTCAGACGCAGTTGGGATGATTGCATTCGCACCTGTTGTAGTTGCAAGTTGTCAGTCACAAACAATCAGTTCTGAGGTACCAATAAATGAACCTTTATTCTGCACCACCAAAAATATGGTATCAGTGGAGTCTAGTTTACCTAGTGTTGCAAAGGAACCAGTTGTTGTTGTTGTAGATCCTAAAGTCACGATTGAAGAAAGTGTGGTTGAAGAGTTAAGTACAATAGCCTTTGAGTATGTGCCAAGCCCACAAGTTAATGAGGCCTTAATATTAGATGCAGATTTAAGTCCACTTGATTCCAATGAAATAACTGAAGTATCAACAGCAGCAAGTACACCAAATTTGGAAACTATTATTGAAAAAACAATTACTATAGAAAAAATTTATGTACCAAAACGTTTAGAACAATTATGTGAAGAAGCTTTAATTTTAGATATAGACGAATCTCAAAATCCAAAATTAATAAAAGATTCTAGTATGGAAGCTATTATTTTAGATGTAGATTCAACAAATCTTGCAGAAGAAATATGTAAAGCAAATCCTATATTAAAAACTTCTGACAATCATGGTGCAATTAATAGACTTGATGATTTAATTAGAGATTCTGTGCCATCTGAAAATATTTTATTTCGTAATAACAGTGAATCTTGGAGTAGACAGGACTCTGGTAAAAGTGATGATAAGAGAGCCACACCTGATGATGAAAGAAGTAGTGACTCAGGGTTCAGAGACAAGGGTAGTTTGAGTGATGATACTGGAGAAAAATACAACTTGGAGGACATTGAAACAGAGTTAGAGACTTTTGGTCAACTGGGTACACCATCTAGTGATAGTGGATTAGAGAGAACTCCACATGATGACCTGAAGAGTTTTGACTCGAGAGATGAAGATGAGGGAGATGAATTTTGGAAACAACAGATGGCTTCGTTACAACAAGCTGCAGGGAAAACTCTGGCTCTGTTTCAAGAAGCAGCAGGTACTGATCTGTCTCCATGTGATGAAGAAAAAGTGTATGCTGAATCATGGTTTCGTAAGAGTGAGGAAGAATCAGGAGACAACAGCTACGTATCATTTAACCTTGATGACGAGTGTGTAGCAGCAATCAGGAATGAACTACAGCAGAAATTACCCAAGTTAGATAGACAAGGAAGTGACGGAGAAATGGAAGAGGATGGAGAAATGGAAGAAGAAATCAAAAGAGAGGATATTACAATCCATTATAATATTTACCCTGCTCCATTATCTCCTATATTAGAGGAACAAGAAAGTTTAGCATCTTCTGAAAATGGTTCTCGCACTGATAGTCCAACTAGCTTTAGGAAACATTGTGAGAAAATTAATCAAGAAATGGATAGCTTGTCTAGTTCTGGTTCTAGCAGTCCAAAAGCTCCTCCCAGACAAAGTTCTCCTCGAAAAAGTTCACCAATCACCACGTTGGATTCACCTAGAGCTCGTTCAGAGCAATTTGAAGCTGACATTAGAGCAGCTTTACAGCAATGCAGTGAGCAAAGAGCAATGGAGGAATTAGATCAAGAAAATAATCAGGACCAGGAAGAGGATGTTTTATTTGTAAACACAGAAACTAATGAGGCTACTCTAGTAGAGTCTCCAATGAGAGCTAAATTGCCATATCTTGCCTTTGTCAATGGCCAACAGGTATTCACAGGTCCACCTGAAGATTGGATAGAAGATGAGGAACCTGCATGGAAACTTGAACAGCCAATGTCACCTTCATACTTAGAACAATTTGATGCCGTGACATCTTTCTCAGAACCAGATCCTGAGGAAAGTAGTACTGCAACAAATACATGGATGTCTGTGCCTACTACGAGAGCTCCCATGCCATCACCTGAGGAGGAACAGGCGAGGAGTCGAGTGGGAGAGCCTGCAGATACTCCTGAGTGGGGATCAGACCCTCCCCCATGCAACACACCAGAGTGGGACAGTGAGCCACCCCCCTGGCAGGCACACAACACTAGCACCCCTGAGTGGGAGAGCGATACAGCCAGCGAGGGGTCATCATCCAGTGGGGAGTTTGTCTGGAGGGTGAGTTAACATCACTATTCAATTTGTGTTATATGTTTCTGTGGCTGATATTACTGTCTATGCTGCAAAATATTAATGTCACTCCTTATGTGCAGCAAATATGATTTCTTGTAAACTGTGTTGTGTTTTGCCTATGAACTAGTTAGCAAGCTAATTGATTTGCATTGTATGTAACTTCTTAAAACACTACTCAAAGAAAAATCTGCTTTCTAATATGAGAATAGCCTAGAATAAAATTACAGTGTATTACTACTTCAGTAATGTTACTCTACTTTTTCAACTATGCTCCATGGTAAAATTTACAAATTTCCATTTCAATCCCTTTGTTTGATTGGTTAGAAAATAAAAACCTTTTGGTTTGAATATATTATCAAGGGAAAACCAGCAAGTGCCTTAACCTGATGAAGTCCATATCTAGGTGAAGATTTTGATGCCAAGGTTAACACAAATATTTGCATTGATTTAGACATTTTGAGTGCAACAGCCCCCTTCTATAGTTGCTGAGAGTGTAATGACTAGATTAAACTCTAAGCAACTGAAGAAGAGGGCCATTGCCCTTGGAATCACTCAATAAATGTAAATATTTGTGTAAGCTGTGCCATCAAGATCTTTAGTGTGGTAAGACGCTTGTTAGTTTTACTATTATTATTTTTATAATATTTTATACAGCAGTCTCATGTTTTAAGCTTTCATTGTTCAAACTAATTTTTGTATGTGCCTTATTAGCCAAAGATGCGTATGTGTGTGTGTCTATATGTTGTGGGCTTATAAGTGTTGGTGTTGTGTCTAGGAGGGTGACAGAGAGACAGAAGTGAAGGTTGAAGACAAGGGGGAGGAGGAGGAGGAAGAGGAGCCACAACAACCTACTTCTCCGTGCAAGGTAAGGAGCTTTGGTTATGTCATGTCAATTGGATGTAAACTAACATTGTGAGTGTCATGTTTTATGTACTGTAGTAATAGAGATAAAGGGAGTCAATCAATCCAAGCATTATCCTCATGGGGGAGAGGGAAATCCTGAATGGGAAGTTATTGTTACACCTTTTTCTTTCTTGTCTTGTCTCTCTCTCTCTCTCTCTTTTTAGTAAGATTTGTAATTTTATTTCTTACGAAAGTTAAAAAAAAAAAGCAAAATAAAAACCAATAATGATAACTTCTATTGCAGTTGAAGCTGCTCTAGTTTGGTGCCTCATGTCAAAATTTCTATTTCCTGTTTTAATTTTCTCTTATTTGCTTACCATGAAAATGTCTTCTCTGTTCTATTGTGCACCCAAAAGATGATGATGGTGATTTTTTCCCCCCATCAAATTGCTGCTAGGATGCTGCAAACACTGTTTAATAAATTTTGTAATAATTAGATTTACTGTACACATCATACTTAGTTAGCAGTGGAAGTTTTTTTTTTTAACTGACTATTTAAATGTTATTTTTGTTGTTTCAGCCATTTGTATGTGAGTTTCCAATGTCGGTAATAGAAGAAGAGGATGAAGACAGTGATAGCTCTGGGGCCGAGTTTGTTCCTTCCTCATGGAACAGTGAAGCAGCTCCAAGCAGGTCCTCTCTACGTAGTCCAGACAAAAAAGCCGTAAGTACACCTCTGCACTCATAGTGCAATGTAACCTAATCCAAACTATGCAACTCTGTCCATGTGCTTGCGTAGGAAGAAGAGGAAATTATTGTAAGTGGCAAGGGACATTATTATTTGATGTTTAAGCATGGAATTTGATGTTTAGATTCCTTATAAATAATAGAAAAAGATCCTTGCTAAATAAGTAAAGCAGCTAGATTTGTTATTACCTCAATATAGTTTTGTTATGTGTGTTATAATAAAGATAGTATGCTACAAAGATATTTAAAATTTCAGGACCCTAAGAAGAATGTTTCATTTAAACGTGAGAAGTATCATTGTGTGTATGAGTACCCAAGAGAAGCCAGTGATACTGAGATTGAGGATCCAGATGCTAGGAAACCCACTAGTGTGGCAGCACAGCAAGGACTTGATTATGCTAGCTATGCAGGTAATACCACATTCACTTTATTTTTTATTATCATTAATAGATAAATAAAGGGGAATAAACCATCGCAGTTGGATATGATAAAATTAAAAGGAGAGGATAGAAGAAACCAGCGATGGCCTTTCAATGATGAAGAGATGTCATATAGTTTGTTGAAAATCTTGCTAGCACTTAGAAGTATATCAACTAAAATAAACAGAATGAATTATTATTTATTATCTCTGTGCTATCAAGATTGTCACCAATCTATACAGCATATCTTTACTATGGTAAGGCTGGTTATCCTTTCCACTTCATTTTTCAATATTTATATTATATTAATACAAGCATGGGCATAATGTAGCAAGTGTAATTGCAACCAAATGTTTACAGTTTGTATATTGCTACAAACAGAATATTTGAAGTTTATATTTTCATATCTATTGTTTTTCTTGCTAAGCTATTATTTATTACTTTTAATTGAGAGGTTTTATTACTTGGGATTTGATAGACATAAAGTGTGAGGATGATAGATATCAACATAGAACACAATTACCATACATAGTGCAGCTGTAGTGAATAACCCACAAAGATAAACATAAGCCAACTTAAGGCTTGAGGTGGCTAAGCGACACACATAGTAATAATTACTACATCTTCTAAGTTGAAGGGTAGTGGAGTGTTCTTCTGTACACCTCCGTTGCTCTCTAATACTAGCAGAGCAGTTCTCGCTTCTTATTCTCTTCTGCTTCTGATTGGCTTGCTAGTGAACTCCTAGCTTTATTTATACCAAATGTACTGGAACCTTACATGACTGATTATTTAGAACATTGAACAAATAAACTTATTGTTGTTATCAATATTATATGATAATGCTCATTTCCTTTTAAGTTGGATGAACTATGAATCATGACAAATGTTTGAATCATCATGTTAGGATGTAACAATATTGTTATTATTAGTATAAGACCATGTAATATGGCTAAAATCACTGGCTAAAATAGCTCTGTATGCACCTTAATACAGAATATTATTAATTTATTATATACAGTATTTAGTATTTGCTTTAGAACTAATGAGTTTCCATCGAGTTTTAATGATAAAGCATAACTGATGTTGTAAATATGCAACTGTTTGAGTCTGTACTTAATATGAACCCTTTGAATTATTTTGCTGCATCTTTTTTGCAGACTGGGACATGCTAGAGGATGACATGACAGAACCAGCTGATCAGGATACTGACCCTGACTCTTCGGAGCACACCAAGCCTGAGCCATTTGACTTCTACAAGCTCAGTAGTATTGAGTGTGATTTTAACAATGGTGATTATCTATCAGCAAATTTTACTTGACATTGAAAATTTTCTTCAAAAATTAAACCACTTCTTATTATGTATATATTTATTTTGCAGGTGTTCACGAAGAAGGTGAATTTTTCATCAGTAGTTCTGCACGTCCTTTCCATCTAAATAATGCCTTCAGTAGCCAGTTCTTCCCTGGTCTTGGTTCTACCGAATCTTCCTCTGTCCCTGTATCACCTGGTGGTAGCAGCAGCAGTAACAACAGCACTACACCTCCCTCCCCCCTCTCTCCCACTATGGGTGAGCTCCGTCACACCAGAGATAAACTCAAACTTGATCTGCCCAAGTTTTCTCTTGCTCCAATCACACCAAAGTCTCCAGTAGCTGACGAGAGTCAAGCATGACACTCAGATAAACGTTTTCCTGCCTTGTGTGCTGCTGCTTCATTAAGTTAGAGAGGAAAAAAATAAATTATAACTATAAGAATTTCCGAATAATAATAATAACAACAAGTAATCAACAAAGCCTGTAGAATGTATACCTCTAGTATAGTTATTATATTTCTTACTTTTATAATAGTGACTTCTAAATGTAACATTTTTTAATAAAAGTAATACAGTAATTATTATAAATATGTATTTAATAATATTATTATTAATTTATATAACAAAATTAATAATTATAAAGTTAAAAGAAACAATTATCAAACTACTTAATAAAAACATTATTTTGTGTCAAAATTAAATATATATTTAAGATAAACAAAACTTTTTTAACTAAGCCATGACACATTTTTTTGAGAATTGTTAAAAAAAATGTATAATATTTACATGTAAGATATGTAGTAAAAATAATAATATTTTATTGTTTTTGCACAATTTGTGTAATCTTTCTGTCCAATTTGTGTCTACTAATTTTGACTACGGGCTCTTAAAGATTTAAAAAAAATACCACTTGTTAAAGATGTCAATTTTTTTCCTCTCCTTATTAACTGGATTTATCAAAACTTACTTGTTGTGTCTCTGTGTGGAAAAATCGGAAAAAAAAAAAGTTGTGGTCATTTTGATGATAAGACCTTGTCTACCTGAGATTGTTAAAGAAAAGTTTTTCTGTGATGTCAAATTTTTTCAATGAGTTGGAACTATGTGTAACTGTTTACTTTTTTTGTGTGTTAAAAAAGAAAGAAAAAAAAAGTTAGAATCTTTGTGTATAGAAGTTTGTGTAATATTTATTTTAACTATTAATATAGCATTGATGTATTTTTCCCAATTAAAAAAAAAAATAATAATATGTTAAATTAGTGTAAAACAAAAGAGAGAAAATATATCATTATTGTACGTAACTTATTAACACTCTCTTTTTCTGTCCGTTAAATTTTAGCCTTGTGAAGACTGTCAGAAATGTTTATTGATTGTTTGGACATAACTCTAAATGGAAAAATAAATAATTGTTATGCGAGTTATATAATATGTAAATTGTATCTAAAAGTAATCATAAACTCATAAAAAATTATACAATAAAAAATATATATATAATGCTCTAAGCAACAAAAAAAAGAACGACAAAATAAGTGTAATAATTCTGCACTAAATATTATCAATTTCTTGTGTTATTTAAAATGTAAAATTATTAAATTCTTGTGACTTAGAATTTCAAATTAAAAACTAATTCAATGTCTTCTAGTGGTGTAAACTCTGTTGGTTAGAGATATGTATTATTTTATAGTTATTTTTTTAAACAAATTTCATTTGCCTATCAGTTAAGAAGAAGAAAAAAAAAAGTAATAAAATAAAAAGGGTCCATTTTTTGTGTTAAAAGTCTTCAAATGCTGTACTAAAAATGTAAATATTTGCATCTGTTTTATGATAATTTTCAGATTTATTAAAAGTTTTTTTTTTTTATGTATACCCTACATAGTGCAATCCTAATAGCTAGTTTGTGAGCTTGTTAATATATGTCATTTAATTTTAAACATGGTCACAGTATTTAAAATTTCAATATATTTTAATATATGTATGAATACAGGTATATTTCTTACTGATAGGCAGAAGTTTTTTTTTTTTTTTTTTTTTTTTTTTTTTTTTTTTTTTTAATTTTTTTTAATTCCTAGTAATACGAATTTGAGCTTAATTAGATGGATGTCAGCTAAAGAAATTATTTCTCTCCTATAGCTCTGTATTTCTAACCTGCTCAGTTACAACTTATAATAATATACAATAAAAATTTGCATGTAAGTGTACAAACAAAGTATAATAATTATACTAAAAAAAAAAAATTAATAATAATAATAAAGGCTGCTTTTAATTTTTTTAATATAATTAAAAAAATAAGCTATACTAAAAGAAAAATAAAATTTTACAGCAATACAAAAAATTAATAGAGGCTTCATTATTATTTTATTCAAATGCATCAAAATTATTAAATGTATGCTTACGTGCATAGCACAATATTATTTCTATTATAAAAAAAATATATAGTTATAATAAATGTTGCCTATTATTAGTAGTTTTTTTGTTCTTTTTATCTATGGTTTTTACATTACATGTCAATCTTTTTGTTTCTTATTATGTGATCCAATTTGTTTTGTTTAAAGTAATAAATGCATCGTAAAATACCGTCCAGCGCAAAACGTGGTGCTTTGTATAAATTTTTTGTTGTTTTGGTTGATATCTTTGATAATTAAATTACTTTTTTTTTTAATTGTGTTGTAGTTAATTTGTTTACTGCAATATTTGTATACAGAATGACATTTTTAATTCGAAACTTATGTATAGATAAACAAAAACAAACACTGTATAATTATCTTCTTGACACATGTTATTATTATATTATTACCATGTAATCATTTTAATTGAGTTTATCAAATTAATAAATCTTACTAAAATAATATTTCAAGTCGTGTTTCTTTAAATATATATTCCGCGCCTGTATATATAGGCAATTAGTTGCACAAATGTACCACACTGGTTGCATAAAATTGATTTAAAGGGGGTTGGAAACTGAAATGTTTATTGTAAACGCGTGCATAGAACTACTGTTAACCTTTAGAACATTTCGTGATTCTAAAACTTCAAAAAAATAAACCTGTCACTTTCATACATGAATGCTAGAATGCAAGGGAAGAAAAATAAGGAAATTATATATTGATTATTAATAAATAAAAACGAATTTGAACTTACGTTTTTTTTTTATTTTTAAACACTTTATTTTTTTTCCATGTATGCTACATAATATTGGAGTAAAAGCATAATTTATGTAATTTTTTTTTATAGTTTGACAATCGTAAATAGTTTCTTTTTATTTATTTATTTTTTCTTGTTATTATAATAGTAACTTATTTATTTTATATTTAAAGGTATGTTTTTTTTTATTATATAGATAGATAATCTATAATTAAATCAGACTTGGAAATAGATTCATATATTCTGTACATTATGTATTTTACTCATTCATATAGATAAAATATTTAACAATGTATTTTCCAACGGAATATTATTATTTTTACAAACCATGAATCTATTCCAAATTGGAAGTTAAAAAGAAAAAAAAATGTATATTAAGAGACGGTTGAGAACTGAGACATTATTCATCAACATTTTACGAAATATTTTATCCACTAATTTTTTTTTCTGCCATTTTAAGTTTTATGCCAATTGTAGCAAGTATTTTCGTAAAATATTGCGATTCTAAACATCTACATATAGAAATAAAATTAAGATTCCTAATTACTAACACAATTAAATTACAAGAAAGCTTTCAGTTATATTCAATAATTAATTAACCATGGATAACATTTTCATATATTATTATTGTAATTTTTTTTATATATATAAATTAAAGGAAATTCCGTATTTTTTTTTTTTTTTTTTTTGTTAATTTTTCTTTCCAAAAAGTAAAGGTATATTTTTTTTATGTATATAATTTTACAATAGATATAGTACATTTATATTATTTATAATATTTATAAGTCTTATAATGCAAGTTTCTCATTCTTTCCTTCAACTTATCTTTAAACAAAATTAATTTTAGTTAACAATTTAAACAAAAACATACAAAAAAATTAAATTACAATTTTTTAACCAAATAAATCACAATTTATTTAAATTGCTGCCCAATTTATTTATTTTAATTTTGAAATAAAACCGTGCGCACAAGAAAATAATTTAATTTGATAAATTATAAATAATAAAGTGGTCGTTTTATGTTTGTTCATGAGCAAATATTAAAAAATTATTATTTTTTAATTTTTTTTAGCAATATAAATTTTGTGCGCAAATATTTTTTTTCTTAAATATATTTTACACAATTACATAATATTTATAAATTTTTTTTATCTAAATAACCCAAAACTGGAAACAATACTGTATGCTTATATATAATAATATTTTATTTATTTATTGATTGGTTCATAATTTTTATATGGTGTTTCTAGCTTTGGGTTTTACTGATAATCACAGTAATGTTGGCTCAGCCAATCAACGGGGAAGTTCGACTAGAAGATAGACATGACGCAAATATTTATTTTCTTCTTCATTATTTCTTGCGTTTTGCCAAGAATGCACTGATCTCTCTGCGACTAATATTTGAATCAATGGTAATAAAAATAAAAAATCCGAATCGAAACATTTTTTTTTATTATTATAATGCTATTTTTTTGTTGGATTTTTTATTTTCGTTTTCTTAAAAACATAGAAAGTGAAGCGATTAAAATGAAATATGTGTATAAATGTAGGATAAAACTGGTAATATAATGAGCAGATATTTATAATTATGTGTATAATATGAGCGGTAACATTTATACTGTTTAATAAGCTCTATTGAAGAAATGAACTATGGCGATATATCCTCTGTAACGATAATAATTTTTATTTTTTTATAATATGACTTTTTCTGCACCACTTTCACTCAGATAAAGTAGATTATATATTTATTAAAAAAAAAATGTGTCAAAAGGTAGTTATATAGTTATAGATATTTCATTAATGTCACTTCATTAAAAAAGATGTTTGTGAAGATATATTATAAAGTTTTGCGTAATTATTATGATGAATCATTATATCAGTTTAAAAAATAAAACAGTGCGAATCTTGACAACAATATACAGTAAGTCTTTATTTTTGTTATTTTTTTCATTATTATTATTTTCAATTTTTACTTACATACCACATTGGCTAATCTATATCACTTCCTTTCATATCGTTATACTTTTATCTTTCGTATATTATACATATACGTACATCAACGTTAGCCAATGTGAGCACCACCGTATTAATGTGTTTGTCTTGCGATTATGGTAGTTAAAGAACCATCTCTCGTAGGTTTCCCATTATATACAACGACAGGTCTCTGCGTTGACACGTCTTGGCTTATATAAGCGTGGAATTTTTATTTTGTGCAGGATGAGCTTTTTTTTATTTTTATTATTATTTTTTTTTATGTGTTCTTTTTTTATTTTATAATAAGGGGGTTTATGGCAAAACATTTGGACACTTCGAAACCCTAATGGTATGAATGGGTCTTTCGTTGCTTTTTATTCTAGACTTCATCCTCTAATTCTTCTGGTACGCAGGCGGGCGGCGTGTGCAGCACAGAACGGTAAGTCTGGACATGCGCACAGCGCCGCCCTTGTCCCTAGTGAACAGGTCTGTGTGGAGTCTGCGCAACTTCTTCTTCTTCCTCATTCAAAGGTGGTGCTGGTTTGTGTAAGATACTCACAGGTCGCTGTGTTTGCACGTGATTATTTCGACGAGATTCGCGACGTCGTACTTCGTGAGGAGATTGAAGTACTTCAGTGTATTCTCGAATTAGACTGGCGATTTGGAATGCCTAGAATATAAAAAATAATATAATGTAGTAAAATGTATTTTCCAAGTGAAATTGATTTAGATTTTTACCTGTGAAGTAGTTAAAAGAACTTTACTGTGTTTCTTGTGTTGCTCGTTGCCAGTAATGATAATCATGAGACAATTCAGTGCGGGGCTGTAGCTGAGAATTGAATCGTAGTTGTAGCTACATAGACCGTGGCGTGAGCGATGTTCTAGCAAGTGGAGACCAGTTTGGTCTACAGCCAACCACAGAACTCTGGGCCAGTTGGAAGTGAAGGATTGCTGCAAAATAATAATAATTATAAACTATGACCTGATTTGAGATATTTCCAAACGATTTATTCCATTGACTTCCTAGAGCTGATGAAAATTGCATTTTACTGAAAAAAAAAAGTCTCCCATTTTTTTTTAAAGCTTTTGTATCAATACAAATAATAATAATAATTGGTATACCAATGTTCATTTTAGAAAATTATCTAACAATTTAAGTAATTTTCTAAATTGAACACTGGTTTAAGTTGTGATAATAATTTAAAGGAGGTCTTTACCATGACATCAAAGATTGTCGCTCGGTGTAGCGGCCAGCTCTGAATGACATTGAGGAAGGCTTTCTTGGCCTCAGCTGCGGTCATGCCCCTCAGACTTTGGTGATGCATAGCCACACTTTCGCTCATCACGTCTTGCGCCATCTGAGGTGGCAGGCAGTGAGCGGCAACCTCCTGGTAGTCCAGCAGACCTCCGTCCTCGAGCTCTGGTCGCGGGTCTGGACAGTCACCCAACTCTACCTGAGCTTGGATTGCAGTCAACATCACCTGCACGGGGAAAGAAAAAAAAAAAAAAAAAAAAAAAAAAACGAATTAGCTCAAATAAGTAAAAAAAATTGAAACCTTTATATTTTATTTCACATGTTTTTTTTTATAGCATATTAATACATATGCAACTCCAATTAATTCAATGTTAATGAAAAAATAAATGTATAACCATGCATGGTCTATTTACCGAAGTACTTACCGCGTCCTTTTCAGAGACTGGGAAGCGATCCACCCTGAGCCCATGTAACATTTGATGATACAAAAGTTCTTTTTCCACTGGATCAGATAAATCCATATATTGGTCAAGGAATAAGTGTTTCTTAAAGAGGAAGAAATGGAGTTGTCGACGGGGCAATGGTGTAGCGGTGCCACCATTGCTTGCCGTGGCAAGACGATACCTCTCCCACTTGGACATCACGTCAGCGAGCTTCTCGTCAGGCTGAAGACTGCGCTCAGAACTTCCCAATACCTCGTAGATAGCATAACCTGAATCAAACAAACCATTGGTAAAGCTTACAGTATTCCTCTATAAATGTAATAAATTTAATATTTTAAATTTAATATCAATAAAATGTTAAAATATTATCTACACTATTAAAATTTAATTAAAAATACGAGATAAAACGTTCAAAAAAATTGTGTTAAAGAAATAGAAACCGCTTTTTGATGTAGTCAAGTTTTGCATTATGACATATAAAAAAATTACCTTTGGCAGACTCACGAAGTCCCACTTTAGCTTTGACGATATCCAGCACAGCACCAGCAGTTGCAGATGAATGGAACTCCACAGCGTGATACTGACCGTCCATGAAATGGAAGCGAGCGTAGATTGGACGTCGGTTGATGGTACACATGATTTCCTCCCGGGACGGCGCCCATTGTCGTCGTCTTGTACCTTGCGTGCGATGTAGACACTGAAAAAAACAAAACAACCAAGGTTATTATATAAGTATATTATCACATAGTGCATTAAAAATATACTAAATTGTTATAGGTATGACAAACATATCCTCACCTTATCAGCAAAGCGCGCGTATTTGCCTTCTTCAGTTACGTAATCACTCGAACAGCGTTTCACATGGGCTATGAGATATTTCCGCACAGCCTATACCAAAATAAAAATTAAATTGAATTATTTTCATTACATTAAAACTCTTTAATATAAATCCAGCCAACATACCTTATCGTGTGGTAGAATAACAGAACAAGAGAGAGATAGCAGAGCCCAGTGCCTCAGGTTGACCCTGGAGTTAGGGTCAGGATGATCTGTGGTTTGCTTAACAAGCTGTAGGTATAGTTCATTCAAGAGATTTTCTTTGTGCATGCATCGCTCGATTACACTTTGCAGTAGATTCACGTGCTCTTCTTCGGCTCGGCGTACCACGTCTCCTATAAGACAACCAATTTATAGTTTTAAAATAGTAAGAATAAAAAAATGCAACAATAAAATTGTGTTCTAAAAGACGTTAAAATTCAATGACTGTAATTTTATTCTCTTTCAGATCTGTAAGTTATCATTTTTATTATTATCATTTTTTTTTTTTATTACGTATAATATTTAAAATACATTGTTACTGACCGTTGTTTCCGAGTCCGGCGTAAGTGAGGATGGTTTGGAAGACCTGGACGGCCATTTGTTCCTCCGCCTCGGGAAGTTTGCTCAGACTCTGGGTGAGAGGAGTTTTACTAAAAGCCCAATATCCATAAGGAAATCCACGATACGTGTCTCCCATTTCTCCAGGCATGTTGCCCCCGTGCTCGTGTCGCAGTTTTTCAAGCCGATGTTTACTCAACCTGAGATTATATAATTTTATTTAGAAATAAAAGTCCATAAATAATGAAAAAATTATAATTATTAGTGAGTAATTTTTTTTTTACCTTCGAAGTGTATTTCTAATAAAACCACCTCCCATATCCTGTGGTTTTTTAAGAAGACCTGAGTCTATCAGCGACTTGCGACAGTTCACCAAATTGTAATAAAGACGTACTCGATCTTCGTTTGTCACTGGTTTCATCTATAGTTCAAGTTAATAAAATAAATTAACACATTCTCTTTTAGATAATATTAATAAAATTTATTTAAAATAACATATTATATGGGATATGATAAAAATAAAATACTTGCCTTCCTTGTAGGAACTTCCGCCTCGGTGATCCAGCCCGCCAATGCAGGACAGTAACTCGCGATGAGAGACCCGATCTCTGCTTTGTGCGGGGTCTCAAATACGAAGCACTTGTTGTGGCTCTCAGGCACCAGCTTCATCAGGTTAATGGTGATAAAACTGTCACTCGGGTCCAAGAAAATGGACTCGATATCTGCGTAGCGGTATTCGTTCAGCACGAACTTATCATCAGGCTTAATCATCAACAGTCCATCGCAGTTCACTCCCAGGATCAGATTATTGCCTAAGATAAAAGTAAGTCATTTTTTTCTATTATTATTGCATATAATGTTGAAAACACTACTGCTTAAACTGCAATTTATTTTATTATCTAAAAAATACATTTAAAAAACTGAATCTTTCTATATATAATATTCTAATAAATTTATCGACGTATCAATTACTTACCATACGACCAATATCCACGATAGGTCACGGGGAACATTGTGGTACCATATAGAGGATACTGCATGACACAGGATAAATAAAGTACTTTGGCTGCTAGCTCTGTACGTCCAGTACCGTATTGTTGGTGAGCTTGTGCTATTATTGGAACCTGTAAATCCATGTAAAATATTAAGACACTCAAATTGAGAACCATTAATAAAAATGACTTACCCATTGTTCATCTTGACGAGTCCTGCTTATTCTATACGGTAAGAAGGCGTCCACGTCTTGATAATAGTCGAGTTTGTTTGGTTTGGGATTGCCGAGCGCTACTTGTGCTTGCAATCCACACAACTGAAGTGCAACTTTCTGACTTACTGGGAAATCGTCGCACTGGAATAATATAGAGAATTATTTAGTATATTTATCGTTCAAAGTGTTATTTATAATTTTATTATACTAACACGTACCTTAACAACGCTGTAGACAGCTTGTGCATACAGCAGACTGATCTCCACAGGATCTTGAGAGAGCTCGCGACCAGCGCGGAACAATCTCTTCTTGAAAACAAATCTATTCTCGCCGCTGCCCAATGTTGGAGCATTGCCTCTACGAGAGAGAGTGGAGAACGAGGGGCCGGTGTTTGTACTTCCGAGCTTGTTTTGTTTTCTGAGGATTAAGCAAAGAAAAAGGAAATTAGTATTAAAAAAAATAGTAAGAATATTAAAATTAACTTACAGTTCCCAAGCAGCGATGACGTCATACAGGTAGTGGTGAGCACGTACGTGTTCCTCACCATCAGGGCGGCTTTGATAGATGGCCCAACCTTCGAGAGAACGCAGTCCAAGTTTTTCTGCAAGTTTGATACTTGCATCCCAAGCCGTGTCCGTAGGATGCACGTCAATTGCCTTCGTGCGTCCGTCAAGGAAGAAGAAACGACAAACGATGGTGCCCAGACGCTTCATTGCCTATATAAAACACAATGAAATTTTAATGGAATTTTCTTTCTTAAAACTAAAAAAAAAAAAAAAAAAAAAAAATGAATAATATATTTTTGGCAATTATTTTATGATAATGGTCTCTATTGTCTTAACAAATATGCTAGATTGTCAAAATAAGTTCAAACTTAAACTTACAGCAATTTCGACGGTGGAAGGAGCATGTTGCCTTGGAGAAACTTTGGTATTCTTACAGTTATCGAGGCACCAAGCCACGTACTGTCGTAACTTTCCTTCCAACTGCAGATTCTTTCTCAGGAAGCACACAAAGTACTAAAAAAAAGGGGGGGGGGTGCAATAATGATTAAAGCAAAGTAATAAAAACCAATATGAAAAAATGTCTATATATCTTTGTTTATTGTATTGTGGAGAACGTACTTTAAAAAGCAGCTTGGACGGCTGGAAGGCGACGATAGCAAGGCAGATCAAAAGCCAAACTCGCTCCAGCGCCTCAGGGTTCGGATTGTTAGTGGCTTGTCGCATGCATTGCACGAAAATCTCGTCTCGAAGTTCCTCTCGCTCTAAGCCATAACCTACGATGGTCTGGATTGCCTGTGCCTCACCTTCGGACTTCAGCTCTCCTCGCGAGTAACGACACAACTCCTAAAAATAAATAAAATTGAAAATTAACATTGGAGATTTTTGTTTTAAATAAAATATTCCTGTACTTAAACATATTATTATTTATCATGATCATATAATACGATGCTCACCCTAAATATGGAACAAGCTATGTTGACGTTGTCTGGGTCATACATATGCACGTGAGATGTGGGGATGGTGCTTCCGCGATAATATGTAACCATTTCATACTTGGGCATGATCTCCAGAGATTTACGTTTGCGTGTCAGGGTCGCTATGATCGTTCCTGTAAACAAACACATTTTAATTTTATAATTAAATTATCTAATTACTCGCTAAATAATTAGTTTTTGTATTATTTATTTTGACGTTGAGTTTTTATATTTGTGATTAGAACATTTTATTATAATAATGGAACACAAAGAAGGTGACCTCTTTATTAAACGGATTTTCTTGACATACCTTCTGGTGATCGTTCGTGACTGTTGAAGTAATTGTGTGCAAACTCTACGATGTCGTGATGTACGTCCGTATTGTCCAAGACGTTCTCCTGGTCATGCTGCATTTCTTGAAGTTTGCGCTCCACACGGAACTTACGTCTAGCCTCGCGTTCTTCCTCTTCAGCAGATCCATTGCGACCATTTGCAAAACGCCAAGAGTGTGTTGTTTGTGCCCCCTGAATTAAATAAATAAATAATTTAAATTAATTGTTGTTTCTTAACGTAATTTAACATTGAATTTATGTATAAACGACGTACTAAAAGCAAAATATAAAATTCTAATAAATGTAATGTTTCCGCAGTATAATATTTTTAAGGCAGTACATGTCCCTTTTATTTGTAGAGTTGTTCTGTTACTTACGGTGCTCGATCCTCGTGAGCTAGGTCGGCTATGACGAGGTGACCCGCAAGTCCCAGGAGATGCAGAGCGACGAGAACCAGGACCTTGAGGACTGGAGCCTCGGTCTCGTTGAATTCTCTCGACACCAGGACTCTTAGGTCGCAGTACTTTACCTCCAGGGGTAGGGTGAGGAGGGGGTAGAACTGGGGACGTTACCAAACTGTCAACTCCATCACGCGGCAATACTGCTTCGTAGATTGGTTCATCTCCTTCGGTAGCAACTGAAAATTGTAATTGAATTAACTCCTTGTTTCTTTCAAATAAAAGATTTTGATTTACAAATTATATATGATAAATTGCTGTAATTTGATTTTTTTTTTCATTTACCTGGGACAACTGGAGGTGGTGGAGGTTCAGGAACGGGTTCAGGTGCACCTCTATGCCACGTGTCTGGCACGGGAGGAGGTGGAGGAGGCTCCGTGGGCTCAGGAAGCATAGGCTGGTGCACACGTGTTGACTTGTTACGTCCCAAGGTTCCTCCCAGGTCTAGAGATGAAGGTGGGTTAGCAGGAGGCATGGGTAGTGCACCAGTAGGTAGTGGTGGCGAGTGCGTGTGACCTCGCTGTTGTTGTTGCAAAGCTTCTTGCAGCACGGACTCAAGCTAAGAAAAAATAAAATAAAATCCATTTTTATGATTACACAATCTAAATTTTGAAATAATTAAATAAAAATGTTTAATGTAATTCCCTATTTAAAAATATAAAATTATTATAATGTACGAAATCATAGTGTTAAATAAAATTACCTCAACATCGAGATCTCCACAAAGCTCATCCATTTCTTGTCCTATGTCATCAATGACTTGATTACGATTAAGTTGAACGTCAGAGAGAAAAGCGAACAGATTATCCAGGTCCACGCTCTCGCCGTGAGCTAAGGTAGGAGGTGGCTCTTGTGCGAGCTGATTGTTGAGCTGCTCTGTAAGTTGAGACAGCTGAGCGATCTCTTGCTGGGCCAGTCTGCAAGTAAAAATTAATATATAACAATCGTAATTTACTTTTTATTTTCAATGACAAAAACTTGGAGAAATATTATCATAATAAAACCATTACGTTTTATATATTGAAACTGTTGGAAGCAATTTAAAATATAAAAAAACTCATATCTTGTAATATATCTTACCCAGAATCCACACTACTGTACAGCATGAAAAGACATTTTTTATATTATTTTTAAATAGAAAGAAAATTGAAGTTTTCATAGAAATATATACATAAAGTACAAAGGGAGTGGAAATGTAGAAGCATGAGAGATAAATTAGCAAGCTTAACATCACTTTATAAAACATATAAAAAAGGTAAACACATTACTGTATATTCTCATTATAAAATCCAATAAAAAAAAGACTATAATACTGTATACGTACTTATATTTTTAAATAATACGAGAGAGTTTTATAACGATAAAAAAGTTTCTAATATTATATTATATTACTTCATAAGTATAATATTTTATCATCATTAGTATATACAAATTTTAAGTTATTCTCTTATTATTATACTTACGTTTCGCTATCTTCCAGGGTTTTCTCTTGTGATTCTGCTTCTTGTGCCTCACGGATTCGACGTTCCTCCTCCATACGTTCACGTTTACGCATCTCTTGTTCAACACGCCTCATCTCACGCAATGCACTCGCAACCTAATTAAGAAATTATTGATTATTCAGCTCAATTCAAACGAACACATTTCTGCACGTTGATTGCTTACTTACCTCACGAGCAAATACTCCACGTAAATGAGATTGAATCACGATCGCAGCTCGTTTCTTGCGTAAGAATAATATTCGTTGCTTCCAACCACGATAACCGTGTTGTATAATCATCGCAGCTTTACGTATCTTTCGGTACTCTGGAATTTAATATTTTATATAAGGTTACAGTAGTTCTAAATATTACGTAAAAATATGGACACTAAATAATAAGTTCAAATGTTCTTTTAAATTGTTTTCATTGTTATTATTTCTTATTATTCTTATTTTATCAATTATTTAAATAGTCACTAGTTTTTTAACATTTAAATTCAAATCAATAAATTAATTTTTTAAGCTGCAACATGACTGTAATTAAAATAATAATATGAGAAAATTTATATAATTTCACAGCATAGATAATTTTGAATTTAACTTAAGAATTTACCTGCACGCGCAAGATATCCTCGCCAATAACTCTGCACGAGGATTGCCTTGGAGTGCACAACTTGTGCTCGCATTTCTTCCAGAGGTTCATGGACGCAGCGTCGAAGGAAAACTTTGGTTTTACCAACTTGCCATTCAGTACTCGCTACTTTCAGAGGCTCGATCACTAGTCTGTAATATACATACTCAAACATTAACATTACGTAATTCTTATAAGTTGGCTATTATTTGTAATGATGGCTAATTGTTTTTCTAACCTGATGGCTTCTTGAGGGTGCTCTTGTAGCCAGAGATGAGGACGGCGTGGTTTCAGTAGACAACCGTAACGTTGAACAAAGTCCGCAAAAGCAACATGCACAGGGAAACCTTCTCTTCGAATACGAATGATTTCTAGCATACCCAAGTACTTGAGTTGATCCAGTACTAGTTGATCGTCATAGGTATTTGGTGCCTTTTGCATGTTAGGCTTTATGCATCGCACATACCTGTACATTAATATTAAATTAATATTTACATATTTAAAGTAAAACTATACTATAAATAATATAATATTTTGTTGGTCGTACCAAGGATTTGTGGCTTGAAGAACGTCGACCAAAGCTTGTAGTTGATGTCTGAAGGTATCACTGACAGTGGGTTTACCTTTACCAGTACCTGGACGGGCCATCGTGGCCGTGGATGAAGCACCACTAAAACTCATACGAGCTACTGTGGTACCTAGCAAGTCCTGCGTGAACGGAAGAAAAAAAAATGAATATCATAAAATTAAAGTTACTACTATTATTTTTATTTTATTATGCTGTAGAATTAAATTCATAATAATTTATTTTAGTTTAATATTTTTTATAAACATGACAACATTAACGTGACAAAATGTTCGTAGAACAATTTACGTACATTTATATCTGACACTGATGTCTTTTTGCTTTATATATACAAATGATTTATAACACGCAATTAAAATACACCATGCATGCGCTTATACTAATTTTAATATATATATTTTTATCTAATTTGCATTAAACATTTATTTAAATTGCAAATTGAATGTGAAAATGTATATTTGAATAATTAGGTTTTAAATCTGGCATATTTGATTGATAAAATTGTGTTATTAGTTATTAGATTAATTAAAGTCTCAGTACATTATATATATTTTTTAATTTACCTGATACATTGTAAGTTCTTGTATAAATGTGTTATTTGATCTGCTCATGAAATCGAAGAGTACGTCTTGTTGTACGTCTCTATTCTTATCTACGAAACCTTTGACGCAGTATGTGACAGCGCCTGCGTAATGCTGTATGCTAAATTCAGTCTCCCATCGACGTCGATCATCACCTTTCAGGTAGTGTGGGTGACCCTCAAACTCTCCATGCATGTTCGTCAGGTACGCAAGATCAGAACCCTAAACACATAAATTGATATGTTAATAGGCAAATACAATACTAAAGTTTTTTTTTTTTTTTATTATTATTATTTAGATTTATTGACTAATGAATGCTATAGTTTACCTTTGGCATGTGACACTGTTCAGTAAGTAGTTTGAGTATACAACGTGGAGGTTTCTCTATTAACTCAAGACAACATGTATTGTCTGTGAATTGAATATGAGCGAATTCGATGTCTTCTTGACGATACTAAATAAAATAAAACGAACAAAATTATTAAAATTTAAAAAACAATTTATTTTTACTTACAACTACATGCAACTGAAATTTAAACAAATCTCTTTTATAATTTAGTATATATACAGTACATTGGATGCATTATTCATGTTAATTAGTACTTGTCACTCACAATTTCCTGCTCCAACGCAAAGACGTAGTGGTTGAAGAACTTATGCAGCTTCTCATTCGTGTAGTTGATGCAAAGTTGTTCGAATGAATTACATACAAAGTTCTCAAAGCCGAAGATATCAAGAACACCCAGAAATCTTGTCTGGTCTTGTCCAGGGTTCGTGCATGTGTTGATGTGATTCACTAGCCATGCAAATGTACGAGAGTACAGAGCCTTAGCCATTGCGTGTCGGTTCTCTCTAGCCTGTAATGTCAAAAAATAAACTTGTCAAATAAAATGTTACTTAAAAAACATCATTAATATTCAATTATGCAAAAATAAAGTAAAGAAAAATATTACAAGCTTGAATAATAATTTATTTATCGTTTTTTCCCCGTATATAAAGAACGTTTTCTTTTTTTTATTAATATATATTTTTTTATAATAAAAGTGAAGAAAGTTGGGAAAAATGTTCTTTTTAGAGAAAAATTTAATAAGCTTATATTTTTTACTAACAAAATTAATAAAACTTTTATTTGTAAAGAAAAATGTCTTTGCATGTTCTCATTCTTTTTATTATTATTATAAAAACAAATTGAAAAAAAAAAAAAAAAGTTTCCTTTTCTCTTGTATCTTTGAATCCCATGTTTTATTAAATTGTGTATGTTTTTCTCTGGCCTTTGTTTAATCTAGTTTAATTATTTGTAGCATGTTTGCAATAAACTGCGTGAATTGCACACAAAAGAAAAACCGCGATCGCACCACCCAGACAAACAAAATTTGGCGAGTTAAATAAACACAACCCATGTAATTGCATTAGCGCGGTTATAAACATCTCTGACCTATATATACAACACAATCATTTATGGGATTATATATAACAGTCACTTATACTATCACGAACTCACAGTTTTCTGATTGCAATTTCCGTTTCATTTTTACATCAGTGTCAAAATGTTAATACTTAAAATTATTTAATAAATAATAATTTACTATAAGAAGAAGTATTATAATATATGAATAAAGGCTTCGTCATTATTTATATTTATTATTTTTTACAACCTGTATCATTTTACTCATAAAAAATAAAGTAAACACATATGTTTGCATAATATATATTGATTGATTGATTGATTGTGTGTATAAACTTAAGCGGACTTTTTGCCATATTTCATCAACTCACAAGTCAGTGAATTATATAAATTTTATCTATCTGCAATGAATTGTATTACATGCTTGAAGTTGATTTTTAGAGCGAGAGAGAGAGAGAGAGAGAGAGAGAGAGAGAGAGAGAGAGAGAGAGAGAGAGAGAGAGAGAGAGAAGGAATGAAAGAGATTTAAATTTTAACTGCAAATACGTATTATTATAGAAATCCAATTTTTTTTTTTATATTACAATCTTCTTTTACATAATAATATCTTCTTTATTTTGTATAGATTTGAAAGAGAGACGCTTTATTTCTTATACAAAAGCTGGTTTGCTTTCAATCGGCTTTATACGTAAGAGATACTGAGATATAAGTGTGCACAGCAAAAAAAAAAAAAAAAAAAAAAATTATATATAAGTGGAAAATCTTTTATACATTGTGTATGATGGCCAAAAATAGAACTGAATTGTTTCAATCTGCTGGCTTTTGAAATGAGATGAACAACAAAGATGTGATTGCTTGCAGTTTGTAATAAAAAACAGAAAAGCAAAATTCTCAAGTATGCATGAGTTTCAAACATAACAATATATTTTTATCTTTCATGCAAGTAGACAAAGAAAATAATATCGCATATTCAGTAAAACATCGAGTTTCAAAAATTGAAGCTACTCATATAAATTTGATACTTTATTTTTTATTAAGACTTTTATATGGCTATTTTTAAAAGTCAACTATAGTAGCCTTGCAGATAATTCTTACATTAAACTACAGTTTTCATGAAAGAGAGCACTCAAATCAATAATCATTAGTAAGTATTAAAAATGGTCTGAACGTATACTTATATAAGTTTAAATTACTACTTTAATCTATTTAATTTAAATCTGTTTCTTAGAAGTAGACAAAAAAAAATAGCACGAAAATGAACTTTGTCGTCGCTGCAACGTTAAATGTAAGTTATAAGGAGAAGTATATATCACAGTGTAACCCCTAGAGAGACTTGTAAGTAATAAGTTACACGAGAAGCGGGTGCGGGATTTTCACTGGATTTACAGCAACGAAATATCCGGCTATGTTAGAGCTATATAGTACGTATACGTATAATAAGAAATAAGACTTTAATTTAAAGTATAAAACTTGTTAGTATATGTAGTACGTGAACATGCGACAAATTTGTTTTGTCAAGCATCAAAATGTTGTGTACAAAATTACTACATCGATTATTGTCACAAACTTACTCGTATAATATAAAATATATGAAATTATCATTTAAATTAATTACACGAACAAGTAAGAGAGGTTATATAGGTTGTTGTTCATGTACTCAAGTTCTTATTTCATTTCTTTTTCAATGATTATTATGTTTTACGTTTACTTATATTGTTAAAGCCATAGACCACATAAAACAACATGTGTTTTTTAATGAATAAACACAAAATGGGATCTTCAAAACTAATGCCAATTTTACCAGAATGTTAATGTAGCCCCACGAGAGAGCGTAAAAATACTGTAAAGTATGCAATTTGCGTGACTATTCATGTTTCTGACGTCAGAAACATGCAAAAATTAGTATGAAAATGTTGTGCGGGTTGCATAAATCGAAACTTTCTTGTGGTCTATTCCTTTAAGTTAATTTTAAATGTTGCAGACATGTAAAATAACGCATAAATTATGTAAAAAATAACAATTATATATGTGACTTTCAATATAAAACTCAATCATTTCGTATAAAATTTTAAACGTGGAAGGTAAAATAGTTTTAATATAAGCGTAAAAAGAAGTATCATCTCGTAGATTGAAAAATCCTTTCATGCGTATGAATGTCAGTTGACTTTTGAATTATTGTGAAATATAAAATATTATAAATATGTCAAAATTTATTTTTTCCAATAGAAAATCCTATTATTTTATTTTATAAATTGAGTGTATGAAATAACGATGAAACAAAAAAAAGGTTACTTGCCTCTTGCAGCTTTAGAGGTATTTCTGTGATGTTTCCTCGTACATTGATTTGCCGCAGTAAAGCCACATGACGAAGGTCCTCGAGATTTAATCCCAGCAGCTCAGCTACCGTTTGCAATGCTTCTCCATCCTCTTCTGTCAGAGCACATTTCTCACCATCCACGTCCTGAATAACATGATAAACACGAATTGCTCCACATTAATAGTTTTATACAATCTTGATACAAGTCTCCTATACTCTCTTCATGTCTAATTCGGTAACAATTTAAAAAAAAATCTTTATATATACCCCTTGCACATCCTTGCGCTTTGTCGCCATGTTTGTGGTGCCTAATGCATTGTCCAGCATAGGAGAAACATCATTTCTCCTAATTTTTCAGATAAAAAGAGTTTATTTCAACTGAACGAATTTTTCTCATATTCTTCGAGCTTATTAGGAGCTAGAAATAAGGCGTTGATTGAGGTTTGAAGCTTCTTTTGCTATTAAAAAAATAAAAACGACGTTTTTCCTATGCTGGCCTATGTATTCCTGACCAACAAAATGGCGGCTCTTAAATATGAATGCAACCAGTCTATAGTATTTTAGGTACATATTTAATATCATTATATAGCTCATTATTTTTTATGAGCAAAAATTACTGCACAAAGTTTTGATATCATAAACTAATCTTTTACTTAATTAATGAATTTCGTGTATAAAATTATTCTGACTTCTGTATTTTATCAGAGAGATATAATATTTATTATATTAAAAACTAGAAAATGCGCAAAATGGAGAATATATTATTTTATATTTTTATGTGAAATAGAGTAAAAAAAAAAAAAAAAAAAAAAAAAAAGGAAAGGAAAGAAAAAAAAAGTAATATATTTTACCTGGAATTTAATGTTTCCAAGCCACAGAATAGCAGAAAGGACACTAAAAATTCCATCACACATTTCTGGTGGTATGTGAAGTACGTTGAAGGCAAGTCTCAAAGCATCGAATCTCTTGGCATCGTCTACTCCGTCAATTCGTGAACATCCACTCTGGTTGAGGTAATGGTAGAACTCTGCATGCTTCAACTTGAACTGCTGCATCAGCTCACGGTTTTTCTAGATAAAAAGTCACGTCAATTGGCTATCTCTATCTAAACTAATTGACGTTAAATCTTTTTACCTGTGCACCAGCAACTAGTTGATAAAATACATGGTAATTTCTTTCTCCGGGACTTTGAAATGTAATTCGACTTTGTTCTAATAAATAATCTTGTATAATACAGCCTTTTATCATCCATTTTGAATCAAAACATACTTGCATAAATTTACCAAATCGACTTGAATTATCATTTCGTACTGTCTTTGCATTTCCTGTAACAAAATTAATATACGAAGTTAGAAATACTTTGTTCGTGTTAAAAATATAAGATTAAACAATATCGTAACTTTATTAAAAAAAATTTAAAAAATACTTCGGGGGTTGTAAAAATTTTCTATGTTACACATTATGAAAAAGTTCAAAAGTTCATCAGAGTGTTTTTCTTTTCAAAATAGCTGTAAACGAAATGTCATAATATTCATTCGTGTATCACAAAATAATCTTATATAATGTATTCATTTTAAGCTTACATCATCGTAGACTTTGAAAAGTGCCATAGGCATTGCCATTAGTCTTTAAAACATTCAAGTTAGAATGAAAATGTCATGTATCAAAGGAATCTAATTTTATAACCCTTTGGCAACCAGATATTCATTTATTTGCATAAGAATAAACTGAGTATAACGTAGTAAAATATATAGCTTCAATGTCAAAATAAATACATAATATTGTATGAAATTGTCTAATACCAACATATAAACTTTATAAAAGCGAAAATGTTAAATAAATATCAATTTAAATGTCGTTTTGTATTAATACTACATTTATAATATTTATCTTTTAATTTATTCAAAATATAAAATGTTAAATATAATATTATATTTAAAACCAAGCTTGTTATTATTATGTATGAAGTTTCAACTAAAATGGTATACTTTTTTTTTTCTTTTTTTTTTTTTTTAATAAAATACAATATATTTTTAGTTTTTTTCCCAATGTTTGTGCCATGAATCTTAAATTGTGATCCAGATAAGTTTTTTATGCTTCTTTGGACGATTGAACCCTTATATATTTGATGACAGGTTATTCTTATGACCTAGATATCGTTCTTATACTGAAAACATGACCTGACTCAAGAATATGTGTAAAGATAAAAAAAAATTGTTTATGAAAAGAAAAAAAAAAAAAAGAAGAAGAAGAAGAAGAAGAAGAATTTTACGTTTATACTGCACTGTGAAATTTGTTTGCAAGTTATTACAATTTGATGTGCCAAAAATACTGGACTGAATAAAAAAAAAAGATGATATTTTTAAGTTTATTATATAAAGAATTTAAATGTCAGTAATTCTACTTTAACATGTGACCTTTTCTATTTCAATGCTGAATTAATTAAAAAGTATTTTAATTAATCAGCCCAACTACTTTATTGTAAATACTGTAGACGTTAAGATAAAAGTTCACGATAAAAACTTTTGTTTTACAAATTAAATTAATGCTTTGAAATGAATTGTGTATAGCACTTTGTAATATAGCAATTAATTAATTAATTTAAAGCAATAATGAAAATAACGTTTCGTAAATTTAAAATTTACATTTATTTGGAATTTTATTAAATTCATTCTACAAGTACTACAAGTATCTTATTTTTAAGATAAAATTTTGCAAAGGTTATCAAAAGATTTAGAATTACTAACTATAGCTCTAGTTTATTTAACATTAAAAGTATAGTTTTATGTTATGGAATTACGATATTGTAAGCTTCATTTATTTTAAATATAAAACTTATAGGATTGTTACAGTATAAGTGTTGCCTCTAAAAGATTAAATGATACTGAAAATACAGCTAAAATTAATTTATAATTAAAATTAACTACTTTGAATTACATCTGAATTTTAGTGACGAGCTCAAGCTTAATTAGGGTTTGGGTTTGGTTTACAATTTAGTATCCCTGTATACAGCATATACTATCAATTAAGGGTGCTCCGCTGTCTAAAATCCACTTAAAGTTAAAAAAAAAAAAAAAAAAAAAAAAAAAAAAACGTCCGATCGACGCCAAATTTTGGATTCTTTCCATTTCAAGTCATTTGCAGCAGCATCATATAATAATAATAATAATTGAAGATCAAGTGGACTTTGAACATTATCGTGGGGCACCCTCGATAAAGCAACAATCGATGGACTCACCGAAAGCTTCTAGGATGGTGTTTGCCTCGAGAATCTGCTGCTCTACCCAGGTGCTGACGTTGCTGGTTACGGAGCACAGGTACTGCAGGATGAACTTGGTGCTCTCAGTCTTACCTGCACCACTCTCACCCGAGATCACACAGCTCTGGTTTACTACACCCTCCTCACCCTCCAAGCCAGAGGATTGCAGAGAGTGATACGCAGCTTGAGCCAGCGCGAATACGTGAGGTTCAAGAGTACCCATCTTGGCACCGTGATAACGGAATACATTTTCCTGAAAACATTACAGTTTGTATTATTTTCTACGTTACATTATATTATGACTAAAATATGTTAAGTTAATTAATCAAGCGTAAGAATATTTTTGAGCCTAAAGTCTGTTTCTTCTTTAGGCCACAATTATAATATAAGCAATCTTAATTTTGAAGCATTATGTTTCTGAAAAGCACAAAAAGGAAACTTTTAATTAAGTTAACAAGTTAAATCAGACAAAAGCAGATTTGCTGAAAAATATATATTTTTAAACATATTACTTCCAATATTATATACGTTTCTAGGTTTCTAACGTTCTATACATAATAGGGTATCCATGGTCTCTACTCATTTCCATTGCTTCTTCAAATATATAAAATTCTAAAGAATACAATATAAATACTTCTTTTCAATTTCATTCTGTCAGCGTATTGCATTTTTTTAAAACTTCTTCGAAATTCAAAGTCGACATTTATTTTTATTATAGCTGTGATTTAATGACTAACATTTTGGGAAAAATTCGAGGGGAAAATTCTTTACACAATTTATAAAGATGAAACATAAAGTAAGATGTTTGTGCTCTGTTAAAAAAAAAATGAAAAGAAGAAGAAGAAGAAGAAAAAAAAAAAAAAACTTTGCTCTCTCTCCTTTAGGGTATAAAATGAACTTTTTTTTCTTTCAAATATTCATTTTTCAGAAAGTTACCAAATCAAGAAAAAGAAATGTTGTTTTTAAAGTCAAAATGAAAGTATAGTATTGAATACATATGTAGCATATAAATAAATGACTATAGACGATATTACATTGCGCGTATATATGTGAGATGGATATGTATCACGTGATCTGAATCTACGATGGTATAGTATGTAAGGGTGAGACTCGATAGACCGAGATGAAATACAGAGAGAGAGAGAGAGAGAGAGAGAGAGAGAGAGAGAGAGAGAGAGAGAGAGAGAGAGAGAGAGAGAGAGAGAGAGAGAGAGAGAAAAGGCTAAAGAAATCGTGCTGAGGAGTTTGCGTGCACTGTATATGTGCAAAATACAGAATATGGATATATAGACTGTATAAATGACTCTTTTTTCTTTTCTCAGACACGATAGAACGTAAAAATAAAGTGAGAAACGGAATGGTTCAATTAAGATCAAATTTCATCTTTTATTGGTAGTAGATCTTGTTTAATGTGATATAGCATGGATACAAACAAGAAAATATTATCTTTTATTTTCTTGTTTTATTGTTGTTTAAAAAAATATTGCAATATTGTAATTTATAGCAAAACTTCTATAACCTTAATTAAAAGTAAATCTATATATTTTCTTAAGCACCTCATCATGATTATCATCGCAAAAATTGTGAATAGCTAAAAATCAATTATGGTTTTAATTTATTACTATATTTTATTGCATCTGAAAAGTAATTATTATAAAACCAAATACAAATTTCAATTTTAAACTGTAAATTGTATTACAATGTTATCTTGCAATTATATCACGCAGGATATAATTTATAGGGAGTGAATATTACAGTTAAATAATATATCAAAAAGGAATAATTAATTTTATATCAACATCATGTCAAGAATGATACACACGTAAATTCATATCAATATTTCATATCATATTTAATTCTAATATATTATATTTGTATTCTGACAGTAGTTGGCTCTATAAACTATATAAAATTCAATGTTACATAACATGACAACTTCAAAATATGAAAGATTTTTATTTTTATTGGATTTCAAAACATCTTTTTATACTGATATTTTCATAAACATTTTTCATAACGTCAAAATCGAGGCATAAATTCTTGCTGCAAAACTTTTTGATGCCAAACTTTTCACATATTTTTTCAGTAAAGGTGTAGAAAAGGGGAGATGAGAGAAAGAGAGAGAGAGAGAGAGAGAGAGAGAGAGAGAGAGAGAGAGAGAGAGAGAGAGAGTTGTAAGGGTGTAAGCTTAAAAATTAGTATTTATATTACTTTAAATAAGAAACTTTCTTCTTAATAAAAACCTAATTTACTTAACCTATAACATCTCAACCCTTACATTATTTTTAACTCAAAAAACATTTTTCAGATAATTAGTATTCATAAATAAATATACTTTCAAAATTTAATTTAGTTAATTCAAGCTTGAAATTAATTATTGTTATATAAAAATTCAGGTCAGTTTTATTTTCCTTATAAAAAGGAAAAAGTCCTTGAAGTACTCTAGATACAAATTTGCTGGGTATTGCTTGGTGTGAGAAAGCAGGACGAGGGAGAGAGAGAGAGAGAGAGAGAGAGAGAGAGAGAGAGAGAGAGAGAGCAATATCTTAAGTGAAGATCACTGAAGCAGACACCACCTTATATTCTGTTGACTTGCTTATTAGCGTCACAGCAAAAGCTAACTTCATTAGTTTGAAGAAGCTGAAGAGAAAGTGAGAGAGAAAAAAAAGTTAATAAAACTTTACGCTAGAGATGTAAAGTAAAATAAAGAACGCTGTTGCTCTTTACATTATCACAAAAAGAAAAAGACAAAATAAATAACGAATACTGAGATTTGCAGTTTATTAATAAAAAGTAATAAAAATTGTTATTAAAAAATATACATAAAAAAATTATGCTTACTAAATTTAGCTTTATAAATTTTCGTATAAAAGAGAAACAGATAATAAGTTAATACAATATTATTATTAAAATAGATTTAATATAGCTTTATATTATACATGAAATATATACTACAGACTTATAGATCTATTACTACGGATTTATAAGCAGATTATCGTTAAGCCTAGTCTATATGTATTGTACAGAGGGGATGAAAAAGAAATACGAAGATTGTTATCTATATAGTTGCTCCAACAGAGGCGCAATGTTCTCTTGTACTGTAGTTTGTGAGCCTCTTTTGTGTTCAATTTTAATTAACAAATTTTATACACCATTTTGTTAAACATTTGCAGTTTTAAATCAGAAATATCGTTATTTTCAATAGAATTTTAGTCAGCACAATTGTGTTATTAATAATAATAATAATAATAATATCTGACGATAATATCTAATTATGTTAAGAATAAGTCAGAGGACCATGTAAGTGGGTATGTACCCTTTTTGGCCTCGTAATAAAAACCATTTATTATTATTATTATTTTTTTTTTTTGACCTGCAGCAAAATTAATTAAGCACATTTTAACATTTTAAATTTTATTTAAACATTTCTCTGGATCGTTTAATCTATTTCTTTTTGGCCATATCGTTGAAAGGGCATTTACATTAGATTAGAACGCAGAACTATGTACAAATTAGTATGTTTATTGAATTCTTATACATTAGTCAAAGGGCCAAAAATTATTCATGTTATACGAGATCAAAATTTTTTTTAAATGACTTGCACTGAAGTTATACGTATTGAAATTCTAGACGTTACATGATATTGCACTGCTTATTTAATATTGTGAAAGAGCAAAGGGTTGAATTTCTATATAATCCACTTTGACTTTTTCTTATTTACTCTAAAACATCATAAATAACGCATCATTCAATTTTCAAACTTCAATCCCAAGAGATTTGATATAATATCTTGCTATATGATCAAACTAAAATGAAAAAGGATAAAAAAAAATCTAGGTTAGATATTCTTACATTATATATTGACTTCTGCATTAAACTATCATAATAATATATAAAAAAAAAATCAAATAGTTCTTGAATTTTAAAATACAATGTAAGTAATGGAGTTTTTTTTATATAGCAACACTAAAAAAAAAGCAATAAAACTTGAAGTGTATAATTTTATAAATTAATAAGTTTATGTATCATATATTATTAATGTATACTAGTATTGATTAAAATATTGTTCAACTGCTGGAGAAAACTTTTTTTTTAAAGTTATATAGTGAGACATGAATACATTAGTACTTGGAAAATGTAGTTGGATTGTGTGCAAGTCCCGGGCGCCACAGCAAAGTGCTGCTGCATATTGCAAAAGCTCACAGTGTGGGTGCGGCTCTTTGCATCATTCTCTTTAATATCATAAAAATTTTGGCTAATAGAGTGAAAAGTGCTCCTCTCGTCGATACATTTTTTTCTTTGACAACGTCATTTTATATATTATCGTTAAATTTAGTATAGTGGAGTTTATACAAAATGTTATGTATTTTCTATTTAAATATCAGGAAAAAATTTACTCCCGTTCGTTATTATATCTTTCATGCATAAACAACATGATATAATATTATACCCTTTACTTTGTTACAATAAACTATGAAAACAAGTTTATTTGTTAGGTCAAACTAGTGAACATTTTAACTTAACTAAGTTACAACATACATGGTTCAAGGTATTGTAATACATCCTTTGTATACAACATACTATACTTTTAGTTATATAGAATTGTTGCCTTGAGTTTGTAAATAGCAATACTAAATTACATAAAAGGGATTAAAATAAAAGCTATATACAAGCTTTCAACGTAATTTATAAAATATAGGCATCTAAAATAGACTTTATATTTATATATATAGTATCTTACACTGAGTATTACATTAAAATTGACTGTAAAATTAATTAACTTTAATTTACTTAAACAAAAACAAAAAAACTTTTTTTCTTATATTTGCGTAATAAAAAACATTGTTAATTAATATTGATTTTAGTTGAGAGGTTTTGTTTGGGTTGGCAAGAATGAGTTTTAAAATTGACAATAAACTCAATTACTAATTCAA
Organism: Ecdyonurus torrentis; assembly: GCA_949318235.1. NCBI lineage: Eukaryota > Metazoa > Arthropoda > Insecta > Ephemeroptera > Heptageniidae > Ecdyonurus > Ecdyonurus torrentis. Next base: position 37,806,000 of record OX439129.1, on the reverse strand, counting down.
ATTACATTCATCTATAGAACACAAATTTCCGTTCTATTTTGTCATATTTTATAATTATTATAAACCTTTTTTATTATTATTATTATCATTATTATTTTTTTTTTTACTTCAACTTTACGTAGTTTAAGTGACACTGTAAAAGAATTCATAACATTTTCATGTTTTTACATCCTACGAAGTCTGAAATAAAGTTTGCGTGTTATAAAAATGCTAGAAAAGTTCCTTAACAACTTTGTTATAAACTCTATTCAACACTCGGAGTAAAAGAAAAAAAAAGTAAGAATAATGAGAAAAAAAAAGTTATATTAAAAAATATTGCTTTAATGTGATTTACCTTTAGAAGTAACTATATTAATGTTGCTCTCTCTCTCTCTCTCTCTCTCTCCCTCTCTCTTTATGTTAGGAATCAAAAGTAAAAATTTGTGAGCATTAAATAAATCTTACGAAATGGCAAGTAAAGAAATCCCCATCTCCAACCAATTTTTCAGAAACTTCAAAGAAAACATTACATAAATCTTTATGCTTATCCCCCCTATGAAATAATATAGAATTACTTAATATTGGAAAACAAACATTATATTAGTTCCAAATAAAATACCATTAGCATTTATTAATATTTTTCAATAAAAATTTATACAAGTATTAAATGATATTTTTATTACGTTAAAGCATCTAATTAAACTCTTACATTTTAATTTGTTCATATAAAATACAATAAAAAAGATTTGTTGTAATAATAATAAAAGTATAAGTATATAAGATATATAATGTGTTATAATACTACTAGACATTAAAAAAAGTTAATACTGCAGTTTAATAAAAACATACAACTTCCATTAATTTTTAACCTTAATAATACAATCCAGACAAGTATAATAAAAAGACAAAGATTTTTTTTAATGCAAATAAAACATATAAAATATTCTTTTCGTAAATATATGCAACTGAGTTAAATTGTATATAAAATAATTAAAAAGAAAATACGATAAGAGAAAACGAGGGAGAAAGAATAAATGAATCAATGCATATTGCAAAGCAACCCTTTTTTATTACAATAGAAATAATTATAATTGTGATAACTTGAATCGTATATAAAGTTAGATTGCGAGAAATGTGGGTACGACGAGAGGATTATATTATTTGAAAATGCCTCCGGTTACAAGCGTGGTAAAAAAAATAGCAAGGAGGGTGGGGCATATATTCTCCCTTAGGATTGTAAATATACATACATACATACTGAACGTATATATAAGTTTTATGATCATCAGTATTTGCATTGTAAAAATATTTACGTTAAAAAATAAAATGTATTAATACAACAGGAAAAAAAAAAGTGATAATCAGAACTACATAACAAAATGAGTAATGCCAGAAAAAATCGATTTAATTATACAGTATATTTGAAATTGTATAAATAATAATTAAATAACAATTATTATAATTATCAATTCTTACAATGTAAAAATTTATTGATATAATATATAAAAAGCGTGCTGTATAAAATAGTAGTTAAATTTTATTATTGATTAATATAAAGGTAATATTATTGAATGACTTTGATCGGATAATATATATTTTTATATAAATATGAATGGTATAGTCCAATAGAATAGGTGTACAGAGAGAGAGAGAAAGGGTAGTATCAATAAACTTTAATACAGTTAGCTAACACATAATTCAAATTTTGTAACCGCATTGAATTTATATTAATGTACAAACATTTAATTTTAAATCATATTATACAATATAAAATAAATTTAATGTGAAAAATATCTTTTGGCATTTTATAAATAATGTATATGATGTTGAAATTTTCAAAGAGAATACATGTGTATTTTGTGTTCCAGTTGCGTAGAATTTTTTAAAGTTAAAAAAATAGCTACATTTCCTGAAGCAATATCATCGTGCAAAAAAATATTATACATATATATAAAAAGTTGGAAAAAGAAATGAAAAGAACAAATAAGCATATATTTTGCCAGAAAATATATACTTTTCAAATTTAATATTAAGTTTTAAAGTCTGTAAAAAATCTCTGTAAAATGTCCATTGGAAAATGATGTTACACCCCAGTTTGAAGTTGACACACGTGTTAATCAGTTTTAGTGCAGTGTCATTGTCCAGTTGTTCCCTGTCCTCGTTTTTGTGGTTTATGGCTGAAGTGAAGTTTATAAATATTATAATAATTAATTGCCGTTTTTGTGCAAGGCTATCAAGGGTTTTTGTGCAGAGGGAGAGAGGAAAGATAAGTTGCTGCAGGGATGAACATGATCAACAGACTGTGACCATTTCACTGGACTACACAAGAGTGACACTAGAAATAGAGACTTCAAAAAAAAATCTTTTTTTTTTCAAAAAATAAAAAGTTAAGAGTTGCAGTTTACATATTTATAATCTTTTTATTACGATTGATATTTATTTGAAAATATCAGTTCATTAAAAAAAATTTAATTGAAGACTTAAATTTTATTGTACGCCTCTAGAAAAAGAGGAAAAAAAAAAGCCGAAGAGAAAAAAACGTGGACGAAGAATAACAGAGATATTTCGCGCAGTTCGTATTAGGTGTGTAGTGGGCGAGGGATGGAGAGACAGAGAAGTTTAGTTTTGTACTGCAGATCAATAATCTCGGGCGACGAGAAGTGAGCGAGCAAAATGCTGGCTGCCTCTGAACGGAACACACACAACACAGAGAGTGAGAGAGAGAGAGAGAAAGAGGAGCCACTAGCTTTGGCCGTGCCACGCCCAGAGAACATTCACTCTTTAGTCGTGGTACACGCAAACTATAGCTATACTTCTGTTAAGTCAGCTTTACTTACGTAAACTTAAAAATAATGTTTATTTTTACAACCCCTTTCTCCCTCCTTTTTTTTTGTCAATTTTATCGTCAGTTTTGGCAAAGATAAAAAAAAAATGAGAAACTGCCTGGAAGTTATGCAACTTTTTTAACATAAACATTATGCGGGTTGCATAATAATTTTTCTTGCAGGGGTTTCTTAAAAAATTAATAATAATAAAAAATAACAACATTAAGCTTTTAGATTAAGTAAATAATAAAAATTTTGTTTATTAAATAATTAACTAAAACTTTTTTTTATACAATAAAAATTTAAGTTACATTTAAAATAAATAAAAAAACTTTTTATATATAATATCAACAGTAAAAAAAAAATGTACACTGTTGAATTTTAGCTAGACATTGCAAAAAATAAACTTTATTTTGTGAGTTTAGAGATAAAATAAAAATATATATTACTGATAATAAAAGAAATAAATCAGTCTTTTTTTTAATGTACAATCTAGTTTAACAATTTATGACATAACATTTCCATAGGGTGTGATTTTCATTGATTTTTATGTACGGAGGAACCCTATTATATAAAATTAAAATGAAAACGTATTCAGTTCATTGGATATTACAGTAAATTTTATAAGAAAAATATAAATGGATTAAAAAAATCAATATAAATTATTGTATTATATTATGTACTCTTGTAATAAAAATAGATTTTATTATTTGTTTTTGTAGACTTTATATATAGTTAACTTAAAATTTATATTGAGATATACATGTTGTATAACTAATTATACTTAAAGTAAACTTAAACATAATTAACAAAATACACTACCAGAGGGAATTATATATATATATATATATATATATATATATATATATATATATATATATATATATATATATATATATAATAAAGGTTATATAGTCTCTCTAAAAAGCATGTTAAATGTCATACCATATAAAGTCTATTAAATGAATAATATTCTAAATTACAGTATATTATGTATATGACAAAATTTCTATACAGTATACATAATATTAAGGGAATACTGTACTATAGTAAATTTATATACTTTTATATTTTAAATATTATTACGTATGAAAGTAAGATATGACCTTTTCAAAACTTATATTTTGTGGCTCGTAAAGTTCAAGATACAGTTTGATATCAAACCTTTTTTTTCTCCCTTGGGAGACGTACTTTTATAAAGTATGATCCATGTGAGTACTTTAGCTATATATTATTATTTGCTTTGATATATATATATATATATATATATATATATATATATATATATATCGATCTTGTCGCGAAAAAAATGTGTAACTCGTATTTTGTCAGGCGAAGCAAAATGTGTAAGTCGTTTTTTGTCACGCTAAGCAAAATGTGTAACTCGTATTTTGTCACGCGTAGCAAAATGTCTATCTCGTTTTTTATCACGCGAAGCAAAATGTGTAACTCCACTTTTTGACAAAAATGATTTTTTTAATGTTTTGAATTCTTTGAATTATGTACTTCCTTGAGTTCATTTTTTATTGTTTGAATCGATTTATTTATTAAGTTATTGTTTATTTCTTATCGCTTCTCTTGGTCAATCTTAAAACGCATATTTAGTTATAAATTTAATCGCTAGGTGGCACTTTTTTTATTTAAAAAATAATAGTTTTAAAAGAGAAGTACCAATGTTACAGAGTTTTAAAACTTATAACTAACTAATTTTATTGCCCTAATAATTTCAAATTGTTTACTTATGAGCTGCCCACTTGGCAATTCGACGTCGGCACCGACATCGCCGACGGTCGAAAAAGAGGTAGCCGACGGTCGCTGGCAAAGTCGCCAGCGAAATCGGGGAACGAGACCACTTTTTCCGAGTTAACTTACGATGTCGGCCGACGTCGCCGAAAATCGACGTACTATATATGCGGAATAATAATAAAAATATATAATATTTTTTTGTTAAAATAATTTGTTACAATCTTAATTTTATTAAGATACTTTTTTATTACGTTTCACAATTTCGTACATTATTTTTTTTTTACCCATCCAAGTATTGACTGCGCTCGACGTTGCTTGACTTCCGTGATCACCTGCGCAGCGGCCTAGACAGTTCTGACAAAGCACTAGTATGTTAATGTATTGACTTAATGTTATACTTATACCACGATATTATTTTTACATGTTTATCTTGACTTCTATTCGGTCTATACCGCAGTTTTAATCAAAAACATTCACCACAGGGTAAAATTATTAGTATTTAATTATTTTAAGAGGTATTTTTCCAATAGAAGTAATTTTAATTTAGCAATTGTGTTTTTATACTTTTTCATCTTGAACAAAAAAAAAAAAAAAAAATAAAAAATAAAAAAAAATAAACTGACAATGACAAACATCGCTGAACATCGTCCACAGTCGTATTTCTGACTTCAGTTCTTATTATTCTTTTTGCAATCTATATTCCTGTGCGACGTATTTTTTAACTTCAGAAAATGTTTTTTTTATGCTTCTCATAATTTTTATGAACTAAAATTAAAATCGCCTTTAGTCGTCATGCCGATTTAAATTTGTAAATCGTCAAAGTACTCGGCCGAAATCGCCAAATACCTACCAAACTCATTTTAATGAGAATTGCAGTAATTTATGGTGCGACATTATTTTTTTTTTCTCAGATAATATTTAAAAGTACATTTAAACCAGTTTTTTACTTAAAATGAAAATCGCCTACGGTAGGCATGCCGACTTAATAATTGTTAGTCGAATATTTAGTCGCCTAAAGTCGTCTATGCTCAACATGTAAAATTTACATACTATATAGGTGGGAGGACCAAATTTATCTCTTGGAAGGTTTTTATATTGATCTTTTTCTAAAATCTGATACAAATTTGAAAATCGTCTTTTTGTCGTTTTCAGTCGGAAATATGAGCAATATTAAAACTGCTTAAAATGTTAATAATTGAGTAAAATCTTAAAAAGACTTTTATGTGGTGTGTTAACTATAACCATCAAAAAGAAGGATTACTCAATAATATTTACTAATTGTAAAGTCAAAAACAGTCGGCTTGCCTACTTGCATTTTTTGAAAGTAGGCAATGGTCGTCTAAAGTCGGTGTGCTGACTGGGTGTATTCTATGTTTCTAAAATTATTAATTATTGAAAACAAGGAGCCTGTATTTTCAATAATGACGTGATACATTTTTAAGAATTATGTAACCATAATTTTATTTTAGTTGTTTCTTTGTACAGTTGGTGTGCAAATTTTTCGAAAAACACGTGGGCGTGTTAGTGTGGATATGATTACGTAAAATTAAGAACAATGATAAGAATAAGCCTATTTTTATTTAAATTTATGACATTAAAATTATTATTTATTTAAATAATGCACTTTTTAGCTTACCTATTATAAAGTTTTAATAAAAGAAAAGCAATATTACTCATAAATCATGCATTTTGTTTGCTATAATAATATCTTGTAAAAAATTTGTTTGAAAAATTAATTAAGCATAAAAAATTAGGTTATTTAATATTTAAAACAATATTATATATAATATTTTTTTACAAATGCTTCTCCTGTAAAATTTCTTATTTACGACTTACACATTTTGCTACGCGTGACAAAAAACGACTTACACATTTTGCTACGCGTGACAAAATACGAGATACACATTTTGCTTAGCGTGACAAAAAACGACTTACACATTTTGCTTCACCTGACAAAATACGAGTTACACATTTTTTTCGCAACATTATCGATATACAATGCTGCAATGTGTGATTAACCTGTATAGTTTTCACTAAACAAATATTAAACATAATAAAATTCAATGGGAATCTTGTAAAACACATTTTTGGATGATATTGGTTTAGTAGGATACAGAGGACATCAGTGTTGCCAACTGATAAAACCTTTTTTTTTTCCGATGATTTGTTCTGATTTGTTGCACACTTGTGCTTTTATATCACAACAACACACTCAAAGTTTTAGAGTGAGCTCCAACCTAAAATTACAAGTTTCAAATTGATTTATTGATCGGATTTACTGATAATTCAATACAGGCAGTATATTAATGATTTTCTAAAAGTTTCTTTCAGTAATGTATCCCTATTATATATTTGAAAATGTGTTTATACTTTCCAAAATAAAATTAGTTTTCTTTTATCATTATTCTTGGTTAATATAGAATAAAAATAAATACACAAAGACTTCAAATTGCTGCAATTTTAACTTAAGTATAGGTAAAAGCGGAATAAATTTGCGAATAATCAATAAAGCAAAAAGCGTGATATTCATTTTAGCAAAAGTATCCACTTACTTTATATGATATTTACTAATTTTTGTTTTTATTTTCATATTTCATATACTTACAAGCTGAAAGAAGAAAACAAAATATATAAAGTAACATTCTCATTAATATTCTGTATGAGTTTTTTTTAGGTTTAAGTGATTTTGAGTGTCAACTAATGCGTGACATCTTAACTATAAATATAATAACGAAAAAAAAAAAAAAAAAAAAGCTCGTGCTTATAATAAATAAATAAAGATTTAATGCTTACTTGTCTCTACTATTACGACATAAATAATGTGTTTAACAAAACTAGACTGTTCTTACTGTATAATTAAAATATTTATATAAAAACAACATTAATACTGAGCATATACAGGGCATTATGTAATTACATTTTACGCTAATGAAATTACAGTATTTAGTTTTTTTCTACTCGTATACTTAAAATAATACAGTAAAAAAAAAAAAGAGCAAGTAAAATTCATTGATCAATATTCTCAACTCTACATTTTCAAGAGTTAAAATAAAGTACTACTAATATGGTAATCATTATTTAAAACTATTTAAGATGAATTTTACTACTGATAAAAACAAAGGCACTTGAATAAATTTACATTTTAATTTTTTTTCTTCACTCATTTATAGTGAATTTTGTTTTACATTGTAAGCAAAATAGAGTGGGAATAAAATACGCACGTTTACAGAAAAAATAAAATAATATACTTTATAGTGCTTGTATTTTTATAGCATGTTGAATTACAATTCAGAAACTCTGGTAAAAAAAAAATCTTTTCGTGGGTACCAAGCACTCGTATATAATTTTAATGTATCTAATAAATTTAAATTATCACTATATGCATATAATGAAAATTTGAATGGTTTTTCACATTTTTACAAATATATGTACGAAAAAAACAAGGGTAAATACGAAGATGTACAATAGTGTGTGTGTGTGTGTGTGTGTATGTGTGTGTGTGTGTGTGTGTGTGTGTGTGTGTGTGTGTGTGTGTGTGTGTGTGTGTGTGTGTGTGTGTGTGTGTGAGAGAGAGAGAGAGAGAGAGAGAGAGAGAGAGAGAGAGAGAGAGAGAGAGAGAGAGAGAGAGAGAGAGAGAGAGATTGTAGTAATAATAATAAAATATTATATTATTACAGTGAAATAGCATTAAAATTTGCCGGTAAAACATGAGGTAAAATATTATATTTGCAATGTTGACATCCCTATTATAACCATAAAATATGAAAATAAGGGGGAGAAAAGTTAGAAAAAAACATAATACTTTTTGTTATTTGCGTGAAAAGAATTCTTTTTCTTTCCCTTGTGATCTGCAGTGCGTTATGAATATTCTTTTTATTGCAAAATACAAAACAATAAAAATCTCAACACAAATTTTAAATAACGTACACAAGAAAGAAAGAAACTCATATTTATTCCATAATGCTCTTTTACCTTTTACTTTTATTTTGTTTATATTTTATGTTGTGTGAAAATATAAAAGAGAAAATTCCACACGCAGTGTTTTATCGACTAATTGATTTACAATTTTTAACTGACGAAGCTTTTTTTTCTTGAAATTTTTGTTCTCAAGAGAAAAAAAGAAACGTGCGGGGGATGAAGAAAAAAATATAAAAAATAAATAAAGTAAAAGTAGGGCAAGTAAAATTACATTTCTTTTCAAAAATCAAATTGAAAATTTGATTTATTACGATTGATTTGAATAAAAGAATAAACAAAAAGGGGAAACGATGATATTAATATATAAGTTATAAGAATTTGAAATTTGATATAATTACTGGTAAAAGGATATTGATCTTAGATTACCTTGAATCGAATATATTTTTATAGATAGATATAATTCTCTGAACAATCTTTACGTCATCAAAGCTGATCACTTTGAAACTTAGCCAATCTTTTCATTTCAAATAAAATAAGTTTTCGTTGGCATTTTATATTTCTGTCTAAAGAACATTGAAAAAAAAAGTATAATATCAAACTTCTTTCTAAAGTATTGCACAAGAGATTTTATCTTGTTAATTAAATTTACAAGGTGTGTATAATAGAAGAGTTGATAGAGAACAAGTACAATATCATGTTTTTAGAACATTGAATAGTAATATAGTTCATAGAAAGCATTATATTGTAGAGAAGATAAATTATATATGAGTGTAGTTTATTTTCGTACATAATTTGTGAACAAAATCTCAGAATTTTAGAACGTATGTGGAATACAATTTTTATTATTTTAGATTTTAAATTAAAACAAAATGAATTAAAGTAATATTTCAAGTTGTTCTAGCACGTAAAAAAAATAATTTAATTGTGAATCAAGTGTGGGCTTTTAATTAAAAAATACGAGTGCTTAGGGCTTAGGGATGTTGTTAATAGATAGTAAAAGATACTTACCGCTGTATACATGTCCAGCTCCTTGTAGGGGTTCACAGCCACCAAGATTGTGCCGGTGTAGGTCTAAACTTAAGTTAAGGAACAAATAATTGAAATAAATTTGTAACAAAAAAAAAATCAATAATTTTACAATTGTGATAAAATATATCTATGTTCATTAGCTTTTATAAAACAAAACATCATTAATTTGAATTCCCATTTGCTCACCACCATGAGTACAAACATTGAAAAAAAAAAAAAAAAACTTGTGTACATATTTTTACTACACTAATATTTGAAATGATTTTTTTTTATTATTACATGGTTGCTATTTATGTAATTTCCCATGGGTTTTCAATCACTCGTTTATATATAGATAATATTTTGTTTATACAGATTGAAATACTCCTGAAAAATAAACAATAGAAATATTTGGTATTTTTTATTATTTTAAGTTTATATTTATGTTTTCAATTGTACGGAAATACGTGATTAAATTGAATTAGTTGACTTCCATGATAGATACAACTTGGGTAGCAGGATATGATAATATAAAAGCAAAAAAAAAGTGGAACTTGGATTAAAGCCGCAATCTGGATAAGCGCGAAAAACCACACTTTTTGGCTTCAGTAAACTCTGACGGGGTAACAAAATGAATGAAATATAATATCTATATGTATGTAGTAGCAGAGTGTTGAGTATTCAAACGTGATAATAGAAATCATATTAATTGTTAGTTATTACCATCCATAACATACATTGTTATTTGTTATACTAAATGGCTGTATAATATATAGAGATTATCTCATCTTATATTGCTAATACCGTTTATGAAAATTTGTTTTTTTATTTAATGTTTTATAATTAAGCCTCATAATATTTCTAACTCATGCATATTATATAATTAAATTAATAAAATAGATAGTTAACCTATAGGGATAATTTTATTGTTATACACGGTAAGAATAAATTATTTAATTTATGTTATTATAGCATAAATGATGCTAAATTAGTACAACATAAATAACTATGCTATACAACATAATATTTATGCTATTTTAAAATATAGTTATTATGCAGTATGGCATAAATAATGTTGTATTGAACAAATTGTGCTGAAAAATGAGATAGCATAATTATTACGTAGTTATTTTTGTCCATGTATATATGTGTAGATAACGAGTTTATTTTAAGTATATGCAAGGTTTTTTTATTTTACTTTATTTTAATTAAAATACTTCACGAAAAAAAAAGGAGCAAGTTATGGAAGACATTTCTAATTGTATTAGGAGAGAGAATATGGTGTATATTAAAAATACGTGCATTATTACATGTACATAAACAACAAAGACACTTGGCAGTCCTGGTGAAGTATTCTTCACTACAACCCATGCAGTTCGTATGTAGCTTGTAGTTGGTTTATAAGTGTTCCTCTTAACAACAAGCAAACGCGACACCCTATCTCTCTCTCTCTCTCTCGTTCACTTCGCACTTATCTTAATCACCCCAGGCGTAAGATTCTCCTTTTAATATTAATTTTTTTAGACTTGTATATATTAAGAAAAAAAAACTATGTCAGTAGGTTTTAGTTTTGTAAATTTAATTATAAATTTTACAAAGATAAATTATAATATTATATAATATAATATATGTGTGTTGTGTGTATATATATATTATATAATTATATTGCATAACATTTATAATTGTGTACTTGAAATCATTTTTAAATGTCTGCGGATTCTCTTGGTTCTTTAAATAACGAACTCTGAGCAGTTTTCATGTTTGATTATAGTGCGTACGATTACATACTGAAATTTAAGTAATTATTTGGAATGAATATGATTGAATTGCTCGATTGTCTTTTTTTTTTTTTTTTTTTTTTTATTATTTCAAACACACAAATATACAAAGTCCAACCAAGGCATAGCCTTATCGGTTGGTTCATTTATTGTTACACAATCATGTCTTATTATATTATATTACTACATATACATATTTTTTATTATATATATTTCAAAAGCAAATAAAGTACGTATTTACACAAAAACATTTTTTTTTTTTTTTTTTTTTTTTTTTTCATCTAAGAGAAGTATTTTTATAATACAAGAAGCAAAAATTAATCATCATTAATCAATACAAACAGCAAAAAATTGTTCAACATTTTATAAATTATCAAGAAAGAATTTTTTCATATTAAATTTCGTTTCATTTTTATTTGCAAAACTTTTTAATTCTGATGGAATTTGATTCCATAATTTAGGAAGTAAAAATTTTTTTGTCCTTTCAGTGAATCTATTTACAATTTTTGGTACAAATAAAGGATTGGTCACTGCTGTTCTGGTACTATAAATATGAGTTCTCGGTATACCATGAGAATTTTCAAAATAATTTTCACAAATAAAAGAACATTTAAACATTTCTTCTATTGGCAATATCTTAAAGTACTTAAAATATTCAAGATCACTTTTTAGCTTATTTCCTTTTTTTAAAATTTTTAATATTCTTAATTATATTGTTAATATTGTTATATTATAGAAGAGTGTGCGAGAGAAATATACTTAAAAATATAGATGTACAGAATGGTTTCCTCATACACCATCATTTGTAAAGAGAACTATTTTATTACTCAAACAATGATTACAAAGTGAAGTGTATTCATTGTTTTGTTGTTTTTCCTCATTGTTAAGTACATTGTTATAAAATCAGACACAAAAAGCTTGCACAAAAAGTCATATCCTTTCTCTCTCTCTCTCTCTCTTTTCTCTTTTTCTCTGTATTTTTATATTTTTCATTTCCAGTGATATGAGATTCTTTTTCTTTATTACTGAAGCTAATAACCATGCTTTAAAAGAGAAAAAAAATTTCATAAAGCTTCTTTACATTTTATTCAAAAGCCAATCTAAAATTACAAATGTCAAGAGTCAAAATTTTTGCAGACTTATAAACTCAATACAAAATATAATTACCTACTTATAATAGACTCGTCTCTTTTTTTTTTTTTTTTTTTTTTTTATAAAGTACAAAAACTCAATTCCATGACTTTCTGTTTCAATATATAAAGTTATACAGTATCTAAAAGAGAAGAAATATTTAAAATTCAGAACGACGTTTATAAATAAAATACGACAGCGAGAAACTGAGACGCAGAGCCAGTTTTTTGACACATTCATTTTGCTATTGTTTCTACTCGTTTTTTTTTTCTTCCCTGTATTAAAAATAGATGTTCCCAAATAGGGTGTGGTTTTTTTGTAGTGTAGCAAGCTCCCATAAGAAAGCAGTCCAAGGGGAATTCTAGTGGCATTGTGACTGACGATTCATCCCAAAGGAGTTTTTTTCATAAAATAAGAAAGAAGGGGAATTATGTCATAATAAATGTCTTTGATATCACACATTATACATTATTTGGCTTTTGTCTTTTCTTACTTAAGAAATCGAATTTTCTTATATTATATATTTTTTATTTGTTGAAACTGTTGAAGAGATAAAATTTATATATCACTTTTATTGAGTACATATTTATTTTTGTTATTTCTTCGTACATATTACTTGATTTATGATGCTAAAATGTCAAAAAATAATGTATTGAATATTATGTATAAATCCTATACCCTTGTTATATAATATTTTCACATGAGTTATTCAACAAATTGAAATGAATTTGTCATATCTCTCTCTCTCTCTCTCTCTCTCTCTCTCTCTCTCTCTCTCTCTCTCTCTCTCTCTCTCTCTCTCTCTCTCTCTCTCTCTCTCTCAATTTTGCCCCTAACTTTGGTACTACAGGTGAAATGTTCTTGTTCATTCCATTACTATAAAGACGTTCGCATGAAAGAGCAGTACAGATACTTCTATAGGTTAGTCTGAATGGGAGACTTAACGCACCAATATTCAACTTCAATGATTTAATCCATTAGGTTACATTATCATAGAACTTGTTACTACGATGTATAAATAAACTGAAGTGCTCAAGGAGTATACACACAGTTCATATAACTATTTACATCTAAAAGTTTACTGTATATTTCCAATATCCAATAAACAAGCGTGATTTGTATAAGTGCAATATATAGGAAGTTGTTTATTTTGATGGAGTTAGTTATATTTCTTTTTGTTATATATGAAAGTCTTAGGGTTAAAAGTTTCTAAAGTAAATATCATTATTTATTCATATGGAAGTCAACAGTTACTTTTAACTTAGTATGATATTTAAGAGTATATATGGTATAAAGCTAAAATGAAGCTTTTAAAAAGATTAAATTGGAATAAAGAAAATATCTCATCACGAAATATCAAGTCCTCAAATAAAATTTATGATACATAATAATGAAGCATCATCATCAGATAACGTCTTTTTTATAAAATTTAATAAGCTAATTTTACTTGTGTGTGTGTGTGTGTGTGTGTGTGTGTGTGTGTGTGTGTGTGTGTGTGTGTGTGTGTGTGTGTGTGTGTGTGTGTGTGTGTGTGTGTGTGTGTGTGTGTGTGTGTGTGTGTGTGTGTGTGTGTGTGTGTGTGTATAAAGTCTTAATTTTTCGTTAATTAATAAAAAAACATATAAAGCTTTTTTTAATTATATTTTATTTTAATTATGTCATTTTAAATATTTAACTTAATAAAATGAAAGTAATTAATTAAAGAGAGAAAATTTTGGTTTATATAATATTGCACTGCACGTTATTTTTAGAGTTTTAATATAAAATATACTCTGGGGGTATCTAGTGCATTAAATTTTGTAATTTAATTTTACGTGGGTAACGTGCATATATATAGTTTAGAATTTTCTGCTTTATCATCCTATACATTGTATAAAATATATGCAAAAAGATGAACACACAAACGCTCTTTCAAGATTACATTACAAGTCTTTTTATATTCATACACTTTACCTCAAGATAATATTCACGCAACGTGCGACAAAGTTTAAATTTTTTTCTTTTCTTATGTGACAAAAAAATTGAATCAATATTATATATTTTTTCTACTCTTTCTCTTTTTAAAGTCATAAAATCTAACTCACTTCTCTCTGAATTTTCGTTTATCTTACGTAAATTGAAACTGTCTTTCTTAAACCTTCATTTTTATAAGGGCTGACAAATTGATTTACATTCCAATTTTAACGCTCAAATTATTTTTCTTTTGATCATATATTTTTTTATATTAAAAAAGTGGTTAAAAAAACTTTTATTTACGATTAAATGTGATTATGAAAATTAATAGCTTTTTATTATATAAATTTGTCTATTATTTTATTGTATTATATACTGTATACCCTTATTATAAAATCTTTTAGACAAAATTCTTGGCGTACTCTATATAAAACATTAAATTTATTACAGCATTTAACTTTTTTAGACCGTTAAAACATTTGCTTTACGTGCTTTTCCTTTCCCAAATGTACATACTTAATTTAAAAAGTTTTCTTTTACATATATATACTTTTAAAAAACTTTTTTTTCTTTCTTTTTACTTGTTTTTCATGAATGGGGAATTCTGGTTACTTTTTTTTATTGCACGTACTTATTAATTGGTGGTATTTATTAATTTTCCTGACAAAATTTCTTTTTTTTTCCTAACCGTGCCCCCTGAAAAAATTAAATTAGGTTTAATTATTTGAACCTTAGGGCGCTTGTTTTGGCCAAACTAGCGTAATACTGCGCATGCGCATAAGGAGACGTGTTTTTATAGCATGACTGTACTATTTTACCTTCCCCTATTAGCCTGTCCACGCTGCCCACGCCCCCTCCTCACCCTGAGCATCACGCACAAATTATCAGCTGTTTTTTGTTGTTGTTTTTTGTCAACAAGCTAAAAGGATAGTTTCAGAGATAATTCACTTAAATATATGATGTGATTAACTAATATTTAATGTGATCAACGTCTCGCACCTATTTTATAATTCAAAATCGGGCATAACAGTACATTATATGGTATTAAAAAATTTATCAGTCAACGTGTTAGGGAGGCCTTTGAATTTTCCCTCCTCCCTTCGCCCCAACCCTTTAATCTCCACATCATACTCCCCTCGATTGCTAGAAACATAACGGTACCTGAGCTAGACTTTGCGCTAGGACACAGCTGGCGCCATCTAAGCAACTACCCTTCAACTATAAATTTGAAATTTCGTTTAAAAATACGTAATTTTTAATTGCCGATTTTAATTAGATTTTAATTTTTCAAAAAATAATCGCACGTGTTTCCACATTACTATAGTTAAGCTTTTGTAAAAAAAAGTGTCAAAACAACATTTTGAGACTTACTTGAATTCCCCATTCAGTAGAGCACAATTTTAGCATAGAACATTCGTATATAATTTTACTTGTGGAGAACTTATATATTATTATTGAAAGAAAAAAAAAAAAAGAAAAAAAAAAAAAAGGTTTGCAGATGTAAAAAAAAGTTTTTAATTTCTTTTAATGTCACAAATTTTCTGAAATTCTGCTTAATTAAAAGAAAAATATTATTAAAGTATATTATTCATAACCGCAAAATAGAGGTTCATTGTGAGCTTATATATACTCCTACTTCAATGTATTAACTACTTACAGTACATACGTTTGTTTTAAAATAGTATTTTATATACGTGTAACAACATATTTACATAGTTTTAATGGGTATTTAAACATAAAATTTGTCATAAACATTACGAATAAAATTTTGCATAATATTAAATTTTACAACAAAATATAATGTATACATTATTTCATTATTATTTCATTATTTTAATCAATAGACTGTATGATGAAACTTTCAAAATTTAATTTCCAGTATTAATCGAAAAATAATATAAATCTAAAATACTCTAGAAACAAATATTACGCACGATAGTATTAAATATTCATCACATCGCAATCATCAACACGTACAAAACTTATACAAAATATAGGTTATACATATCTCCAAAAGGGGAAAAAAATCTCTATGCTTAAAAACTGTGAACATAATGACTTTTTTCTTTATACTAATTACTTTGTATCGTAAAAACTTAAATATTAAGGCATGTAATCTATAATTTAATCAATAATAATCTTAAAATCTATTAAATGCATTTTTTTTATTAATAAGTAGTGACATTATAATAAAACAATAAATCAAATGAGTTATTTGCGTGTATTATACTAAAAAAAAATTGTAAAACTTTTTATTTTTAAATTTACTACATTAATCTTTTGATCGAGAGGTGTATTGTGACAGCCCTTAAATCCCACACCACAAAGTATAGTTTATAATATACAGTATATTTTTACGTGGTAGCAAAATTTGCATCAGAGACGTGAGGTTTAGGTGGTCGTGTCAAGAGGAGGGTTCGCGGCACACCATCCTTCAATTCCCCAGTGGTCAAGGAAGCAAGACAAGCACGAGTAAAGAACACTCACTGTCCTCGGGGAAAACAAGCAAGCAAACAACTTTTAATAAACTCAAGAATCAATACATAAAAAAAGCCAACTTCTCTCATTCTCTGTTCTTTCTCCTTTCTCTCTCTCTCTCTCTTTTACTAAAGAAATTCAATATTATATTAAAAAGAAAAAACTATTAAACCGAGAGCTGTTTACTCTTGAGAAAATAATATTACAAAACATCCTTATATATATATATATATATATATATATATATATATATATATATATATATATATATATATATATATATATATATATATATATATAATATTGGATTCAGTTAATCTTAATTGATAATTAAAATAGTGGATATGATAGCAAAATATATTTACGATATTGGTACAAGGATTTTTTTTTTATATATACTGTGTAATAAAATTTCTATATTTGTACCATTGAAGCAAATAAACATGCGGATAAAATCATATGAAGCATTAAATTTTATGTGAGAATTCTTATACATGTATAAGCTTACACTATAATGTATCACAATAATAAAAAAAACAAAAGTTTTGTGAGTTATATCTCTATAGAACCTTTTTACTATTAAAATTTATTGTTACGTATAATATAATATAAAATATATATATATAAAAAATATTAATTTAATTGTATTTTTGAATGTATACGTTTTTATGAACGTAGATATATATTGTTATAACATATACTTGACTTTGTAAGCTTACTGTGTACAGAACAGACATTGTTGACTTGAAACTTATATAGAAAATGCATTATGCAAACTTTTGTGCACAAATCAAAGAGTATAATATATACAGTGGAAATATTTGCATACTTCAAAGTATCTTGTTCAAAGCTTTACACAATTCTGTGTATTATAACGTGGAAAAAAACCAAACAAACAAACAATATAGAATGTGTGTTTCTTTTTTCCATTTTTTTTTCTTTCATTTTTTTCATTTTTTATTATTATTATTATTTTTTTTTTTAGTATTTTGTCTTTTTAACTTTTTCTTTTATTCTTCCTTTCTTTCACTTTCACTTTCATTTTTTTTTCTCTCTTCTTCAACTTTTTCACACATTTGTTGGTATGTACTGCAGATGTCTTCGTAAACTAAAGTAATTATTTTTAAGGGTCTACGCCTTCATGATAAATAAAAGAGTCTTGTCGTCAATTAATTAAAAACCAAGATAAGATTAATTCGTGGAAATTGTAACTTACAAAAATCTTATTATATAGCAAGATATATTTGTTTCTATCTCTTTAATTATAAATCTTTAACTGATTCTTTATGTTTATTTTTAACAATATATAAAAGTAATATGCTAAAGCTTTACCACAGAAATTATAAAAATTTATTAATTAAAAATTATTAACTTATTTTGTTTGTGACACATTTCAGGTCCTATGAAAGTTCTTTATTGACAAAACTTTAAGCGTAATTCATATTTTAATAATCACACGCTTTTGTTGAAATTCAAAATTTCATATAGCGTATTCATCGTTAATTGCTTCATCTTGGTATTTAAATTTTATGACTTTAAAATGTATTAAAACTAATTTAATTGGTGAAATTATAATAAGTCCATAACTCCAATAAATATTACGAGTTATAATATAGTTTAATTAATCCCAGGTGTAATACTCAAAAGATTAATAAAACATCAGTATACAATTTAACTAAGGGTGGTTGAACTCGAGTGGCAGATGCTCACCATTCGACCTGACACTGCTCAGAACCTTGACCCTGGGAAAAAATAGGGGTGCGGGAGTGGGGACAGCGGTCACGCGTGGCGCGTGTCCACCTGGTGAAAATTACACCTGGGGGTTAGGGGATAAACCAGTTTCCGTCTGACTAAAACAAATCCATAATATCACTTCATCCTACACCCTTTTAGCAGATGTTATTACGCAATTTATAGTTTTGGCGCACGCACACCTTTTATCCTATATGTATCTATAATAAACCCATTCAAGACCACTATATGAACACACGTATATCACGTTGCAAACTTTTTGAAACTTTTTTTTTCTTTTTCAAAATATAATAATAGAATTTTTGTATAATAATATTCATAATGTTTTTATATTTTATAAGAGGGGGAAGGTATTTTATCACATAACATTATCTTTAAAATATATATTTTAAAATACAGGTCAAATCTGAATAAAAAATAAATAAAAAGAAAATATAGGTTATATTATAAATAAAAATGAAACAAAAAAGATCTTTTTAAAATATATTACTTTCTTTTATATCATTTTATTTGTAGCCTTATACCATACAATGAAATGACATGAACAGTAATTAATTGCATTTGTTATGTAAATTACTGTTAGCTCAAGGAAAAGGTTAGAGCTATTTTATTATATGGTATTTATATAAGAAATTGCCGACTTGATTAAGTCAATCTGACTTCATCAGTGGCTTTCTCCTTGCACTGCATAGAGTACTTCCATTACCATGTCAAGTATTAATTATAAATCGATATTGAAGTTCATCGATTATAAATTTACACCTCAGAATCTATTGCTATATTATATAATATACTTTTTTCGCAACTTTATGCACTCTCTCTCTCTCTCTCTCTCTCTCTCTCTCTCTCACTGTCTCTCGTTTTCTGTTTGGTACAAAAATATATATAAAACTTCAAATCAAACAAGTTTCTCTCTCTCTCTCTCTCTCTCTCTCTCTCTCTCTCTCTCTCTCTCTCTCTCTCTCGCTCTTGTTCTTGTTCTATACAGTCAATTGAATTATTAACATTTCTACAAACTTAAATTTTAAATAACAAAAAATGTGCAAATAAAAAATTAAAATAACAAATTTAAATAAAAACATCAATATCTTAATATTTTTTTCCCCATGAAAAATTAACTGTACAGCTTACCCATATACAATCAGCTATAACGAACAACATTATTGAAAATTCTATACATATATAAAGTTTCATTTACTTTCATCAAAAGGATTGGCATTGCAAAAATATTCCCCAGAGCTTCCTGTAATGAAGTACACTGGGGTAAATCACGATTGAAAGAATTTTGATTTGACGTTTTTGATTACTCTCTCTGTCATAATAAAACCAGAGGCTAAAACCTCATAGTTAATATCATACTCTTAAAATACACAAACCAAATATATTATTTCATCACAGTAAACATAACCAATAAGCAAATAACGTTCTCAACAATAATTAATTCACATAATAATTATGATAATTATATTTGCTTAAATAAACAGTAATTACATTTATGTATTGTATAGTTACAGTATACCCATATATATAATAGTAGTTGAATTTATCCCCCAACGTATTATCAAAATTAGACTTTATCAATATATTGATAATTTATGAACATATTATTTTTAACGAAACTATAGGAAAATTAATCAGAATAAGGAAGAGTGTTTTTTTATCCATTAACTCATATTTTCCCAAATTTTGCAGATAACAACTTTTTCGATATGCAGTATAGTTAAATGCTTTTTAGTCGAGTTAAGCAATTTTTAAGTGCGTGGTGATTATCGACCCAACAGTACGCAATACTGCTGATTAAAATATATATACGCATTATACATTATAAACATTTTTAAATTTCCATGAAAATAGTAAAATGAAGCTTAATATAAAATATTAACTATATTGTTAAGTTAAAGTAACTTAATTTCAAGAAACAAACACACACACATATTATATACATATAAACATACATACATTCATTTAAACTCTATAATTTTATTCAATATAAATTACTTTTGGTGACTATTGTATACATTTATAAGTACATTACGTATAGGTTTTAATGTAACTAACAACTTCAGTTTATTAAGTAATTATTGGTTAAAAAAAAGGGTTATAATAAACAGATAATAAAGTTTTCATTGTTTAAAATTATATTTCCTTAATAGATTGCCATTAATGATGAGAATAAAAAAAAACGACGAGTTATGAAAGTTATAAATCCAATAATGTTTATAATTAACTTTTCTTCTTTACCCTGAGGGGGTAAAACTTTTGTTCATAGTGAAATGTTATCATCACCAGTGTTTCTAGTTGCCTTAAAAATAATACAAACTCTAGCTCCAAATATTTTGTATCTTTTATTTATTAATTTTTTTATTGTACAAATTTAACTTTGGAAACATCCTATAGCAGAGAGAATGCAATATCAACTACAGTTTTAAAGCTTAGTTTTTTGTTTGTTTTTTTCATTGATATGTACGTACAATAAATATTTTTTTTATGAATGTAATCATTTATATAGCTGTATAGAAAATCAATGAAAACATTAAACTTTGATTACACAAAACAAAACAACAGCAATTTCTATAACATACTATTTACATCATACCACAAGTGATCATGTATTTTTAATGAACATTCTATAAAATGAAATACAATCATTATTATTTATTATATAACGGCAAGAAAATTATATATATTATACTCATTTAATATCCGGACTGCATATTTTTAAAGTACTTTAAAATACATTTTAATAATGGTCATGAAGATAGAATGAGGAAGCAGACGCCGTTATAAAACCCCCAACTTTTTAATACGATACATGAGATAAAATACTATATACGAGGGATCGACAAAATGTGAAAAAAAGTTTTACTTTATATGAGCACCATGTTATAATAAATGAATATTCCTCTTGCTATTATTATTATTTTTTTTTTTTTTTTTTTTTTTTTTTTTTTTTTTATTACATCATTCTAATATTACATTTAGATGTTCCTTCAAATAACCGAATATTTTCTTTTTATTTCTATTATACTTCCATTTTTGTGTAATAAAATGTTTAAAAGTTTCTAGTGAATAATTTTTGGTTTCACCCATAAGACAATTTACAGTATTGCCGATACAGTATTTACGTACACACATTATACAAAAGTACTGTACAGGCGTGTTACAAAAAGAATGTATAACTTATGGTCATATAAGTTATGGACAAAGAGAGAATATTTCCACTCTAAAAAATGATGCATTACTTTAGTTACGAATACTAACTTATTTAAGATATATATACACTTTTAAGTTATTATGAGTAGCTAAAATAATGCATTTTAGCAAATTATTAAAAATAGATCATTTAAGTTGTTTTGCGTTTTTTAAAGTTTTTTTAATCTATTTTAAGTTAAATTAGCTATTGTTAATAATTTGCTAAAATGTATTATTTTAGCTACTCATAATAACTTAAAAGTGTATATCTTAAATAAGTTAGGATTCGTAACTAAAGTAATGCACCATTTTTTAGAGTGTCCAGTCTCAATTTTACAAGTGTATATTTTCTTCAAATGCACAAAATGTTATTGCAAACATTATTTTAATGTATACAATATACAATGTGGGTTGCTTTTGATATACATATATAAGTGGGTAATATCGAAATTTCATTCTTTTAGTAGTTTGACT
Source organism: Ecdyonurus torrentis (assembly GCA_949318235.1). NCBI lineage: Eukaryota > Metazoa > Arthropoda > Insecta > Ephemeroptera > Heptageniidae > Ecdyonurus > Ecdyonurus torrentis. The sequence goes on along the minus strand of OX439129.1, from coordinate 37,783,766 downwards.
GTACACATTACATTATATACATATACTCTATGGAAAGTAGAAACCGCAGCTGTCAAGTATAATACGTTAGATACATCTGTATTCTCTTTGCCAACTAGACCATACGTTGTTTGATATCACAACTGCACATTATGTATACAATTTGCACATGTATATATGCAAATTAAAACATAAAAAATATATTCTTTATTATTCTGTGAGTCTTAATAAGTAATGAGTTTTTGTTATACAAAAATAAATTGGTTTACACTACAGTATATAACATTTATAATTTGTTGTTTTGTAATTTTACTTTGAAGGTGACAGCGTAAATACTTTCAAAAGCTTGTTGTATAATACAGGAATGAATACATTTCATTTTATAAAATTGATTTTTATATTTTCCTTTTATCTTTACATTTACACAAAATGTTATTTATTTGTAACTAAAGAGGATACTTGAAAATGAAATCATGCAAAATACAGAACTTTAGAACTTCCTTGAATAAATGTTAAAATGTTCACCGCTTACGTTATTTTAATTGCACTGTGGTATGTAATTAATTTATTTTTTAACGTATTTTCTTACAATCTTACATCATGCTTATATCTTTTTTACTTTTAGTTAAAAAGAGGAGGAAAATTGTAGCAAGTTACCTTTTTATTATTTATGAATTTATTATCTAATATTAATCATAAAATAACTTAAATTATATTACACACTCTCTTAAATATTTATTATATCTCTCCATTGAAATCTCTTAAGTAAATAATTCAAGTTTAATGTATTTTCGCAGATGCAATTTGTACTCAAATATATCTTGAAAACTAATGAAAAAAAGAAGAAAAAAATGAAAGATGAAATTTTCTACGTGACGAGCAAACGAAATTAATTTCTTCTTCTCCTTCTTCTTCTTCCTGCATAATTTTACAAGTAAACGAATTCGATGGAAAATATTCTATCATTTTTTTTTTATATCTAAAAATAGAAATCTAAAAGTAAGTGTATTCATTGTCTAATTCTAATTACTAAAGTTTCAATCGTGATGGTGTATTATTATATATTTATTGTCAGTTTTGTAATTAAGAAAAATCGATTGGTTACGAAAAACACGAGAAACTTAAATTATTTTTTATTATTATTTTTTAGAAACAAAACCTTATTATACTTAAATTTTTGTGTTTATAGCCTTTTTTTTTTTTTTTTTTTTTGTCATTAAAAAAATTATAGTTACGCCAAAATATGTAATAATAAAAGAATTCTTAAATTAATTCGCAGAACCATAGCCTTATAATAAGTGTATGCTTAGAACAGTTTTTCTTTAATTCCTTAATTTAAAGCTCATTAATAATTCAAAACAGCAAAAGTTTTAATTAAAATATGATTTGACAGTGAAATATAATAAAAAAAAGGCTTACTTAACTCTTGCTTTAATTTAATAATAAAAAAAAATTGTTAACAACCATTTTTACACTCGCTGCAAAAACAATATAATTAAAAGTTCAATTCCTGTATACATGTTCACAAGCCTTGTGTAATTTAACACAAAAGATATACGTTTTATAATTACATTTTCTGAAGCATTACTTGCCTCTGCTTTTGTTTTCTCCCTTTTTCAATCTAACATGAATCATCTCGAAAGAGAGGTTTGATTATTGACTTGTCAATCAAAAGACATACGTTACATTAAAATCATACACACACATATTTTCCCCCTATATATACTACTATGTTAAATTGTATCCTGAACGACATTCTGTTTTATACATATACGATATAGAATATCAAAATGTCTTTAAATCCGCGTATTGTTATAAATCAATTTTGATTGATCATGTGTCGTATATTGAACAACTCTTGTCACACACATTCTAAGCCAAGTTATTATTATTTTTTTAATAGGGGAAAGTTGATTTTGATTCCATTGAAATTTCATCAAAGTTATACAATTTGTTTTCTTTTCAACTCTAAAAAAAAAGTATAAAATGTCGTCTTTAATGAATCCATTTAATTACAATTTGATACTTGGTAATTAAATTAATGTAACAGCAATTAAAAAACAGAGTAATGGGAGTTGTTTTCATTGTTTTAAAAAAACTGGTTATTCTTCTTCTGTATTTAAGTAAATTATAGTTGACACGAGAATATTTTTTGACATATAAATTGTAGTCAATTATTTTTACATGAGTGGACAGTTTATTATCAACTTTTAAATATTTTATTTGCAAATTGTGAAAATTCTAACATTTTTCTTAGGAGGAAAATAAAAAAAAATCCATCAGTAGAATGATGTAGGAACGTTGAGAGAGAGAGAGAGAGAGAGAGAGAGAGAGAGAGAGAGAGAGAGAGAGAGAGAGAGAGAGAGGAATAACAAATAAATCTTACAATTTTTTCAGTATAGAGTATGAAAATGCAGAACACATACAGCTACTGTTTTCAGCTCCACGCGTGCTTCACATAACAGCTGATATAAATCCCTAGACACATCATCAAGTCAGAAAAATTATATGCAAAATTTGAAAGGTTTATAAAAGCCATGAACAGAGATGTGTATATGTATATATATACTTAAAAAGTGAAATCTTAACTATATGAAGATATCATCTTGCACATATATAAATTTAAATGTAATGCATCATACATTACATTACATACACACGCGTGTTATTTTGTGACGTCATAGTTACGTCATGAGCCGGTTTGCTTGGACGACTGCATTGAGCGTGTACTTTAGGGGGATGGGATGTATATAGCGGCATATTTGATCGATAATTTCTCTCCCTTTTCTATATATAAAGTTCGCAACAATGTCAGTGATGATGCGCCCACCAAAGTGGAAACGTGGAAACAATGATGAGGGGATGCAACATAAGAAGTAAACTTAAGATAAATTGTTGCTTTTCAAATATAGCTATATACTTTGCACCATAATCCAGATTTGCAGTACCAACCATAAGTTTTTATGATTGTTATTAGCGTGAAAAATATTAGACGTGTAATATGACTGTAAGCAGTTTTCCCTTTCTTACTTTTATTATCACTTTATTAAACTTTTTTTTTTTTTCCTAAATCATGATACTAACAGTGAAAATGTTTCCACGTTCATATAGGGGTTGTGATAAAAACTGTTAAAGTGAGATTTGTTTGATAAAAATGAAAGTGGAAAAGACTAAAAGACTCCTCTTTCATTATCATCATTCATGAATAAATCTCTTACAGAAAAAAGCAAAAAAAGTGAGATTTTGACGACGAGAGAAGCTGTTAATATTCTGTTAACTTTTTTTCCCTCTCTTGAACTCCATAGGGACAGCTAGGAAATTAGGTTGTGAATGAAGACTAATTCAGAGATGAAAGAATAAAAAACAAACAATATATATTATATAAATTATTCGGGAGGAACGAAAAAAATACGAAACGTTTTCGTACTTTTTTTCATCTCTGTACAACAATATTCTTACTATATGAATATGATGCTGTGCCAAATTAATTGCTGTTATTATTTTATTCAAATTAGTCAAAAAAATTGCCTTTGACACATCTTTGTTTCAACGTCACTGATTTTTGTTTTATAATTAAATTAAACTGCTATAATTTTAATAATGAGTTGTAATTATATAGTTAATAATTAACAAGTTCCTCTTTTTATTACAGATAGCTTTGAGATCGAGTAATTGACGTTAAAATAGCATTTAACCACAAAAGCAGTTTGCTTTTCAATGATTTCATTATTTTAATTTTGTTACCATTTATTCATTCATGAATTTCTGTTCAGTGGATAATTTCTTTTTTTATTATCACTTTGTATTTTATAAAATTATAACGTCGAATGAACAACTTTAAAGGTGTTTTTATACTGTCAAATACAGTTCTATTTTTCCTAAATGTTATTGTACTAAAATGTTAAGATCAAACCATTTTGTTTGAAAAAGTGACATACTTTTTCAGCATCAGTATATGTTTTGTAAAAAGTCAAGTGCACCATAAAGTGCATCCTTTTCTTTCCACTTCATAAACTATACGATAAAAGTTATTGCAGTTTTTTTTTGTGTTTTCTTATTGTATAAATTTTACTCTGACAAATAGCATGCAATAAATTTTTTACAGTTTTCAATATAAATCCTTTTAAGAGCTATATAATATAATATATAAAATGACGTCATTTCAGTATATATTATATGAAAATAAACTGGTGTATAATATATGAAACAACAAACGTATAGTACAGACGAAGAACAAGGGTTTTAAAAAGACAGAGAGAAAAATGAGATGAAAATGCAGAAAAAGTAAAAGTTTGTTATGTATTTGGCGAATACATCGTATAAGTACAAAAGAAAACGTTGTTGTAAAGCAAGGGGAAGTTATATATTTTTTACCCCCTGTAAAGTATATTAACCAGCACACAATCTCAACTCAACCTAACTTTATAATAATCATCATCACTCGAGTAACCGTAAAATTATGAGAAAAAAAAGAAAAGAAATAAATAAATGAGATAACTTAAAAAGTATAACCTTGCTTTTGAGGGCGAAAAGAATAAAAAAAGTTAAATTAAAATAACCACTTGAGGCAAATATAATTGTTTGTATTATTATGTTTTATATTTTTAATTTAATTGGCATAAAAATTGAATTTTAACTTTTTTTATATTGTATGAAGGTATAAGAGAATAACAACAAAAATACTACGACAAAAATGACTTAAACTCGTGACTGTTTTATTTCTCCTGTCCCTCAATTTTTTTGTCTACCCTCTTTTACTAATGATATTGGTTTGTTCCATTATGGACACCACACCATACTTTTGTTTACTGAACAAAGTAAAATACCCTCTATGGTCGTCCAGTTGATACACAAAAATCAAGAATCTGCTGTCGTTACTTTAAATTGATTTCATCTCCATCCCTTATTAAGCTATCTATACTTTTCTATTATAGGAAATGCCATATATAAACTATTTTGTAAGAAATTGTGTCAAAAAAAAAATAATAATAATAAATAAATATTATAACTCTAATTGAGTTGATAAATTTAGAATGAAAATATTATAAAGTGTATCTCATCAGGAAAAAGGGTGAGTATGAGTACTGATGCAGGAGGCATCACACGAAAATCGTTTGTTTGGCTACTGGCTGGAGAAAAGAACGGACGGGTGGCGTTCTCCAAACGTGTACTGAATACCTGATGAAGAAGCTGGAGTAGCGCCGCAACGACTTTGCAGTATACGCTATTAGAGTAGAGAGACATTGGAGATACCAAACAAAATGTTATAGTCTTTTCTACTGATTACAACAAAAAACTAAACGTTTAGATATAGGAAATTTATCATCATTTATTTCAAGAATTCTCCCCTTTTAACTCTAAAATGATCATGATAATGACATGAAAATTTTAAAGTAGTTCCACGTCAACGCCTTTAAAATTATATGTAATTTGATTGATAAGGGTGTGCTTTAGTCAATATATAAGGCAATTAATTATTAAAATCATGATATGATTAATTTAAAATTAGTATATATTAATTTTTTATGTTTAAATATAGGTATAATGTAGAAGGAAATAAAAGTTGAAAATTATTTAATAAATTATAGTATACTGTGTTTCTATACTTTCCTTGTGGGAAGAAAAAAAGTGTAAATAATAACGCAACAAACACATAACACAATTTTTCTTTTGAATATAACACGGATAATGGGGTGAACATTTTAATCAAATGATGTATCACTCCTTATTTTTCCATTAAGCTAATTATTATGACATTAACGTACACTAATTAATTGAAACAACGCAATTAAAATTAATATCTAAATAAGTTAAGACACGTACACAATCTCTGATAAAGTTTTCGATGCAATATCATTTCCCGTGTAGAGTTTAGAAACAAAAAGAAATGAGAGGTCGGATGTTGGCCGATTCCCGCATTTCCTTGAGTCCAAGGAAGTCAGTTGGCCAGCATGAAGCCAGATAAATAGACCTGCTGCAACATATATTTCATAACCTCTTCTCCGGATGTTAATAAATTTGTTCTACTTTTAATTACTGCGTCAAATGATATTTTAAGTCATCTAATTAGTGTCACAACCAATTAAGTTCGTCAAAAATAATCTTATATATAAATATTTGATTTGTTTTATTCATTTTATTCTCAACAGACTGCAAGCTATATTATTAATTCAGTCACATGGCTGTCAATTAAAAATTTAATGGTATGGTTGTTAAGTTCATTGTGCTAATATAGTGACACATGTATTGACTGATATTAATGAAAGTGATAACATGTAGTTATGAAATATAATAATTATAACATCTTATAATTGTTATGTTTGATTTCCATGCAGTTACACTATAATTAAGCAAAAAAAAAAAAAAAAAAAAAAGGAATTCAAAAACAACATTAATTCTAGTTAGAATTTTTTTTTTTTTTTTTTTTTTGTAAACAACGTTGACAGTAAGACACTACTTTTTGTTTGAATTACAAAGTTACTTGGACATTTTATATTTATCTTTTGTGTACCCTTATAAGCCTCTGTTGATAGATTTGCATAGTAAGTGAAGAGAAACGACATCTAAAACATGTATCAAAGTATATTGGACTATTAAAGTTTGAAATACATCAATACAAACACCCAGAGGAATTGAAAATTTATATATATATATATATATATATATATATATATATATATATTATATATATATATATATATATATATATATATATATATATATATATATATATATATATATATATATATATATACATTTTTATATATAAATACCAATGAATCGAATTTTGAAACAAACAAATATATTCAACGATGAAAAGATAAAAAATGTTTTTATTTAAAAATTCTTTTATATTCGCTCATGTGAGAGAATTTCGTACATTTTATAGACTATCGATTACATTAAGAGAGTATAGGGTTTTAAATTACATTATTGTTTATTGTGAATATCATTTTACTAATGTACCCACCCAAGCATATTAAAGTTATGTGCTTCTGTATATATAGCGAGGTAATATTATAGAATTAGTGAGCACCAGTTATTAACGTCCTGTATGATAAAGAGGATGATATTAATGAGGGGCATAAGGCAAATTACTGGAGAATAAAAACGTTCTACTACATACATAGCTTATACAAAGACACATATTTAAAGGGACACCATAATATAATATTATATGTAGTCCTCGACTCCTGTCCATATAAAACACGTGATATGTAAAATTGCAGATCTAAGCTATATAGTTAAATAGATATGATCAGAAAGTGCTGAAGAGTTGTAGAGGCACAGAATGGGGTAAATCGAATTCAGAAAAAAAATATAGAAAAAGTAATAGAAAGAGATGCAGTAACCGCACCCTTACACATCCCTCTTTTTCTCTCTCCCCAATCCTATGTACCGCGTGTTGGGCCATTGATCTAAAGCGAGTTGAATGTGGTGCGCCATGTAACCATGGTAACCATATACAGACTCTCAGTTTGCAGCTTATATATATTATTGGAGTGCAAGCTTCAATGTGACAGACTTTTCCACTTGCGGTGTCTGTTAGGGTGACAGTAAACATTGAGGTCATTCAACCTTTTTTTTTTTTTTTTTTTTAGCGTAAGGTGCGTAATTTTATTTGTCAACAATATCAACATCAATACATCAGTCATATATTTGCTTTTCCTTATTTAATTTTAATGAAATATTAAGTGTAATGACTAATATACATGAGGAAAAGTTTTTAGAACTTTAAAGTAAATATTGTCTTTTTAAAAGATGCAGAAAGTTTTTAATGACTTAGAGTAAAGTTAAAGAAAAAACTTTTAAATGTAAATGTTTAAGTTATAATTTATTTCTGACTCTTTAATAAATATTATATATGAAAGAAAAAATATAATAATAATATGAATTAAATGTCAAAATATTAAAAAATATATATCTATACTGATTTTGACAAATGTTTTTGTATTAGAAAACGTAAAATTGAAATTTATTACCGCAGTTCTACAATAAATTTTCTTTTATTTCAGGTAAAAAAATCTGTCTTCTCTTTTATTATTAAGCGTGTGTGTGTGTGTGTGTGTGTGTGTGTGTATAGTTTGAAAATCAATTTCCTGAGCCGCTCTGTGTGTTACAAATGACTAACTAGCTAAATGTTGGAACAAATCCTCGAGGTGGTGGTTTGCTGCGTGACTTCCGGACCTTCTCATCGCGCATTCTGTAGCCATACCATACGTGGACCTCGGGTCTAAAGTAAAGCTCTATAGCAAGCTTGCTTAGGTTTTTCAATATGTAAATAATGTACCCGGCGTCGATGTTTCTTTTCTATTTCTAACACACAATGGAAAAGGGATACTGAGGTTTTTTGTTACACAATTTTTATTTAATGTATACAACAAAATGCTCTGATTCATAATGATTTATATAAAATATGAAATTCTCTTAATATTAATTTGTATTAACTATATTATGCAGTATTTTACCTTGTTATCAAAAAATGTTGTAACAACTATTTCTTGGGAAATTTGATTATTTTTACGCTACACACATAACCATTTTGCCTAGGGTAAAAATTTAAATAAACGTATAGTTTTAGTTACAACTGTAATATAATAAAAGATTCTCATTTAAAAAAATGCTTTTAAATGAAATTTAGAATCCACGCTCTTTGTTATGTTTCATATTTCGTATAATAAGTAGTCCTGTTTTTACTCATAAACATACGTATAAGAATGATTTTATTATTCCAAAAATATTGAGCATAATGAATCTAATTAATTTTCAGAAAGAAAAAAAATAATTGAAATTGAAATCATATTTCTCTTAAAAAATTAAGTATATATCACTTCTACTGCCCGATTGCAGTATTATATTATTTAGCTCGGAACTCTTTGTCGCTCGAGCATTACATGATATTTTAAATTTTTAAACAATGTTTAAGTACTTTTATATCATACATATTATATAAAGTATTTCATGGTAGCTGCACTATTATACAACGTTCTTGTATTGAATTACCTAAAGTTTTTTGTTAGTCTACTTCAGTTTCATTTTAGTACATGAGAATTTCTGTAAACAAAAGGTGAAGTACTATAAAACAAAAGTTATAAAAATGACAGACTATACCTCTCTCTCTCTCTCTCTCTCTCTCTCTCTCTCTCTCTCTCTCTCTCTCTCTCTCTCTCTCTCTCTCTCTCTCTCTCTCTCTCTCTCTCTCTCTCTCTCTTAATAATTAATAATCCTCTTCAATAATTATCAAGACAAAAATTGCTTCAATGGTTTTGTGTATAAAGTGAAATTTAATTGCTGCTTGGTAATTTATAGATTTAAAAATGCTTTATACATTATATAATATTAAAAATTCATCTTAAATATTAATACCAATTTCTGCATGCTTGAATCCGTTAAGCTGCCGTCGTCAAAAAAGGGTAAAAAAAAGTATTAAATTATCATATTTTCTTTTTCAAAGGAAAAGTAAAACTTTTTTCTTTTCTTTACAAAGAAGATAACATTTTTTTAAATATTAAAATAAAAAAGACAGGAAAATGTGAAAGAAAAAAAAAAGTTTACAGTGTTCCACGACAAAAATAATCCACAAGTTTTTTTTTTTTTTTTTTTTTTTAACTTTCATTACAAAATGAGTATCAAAAATTGTTCATCGTCCAAAATGTGTAACTTCTCGTAATTATATTTTATAAAACAATAGCCTCTTGTTTTGTACTTACATATTGATTGGACAACCTTATACTCTAGCTGTGCTATGATTAGTTAGAAAAGGATACGTAAATTTGATCCCGGTCATATCGGATGTGTAGATTTTTATTGATACCCTCCTCATCAATGTCCGAGAGAAGGGTCATGTCCGGCACCCCATGCTCGGGACGTGTCCCTGAAACACACAAAAAAAGTACATGGTTACACACTATTCTATAACAGTTCATCATTTGTATATAATTATATGTTTCAATGTTTTATCAAAGTAATTACACTTCTCCCAATACTAGTTCGAGCGGATACAGTGTAATTAACAATGTAAAGTCAACTGTGATTGACTAGTATGTTAATAACACGCTCTCTGATTGGTTTAGCACCGCGGATACAGCTTTTGGCGGGAATGACATTGTTTTGGCCAGAGTGGATATACAAAGAAAAATACATTTTATTTATTTATTTATACGTTATATATTTGCAATAAAAAACAAGTATTTTAATTGAAATAATATAAATGTTTTAAAAAAGACACAAAAGACTACGTAAATATATTTATACAAATTTTTAATGTTTCAATAAACTTAATGAATGCATGATATTGAAATTATTAGCAATTAATTAAAATATATGCATAATGCTCAAATTAACAATTATAAAAGACGGTTTCTCTTTTATATACTGTATAATATGAAAATCAAATACTGAAACAGGTATAAAAAAAAGTCATACAATCAATTTAAATTATTCTTTTTAGAGAAAACTTTGTTAGCATTGCAGTTATTAAGTTGAAAAGTTTAAATTTTAATTTAGATTTTTTTGATTTGTACATACTCTAGACAGAATAGCATGAATAAATAAAAAATTCAAAGTTTGTTAAGAGCAACATACAATAATCTCCCTCACTTTTTTTTCCCATTCTTATGTTCTTCTCCGTACAATGAAAGTCTTGACGTCACTCTTTACACACCCAAGAGTCTTTTCAGTTTACTTACATCAAGTTTACTTTAACATCATATTTTCTCTAAAGGATTCTCATTTGAAATTCTTATTAAGAAAATCAATTGTAAAGATGACAACATACCAAAGTATAAAACATTTAGAAATTTTTGAACTTTTCATAAATTTGAAAGATACATATTTTTTTATTAAACTTTTATCACAGAGACTTGCTCAAATTGTTTATACAAAAACAATCAATATTTTTGCGGTAAACTTAACACAACAAAGAAAATTACTGGTATAATATATATAGCGCGTGGGTGGTTTCTTTTTTTTATGGTTAGCCTCGACCCAAAGTCCAAGCAACAACAAAAAAGTTTTAATTGAAATAAACAATGGAACCGCACCACACCAGCAAAAAAATATATATATATATATATTTCTTGGAAAGAAACATCAGATTTTTAAGAGCGTGCAAAAACAAACAATTGGAAATGTTTCTCTAGGGCAAAATCATGAACAAAAAAAAGAGAAAAAAAAACTTTTTATGAGTGTGAGCAAAATGTGAGGTCATATTTTATAGGCGATAAAACAAAATATAGGAAAAGTCTCATAGTGTCATATAATTAGTGTTGACAGAGAGATTTTGAAATGTGTCATACTGAATTTAGAACAAGATTAATTCAATTAACTTGCCCTAAAACTTACCATTGTACAAATAGATTAATGAATATAAATTACTTTACCAGTCATTTACTCTTCATTTGCATTTTCACTCAGAGTAAATAAACTATAGATAGTATAGTAAATATAATGGAAATAATTATTGAAAAATTTATACATTATTAAAGTTATACGTTAAACATATGCATACATTGTTCAGTAACATTAAAATTATAAACTGAAAATAGCTTAAGGCTTCAAGTTTTGCAATATAATTAATTTTAATATCATAAAAGACTTCCAAATGTTAACATTAATTATAAAATATTAATTATAATATATATATATATATATATATATATATATATATATATATATATATATATATATATATATATATATATATATATTCATATAATATTTAAGCTATTTTTTCTTAAAATAAAATTAATATTAAAAGCCTTATAGGTATTATGGTTCTTATATAAATAATTCATGTATGGAACATAATTAATATAATCATGCAGAAGAGCATAGTTATTAAATTGCACCACGTGTGAAATTATGCATCCCTCCATATATATAAGAGAGAAAACCACGTCTTCAGTGCTGCAGATGCTTATATACGCGTGTGTAAAAGAGAGTCCCTCGCTCTTTTGGTAAATTACTACCACGAGCGTTAATTACCCAGCACTTTAACTTAAAACACTTATCAACTCAAGTAGGTATACATAATATACGAGTGTAAATATATATGACACGAAATATTCAAGTGCGTGGTCAAGAGTAATATCCTAAATATCTGAAATAACCCACATAACTTTCACAACAACCTAAAATATTTTTGTTGTCATGAATAAAGTATTTTGAAACGGTATTTTTCAATATTTATTAAATAAAGTGTTTGAAATGTTTAATTATAATTTTGTTTTATTTAATATAGTTTATATATATGTATTACGTAAGACTTTTCTTCTACTATAAAGATGTTGAAGAGAGTTCATTATGTTAACCACATTTTGTTGCATTTACTGCATTGCAGGTCATTGCTCTTTAATAAAACAAAGCCAGAGTGTAGTTTATATAAAACTTGTATTATAAGATACAAACTTGCACCCTTTAAGCTGGCATGAAGTTCATGCTCACGTTTATTTTAGTTAAAAAAAAAAAAAGTTATGTGTTTTACTCTCTGCATATTAAATAATAAAGGAGACATATTATAAATATTCAGCACAAAATAAATTCTTAGATAAAACTATTCTAAATAGTAAACTTCAATATTTTCAAGGTTTTGCAAATAGTTTATTATTCTTGATACCTACGAAATACTCACAATGCTTGCAAATAAATACCACAATAAGAAAATATAATCAAGAAATTTAATACCTTCATTATAGATTCAAATTTTATCAATTGAAAAATATTTTGGTAATAATTTATTTTAATCAAGATTTTTTTTTGAACTTTTATTTTATAGGAAGGAAAAAGCAATAGTATAATAAACCGTGCAGCTAAGTCGAAATTCCAATATCTTTTTGTATACTGTTTTGAACTCTGTTGCTTTTTTGTAGATACACGGTTTGTGCTCTAACCCAACGATATGTTATCAATAAATTTAGCAATACCTAAAGCTTTATTGGAAAACCAAAATACTTTATTGGAAACTTAAAATCAAACAAAGAAGGAGTTTGTATTTACGTTAAATATAAGAAATGTTAGTTTATAAATTTGCAAAGTTTTACAGTAATTACACTACAGCTAATAGTATATAAATATTTCACCTAAGCAAATAACTCGATGTCACGATTAATGTTTTACTTCAATTTAATATGCCAACATTAAAAGAAAATTGTATATTTTAATCACCACTTCAAGTCATTTATTTATTAATTATAAATAATACAAAGTTTTTTTTTTTTTTTTTTTCTTGCTATTTTTTTTTTATTAAAATTTTAAACTGTTCCATAATTTGATTATTTTACAGTCAGTGCACGGAAAAAAAGTAGTAATTATTATGCTAGCTCAATTCAGCAACATTTAAGCATAAAAACATAAATTATGTTACATTATAATACTGATTATTATCATTAATGATATAATAGTAATTATCGTAACTAATAGTTAAAAATTTCAGAATAATTACTTATTATACAAAAATAGCAACATTTGTGCTCTACAATATATAGGAATTATTAAATGCAGCATAAATTACGTAATTTATTTTTTACCGTATGTGTATATAGAAATTCTGAATTATTTATTGCAAATCAATCAACACCTTTCCTTGACGTAATTCCGTATATCACAAATTCTTGTTAACAAGGAAAATTAATAACCTCCGGGGCTTTCTTTACAGTTTGAAATATATGATGCTATATACGTTTAGTAATGGAAAAATATTCTTACAAGACTTACTGTAAGATATAGAAATAAATCAATAAAACAACAAGATTTCACATTTGTACTCTTACACGATTGAAGACAAAAGAAATATTATCTTACAAAAAGTAATGATAATATATATATATATATATATATATATATATATATATATATATATATATATATATATATATATATATATATATATATATATGGAGTTTTGACAAATTTTGCAATCGTCTGTAAGAAAGTTGAATCATCATTATCGATCGATCAATTATTATGAATCTGTGTAACTTTTCTTTCTTTTGACTTTTTTTTTCTACTTGAAGAGGGATTAGATTGAGGGGTGGATTTCGTGCTCTTATAACGAATCACTCAAAAGAATCAAAGCAGAGGCAGAGAGTATGGAATGGATGGACTATTAGAGGGCGATCTCGCTTCAGTAACTCTACTCTGTGTGTGTCTATGTCGGAACCCTCTCTTTTCTTTACCACGCTAAAATGTTACACACGGTGACTCATCTCATAAGTATAATCAAATGTTGCAGGAAGAATAAATAAAAAAAAGGAGTTATAAAAACTCATAATACATAATAATAATAAACGTGAATTGTTTAAATAATGATAAAAAAAAGGATTTAATTGCATGGAAATAATATAATATGTAAATTAGGAAGATGGATATATAATTATTTCGATTATATTGCAAAAGGGTACTAAAATTGATTTCCTATTGCACAATAAAGGGACATAAATGTCAATTTTGTGTTTAGTTGGGGAGACTGGATAGTAGTAAATGAGTAATCACAAAACTTTTTTTTTTTTTTTTTTTCATTTAACGGCATGATTTATGCATAACTGAAACAAATTGAATTTTTACATCTCAGTCATAAAGTATAATTAATATACTATAGTATAATATTTCTCTCTGTTTATATGATGCAATTGTTTCTATGCACATAGAAGTCGGAACTTGTATAGTTTTCATAATCATATATTATGTCAATTAAATATTACTATTGTTTGTACTTGGTTTTTTTTTTTTTTTTTTTTTTTTGTGGTTATAAATATGGAAATACAATTTGATAAAGTTAAAAATACTTCAAGTAAGGAAGTGTTTACAGTATAATATACTAATGCAATCGTTGTAAGCACAATAATATTCGCATCAGTGAAGAAAAAAAATCAAACTAATTTAAAATATAACAAAAAAAGTTTGGTTAACCTTGAACATCGAATAGATTGCATATTTTTATGCAATTTCAAATTTCAAAAGAATGTCAATATCATATATATTTATAAAGAAGTAACAAAAATGGCATCAGATATAAAGTATTCAGAGGCATCAGTCATCATAGATTAAACTGCATTGTGCTGTCACCTTGTCTTTTAAATTGATGACTGGGTATTTATCATGGAAGAACTGATATTTCTTATTAGGGAGTGATGCAAATAAAATATATAGTAAATTTAGTCTTATACTTTATATTACAGAATACTATATGTGTTTGTTCGTGTGTATAATGTAAGAAATAATCGCAATGCAAAAGGCAAAAAAAAAAAAAAAAAAAAAAAAAAAAAAAAAGTTTTCATCTATTCATTCATTTCTTTTCGGTCGATAAATTTGAGTGGACTTACAATTTGTATTCATCATTCTACACATTTCGAGGGAGCGAATCTCTCTCTCTCTCTCTCTCTCTCTCTCTCTCTCTCTCTCTCTCTCTCTCTCTCTCTCTCTCTCTCTCTCTCTCTCTCTCCCTCTCTCTCTCTCTCCTTCTTTCTCTCTACGTAAGAAGGATTAACTTAATTAGTTGATGACGTAATGTAGATATAAAATATATTTAAAATGTTCAAAGCATCCAATGGGCAATTTTTTTCTATTGAAAATGCCACTAAAAAAATTTATCCCTTCAAAATTTCATACATTTTTAAACTACATATAAGCTAATTATTTGTAGTACATATATTTTATCCTTGAACTTTTTTTAAATAATTTATATCAATAAAATATCATCAACATATTATATTCTCAATGTTATTTTAATAAGCTATCATTATATTCATATTTTTAAATAACTTAATTGCTTTTTAATTCTCTATTATGTTGGAAATTCATTACTAAAAATACCACAATTGTAATAGAATTTAAATAAAATGCCTTGTCGTCACCTTTGTTATTAACATTTTTTATTATTTTATTTTACATAAAGATTTTTTTTTATCTTTTTCTTTCATCTTTTTTCATTTTTTTAATATAATGCATTTTTTTGTAATTAAGTATGATGTTACTCTATTAAAATTTTTAATTATCAAAGGCTCTCGTCTCTTATTATTATTTTTTTTTAATTCTAATTTTTCCTTCACTTTTTTTTTTCTTAAAAAAAAAAATCTAGAAAGGACAAATAAGAAAACTGTTCATAAGACAAATTTTATGCTCTTTTAAAGAAGTTGTAAGTGGAACTTTTTTATATAAGTTTGAAATTAAAAATTTAAATTAACATGAATATTTTACAATTTAAGATACTCATAAAGTAGAGACGTATATATATATATATATATATATATATATATATATATATATATATATATATATATATATATAATATATATATATATATATATATATATAAATATATATATATATATATATATATATATATATATATATATATATACATATATATATATATATATATATATATATATAATATGAAAAAGACTGCATTGCGATGTTGGGGACTAAAAATTCCTCTTTAACAAAAAAGTCAAAAGCTGAATTAAATAATATTAGTATAAGAATATAGTTTAAAGTATAAATAATAATACTATATGCATAAAAATTTAACGTAGCAGAAAAATGTGAAGAAGAAAAAAAAAAAGACTCCCTCTTTACTGCTGTCCAAATTATAATAATTAATGTTAATTTAAAAACAAGATTTGCGTGATAATACCTTCTTCCCGTGTGAAAACAATTTTATTGTCATTCATATCAAAAAATTTTATGCATAAGATAAAAAATATTTATATTGTGAAAACAAGTTATTTAAGAATAAGAGACTCGAAAAACAAGGTCATTTGTACAGGAAGACGTGACTGCAAAATATAAAGGGAAAAAAATCCTGACCCTCCACGAAGATTGTACAGTATATATATATATATATATATATATATATATATATATATATATATACTTCATCTTGGGCTTATCTTGTGAAGAAGCAAGCAAAGCTTTCGCTGGAAGGGTGGTTGGTTCAATGAAGGGCATCATCACGACAATGTGCTTCATTCACGACGTATACACCAACACTATAGAGCTGATAACGTTTTACTTTTCCCCGCTATTGGTTGGTTAGTTAAAAAAAAAAAGTAATTCTCACCAAAGAAAAAAATCAAGGTCCTTCGGTTTTTATCACAATATCTGCTAAATAAAAAAAATAAATAATAAAAATAATAAAAAAAAACTGTCTTCGTTTCTTTTTTTTTTTTTTTTAACCACATATATTTTTTTTTAATAGATGGAAGATCTACATAATCACAAAATTGTTAATTCCCAATTTGTCTTCTTTCCACTGTACTGTATAAGACAAACAATTTTTATAGTTTTTTTTTAATGCTTCATGATAATACATTACACTAATTATATATAATTATAATATATATTATATATTTTCTATATATATATATATATATATATATATATATATATATATATATATATATATATATATATATATATATATATATATATATATGTATATATATATATATATATCAACTTTAATGTTAATATATGATTTTATTGTACGAACTAAATAACATTGAATTTTAATATCTATACAGACCTAAGAAATCTTATAAGGAAATGATTAAAAAATATATTTAAAGTTATTTTAATATAATTTCTCTTATTTAAACTCTTTAACACTGAAGTTTTATAATATGAAAAGGGGTTCTATATATAAAAAAATATATTGATAAAGTAATCTACTATAATCCATTATATTAATGTTAAGTGTAAGAATTAGATTGGCTCCTTGAAATATAGCCTCTCTTAGAATAAAGCCATAAAGCTTAATATACTTTTTTAAACCCTATACCCTATTAGATTCGGCACTTTTTTTTTTTTTTGTTCACGATACCACAAAACTTGTTAAATTTAACAATTTTATTTCAGAAATTTTTTTTTCCCAAAAAAGTTTTGAACTTTTTTTCCGTGATAACAATGTGGAATATTAAGACAATGACACTTCTGAACAACAACAACAACTCTCAGGTACAAGTTACGAGCTACTCAAATTCATGGTGAGTGCGTATGAATAATAAACGCAAAGTTGTATTCTAATTTTATATATGACTCAAAATATGTGTTGTTTTTCATAATGAAAAACAATAGCACGTATGTTAACGAGTAAAGTTAACATTGTAACTATAAAAAGTCAAAAATATAACAGAAGTCTTGTTATATTAACATTACTCCATAAGTCTCTTTTTTTTTTTTTTTTTTTTAATTACAAAAGTTTTTATTAAAAGCAGATAATGATAATGCATGTTCATTATCATAGAGTACGTATAAATAATAACCCAATGCTTTTACATGATGAATATGCTTAGAGTGCATATAGACAGCAAAAAATACAAAATAATTAAACTATTGCCACAATAAGATGAGAGTTAATTTCAACTGGAAGTACTCCTTTTTCTCGGATTCTAATCAAGTTATACGAATAAAATTTAACACATATTTACTTTAATATTATATGGGTCACCTGGAATTAAATTTTGGTGTTTATTCGAGAAAATTATTTGAGAAAAAGGGGTGCATTCGGTTGTAAAAATATCTGATTTTGGCCAGGGTGTATGCATGCTGGTATACATTTTCAGCAATACTTGTTCAATATTTTATGCAGTAGAAATATGAATATAGCACAGAATTATTTCTTGTCTATAATTTACCAACATAACGACATAAATACAACATAAATTACGTATTTTTTTCTTTCCGGTGTGTACATATAATAACATTATGTCAAGAAATCATTGATTAAAAAATATTGATCAAAATATTATGATGTCAACTTGAAGGGCGCGCGATCATCAAACACAAGTGAAAGTAGCTTTGTCATCACATCTTAATAATAATCTGCTTACCAGAAAAAAGCAAACAACTTTATTCCTCGTATTGATACATATACTCAAATTAAAATTGATTGCTACGACAAAAATTAGAAGCAATAATTATAACGTTTACCTTCATATATCACTGAGAAAATTCCTGCAATATAAAATTTTCAGCATTGCAATGAAATGTCCAGTAAATTTACTCTTCTAAAAAGCTATTACATTTTACTGTATAGTTTTATAAGAGAATCTATGGTATCTCTTACTTTTCTTAAGAACGCGTAAAATTTCTTTTCAAAACCCTAGATCAAGAGCTACAGGAAAAAAATAAAGGATTTGGAACTCTAACTTTCCTAAATCCATTATCATTATAAGAAAACTACAATTTAAGTGTATATACTGTATACAACCCCATTTCATAATATATGATATGATAAGAAAAAATTAAAAAAAATATATAATAATTGACAATTATGCTTTTTCTTTTCATCGTTTAAATGCTTAATTTAATTCTAAGAGCATTTATGTGATTAATGCTTGAAGCATGCGTTGAAGGCTATGCTCTTTAATTCTTAAATTTAAAAGCATCTTAGAATGAAAATTTTTTATTGACTTTGTCATTATAATATATAAATAGAAAAAAAAAAAAAGATTGATCTCTTTCTTTTATGGTATATTACTTTTGTAAATTTTTCCTCCTATATTTTCTACAGCACATAATAGCAGCAAATGTCGCTTAAAAGATTTTTGTCTCTTTATATTTGTCTAGGAAAAAAAATTATAACGACGAATTTAACAGGCATGAAGATTTTTTTTCTTCTTTCTTTATACTTGAGACAAATACAAAAAACCTGTATGCCTCAAGGGTAATGTGCGTGCTTTGTGCACGTGTATAAATCTTCCCCTCGCTCGTCTCTGTCGTCAACACTGATATGCCCGTGTGTGGCACATGCCAGTTTATTCATCGTAATTTTTTATCTTAATAAAATTTGAATAGACCTTGCAACAAGCATGAAACAAATAAACAAATAGCACGAGGAACCTATGTAGCAATACGCACCGATAGCTCCGGTATTAGCTGGTTCTTAAACTGGCGATATCTTTACAATTCATATTAATATTTTTATACAGTACAATTCTAAATATGATAACTTTTAAATCTTATACCACCGAAGCTTTAAGAAAGTGAGCATACTTATACTTCTGTATAAAATATGGTTAACTATAGAATCATGCAGCAACTAATGAAACTCCAAATGCATAACAAATTTCAATTATATCTGTTTCTCCGGGATATTTAAATGCTTTAGTTTGGGAAGTTGCAACAGACATGCAACCAAATAAACTAAAGAAACGACTAAAATAGTTCACATGCAACGGAAATTAGTAACTGCCCTTCTTATATGTATATACAACTGACAAAATGAAAAAGATGATTTCTAATTCTGGCCATGTGACTGCATATATGTGCTTAACAAACGTAATTTCCTGATGCACAATAAAATTTATTATTTGTTATGACAAAATAAATACGTGAATAAAATTTTAATATTCATGCAGAATTTTTTATTTTGTCGAAGTAATTAAATACTATTTTTTAATATAGCATATATACATAAGTTATAAAATATATTTATTATGCAATTATTGTACCTCCCTCCTTATTTTTATAGCATTTTTTTAAAACTCATTTTTAATATTCATCAAATTCAGAAGCAGTTCCATGACAGTGTACACACAGTGTCCATATAATCTTTATTATTATTATTACTATTAGAGTCAGTAAAAAACAATTTATGTAAAAACAAAGCATAATATAATTCTTTCACGCACCTACATATTAAAATAAAAAGCATTAAAATTTGATTAAATTTAACACACAACGTTAACGACTTTATTATATATATATATATATATATATATATATATATATATATATATTATATATATATATATATATACTATACTATACTATATTTCATCTACTCATATCAGTCATATCACAAAAGATCATAAACTAACATGATTCCTTTCCATGTATCCCTTCTTCACTTTATATATGAGAGTGAAAAAAATATTACTAAGGCAGTAAAAAAATAATAATAAGAATGAAAGCTGAAGATAAAAAGATTTAAAATGTTAAATGATAATGGTACGCAAGAACATAAAAATTAATGTAGTAAACCAATATAAAAATAATTTTCACCCTTCTTTTCTCTTCATATCTTGTAGTGGATCATAAAAGTTCTTATATTTTTTACGATTTTTTTAAACTATACTTTATATTTCTTTTCTTATAATATAAATAATTTTAGATATTTGCGCTCTCTTTTTGATACTTGAATTAGCAATTTTGTCCCTAACGATTGGAACCCTCTTCAAAAAGTTGAAATATAAAAATAAATCAAAATAGAAATTTTACTCCTTCGTCCTACACAATATATTGTGTAAAAGCGACATTAAGTGTCCCTTTTTTCCAGTATTTAAGACAATTATTGTTAAACAAGAAAATTACTGTTTAAGATAAATATATATTATATTTTTTCAAAAATATTATTTACAGCATTTTATCGTTAATTGCAGTTTATCATATATAATATGTTTGAGAGAGAGAGAGAGAGAGAGAGAGAGAGACTCTTGAAAATAAAACTCATTTAAAATAATATAATATGCCTATTTTCTCATAAGAAATAAGAATCAATATTTTTATAGTTTGTTTTGCAATATCAAACTTATAAAAATAGATGATATTATTTTAAAATATCTTTATTGCTTTCATGCATGAAATAAAGTTTTTTTCTTCTTTTATTTATATCGACACAAAGATATATTATATAACATATACTGCGATATCTATATACATAATATATTTTACTTGAAATAATAATGTAAAGTGAACAAAAACGCGCATTATTCCTGGTTTTCGTGCATGAAATTATTATTAAAATGTTAATATATTATTATTATTATAGATCTGTTAACTTATGTAAGTATTCAATACATTCTGCTTTCTGAAATATAGTCTTGTTCGTGCAGTTTTTATAAATATGTTGCAAATATTATATGTAAACTGAAAACCAAATAGGTAAACTTAAATTCATTTGTAGGCTAATTTGGGGTAACAAAATACCAAATTAATATATTAATAATAAACATAATAGTAATATCTACTTGTGCGTATACTTAGTATATACGTAGCATAAGAGCTCGGTCTTAGCTGTACAGTTTTATTTGAATGATATAATACTTGTAACATTTTAATAATTCGTTTTTCTTTGCAAATATTATAAAGTTTCATTCAAACAAAATTCTCAACATAAGTGTATATTATAGTTTTTTCATAAACTTTTCAATGAGACTCAATCCCATTGCAGTATATGAAATAGAAAAATAATTTTCATACGAACAACATACATAAAGAACTGTGAGTAATAATACTACTTACATAAGGAGCATTGAGTTCTTCATTATGTGAGAGAGAAAAAAAAACTGCATTCAAAATATTTGTATGGAATTGAAGATGTGTGCGAATAAAAATGGTATAATATTTATTTCTCTTTATGTGAGATTGCATGGTATTCAGTAAGTCAGTACATACACACACAAAGTACATATACTTCATGTAAACCAGTACATGTAAACTTCTTTTCTTATATAGAGTTGAAGATTATTTTCAAGCCCTGTAGCTGTAAACGTGACAAGATTGTGTAAAAAAGGAGGAAAAGGATACCTGTTTTCTCATTTTCCTTTTGTCTTTTATGTTATGTTTTTGTTTTTTTAAATATTTAGATTCTGTATGTATACAGTACAACATAACATAATATTAAATGTAGTTTATATAAATAAAAAGAACAATTACATCAATAAAAGAAATGCTGGTATTATAATATAGTACAGTCATTTTACTTAAAAATGAATTTATATTGCGGGCTTAATGGCCATGGCCATTCGATGTAATCAGATGGAGATTTCAGTTGATGCAAAACTCTATCTAAATACATGATATTCTCATATACCAATAGAAATTCATAATTTAGTAAAATAACCGTACCAACCTATACTCATAAACAAATTTACTGAAAATAGTTGTAATCAGTTTAGTTTAGGTATATAAATAAATGTGTTTCTTTATTTTAAAATTTACGCTTTGACGTACTTCTGAATAAATTCAATACAGTATAAGAAATAATATCGACGTATATTTTATGTTATGCATGGATATATAAATTATGTGCGACAAGTTTTTTTTTTTTTTTTTTTTTTTTTTTTTTTTTTTTTTTAATAATATAATTTTTTTTTTTAAATCCTCCATCCTTTCTGCGCAGTTAGTATCCAGAAGCTAGAGGTTGCTTGTACATATGAGTTAAAAAAGAGAGTCTTATAGAATCGATCCCTGACTCAGTCAGTCAGCAGTGTGAGTCGTACAAGAGCAGAGCAAAGGCGAGTCAGTTGGTGATCGATGCAAAGTACCAGCAGCTGGCTATATGGTGTAATGTAAAATATTGTAGAGATGAGATATCCAAACCCAACCAACTTTTTATTTTCTTTTGTCTCTTTGCCTTCAAGGCAAAAAAAAAAAAAAAAAAAAAAAAAAAAAAATCAACTATAAAGTAAAAAGTAAAAAAATGCTTCGCAATTTACTTCAAATAACATTCCTTTATATCCAGACTAGAGACAATGGGGTTTTATTTTTATCCTAGAATATTGCTTTTTAATGATTTCCAATAAATATGCGACAAAGTTAAATTATTACTTTTAGACTTTCAAACTAATCGGATGTCTGTTGACAGTATACATATTGATTAGTTTCAACGAATTGTTACAATGTAATTGTTCATTTCTCACAAAATATAAATTTAAATATACGTATATTTTTCTTTAGTATAGGTTTTAACTTTCCTTCATTGAATTTATTTTGCTATACTTGTGTACCACAATTTAAAATTATTATATTATTTCGGTTTATATTTTTCTTTATTTAATATCGTGAATTTTGCTTGAATTATGTTCCCTTCTAGAAGTTTAATTTCTGAATAAATTTATTTTAAAACATGGATTGCAATTCATTTTAATTTACTATCGCCCATTTCTTCTTTATTTCCCACCTTGAAAAAAAGGTTAAAGATTCTAACTTAAAAGTAAAATTTATTATTGTTTTCCTGTAAGCTAAACATTCTCAAAATATTTTAGTGGTCATCAATATGGCAAGGAAAAATAAAAATAAAATATATTTCACTCCTATAGAATTTTTAAACCCTCTGATGAAAACAAGGAAATAAATCAGGATTGTAAACGGAAGTTAATACGCAATCTTTAACATATTTATCAGTTTCCTTATTATGTGTTAACAAAAAAATAATAATAATAATAATGTTAAATAAATTTTAATTATTGTATTTTTTTTAAATACAAAATGAAGACAATTATGAATATTTATTTAATAGCAATTAAAATCAAATTGGTATAAAAAATTTAGGATATTGAAACACTTGTGTTATACCATAGTATGTACTCAAGTATTTTTTTCTGTATTTTTTTTTTATCATCTTTACTTTTCCTTGTTTATTTTTTATAATACATGGTTTAACTACTTAATTAAAGATAATTGACAGATACCAATGTAAAATTTAAGCGTTGAGTTTTAAAGAGTTAGCGGTATAAAAGTTTATCTATAATTGATTGAATAACGACATGTTCAACGTACCTGAGTGTTTGTGTAAAGACAAATGAGGCATACAGAACGGAAGGGTGAGAAATGTAAACAGAACGAGAGGACATTGGGTGTGATAACATATAACCTAAGGGGGTGTAGGGGTGATTTTTTTTTTATTATATCTCCCGGATGGAAAGACACATGCACGATCCAATAACATTATCATGATATGTAATAATAATAACAACATCAAAATCATTAAAGCCCTTGTCAATGTACATTTTTATCATTTAGAATACTAGATTGATACTTACCATACCTTATTATCCATGAATTAGACACCAACACGTTGGTTTTGTATTTATTTTCATTTTAGCGGTTATTTCACGCATCTGACGTCACAATGTACCGATGGAGTCGTGATAAAGGTAAAAAAAACTTAAGGGAGGGGATTAAATTTATCACGTGACCAGAGCGGTGACTGTGATTGGCGGTGGTACATTGTGACGTCAGATACGTGAAATAACCATCAAAAAGAAAATAAATACAAAATCAACGTGTTGGTGTCTAATTCATGGATAATAAGGTATGGTAATTATCAATCTAGTATTTGAAATGATAAAAAAGTAAGTTGACAAGGGCTTTAAATAAAGTTAGAAAGTTCGATCTATAATTTTGGTTACGTGATGTGAACAAAGATTTCATTTATTTCAATAATATGATTTGTTATATATGAATAATAAAACATTATTTTTCTAAGGAAAAATTAGAACCGTATGATTATTTAAGATTTCTACGAATACGTAATATTATTTAGATAAAATGCGTGATATAACTTACATTAAGTATGATTTTGAGCTGTGAGGTGTGAAAATTGATTCAGTGAGTCAGACAGGTGTAAAAAATTGCACGATGATTCAAGTCAATTGATTGCTTAACCTTGAAAATAAATTTTCTCCCTGGATTAATTCGGAATAATATAGTATTAAATAATTATATATTTATACATACATAATATATGGCTATATATACGTCTTAAATCCCTATATATATTATTATACTATGGCAATCTATAGCTGTTTTTTATCATCTCATTTTTATCATATTGAAATGAAACCACAAAAACGCAAGGAAATTTGTATTTAAATTTAGAATTGTTTAAAAATATACTATTGGTTTGAAGAAAATGATACAATATTATTTAAATATCAACTTCCTTTTCCTGTGTAATATACTAAAAGTGATTCACTCAAAAATGCAATGGGATTGGCACTTGGGACTGACGCAAACATCATAATTGAGCTACAGTGACTACCTATCTACCGAACTATAAAAAATAAGAAGTAATTGCTATTGTAGTGCGTATATATAGTCAAGGAAAAGAAGTGGATGCAAAAATATATGGGCCTTTATTTTCAAAATCAGAGAAGTCGTTGACTCTCTCTCCCTCTCTCTACATTTTTAAGAGTACACAAGTTATTCATATA
Source organism: Ecdyonurus torrentis (assembly GCA_949318235.1). Classification (NCBI taxonomy): domain Eukaryota; kingdom Metazoa; phylum Arthropoda; class Insecta; order Ephemeroptera; family Heptageniidae; genus Ecdyonurus; species Ecdyonurus torrentis. The sequence goes on along the minus strand of OX439129.1, from coordinate 37,757,847 downwards.
AAAAAATCAACAAAATATTTTTGAAGTTTTGTAAATAAATGGTTTTGAACGTATATACATATCAATTAAGTATAAGTATATTATTAGTGACTAACATGGTTTGAGTTGACAGAAAATAATAATAGAGATGCTGCTCCAGATCAGTTTCTCTATAGTTGAGTGTTATGAACGAAACTATATATTTTTTTCGTATTTTTTTTTATTATAAAGATAACCTAAGCATATTGCTATGGAAGTTCATTATTTTAAATGTAAGAATAGAAAATTGAGCCTTGTCATTAAAATGTTCATAAAATCCACATGCTTGCTATGAGGATAAAAAACCGCGAAGTGACGCGATGCTTACAAATCAAGCAGATGCCTAAGATTTTTTTTTTTTTTTTTTTTTTTTTTTTTAAATATCCGCAAATCTCAGAAGCAACTTCTTATGTTCGCACATTTTATATTTAGATATAACAAAAGTTGACGCAGTATAAAATCTACATACACAAAAGTTACTTTTTGTTAAAGATTTTATTGACATATACGTAATTTCACATATTTTATAACACATTCTATATAATATACGACAACCACAACTAAAATTTTATGCATGCAAATCAATATAAATGATGGTAATAAAATCAAACATACACATTAAAGTTAAAAGCCTCTGTACTCTATATAATAATATATGCTTTATGATTAAATTATATGTTTGTTTATTAAAATTCTATACTTTTAATTTAAAAAATAACAACTAATATTTAGATCCTATAAATTACTTTGATTATTTATATATATAAATATTGAAGCATTTTAAATTAATAGCTGTGCAATCTCATAAAAAAAAAGAAAAAAAAAACTTTACAAGTATGAATACAATTAGTTTGAGTACGATTGAAGTTGCAACTTTTTTATTTCGCTTATTTTATCAATATTTATAAGTATAATAACAATGTATATTTTTTATTATTTTGAGCTGTAATAATAACTCTCCTCATAAGCAATTAAAAACAAATTTATTGAAATAACTTATATATAGTTAAGCCTTTTATTAATATTATAAATTTCATAAATGCCAGACAAATTATACAAAAATGGCTACAGAGCAATTAAAATATATATATTCTTTTACTATAATGATTTCAGTAAAGAACAAATTTAATTTAATATATATAAAGAACAATAAAAAATAATGACAATTTTTTTATTTTATATATTTTTTTAATTACAATAAAATATTAAACAGTCATGTCTACAACACTATATAAATTTATATATATTACAACAACAGTCTAATTAAATATTGTTTCGTATTTTATTAAAACATAATTATGATTTTTAATATTATTGTATACTACGAACATGTTGATTTGAAGCAATATACACTATAAAATGTAGTTTTCTGCATGACTTCACTATACGGTACAAACAAGAATAAAATTTTATTTCGTGCATACATAGAGCAAGTAATTTGCATGTAAAGATTAGTTATTTAAATATTTAAAAAAAAAAAAGACATTGATGTTAACAAAATTAAGAAAAAAAACGATAGTCCGACTATAAAGTGAGCACGGAAAAAAATTACAGCAGATGTGAAAAAAATAGGGCGTAACCGTCAAAATATAACAAAGAGGGGGAGGATATGTCTATCTTTTTTCCACCCTCTCATTCTATATATTGTATTTTTTGGAATAAATTAATAAAATAAATAACAAAATGTCAATATTTATTGAAGTTCTGTATAATGTTCAATTTTTAATGAAATTTCTATTACACATACCAATGAATATAAATATGAAATTTAAGTGATTGTTTAATAAAAACAGGAAGTTAGTATTTAAATTTTAAATTGAATAGGGAAATTACATGGAATGAAATTACTCTGCTATAAAAAAACATAACAGAGAGGGGTGTAACCTTTACGTCTTTGGTGTGTTTTGATCTGGATTATTTCGTGCGCGGGTTAACGCCCCCAGCCCAGTTTTTTCCATCATCCCCCTTTATGTTCTATACTGTGGGATCAGCTGATGGTGGAAGGGTGACTCACCCCCGGCTACCCCGACACCAGCCCGACACTGTGGCGCCAAATGAATGATCATAGGGTGAAATACAGTAATAGCAACAGAAATAAATGTTATATAAGACTAAATAATAAACAATGTTGATTGTCATTATTTCTAACTTCTCTCTCTCTCTCTCTCTCTCTCTCTCTCTCTCTCTCTCTCTCTCTCTCTCTCTCTCTCTCTCTCTCTATTGTAGATAAAGTTATACTCCAAAATAGTTGGTAGTGTCTATGTTTTCAACACAATAAAAATTCAACAAATGACAATTTACGAAAGTGTAAAAAATGTTAGTAATTGTTTAATGTACCTTTTTATTCAATAAATTAATTTCGAAGGCATACAATTATTATATTTCTAAATGGTTATTATATTTTATTGATATATACACAGGTATTGATTGATTAATATTAAAATTGATGATGCACATCATCTTATTCATATGAACCATAAAAAATATATTGTGTTAAATCAAATAATCAAGTTTATTTTCATCGAAACAGCTATAGAGACAATGAGTTCAGTTTACTGTGCGGGAGGAATAAGTTGAAAATATCCAATAAAGCGTAAAAGAGAATACCTTTTTTTTTAAGGTGAAATATTAGATTCAACCCCTGTGTGTTATGATATAATTTATACCAGTTACCGCAAAAGCACTTGACAGCCATAAGATATGCAAGGGTGAAAGTATAAAGCGTAACGTCGTCCCTATCCTCTATCATGTCCCAGCTTATTTACCCATGGCTATACCAACACTCAGCAAAAGAAAGCGAGACACGCGGTATGACTCACACGGCGCCAAATTCAGGGGGGGGGGCGCATTTTTCTGCTTCAAATGATTGAGTTATGAATATTTTATTCTCTGTGATAAGGAACGTAAAACGTTATAAAAAAAATGAAATAAAAAGCTTGCAACTTTATTTGGATGCTGAATTATTATTTATTATTAGTATTATTATTATATTTATGAAAAAAAAAAATTTAAATTAACATGTCAATTGTTATTAATGAATATAAGGCAGTTATTGGAATACTATTATGTGCGTAAGAATTGCAACTAAAAAAAAAACTCTTACTGTTAGTATACAGCATACTTACTTACATATCATAATGTAAAATTTAATCAAATTAATAAAACTGAGCTATATACTATTATTAATATTATTATTTTTAATTTTTATTGACTCCATTATAATTTTTTGTGCCGAGTTTTAACAAATTACAAAGTTAAAAAAAAAAAGTTTAATTTAATTTGGTCAAGAAAAAACAATTTCTTAAAAAATGAAAATGACATACGTGTAAGTAATAATGTAAATTTAGACTAAATGAACATATAACATTGTAATATATACATAAAATATAATATAACCCCTCTTTTATGGTATTGATTACCATATATATAGCTGCCTGTTGGTCATAACTGAATTCTGACTCTCTCTTTTCCAACCCCTTTCTTATCATATAGAAGGGGTTTGGGTGGGGCGGGGTGTACCACACCTCTGCAGTTCATAGATATGACATTCTCGCCTAAGGCTCCGTAATGACGCGGAAATATGCTCAAGCATTTACCCGGGTTGACTTTGAGTTGAGTTCCAGTCATTTTTAGAAATAGAGTGATACTGGAGTGGTATTTCTCGTACATATAGCTATTTACTGTGGCGCCAAGTCTTTTTTTTTTTTTTTTTTTTTCTTTTCTTTTTTTTATATAAGCTCCACGAAAAGTAGAGAGCGAGTGAGAAATACGATCTCATCAATTTACTTCACTCTTTATTTCATAGAATTAAATTTAATAAAGATTAACATAAATAATGTATTAATTAAATGCAAAACATAAATTATAAGATCAAAAAGAAAATGCAACTAATTAAAAAATACCTAACACAAAAATATCTGGTATAATCTATTATAATATTATATTTGAATATTATGCTAATTTAATTTTTTTCCTCTTTCTGTGAATATTTTAGTCCATAAAATTTATTATTATTATTATTATTTAAGAGAAATAAAATCATTAGATATAGGGTTGAAAATTTTATCGTTTTAATCGAGTTTTTCTAATTTTTTTTTTAATAAAAATGATCGGTAGCAGCACTGTATCTTTATTTTCATAATATTTAAAAGAAAACATGTAACTAAGTAAAATATTAGTTTATTTTATTGCTTCATCTGTATTTATCTTTCAGATATTTTTGCCTTAAAAGTATAGCACAAATATTATTATATTGCGTTCAGTGCATTGCATAGAGGGTTGTAATATGTTATAAATAAATGGTGAATGCTTGTAAATTCAAACAGTTAACATTAACTTCAACACAGCTTTAGAAAATTATTTATGAAAATTAAACATCCGTTTAAAAACAAATATTTGCACTCTCTAAGATTTAGAATGACTTGTGTAAAGATTAAAGTATGTATATATATTTTTTAAATTTTTATTTCATCACAATTTGAATACAAACAAAATTTAGTGTATATTAAATTTAAAATATTAAAAACAATCTTCAAGATACACTAATATAAGAAAGAAGCTAAAAAAACTTTCAAGATACTAAAAAAAAAAAAAAAAAAAAAAAAAAGTTATTTGTCTTCAAGATAATATATGGTAAGAATAAAAAAATTATAAAGCTTTTAAAAATTTAAATAGATATTTTGAGGAATGCTTTTGTTTTAATCTAGTTAGAAAACTATATGGTATCATAATGGAGAGTTATCTAAATTACAGACCATGATGTTGTATAACATTACACGTGACTTTGACCCGCGACAAGGCAAAGTGTAAAACACGTATTTTTCATATTATATGAATAAATTAGCTGTGCTCTCCCTTACCTGTCACACCTGGGTTAAAAATGACGCGGTGACGTCTTTTCTCTATACATATTATAGCATTCCTAAGTTTATATTATTTTAATAATAACCTATTCCAGTATAACTCTTTTTATTACTATATTTTAACTATATGTTAAAGACATTAAAATTGAAAGTTTTTTTTTTATACTTTTTTGAAATATATTTAGTAGTTTTACTATCTCTCTCTCTCTCTCTCTCTCTCTCTCTCGGTAATTTTGTTTTTCCAAGTGTTACTGTTAAAGTTTATTTTTAACTTACACATAATAACAAAAATATATGGCACTTTTCAATTAATAAATATAAATTTTAATTTGGTAGAACAAAGGTATAAAAATAACCAACCATTAGCTCGCTCTGAGTGTTTGATTTCCCCTCGATCTACATTATATTATAGTCTTTTATTATTCATTGTTGAGTGAACGTCTTAAAATATGATATACATAAAAGTATTTCAGTTTAAGTTATAAAATTTTCATTACATGGACTATAAATATTGCAAAACACTCTCATGTTTATGTATATAATAGACCAATAAATAAAATAACAAATTAAAAGCTTTAAAATTTTGCGAAGCTCATCATAATCATATAATATCAGCCACGTAGGTATAAAATTTACTACATGTGATATGTTTCATATTTAAGTTTCTCATAAAGTAAGAATTACAAGGAAAACTTCATATTGTATATATATAATTTTTTTTTATACATAATAAAAGAATAAACAATCAAACCTTTCCGTGTAAAATAGGCGCTAATTATTACAAATTAAAATAACAATAATATACTACGGAAGGTGAGTGTTTTATTGTTGAAGAGGGTGCATTAAATTTATTATTGTAGATAAAAAAACATAATAAAATACAGAACATTGATATTTTACAATATGAGTGTGAGAACTTATAAAATTATATGCACCGGAGCTATAAAGGAAGATTCTGCAATCTAGCTCTAATTTTCCCTACAACGTCAGACAATAGGTAAAAATAATAGGTAATTTTAGGTACAAGAAAACTAGGGTGGAGAAAATAATGCGGGCGTATATTTATATTATGTGTTGAGTTGAGAGGACAAAATCCCTTCAGTCTCTGAAAATAGCCGCACCCTGTACAGTACGTTTTTCTCATTCACTCCGTCACTCAGTTGCAGCTGTATGCATAATAAACCAAAGTGTAATGACAGTTACATAAAAATATAGTTTAAAAATGATTCATTACTATACTATAATTTTAGTTTTTCATTTTCCGTTTTACTGCAATAGAGCGCAGATAGCGATGTACTGCCTTATTTATATTATTTATAGTCTTTATACATCATATAATATATAAATATACTGCAATTTTACGTACTATATGAATATGGTAATATAAAAATATGGTATATAATATAATTTTATATGGTAGATTTTGTACAAAATAATTTTCATCTTAAAACAATTTTTTTGAGTTTTAAATTTTATTCCAATGAGTTTTTTTTATTTTTAAATTTTTTTTTATTATTTTTTTTTATAGCTTGATGCAAGGTTGATTTATTAGGATTATTATTAGAGACTATACATGAGTAACAAAAAATTGTCTCCTATGTCGTTTCTAATAAAAGTTACTTGAGTTTTCACGTCACTGTAATAATTTTTACCAAAAAAAAATAGCTTCTTAAACAGGATAGGGATTAGGGTCATACACAGTCGTATACTAAAAAAAAAAATTAACTAATTTGTTATTACTATACTAAAATACCTATAATGAAATCTCAAACAAATGCACAACTATCGCGACATGAGGGTGAAAACGATGGAAAATTGTTTTAAATTCTTCGATGTAATAAAAATTATATTCACCTTCACCGTGCTCTCAAGTCAAAATTAAAATATCATTAAAAGAAGGGGTAAACTACAGTGTATGTGTATGATTTAATAATAAATATGTATTGTATAACATATAGATCATGGATTAAATAATACGTGGAAATAAATAACAAAAATATTAAACTTCTCGTGTATACTATACAACGTAACATAAGCGCACTCCCCTAATGAAAATACAACCAATTTATCAATTTAAATATCAGTGCTCGACGCAAAAATATACTATATATATTTTATTAAAACAATAAAAAATGCTGTAGTTATATTATTATTGCGTGCTATAAGTATTATGTGTTATATACCTTTTATACAAAAACCGACTCTGATATAATAGTAACAAAATAGCTGCATGAATGTAAAGTGACGTCATATTATATAGCATACATAAGCGAGACAAACTCTCTCTGTATTTGAATCATCGGCGGTGACGTATATTTCAAGGGAATCCCCTTCCGGCAAGTGAAAGAAAAATAATTATATCCTGAAGAGAAAGGTAACTCACGGCTATATAGCTCCTAAATGGTATGCAGCCCGCATTGAGAGACTTTAATTATTGTTGTTCTCTTTGGGAATACACACACTGTATTATACCTCGCTCATCGCGCCGCAACGCGCTCATTGATTTTTTGATTCAACCAAATGTATGCTGTTTTAATTTGATGTACGCACAGCTTTTTTACAACTAAAAAAAAAAATCTACCTTGAATGTTATATAAAATGATGACATTATAAAATAGTTCATTGCATTGTATCTACATAATTCATTTCATAAAAAATCATTAATATATTGTTTACAATTATTTTAAACATTTTTTTTAAACGTATATAAATAACAAAAAATACACAGGGCTCATACAAAAGCGATTATTATTTATATCATAAATGGAAATACCAGTTTATATTTCTAATATTTTGTATGTACCTTTAATTGTATTATTAAAGTGTGCAAAAATCAAATTCAATAGATATAGTAATATGTTTTGCCAAAAAAAATGACAATTAATTTCATTTTATAATTTTTTTTATTATTTATTACCTTGTTGTAAGTAAGATGCTGAAATTTCCGCAGACATAGTATTTGCTATTGAAATATCCAATGAGTGAACTTGTAATTAGTTTCTTGACGAAATTAACATAATATTTATGAGAAAAAAAGATCTGTTCGTAAAAGACATGCCACACTAATTTACATGCACACTTTATACACACTGCACACTCGGCTCCTTGCCTGAATATACACTGACAGCTGCCGCCGCTAGTTCTAAATTGCTCCCGCCTCGATATCCCCCTTGCCCCTCGGAAAAAAGCGTGCCGCAAAACTACGCCCACAAAAGCATTTTGATCTGTAAACTCCATCTGTTGACAGCCGCACTGTACTGCAACGTCTGCAACAAACGCTCACATCGCAGATCAATGAAATATTTATATTTTATAATTTCTACACCCACTTTAGAAAGTGCATATATTTTAGTAGTGTTTATTAATATATTTCAAGCGTTTTGAACCACTTTTAGGAAGCTTTTAATTTGCAAAAGTTTGCTAAACTAGTGAGCGCTAGTGAGAGAGAAAAAAACTAAATTAAAAGCTCGCGCTCAAAAATCTGTCAAAATCGATCAGCTGTGTTTATTTACAAAATGTGAATTTCGGGAATTTCCACCTTTGGGCCGATAAAAAGTTAAAATTATGGTGTTTAGCAAATTGTAACTGAAGTAAATTTACGTATTTATAGTCTCCAATTGAGGACTCACCATGTTTAGCTTAATTTTAGAATTTCATAATATTATAACTGCACCTATGGCAGATTATTTTTTGCACCGAAAGAATTGTCCACCATCGGTAATTTTTGGCAAAAACTTTCATCAGTACTTTTATGTGTGGTTTTTATTTTTATTAACTGCTTGGTCTGGATTTTATTATATTTTTAAACATATTGCACGGGTAAGTTAAGACCTTAATATGTACATATGTAATGTAGCCAATGATGGCATATGTATACATATATGTACTGCAAATCCTAAATATTAATACTCTTGTTTTTTTTTTTATTGTTATAGAGGTTTCTGAGGCGCATTGGACTGACTGTCTCCAGAGCTAGACGCACATCTGCAGCATTATGGTGTGCTGGTGCTGGATTGGGCTCTAGTATGCTAAGTGCATCACAACTACGTGTATCTCCGTGGGAAATGGATATGCGTTTTGATCCCGAATCAATGCCTCCACCTCCACATGTTAGCATGTATCTTACAGTGTTAGCTACATGTTTATCTCATAGACTGATCGCAGGCTGTATTCGACGAGGCTTTACAAAACAAACACTAGCAGATTTACTTCAGCTTACCTTCATCCCAGCTACATATCTTGCTAGGTAAGCAGTCCCTGGCAAAAGTTGAGTTAAATATTATTATTTATGAGTCCATTTTGTATTTAATTTCAGGTGGCCTGAACTTGGGTTCTCGGTAATGCTGCTAATTAGCATGGCTCAAGTTACCTTAGAGCTTGGACGACTCTGTTGGAGTATCAAGAAAGGTCTTGACTATGCATCAACTGGCTTCTTTTATATCTATTGTATCACTTGGTTAGTATTTGTTTGATTCTGATAAATCATCAGCCTACAATAGGATATAATATTCAATACAATATTGAATAATAATCTTTTTGTGTAGTACGCACACTCCTCCCAAATAAATCAGACCAATTGCGTTAAAGTTTCCCCATATATTTAACATTCGGAGATACGAACGCTGTGGTCAAATTTATTTGGAAGAAGTGTTAACTTTCGGTCAACCAAAACTTAGCATCAAAGGTGATGTTGCTGTGTAAAGAAAAAGGCTAAAAGGTGAGTTAAGTGCTTTGTTTCTAGCTCATGAAGCACATGCACAAAATGAAACAAAAACTGTGCAGATGTTTTGCTGGTGTTTCTCACCTTTTAGCCTTTTCTAAGCAGCATCCCCTTTGATGTTAAGTATTGGCTGTCCCAAAATGTACATAACATAGCTTTTAACATAATTGATATGTGTTCCCAATATCACTTAATATTTCCTATTGCTTGTTGTAAGCACTGTTTACATAATTGTATTATTTTGTGTTATATACAGGTCGTGTGTATATCTTGTTGCACTCCCTGCGTGGCTAATTGCTGTAGCAACTACTCCAATGGAATCTCATGAACATCATATGGGGCTAGCATTACTTTTTCTTTCCATGGGAGCCCACATTCTAGTCTCGTATACATTTTCAGTAAGTTGTTACATATTATTAACAAAAATAAATGATAAGGAAAAGAAAGAGGGCATTAAATCATTATAATGTTTTATACAGCAAATATTCATTATTGTAAAATTTATTGTAGCAAATAATTTTAAAAATTAATTAATTAAAATTTATTACTCTTGATCAAATTATTTATCCACAATATTAATATGAATTTTTATTTGTATGCAGCCTCTTGTATCTGCAGTAAAAATATGGCTTTTTAATTGCCCATTTGCTGAATGGCTGGAAGCAGCTCTTTTTCCTGGTACAGATCAAGCGATGTTGGAAATGAGAAAACAAGCCAAAGTAAAACGTGACAGTATGGAGGCGCTAGCACTGGCAAGGTAAGCAGACCAAGCAGTCCCCTTCCCACAAAAATAAGTTTCCTATCATTTATTCCTGGTGTTTATCAGAATATTTACTCACCGGACATTAGTAAATGGTATTCGTTCACTAAGTTTCATTTAAAAATAAAATTGTTTACAGGAAAAATTCTTCCACAATAAGTCCCAAAAGAAATTTACCCACTCCAACTGAAAGTAAAAAATCTAATGATGCCAAAGCTTTGATGCAGACAGTGAGATGTAAGTTTCATTATGTTATCAATTTAAAAACTTTTGTGTCCGTCTTTATTGATATTATTAATTTATAGGAGATAGGGGTTTTTCCAGCTTAGCAACTTCATGCCACTTTATATTTGTTATAAAAGTATATCGATGTTGTTGCAAGCAATATGTGTAACTTGTTTTTTGTCTCGCTAAGCAAAATGTGTAAGTCGTTATTTGTCATGCCTAGCAATATGTGTATCTCGTTTTTTGTCACGCAAAGCAATATGTGTAAGTTGAGCGCCATCTACATAACGTTTGGAAACGACTATCACATTTTGCTACGCCTGACAAAAAAAAAAAAAAAAAAAAAACGAGTTATAAATATTGCTTGCAACAACATCGATATAATATATATAATGAATTTAAATGTGTTGAAAATTAAAAGACAATTGAATTAAAAATTATGGTTGTGTATTGTATTGTTTTACAGGCGTAACGCTGCTCAAGAGAAAGATCCGTGCTATGAGAGAAAAGAAGGCTCAAGAATATGCAATGTCACTCAAAGAAGAAGAAATTTTTGATTGAATGTATCTTTGTCACTTTTGCGTAATATTCACTTTTGTAATGCTATATTGATCTCATAAGTCACCTACATAATATTATTATTTTTTTATATAATTATTTTAATGGGTGATACCAGTGCAAAAATGTCAACATTTTTATTAGCTTAAAATGCTACTACATTTTTTTTTTTTCAAAATGTGCTATAAGAGGATGATTCCTCAAAGACAAATAATAAGAAATAAGAACTTTTTAGTTTTTTTTTCGCATTGCCTGTTATGGGCTGGCACGCTACGCTGGTAACATCTGTCTCTGGCAAGTATTTGAGTTTTCTTTTAGAGGCTTTAATTATTAGGCTCGCATTCACAATGTAGCAACGTTTTATTTGCAATAAATGTGATAAAATAAGAACAAAGAAAATTTTCTGCCTATAATAAAGTTACACAACTTTTTTAACTTATGAAATAGAACATCATCAGAACATCCTAGGAGTTCAGATTCAATGGTTGCACCCATCCTTTGAAACTTTTTGGGTTATTTTTAGTTCTATTTGAATTATGATTTATGAACATATTACATTCCTAGCTGAATGGCAAAGGAAGGGGGTTTCTTGGTCAATTGTAGTATTATTATACCATCCTCTGCCCCTCTTGAATAACGGACATTTCAGTCTAGGTTCAGACTGGCCATAAGCCTCAATCTAGCCAAACAATCCCTGACTGGCCTCTTTTTTTTCTTTTTTTTTAATAATTTTTTTTTAGCTATATAGTCCGATCCTGACCATCCTGACTCATATACACAGCTATAGGCTGGCTGCTGTTGGGTACTTATATGTCGATGTTGGGATGCAGAAATGCGACCGATGAGAAAAATCATGAGTAAAAACCTCATGATTTTTCTCATCGGTCGCATTTCTGCATCCCAACATCGATGTGTATTATTATAATCGCTGCTAAAAATTTCATCCTGGAATCCTGGATACGCATCTTGTCTTGCGGGTTGCGGGGTATTGAAATCTTTAAAAAAAAAAAAAAAAAAAAAAAACGCTCGTAAATTGCATAATAGTTTCGCACCAGGGGCCAGGGCAGAGCACGTCACGTGGTCACGTCCCCTCGTCTGAGTCTCGTCCGCTCGATTTCCCGGCTTCGCGGCATGTCGAAGTGACAGAAGAGGCGGGCGGAGGGCGGGTGGTCGAGAGTCGCAACTCAACTCTCGCAACAACAGCGCAAGCAGCGTGAACCACAGGCTTGAAGGGGAGGGTATGAGTGGATTGAGGGGAGGGGAAAAAAACAGGCACGGGAACGGAGCTGAAGCCATCTTGACTGTGTTTATGTCTGTAAAAGTAGCTTAGTTTTTTAGACATTTGCAACATTTATAAAGTCTTTCTATTAAATGTGAGTTACTGAACTGTTAAAGTAATTTAAAAGAACTATTATATTGAAAATTTAGGTATTATTTTTGCTTCGTTTAAAAGGTAAATATGAATTTGTTTTCGAGGTCATATGCAACATTCTATTTAGCACTCGCGATGTGCTGTGCGCTGCTGCGTGTATGACGACGTGCGCCTGGCAAGCACAAGGCTAGAGCTGGGCCAGAATTGAATATAATTGTACATTTGTTTGCTTTGTAAAGCCTGCAGCAAGAAAGTATTTTTAGCGTAGGACAGGGTAATTTGCTTTTGTACATGCCTAAATGTTAAGAGGGTGTGATGTTTTTTTTTTTAATATGTCAAGAAAGAGCAGAGCTAGGCAACTTTTTTTTGCTTGTAAACACGAGCACATGACAGCGTATAGCAAGGCCATTACTATCATATTCAATGCCTTTTTTTTTTTTTTTTCAATTCTATATTTTATTATTATTTTTAGTATGTACCGAATATATATTCTACATTCTGATACATACTTCTTATGTATGTAATAATCGAATGATTTAATTTGTTTTGTTAAAAATAAAAGCTCGATAAATATTTTTCATTCGCACATTATGTTTGCGAGCTGGGGGCATGAAAATTGCCCTCTTTGAGTTATAGTTTTATTATATAAGTACTGTACGTAATATGTGTTACTTAATATGAGTTGTAGTTAGTCATTATTTATGTATTCATACGTTCATTTTATTTTCCAGACAATCATGTTGGTGTAAAGAAGGATCCTCTGCAGACATATTCCAGCAAACTTGTCTTTTTAGAAATGGTAAGTGATCGAGTGAATAGTATGTACGTGAATTGAACAGTTCAGTCGCTATTGGTGCATTCACGTATTTATTATTTTTTAACTTTACGCAGATAATTTTTAAATGGGAATAATTAATTATTTTGCTGCACATTTAAAATCAAAGGTGTTGCCGCTTTGTATAGAAATAGGATGTATATCAAGTTGAGGTGAGTGGTGTGTTGCGACCTAGCGGAACACCTGCAAAACAATAATACCAAAAGTATGCAGGTGTTGCGCAAGTTTTGCATATAAAGAGGTAGGCAATGATGTCTTTTTTTAAAAAAAAAATAGTAATCATTGTGTTATTAAACCTCCTGAAAACTCGCGTGATCTCATTTTTTTTTTTTTTTTTTTTTTTTAATTTTTAACGCACTGAGAGTAAAAGCCGTTATAGCTAAAAAAAACTTTTTCTCACTCTAGCTTGGCGAGAGCAGGAGTTACTCTTATTTTTGTGCTGGATACTTGACGTAATATTTACATGTATAAGATATGTTTTTACTTCTACAAACAAATAATCATAACAGATAGATAAAAATAAGATTATCTCACGCTCGGGCAAAACTAACGTGAGAGCAAGTTTAGCGGTGATGTTGGTTCAGGGTTGTTGTAACGGCTTTTGCTCTCACGTCAGTGCGTTAAAAATTAAAATTTTGACATAGCGTCTTCGGGAGGTTCAATAAAACTGATCAATATTAAAAAAGCCATTGTTGACTACCCCTTTATTTCTATTTTTAGCCTCTTTCTACAGTAGGTATACTAAGCGGCATCACCTTTGATGTTAAGTTTACGTTGGCCGTGAGTGTACAATGCTCCTTATAATTAACGGAGCAGACAGTATTTATAGGGTAGGAGCATTTAATATTCTTGATTTTCAAATTGAAAATTTGGGTTCCCAGGTAATAAGTAAATGGAGGTTATCGTGAAGTGTTGTTGAAGTTCTTAAAATCTTCTATTATCGTAGCTTAAATTAAAACCAAGGCATCCTAAAGTCTTCTTTAGGATGCCTTGTTAAAACACAAAAAATGTGTCAAGTATCCCTTATTATAATATTTCCAGACTTGATGCAATAGTTTTTTCAAAATAAAATAAATAATAATAATAAAAAAGTCCAGTAGGGAATAGGGGAGCCTTTTTCATGCACATATCACCGATAACCTCTATTATTCTCTGATGCAAAATTACAGAACTGGTATTTAATCTTTAATACTACATAAAATCAAACTTCAGTATTGCTGTAGGAGGGGGGATGGTCAATATAATGATTTAAAATTAAGAAAATAAGGTTGATAACGATATGGTATCCATCATAATTCTGGAATAGGATGTAAAATGAAGTCCGTAGACAGTTCTATTCTATGGGCTTCAAGAAGAATTTATATTAAGATTAAGTTAATATTAACACATGTAATCATTCTTAACAGGCAGAAAAGAGAGCCCACCATAATGCGTTGGAACGCAAACGTCGTGATCACATCAAAGACAGCTTCACAAGTTTACGAGACTCGGTGCCAGCTCTGCAGGGGGAAAAAGTGGTGAGCAAAGTTGAATTGTGCTGGTAATTACTATTGCTGTACATTATAGTGTTAATAGGTTACTTGATGTGAAGTAAAATATGTAGAGTCCAGACTCAATTGACAGAAATTGCAACTATTACTGTATCTTTTTTTTTTTTTTTTTTTTTTTTTTTTGTTTAAATCTGCAATAGTTTTTTTTCAAAAATTGCAATATATATATAGGGATATACAGCCTATGTATATTAATATGTTGATTTAATATTAAGTTTTCCTTAAAAACTAACCTTTATTTATTGTATCTTAATAGTGTATTTTTAATTTATATATTTTTTCAGAATTTCATTTTGCACTTACATAACTTTTGGTACGTGCTTCATCTCACCGAGTCATAGAAATGTTAATCAAGTATAAAACTTGTGGGAAATGGGGAAAGTGTCCAACCACAAATGGCTGCCTAATTAACAGATTATTACCTGTGCATTACCAGCTCAGTCTCCCCCCACCCCCCTACTTTTTTCTTTTTTTCAAGATTTATTGTATTTATCATTATTTTATGTTTATAATTATAAATATATACAAAATTAAGGAAAATAATCCGTCACGGTTAGGTTGATGATTTAAAAGAAATTGATAGAGGAAACCAGCAAGGGCCTTACAATAAATGAAGAGAGTCCCATAGTTTGATAAAAATCTTCCTAACACAGAGATAAAAAAGTAACACATATTGGAGTTTAACAAAATATTTATAAATATATAATTTTTATCTCTGTGCTATAGCAAGATTTTCATCAAACTATGTGACTCTTTCCACCTCTCTCCCTTCTCTTCCCTTTTCTCTTCCTTCTTGCTGGTTTCCTCTATCCTTTTCTTTTAATTAAAAATACAGAAACATAAAATAGTAAACTCCAGTGGCCCTTTTTCCAACTTATACTTCGGATCTCATTATAATTACATAATAAATCAAGCTCAGGTTTAAGAAAGCTTGCTGGTAGAAAAAAGTATTTGCTGAAAATCATTGAAGTAATTGCTTCATACATTACCATACAGATGCCCATATCTCTTTTGTACTGATTGCCCCACAGGCTAGCCGAGCCCAGATCCTTAAGAAGGCAGCTGAGTACATCCAGTTCATGCGACGTAAAAATTCTGCCCACCAACAAGATATTGATGATCTCAAAAGACAAAATGCTCTCCTAGAGTCTCAGAGTAAGTTAAATTGAGCACTATTTACTCAAAAGCTATTTTTTACCTTAATTTTCGAATAAAATGATATTAAATTGTAACCGTCAGAAATATTATTATCTACTGATTCATTTATTTTCAAATAAGTGACCTTGTATTCAGGAAAATATCAAAACATACAATCCCATTAGATCAGAGTCGTAACTTCTCCTAGAGGTCTGGTCTGTTCTGTAAGGCCTAACGAGAAACTCGGTAATCGAGAAAGGCGGCGTAACTCACTTGTTTATTATAGAGCCCCCTTTCTCGATACCAAGTTTCTCGTGAAGCCTAACGGAACAGACCCCCTGGTTGTGTAAAATTTTGATTATGGCTATTTGATGAGGTTACATACAGTTTTACTATGCTATTGTTGTCGAGGAGAAGTATTAAACACCTGGCCGTGATACTCTGCAGGTGTATCAATAGTTTAAAATTTTGAACGGAACTGCTTTGAATTCAAGTTTGAGGTCACATAACTTAATATTACTACACTATAATATATTATCTTCCAATATTAGTTATAACAAGTCATGGTTATGTAACATCTCTGCATGAGGTACAAAAGCATTAAAGTCCACTATCTATGTTTAAAAATGAACCTTGCAGTAAAAGTTGATGGTTTGGCTTTGCATATCATAATTCTCATACCACTGTACTGTATTTATTTCATATGCATGCAATAGCTTTTATATTAGACAAAATATTGTGTGATGATAATTATTATTATAATTGTTTCAGTCCGTACTTTGGAGAAAGCAAAAACTACTGGTAACTTTGCTGTTGAGTCAAGTGAAGTGTCATTGGTATGCTCCAAATCTGACTCTGTCTCCAGCTTTAATCATGAATCTGAAAGTGATTCCTCAGATTCCAATGCAACTCCTGCTTCCCGACGTAACAAGAAGCTGAAGGTCAGTGGTCACTGACAAGGAAACTCCAAGAACTAGTGTTACCAGTGCATCTATAGGCCTTCCCATGTCTGGGGTTAGCAGCAATACATTTCCATATAACATGATACAATGATGATAATAATGATACAAACATGATAATAATCAACATGCTGTAGTCAAATAGTGTGATTTTTTCATTATTTTTATTTTTTTGAAATTTTTGTAGATCTTGTACTCTCCTCCCCAGACATGCATATTAATGCTTTTTTTTCTCTCCATGTTTTGCATAACTTATGTTATTAAATTTCACAATCAGTAGTGTGTTCAAAGTTCTATAATATGAATGATATGTACATGATATTGCCTTGTCATCAAATAATACTGTTATAACAGCTTGTGAGTTTCACACTGGTACCTAGTCATTTTTAATAGTTATATAATATATTTGTGTTGTTACATAAAAATAATAGAGACTATTAGTCTCGAAAAAAAAAATTGCACATTCCATCGTGTGGATAAAACTCCCTTTTAATTAAGTAATGGCTTAGCCAATCTTTTTTCATCATAAAGGACAACACCACGGACTTGTATATCTGGGAGGTAGCTGTTGTTTTCTTTGTTCTGTGTGCGTCAGTAACATGGCATCATCCTAACAATTAAACTGCAAGACATACGGCAGGGATTTGTTATTCAATATAAAAAGACAATTTTATGCACCAAAATAAAAAATAAAATATATATATATATATATATATATATATATATATATATATATATATATATATATATATATATATATACATTAAAAAAGTGAAATGTTTTTAAAGAAACAAATAAATCTCTTTATATTTAAATGCTTCAGTGTACAGATATGCAGCCTTTCAAATAAATGCTACTTTTTTGTATGGTATTTCTACACTAATTGAAGTAAAAAAAAAAAAAAATTATTGCCACTTTTTGTAAAAGTTTATTACTACACTTCGGTGTATGGTTGGATTAAAATTTACGAAGTGAATATAATAATATATTTTACTTTTTTTTTCCCTGTATTTTTTAACAGTTCAATACGCCGAAATTATAAATGTTCATTGTTATTTTACATATTGTCATAAACTGTTCTTGTTATCCCCATCAGTAAAAACAATTTTGAACCAATTACTTTGGTTTATTAATTTTTTCAATGCTTACCAACTGCCATTACATTGATTTTGTAAAATTTGAATTATACCTTCTATCAAAAGTTTTAAGTTCTCACATATTCCAATTTTTTGTATAGCAATTTCCATAGCGAGATTTGGTATTTTTAAATTTTGTTACAAAAGAGAGAGAGAGAGAGAGAGAGAGAGAGAGAGAGAGAGAGAGAGAGGGAGAAAAAAAAAAGAAATGGAATGGAATGTGTGAAAACTTTAGGTGCAAAGTCTTGACTGTGTTGGTTACTGTTTCACTATCAAGAAATAAATCATTAAAGACTCTTAATAGAAAGAATAATTTTAAATTTCAATGGAATAAACTTTGCACTTGAATTCTTTAAATGTTAGTCCACACTGAAACTGTCTTTTTAAGTTGGATCATAAGAAGAAATGTTACAAATTAGGTTACTACATTATTTTTTAGATTGTAGAATATTTGTCAAGGAAATGGCAAGCAATCATTATTAAGTGCGTTAATGTAAATAAAAAAAAAATATGACAAACAAATGTTACCATGGTTTTATTTCTTTGATTTCATTAGTACTAAATATTCAAGTTTCAGGGGCTTAACTATTTTTTTATTTACCAACAATAGCATAAGCATTTAAAAAATTGTATTGATATGTACTTTGGGTTTTGTTGGGGGAAAAAAAATAAATATTTTTATTGCTTAGCATAAACTATATTTAGGTAAAAACTTTTTTTTTTTTTTTTTTTTTTTTTTACAGTAAGTATTTAAGGTGATCCTAATGTATACATACAAAAGAGCCAACAGATTCAGTACAGAAACATTGTGTAGCAGCAGAAATTTTTTGAAGCATGTTATTAATAATTTTCCTATGCTGAAAATTCAATTCATTTCTTTAAGCAACCAAACGTAAATCAAATTTTTAATTCTGTGATTTATAAGCTATGACAACCCAAAAAGTTAATTTAAAATTTGAGAAAAATAATAACATTAAAATAAATTTAAAAGTATTTTGAGGAGACATTGAGGAAGAAGAAAAAAAATCATTAGTTAGGTGTTAAGTATGATACATGTAAAGAAAGAAAAAAAGAGAAACAAGCAAGGGCCTTACAGTAGTGAAGTCCCATAGTTTTGTGAAAATCTTACTAAAGAGAGATAATGAATGCATTGAAGATACGAGAGCTATCCTAGGCACTAGTGGTAAGTGGTACTAGAGAGTACCTCTGTATTTTACCCCTATTCTGCTAACTGAACCACTGGCCATCATCACTTTTAACCTACCTGTAAACCTCGGATAAGGCCCTGCCTTCAACAATATTAAATGAGTGAGCCTCTTTAATAAGTATAGCTATAGCAAGATTTTCACCAAAATAATTAGGAACTCTATTTACTATGGTACAGCCCTTGCTGGTTTTTCCTTTTCTTTAAATTTATTATCAAAAATATCTCTGATCTGATTTTAGAAATTGGTAACAAAATTTAAATTGTTAAGTCAAAGTTAGCTATTCTAATAGCAATCATCATGTTATTAAACCTCCTGAAAACTCGATCACAAAATTTCAAATAAATAAATAAATAATTTAATTTTTTTTAGTTTTAATTTAATTTTAATTATTTATGTGCTGAGCAAAAGTCGTTACAGCAACACCCAACCTACATCATATACATCACAGCTAAACTTGCACTCTTAATTTTGCTCTCAATACTTGACCTAATATTTTACATATATATAAAATGTTTTTTTACGGCTACAGATATGTACGAAAATAATTTACAAAAAAAAAAAAAAAAAAAAAGACCCTCGCTCTCGAGCCACCCTCACTTATTATATTCAGGGATCACTCTGTCGTGTGTCGTGAGAGCAAGTTAAGCTGTGAAGTAGGTTCGGGGTCGCTGTTTCGGCTTTTGTTCTCTGCGTTTATAATTAACATTTTGAGAAAGCGTTATTGACTAATAAAGGAACAACTATTTTGAAGCCGACTATAAGCAATTTTGCTCACATCCGCTTCCGCTTCAACTTACTGCAAATGCGTAGTAAGGAGAAACGGAAGCGGATGTGACTGAAATCGCTTGTAGTCGGCCTCCAAACCGTTGTTCCTTTACTAGTCAATAAGGAGGTTTAAACACGATGATCACTATTAAAAAACTCGTTGTTGACTACCCCTTTAAGTAACCATATGAATTCCATATGTTATTATTAAAGCAATATTATAATATGGCATTTCATTAATACGAGCTATCATTTTTTTTTATATATAGATTTTTTAGAGCATTACTATTAAATAAGATTGAGAAAATTTACAGGTGGATGCAGTTTATATTATCAGTTATCACTTTGATAAAAGTTCTGAATGAAGCAAAATACCTGTGAGATTTATGTTTGATCAATATGATCATAAATTTTATTATTCTTATTACAATATGTAATAAAATACTATAATAGACGTTAAGAATAAATAAACATTTTACTGGAAATGAATACTCAGCAACCAACAAAGAGAAATAAGCAATAATTCAAAATTTGATTTTATATATTGTCGTGGTGCCGCTTTGTTGTCCTTTAAAAAATAACTTTATTTGATCAACTGCAAATTTTGGATTTTTCCATTTCAGGCCATTTGCAACAAAAAATTATATTTATTTTTTTGCCGTCAAATGGATATCGGACAATATAGAGGACCACTGCCGATATATATAGGCTTATATATGAAATTAGTTTATTAAGGAAGCTTAAAAAGGTTTCACGGTGCATATATGCCTTGATTTATACTGTGTACTGTATATTTATATGTATTGAATACTTAATTGCACTAAAAAAATATTTAAAACTTTATAGTAAAGTATAAATAGTTCAAATTGTTACAAATAATAAAACAAATGAAACCATAATATCGCCATTGCGATAATATCAATTAAAGGAAAGGATATTGATTGTTTTTTTACATGGTATTTTATGTTGAAAATATACACTTAGCTATTACACGTAGAAAACAATAGAAAGATATCCAAAATATTTCAGCATATTAATACAATAATTTTAAATGGATTGATAAATCCAATCTTTTCATTAATCAAGTTTCACAAAGTCAATATTTACTTGATGTTTTCAATGCATAATAACTAAATGCAATTTTCTCAGCACACACACAAACACCTCATTTATCAACTTGTTATGAATATAATATAAAGATAAAGCACTTTGATGAAGAGATTGAATACTGGAACAGCCAGCAGCTACACTATAAATGCAGAGATCAAGTTGCTGTTCTGGCAGTAGCAGGAACATCCAGTTGATCAAAATATTCTCCTGCGATTCTTGCAGCATCAGAACCCAAGTTGTACAGAGGATGCAGAGGAGTCTAAAACAATAGAATTGATATTTCAGTTTATTGTTATTATTAATTATTACAAAAAAACATTAATAACACTGCCTGGCTAATGCCTGATTTTATATTGTTGTGGTGCCGCTATAATGTCAAATGTCTATTTGACCTTATACATTTTTAATTTTTTTTTTTTTTTTTTTTTTTTTTATCGCAAGTGACCTGAAATGGAACAATCCAAAATTGTCAATATGACAAAAATTTTAATTCAAGTTCAAGTGGACATTGGACATTATAGTGGCACCAAAATGGCTACCATAACCATGGTTTCTGCTAATGGCAGTTGATATAAAATTCCCACATCAACTATATTACAAACTGCTCCCCCCCCCCCCCCCCCCTCTATCTCTCTCTCTATTTTCTTTGTTCAAATCTGCTAGTCATTAATGACCTTTGTAAACCCTGTTCTCTGTTCCCTAGCTACGAAAAATGCGCAATTGCATTTAAAAAGCATTAAGTGATGGCCATTTTTCATGGTCTGGAGCACAGGGTGTATGAACACCATTATTATAAATTAAATTCAAAAATTAATATTGTTACCAGTTCATTGTCTAGGCATCCTACAATTCGTGGGTGAGATTTACCAGGTCCATGCTGAGATAACGACAATCCACTAAGCACATAACATGTATGGTAGATATCTTGTGGTCTGCAAACACAAAAATATGTCAATGGATATTTATGATCAATAATATTTATAATTATGAGATATCAAGGAAAATAAAAAGCCATCAAGGTTAGGTATGCTAAAATTACAAGAAAAGGAATAAAGTACCAGCAAGGGTCTTAAACCATCATATACCATCTTTCTAGCACAGAGATAATAAATTGTGCTTATTATCTCTGTGCTGCAAGATTTTCTTCACTGGGGTATGGTTTCCTCAAACCCTTTCTTTTAAATTGATGACTATTTATTTTTATTATTATTTTGTATTGTTATTAGTCCTATTATTTTTTTTTTTTTATATAACTGGTGATAATAGCAGCAGTTTATATATGATGATAACTAGTGGAATTACTAAACACTTAAGTGATGTTAATATTTACTTCTATGATTAAGTAGTTACTGTTTTTTAAATATACTTACTTGCCAGGTTTATCAATGAGACCACCATTTGGATGTTGGCAACAAATTAAAATATATTCTTGCATAGCTTCTTGGAGAAACAGCCACCTCTCATTGCTTAGGACTGCAGTATCTATTGAAGGAAGAAAATTTATTGTAATTATATCTTATTATTTGAAAGCACATATATTTCCTAATAATATTTTAAATTATGTACCTTGAGCAGATAGAGCTTGATGAAGAAGAGGAAAGGTTGCTCCTTGCCAAAATGAATAACATCCATCTACAAGCTTATTAGTTCTTCCTTGAAAGCCACCTTCAAATCTCATTTGACGATTTGCAAGCCAGCGCTAAAATAATATTCAAAATGAATAAACGTTTGCTAAACTGAAGCATTACATCAATTCATTAAAGTACATAAAAAAAAACTTACAAGTAATGCCTGTAAATTGCATCCATCTTCCCTCCCTAGCATGAAGAGAGCAGCCAGACCACAAAATGCATAACCTCCATGAGCTTCCATACTAGGCACTCCAGCAAAGCCACCTTCATATGTCTGACAACTAAAACAGAAATTTATTTTTAAATGACATAGCAATATGTTTTTAACAATGGCATATAATATAACAAAGATTTGTTTTAATCAAGAAGAAAAGTAAGTAAGTAAGTAAGTAGGCCGTGTAGTTTTATTTTTATTATTTAGGGATATACTGTACACTCCCAAACTTCATAAAGTTAACATCAGTACCTGACAAGGTATTTTTCACCCTTTTCTTTAGAAAGCGGCATTGTCTTTTATGTTAAGTATATGATGTCCGTGAGTGTACCAATGTAGCTTTAGGTAATATAAGGTAATTACTGCGCATTTTTCTGTAAAAGTTCAAATTAAAAATAAATAAATAATCATGAAAAAAAAACTGAAAAAAAAACTGGAAGTTTTTTCCCGCTATCAAAATGTAAAAAATACTGGAAATAAATAATTAAATCTTGCAGAAGATGCACCCAATGTTTTTTCGCTACCTTACGTTACTGTATCTAAAGTTTTGTTGCACTGTACCAGGGGTACTATGTACCTAATGATCCAATCTGCTGATCCAGCAAAAAGCTCTTGAGTGTAAACATTAGTGAGACGTGCTACAGATAAAGCACAGTAGACACCTCGGATGTCAGCCTCTCCTCCTTCATGCATGTGGAAGGAACCATCTTCTGCTCTCAGACTCCACAAAAATCGTTGTAGATTCTCTCTGATGGATCAAAATTAATCAAAAGTGAATATTACATTGAAATCAATCAATCTTTTTAATGGCAATACTTAAGGAAAACATAATCTTTTGTTTTATGACCAATTATTTAACGATGCTGTAAATGAATTTCACAGTATTGTGCTTCTTTACAAACAACAATCAACTCAAGACTATAAATTCAATATTTTGCATTCCACACACTGACCTATTTATGACTTGAAATGCCTCTGCGGTACCAATTGTAGCCAAGGCATTGACTGCAGCGTATGTAGCTGCAAGGTGAGGATGCTGACCTGGCCCACCAGCAAAACCTCCATGTTCAGACTGACATCTGAAACAGTTTCACATCATATCTAGAATGAATAAGGTCTTACCATGTTTTTTTTATTGTATTTTCTAAAAGAACTCAGATTTACTTTTTTATTTTAGTAAGTAGGCCTAATATTTTTTATTACATAATTTACATGATTGCATAATATGCAAAATTAAGGAAAATAAACTAACCCAGTTAGGTTTATACGGTACAGTAATATAAAAGAATGAATTATTTATGCTGAAGACAATCTTGTATTATCATTTATTAATATACCTAGCTAGAAACTGAGTCACAGAAGATGCTTCTTTAGGTGATAAACGAGCACCTAAAAGCTCAAGGGAGTGTAGTATCCAGTAGCACAGCCATGGTCGACTTGCATCTAAGCACTGAAAAAATAAAAAAGTGCACAAACACACAGTTAATAGAAGTAAAAAGTTTCATGTTTTTAAAATGTTTATTCCGCATTACTTAAGCTTAGTCTGAGTATGTGCCGGCATACTTGCCGCAATTAGTGGCAAGTGCTATTTTTTTATTATTATTTTTTTATTACATATCGATGCTGTTGCGGATAACTTGCTTCTATACTTTTAGTGTGTTTCTTTACTTTCACGGATCTACGTTTAGTGCGATCCTACATTTATCTACGTATCTACATTTATCGTGACAACAGGTACAGTAAAAAAACACTTTTACATAGATGCGTGAAAGTAAGGAAACACACTAAAAGTAGAAGCGTAGTTTAGCCACAACGCAGCAACAATATACTGTAAGACAAGCAATCAACTTATTTGAAAGTTTTCAAACTTTTCCACAAAAATGATTGCTTAATCATCTCTTTTGTGTTAAAATATCAAAACCCTTAAATGAGTGGAAGGTGTACATATTGCATAGAAATATAGAACTGCCAATAATTACGGCCTGGTAATAACTATATAAGTAATACCCAGTATGCAATTACCACATAAAAATTTTGGGCTTATAAAATATACAATGATATAAAGTTGAAACTTAGGCAAATAATTGGCTATAATATTAAGCGTAGTCTGTTATAACGTCACTTGCCTCATAGGCACGAGAAAGGTGTGTAATACTGTGATGTAGAAATCCTACGTGCTTTGTACGGTACAGGTATGGTAGCTCAGGATCAACTTCTGCAGCTTTATCAAAACTATCGAACAGTGCAGCCACTGATTCTTCAACTTTCACCTATAACACGCAGAAAGAAAACATGTTGTAATAGTATATAAGGTTATTTAAATTCGTGTGTACAAAACCAGGTATACAAACATATTATATGTTGTACATAGTATGATGCACCCTGATTGCATTCGCAGCATCAAAATTCTACACGAGCACTTAAAAAATTCTGAATTATCCAAATGCTCAAGGTTTATTAAAATAAAATTACATATTGCTGAATTAAAAATTGTGATTATGTATGTATAAACTACAAACACACCATATAAAAAAGAAAAATTAAATTATTATTAAAAAAAAAAAAAAAAAAAAAGGCATCAGCTGGACCTCTGCAATGCGTAACTCTTCCAAAGATTTTCAGCAATTGACAGTGCTTCGTTTACATTGAAATTAAGGCAATTAAAAAAATATAATTTGCAGTGTTTCACCTGTTCTTCAGACGTGATGGTTTTATGATTTTGTGATTTAAACCTTTCTTTTCTAACATCTTGAAAATACCGAATGTTGCTGTTGTTAGCCATTTAGCAAAGCAATTTTCATGTAGAATGGAAACTTTTTGATCAAGCAGCTGACTGAAAAAAATTCATTCTTTCGTCAAACTTCTTTGAAAAATAGAATCGACCAAAGAGGAGAAGACCCGTCATCTCTTGCTGAATTATCAGCATTGTTACGTTTATTTAGTGTTAAATGAGATTGAAATCTATTCAGGCATATTCTTGGCATTCTTATTTTCCAATGTGACAGCTCTGAAGAGCGAAAAAAATTCACGTAAGTTAATATGAGTGATAACCAAAACCGCTAGGTGATTTTGCGGCACAAAAATGACTCTATCGTTATCAGCATATTTTTTGTCTTTTTTTTGTTACATTCATTGCGCTATTTCCTACTACAAAATGATGCAAATACACTAAATATATAATTCAAAATACGTTCACTTTTCAAGAAAAGTTAAGAACCATGAAATGTGTCGCTAAACTGAATTTGTAAACAAAACAAATTTAGATTCCCACTATGGCCCCACAGCTGGATTGGTGAACTGAAATTTGCTGTGCTGTGATGTGGCATTTATACTCAAAAGAAGTGTTTAATACATAGCATAATTACGTAAGTTATTTTCTTCGCGTTGAATTTTAAGTACTTTGATGCCTTTATTTTAGATAAGAGTAATTCAGCATACATTTTTATTGCAATTTTTTTTTCTACCCAAACCTCCATGTGAAAAAAAAAAAAAAAAAAAACAGGTTCTATACAATGTAAAAAAATGAAAATATACTTTGTGTATGGTAGTATGTAGTTGCCCTAAATTGTTATGTTTACAGGATGAAGCACAAGTGGGCGTTGGCATATTTGCTGGTGCTGTGCTGGCTTGCCATAACTTGGGCACAAGATGATCGTCCACAAAGAGCAGGGGCAGCAGCTGGAGGTCGTCTTAAAGAAGGTGTCTTAAGGTTACGACTTCAGGATGGTTTCTTTGAGGAAGATGATGATGATGGTACTGGAGATGTGATAAGAATTGTTCAAGCTCCAGATTTATCAGGAGGTCCTCCAAGTACAGAGGAATCAGAAGAGACTGTAGAAGAAGAAGATACTCCTGCAGAAACTGACCAACTGACTGAACCCCCTAGAGAACTTACTTCTGAAGAAATCAAAGGTAAAAATAAATAAATTATGCATAGGTAATGGTAGAAATTGAACCCCTACAATTTCTTTAAGATTATGAACTAAATATTAAAATAAAATTTCAGCCAATGATTTATATATGCAAGCTTGGGCTATGATGAATGCTACAAGGCCAGATAAAGTGGGTGCACTTGCATTATTAGCTCAAGCTGCATCATTAGGCCATCATCAGGCTCAAGCAAGAATTGCTTGGGCACAACTGCTTGGTGCTCAAATTTCTCAAAATATTACTGGAGCTGTCAAAACATTCCTGGAATTAGCAAATCTTGGGCAGCCAGACAGTCAAATGGTAAGCTGAAGAGTTATAACTAATAATAATTAATAACGAGGATGTAAAGGCAAAGAAAAGTTGATTAATTGTGTTTGTTTGATGCAGGGACTGGGATTTCTGTTTGCATCTGGTCTTGGGGTTAATGCAAGTCAAGCCAAAGCTATGGTATACTACACTTTTGCTGCTACAGGCAAAAGTACTTTTGCACAAATGTCACTGGGTTATCGTCACTGGGCAGGAGTATCAGTTGCATCAAGTTGTGAAAAAGCACTTGATTTCTACAGACAAGTAGCAAACACAGGTAAGTTTGCCAGTCTATTATAGAAAAGAACCATTTCCTTTTTAATGTTAATCAAAGGAAGGAAAAATAATTCAACAACTAAAGTTTTTCACATGGAAAATTATTTTACACAATAAAAATCATAAATTATAAAAAATAAAATATAGGATTTAAGAATAACTGCAAGCTCTAAGATCAGTAAATGCCACGGTTGTGATAAAATACTTTATCATTGAAAGCTCTGTACTAAATTTGTAATGTTATTCTTATGAGAAAAATACGCCCAATTTGAATGGTAAAATATATTTTCACAACCGTTTGTACAGTACATTACCAATGGTAAAGTACAGTACCTGTATTACCAATCATTCAAATATTGTAATTGAAAGTAGGTAGATCAAAACACGTGTCTGCAACTTGAGTGATTAACAATGCAGTTAATATTGGTAATGTACATTCATGGCATTGGATAATACCCCATCCATTATTTTGCAGCCTAGGGTTTGCAGTTAGTTCAACGTCCCATTTTTTGTATCTATAATTAATGATCTTTGCATGATATAATTTTCAATATGACATATCGATTTTGTTGCGAGCAATATGTGTAACTCGTTTTTTGTCACGCGAAGCAAAATATCTGTCTCGTTATTGACTAATAAAGGAACAACTGTTTTGAGGCTGACTATAAGCGATTTTTCTCACATCCGCTTCCGTTTCGACGTTCTGCGCATGCGTAGTTCATAGAAACGAAAGCGGATGTTACCGAAATCGATTATAGTCGGCCTTAAAACCGTCGTTTCTTTATTAGTCAATTTGTCACATGTAGCAATATGTGTATCTCGTTTTTTGTCACGCGACGCAATATGTGTAAGTCGAGCGCCATCTCCATTACGTTCTGAAATGACTTACACGTTTCGGGTTAGCTTGACAAAAAACGAGTTACACATATTGCTCGCAACAATTAACATCGATATAATATGCTTTAATTGTTATTTACATTTGAGCACATAACTTTGTTTTAAGAACAAAGTGTTTATAATACAATATATTAAAATTTAAGAAAATAATAATATGTACTGTAATAATAATAAAATGTTGTTACAGTGGCAGAAGAAGTTTCACTGTCAGGTGGAGCTGCTGTTCAAAGAGTGAGATTACTAGAAGAAATGGAGACACCAGGCTATAACTCAGGCATTCTTGACAATGATCTCATGGAGTACTACCAACTGCTGGCAGAAAAGGGAGATGTCCAAGCTCAGGTAATTTTTTGTATAAGATAATCAGTTGTTTTGTTGACAGGTTTTGTGAGTGACATGGGATTAACTTAGGCCCCTAGTTGCAACCTCTAGTTAAATCTTACTTAGTTAACTCTTTTACATTGTTGCAACAATCAAAATAACAACTTAACTAATGGTTTAACTAGTTTGCAACTTATGGGGGTTAGCATGAAAACAACTAAAAATAGAATAATAATAGAGAATCAGTGCACATTGAATTAAACATCAACGAACCTTTTTTTCCCCTCAAATATTTACAATAAAAAATGAGAAATTATTTTTCATTTTGCTTCCTTTTATTATCACTATCTCTCTCTCCCCCACCCTCCATTCATATTTTAAATAATTATATTGATATGATTTTTAATCACTATTTTTTTAAGTAAAAAGATAAGACCATCACTGTTGTGATAACATTACTAAAAGGAAAACAATACTTTTACACAGCACTTAAAAATTGCACTTAGCTACTACTGTAAGTCAGAATAAATAGTCAAAGTAAGCAAGCATATTATTATTTACTTTTTTAAACTCAAAGGTATTACACTTTATGGTAATAGTTTATCTTAGCTATTAGGCAAAAATGATAGAATAGAAAGGATACTGGAATACAAAGAACCTTTTGTAACTAGTGTATTTCCTAATGCCTAATTTCCTAATTTTGCAGGGATCATTTGGCTAATAATAATAGCCAAATCCCTTCAAAAATTCATCTAAATAGTATTGGGAAATACTCTAGTTCTGTGAGCTGAGCTGAAAATATATACATACATACATACATACATACATACATACATACATACATATCATGACGCTATAAATCCCTTTCGGGGTAAGCCAACAACACAGATGTTTTATCCTGACCCAGTGATAGACCTCCACAACTTCCTATCCTGACATACTTCACTTGCTTCCGCCAGTCTCATAC
Source organism: Ecdyonurus torrentis (assembly GCA_949318235.1). Taxonomy (NCBI): domain Eukaryota; kingdom Metazoa; phylum Arthropoda; class Insecta; order Ephemeroptera; family Heptageniidae; genus Ecdyonurus; species Ecdyonurus torrentis. The sequence goes on along the minus strand of OX439129.1, from coordinate 37,728,090 downwards.
CTTGTTTCATACATTTCCTTTTGCATTTCATACTGTGTACATTCTTATTTTTCAAACATCTTCCAACCACCTCAGACCATGATGTTTTAGGCCTGCCTCTATCTCTCCTTCCATCCACTCTACTATGAAATACCTGCTTTGCTATTCTTTCATCACCCATTCTCTCAACATGACCAAACCACCGTAATACACTGTTCTCATACTTCTCAGTCACAGTTTCTTTTACTCCATATTTCTCCAACACCCAAGTATTCCTTACCCTATCTAATCTTGTTTTACCACACATACTTCTGAGAAAACTCATACCAACAGCATTCACCCTACTCATATGCCTACTCTGACATACCCATGATTCAGAATATATTTGAAAATATTTGAAAATATATATTTGAAAATATATTTGAGCACATTTTTCTATTGTTTTCTAACTTGCAATTTTTCAGTACAAAATGCTGCTTAAAAAACAATTGCTAACTTTTCTTTTTATTAATATTTAACTATTATTTATCATTGATAATAAAAATATTTGACAGAAAAACACATAGATTAAAGGCGTAGAACACATTGAACAAAAAAACTTGTCTAATATCCTAACGTACCTGAATATCAAGTTGATTTGGCTGGAGCCATTGATTTCCAATTTATTTTCCATTTCCAAAAAGGCAGCTGTGGACTATGACACAGACATCACAGCTCGCTTGTTTTACACACACAAGGACCAAGTGAGCTGTGACGTCATTGTCTGCATCTGCCTTTTTGTGAATGGAAAATAAATTAGAAATCAATTACTCCGGCCAAGTCAACATTGATATTAAGGTGTGATAGGATATTAGACGAGTTTGTTCAACGTTTTATATGCCTTTTAGTAAAATTGGAGAATGGGAGATAGTAATGAGCTTAGACTGACAGAGACGCTGTGGTAGAGAAAATAATTCCTAATCCAGGCCAAAAAATCGTGGTTTAGAAATTATTTTCTATATAATGGTGTCCCTGCCAGTGTAACTGTAAGCTCATTACTATCTCCCATTCCCCAAATTTGCCTATTCTAGCTATGTGTTTTTATATCAAATCTTTTTTTTATTTTCAATCATTGCATAATTTAATTTTCCTTAATACTTATCATTTGTTATTATTTAATCTTACATGCATTCTTGTATGTTTCAGGTTGGTCTGGGTCAGCTACATTACCAAGGAGGCCGAGGTGTCCAACAGGACCCACAAAGAGCACTTCATTACTTCCTCCAAGCAGCAGATGCTGGTAATCCTATTGCAATGGCTTTTCTAGGCAAGGTGTGTACATAATTCATTAACTCAAGCAAATAAAATTGTGAACGTAATGCTTTATGGGAGTATTGATTTTATATATGTACTACTTTACAGATTTACCTAGAAGGTTCTGATTTGGTAAAACAAGATAATGATACAGCTTACAAATACTTCAAAAAAGCTGCAGATTTAGGCAACCCAGTTGGTCAAAGTGGACTTGGTCTAATGTATCTACATGGCAAGGGGGTTACTAAGGACTATGCCAAGGCTCTCAAATATTTCTCACTAGCTGCAGAACAAGGATGGGTTGATGGACAACTTCAGCTTGGCAATATGTACTTCAGTAAGACTATTATTACTATATTTTCTTGTATATATTTAACCTTTCTTTTACTTTTATGCACTTTAACATCATATGTATTGCTTATTTATAATTGATAATATGTACTTTTACTTAAAGGTGGTTTAGGAGTACGACGTGATTATAAACTGGCCAATAAATACTTCAGTTTGGCCTCCCAGTCTGGTCACGTGTTGGCTTTCTTCAACTTGGCTCAGATGCATGCCGCTGGCACAGGAATGATGAGGTCTTGTCCAACTGCAGTTGAGGTATTTATTATAAGTATATTCCATTCAAGTACTTGAAATTTAATTTTATACTGTAATTATGTGTGTGCTGTGGACTCTATATGTCGATGTTGTTGCAAACAATATGTGAATCTCGTTTTTTGTCACACTAAGCAAAATGTCTATCTCGTTAATTGTCACGCATAGTAAAATGTGTAACTAGTTTTTTGTCACGCGAAGCAAAATGTTCTGTAGATAGCGCTCGACTTGACAAAAAATGAGATACACATTTTGCTGCGCGTGATAAATAACGGGATATACACTTTGCTTAGCGTGACAAAAAACAAGATACACATATTGTTCATAACAACATCAATATGTTTGATATTAGCTGTAACTTTTTTATTGTTATTATTTTACATTAAAAATGCATTTAGAGATAAAGAAAGTAATAACTTTGTAACTGAAAATCATTTCCTGTGCAGCTGTTCAAAAATGTAGCTGAACGTGGAAAGTGGGGAGAAAAGTTGATGGAAGCACATACTCACTATCGTGAAGGACGGGTGGATGAAGCATTTGTGACATATGCACTGCTATCAGAACTTGGATATGAAGTAGCACAGAGCAATGCAGCATTCTTATTAGACAGAGGTAAAATAATCCATTTTTGTTCATAATTTTTTTTTTTATTATTGCTATTTTATGTATTTTGATATTAATTAGAAAACTGAATTAATTTTACATTGTTTTGTTTAGGGGAAGTTACATTGTTCTCCAGTAATGAGTCTCTGGTTCGTGCCCTGAGGTACTGGGGCAGAGCTGCTGCCCAGGGCTACTCTGCAGCACAAGTCAAGCTTGGAGATTATCACTACTATGGCTTAGGAACACCAGTTGACTATGAAGTTGCTGCTGCTCACTATCGCTTAGCCTCGGAGCAACAGCATAATGCTCAGGCTATGTTCAACCTTGGATACATGCACGAGCAGGGACTTGGCATGGCTCAGGTAATTTATAATCTCTCTAGGATATCATTAAATATGTGTAAAGATAATAAAATTTATATTGATTTTTATTATTAATATGATTCCAGGATATGCACTTGGCCAAACGATGTTATGACTTAGCTGCGGAGACCAGTACAGATGCCAAAGTTCCCGTAGCTCTTGCCTTGCTCAAGCTCTCCTTGCTGTTTGGGCTCAAATATTTCCAAGAGGTAAGTTATACATGACCTGCTGTCCCTTTAACAAGAAAAAAAAATAGTGTAACTCTACACATTTTCCAGAAATTGCTTAGAAATTTACACATATTGCTTAGAAATTTTAATTCCGTGCATTATTTATACATACAAATCATTATGCTAAAGATACCAGATGTCTTTCAGAACTCAGCTATATATGTATATTTTCTATTGTAGGGTGGCTGGCAAGAGTGGGTGTTATTATTACAAGTGGATCGTGCTCTTGGTCCAAATTGGGACTTAGTGTTGATTTCTGCCCTTGTTGCAACTCTTGCTCTACTCGTTTACTTAAGACGCCCACCTCAACCCTAAAATGTTCACCAAAATTAATTAGGGATATGTGTGCTTCTTATCTATCACATTCTTGCTTTAGTCCAGGTTTGCATTCATGATATTTCTACGTCCACACATATCTTTAGTTAATATAGAAATCAAATTTAAAGAAAAAAAAAATCAAGAAAGAATAATAATAATAAAAAAAACTATTAAAAAAGTTATTTTTTATTTCCCTTGTGATGTGAATTTGTTTTAAATAATGGAGAACTTAATGCAATGAACATTATTTAAGTCCTATTAAAAAAAATTAGTAACAAAGTGACCAATTTCTTTTATTTTATTTTTTGTTTTCTTTGTTCTTTTCTCTTATATTAGAAGTTTCTCTGTTAAAGATGAGGTTTGAGTATTAAACCTCCATACTCCTTTGTTGTTGTTGTTTGTGATTGTGTATTATGTTGAGCACTGTAAATAAACAATTAATATCTTGTAAAAATAATTTAAATGTAATTAAACTGTATATAATTCATTTTTATAATTCCTTATATAAAATCTGCATAATAATACAATTTAATGCCTCCGCGCCAAAAAGAAGCATCTACACTTAACAGTTTTGCAACAAGTGGAGGATCTACACTTTCCGAGCAGATAGGTGATTGCACTGTAGTGGACATTCACATAACATTGCAGATGCTCTTCTCGTCACAAAATTGGAAAATGTAGATGCTTCATTTTGGCGCGGAGGCATTGAAATATGTCGTAGAATAACTTTGTAATGTTTTATAGACTTTCAAAAACTTTTTATTAGGAAAGTTTGTATGTTTATTTATATAAAATGCAGGTAATTAGTTTTTTTTTTTTTTTTTTTTTTTTTTTTTTTTTAAGTCACGGCTAAGGTTTTTACTCAAACATACATCTACATATTGTGAATTTTATGTATTGCGCTTCAATATTAGATTTATAAAAATAATTAAAATTCATTAATTAATTATTAAATTGATTTTTAATTTTTTAACATCTAATATATCAACTGCTATTTTTTTCCCTCACTTTTATATTGTGCTTCAAGTTATGTAAATAACTATAAATGGAAGAATAAAATTCATTGAGATACTGCAGTATCTCAATGCTTTTGGATTTAAAAATAATTCTAAAAATATTACATTTTTTTTTTTTTTTACTGTGGAAGTTAAATGTAAACTTTTTTTTTTTTTTAGTTATGTTCCTTTTACGTCATTGATCTGCTTTATATTTTTATTTATTTATTGATACTCACTTTTATTCAAGTAATAATTTGCTAAACTCTAAACTATGCAATTTTCTTGTTATATATATTTTAAATAAGAATAGCCATAGATTGTGGAAAGAGAAAGAATTTTATACAGCATTTTAATGGGCTGAAATTGTGAGTTGAAATTGAAAAAGTTTATTTACTGCTCTGGATATATAATCAATTTTTCACTGCCGTATTTCTATTTTTTAGAATTGCATATTATTATATAATTTTTTTTTTAGTAAATTAAAGAAGAAGTTGTAAATTTAACTTTTCTGTGTCTTGTATATTTTGCTCATTGTAAAAATGAAATACAGAATAATTGTTTTCTTTCTTTCAATTTTATTAAATATATATTTTTATTTTTTTAAATTATATCTACTTACAATCAAAGTCATGACAAAAATACATTTTAAAATTTAACTTATTTTGTATCAAAAATTTTGCAATGCTTTTTATTTCTTTATTTGGTTTTATAGAAAATAATTAATTGTCATATGTTGTGAACACACACATTTTTTTCCTTTACAATTGGCGGACCTTTGAGTTGACAAATTCAATCAAATTGTTTTATTGTTTGCACTCGGAAATAAAAAACCATTAATTATATATATATATATATATATATATATATATATATATATATATATATATATATATATATATATATATATATATATATATATACATATACATATATATATATATATATATATATATTTATATATAATATTTTCAATTGATCGTAAAGCCAATATAATCAATAACATTATATATAGAATTTTATTACACTTGAATGTTAAGCTTTATTATTTCAGTGTGTATACTTTGTGTTTATTTGTTACGCACTAAATATCATCTGGATTTTTATTGAGCTGCTCCTGTCTTGCTGCCTCAATGATGCGACGTCTCACTCCCAGCAAATGCCGCATGTAAGCACGAGGAGAAAAGTGTGGTCGTACTGATCGTGACGGCAATGGAGGCATTGGAGTGTATCGAGGTGTCGGTGACCCTAAAGGTCGAGATGTTGCCCCTCGTCCTTGAAGTTCGTCCTCAAATAATGTCTCCCACTCAGGTGGCTGTTGCAAACTTGACTCAAGTCTCGCACATGATGCTTCTAACTGTCGCTCCAGCACTGACGGCTGATAGCATGGTCTTGAAGATCGTGTTGATGGAGAAGAGCACGAGTGATGTGCATGAGAACAGCACGAATGAACGTGCGAGCAACAATGCGCAGGTTGCTGAATTGGTATGGGATCAGATCTATGACTGCATCTAGGTCTACTAGGTTCGCATGTTCTTATTGGATGACTTGCTGTTTCATAGATCCTACTTGCTCGAGGTGGAGCACACACATGAGGATCATCATCCTCCGTTTGTACAGCTCGTTCTGAAGATCGTTGTTGAGGAATTGGCTGTTGTTCAAGAAAACGTGATAAATCACTCAGACTGTGTAATAAAGTAGTTGCTTGAGCAAGGAAGGCACGCAAGGATTCAGCATCGCGACCGAGTTCACTTACATCTCCTAAGCTACGACATCGTGGAGAACCGCATCTGGGAGGACTGCGACTGCGAGCGTATCGCCGAAAATTTAAATCTCCTGGAGAGCCTGAGAGTGGCGTACTTGGAGCTGATGCGCTTGATCCTCGACGTTCTCTTTGCCAATCTGCTGGGCTAGGACTATGTTCCTCTTGCATTCGTGAGGACCATGGATGTTCTCGATATGGTGAACTCGGGGCCGACATGCTTCTTTCTCGTGTCCATATTGGCTCAGGTCGAGATCCATAGTATGGAGGTTCTGGACTTAACCTACTTGCCTGGTGTCGTCTAAAATCAGGACTTAATCTATTCGGATCTTGTTGCGGCCATTGAGGTGTCTGTAAATCTAAATGCAACCTGTCTCTTCTTGCAACACGCTCACCTGGAACTGGACTTTGAGTTTGTGGAGATCTAGACTTTGGACTTGGGAGAGGAGACTGTGGCACGGGAGCAAGTGTAGATTTTTTTATGATTGGTTTCGGAGAACCTGATAGCGAGGTTGGCGAGGGAAGACTGTGAGTGCTTGAAGAGCTTAAAAGTCCGCAGCCGCTTACATCGGACCATGATACTGCTTTTTTACCAACTGTCCGCAGCCGAGGAGGCAGGGGAGGGCTTGGTGATGCCCTCATTCGAGGTTGTTGCCCTAAAATAATGTGTTTCATATCAGCCCATCTTTTTGCTTTTTCAGTATCTATCCCAGTAGCACGAGGCAACTCTGGTGGCGGAACATCATCAAAATCGTCGTCTGTTGACCTCACTTCACTATCGGATGGTGTGGCTGGAGAGAATGATCTTCTTGGAGGTGACCTGCGCGGTATTTCAGGAACGTAAGGTGCACGCTCACGTCTCGCAGGCTCCAAAAATGCGTGAGTTTCCTCAGGTACCAGTGTGTCCATACTACAAGCCCGTACTACTTCGCTCCGACGTCTTTGAGAGAGACGAGCAAGTGCGCGAGTTGCTGAGTCCAATGAGACAGAGCGCTGAAGCCCTCGTCCACCCACCGAGCGACGCACTAGCTCGAGTAAGACGGGAGGAGCATGTCGACGTGCAGGACCAACATAGACAAACGTGATACTGTCTTCAGAAGCTGTGCTAGTGTCTTGTAGACCCACGCTTGCAGGCAGTGCACGAGTGGGCGCAACAACACTTACGTTAAGGAACTGGCGCTGACGAGCGTCTGCCCATTGTATTGTTTGTTCAGGAGACACTGATGTTCGCTCGCAAGGATACCTGCGCGGCACAGGCTCAGCGCGACGGCTCTCCTAAAAAAAGAAAGAAACAAAAAGTAAGGACTACTTTTATTTTTGGAACTTGAGCATCAAATTTTTAATTACAACAAAAATGCAAAATTATTTTTTTATTAAAAAGCCTCTAGTCTTAAAAAAAAAAAACCTGATGATTTCAGCTTTACTTCTATAGTAAAATACTTTTGTTATTCTCATTATTTTAAAGGCTATCTTAAAATTTCGATTAATTTTGCACCTTTGGAATAATGCAAGCTTTCTTTTGTTGGATATTATAATATTTTTATTATTTTATATTATTAAACAATTTTTAGAATTATAACGAATTAAAAATAATTAAACTCGAGGAGTTGACACACAAAGGTCGTCTAAAATATAATACACAAGAATTTCATTGTAACATTCTCTCTCTCTCTCTCTCTCTCTCTCTCTCTCTCTCTTTCTCTTTCTCTTTCTCTTTCTTATTTATATATAATTACATTTATAAACTTATTTAATGAAATATTTTATGCAAGCACTTCACTTACCCGTTGCGTAACGTCTCGCGAGGTGCTCGCTTGCTGGTAAGCATATGGTCTCGCAGTGCTGGAAGGCTCTTGTTTGGATGTTGCAGTCCTGGCGAACGCCTGACTTAGCGTGGTCACTGCAGTCTGCTTGCCTTGCTGGGGCTTAGGGAGTGCTGGGAGTAAGGGAGCGGGGTTAGGTTGCGTGAAAGTAGCATCAGAGGGAAGGATGTAAGAAGGTGTTTGTTCAGGAGGCCAATAATTAATTGGAGGATATTTAATCGAAGGATACGATATCTCCGACCCGCGTGACATGGGAATTACACCTTCCAGTTGAGGTTGTGGAGAACATCTTGTATTATCAGGGAAAGAATAGAAGTTATTTAAATTATCGTGTTTTTGTGGAGAGTAATTCCTTGTGAAATCTCTTTGTAAATTTTTAGAGTCGTTAAATAGTTCTGGAGGTGGCGTGTTTAAATTTATTAAATTTGGTGATGGTGATCTCGATTTTAAATTTGACTGATAATATTTTGGGTTTGAATTTTCAGTTTCATACGAGTTTTGTTTTTGTGTGTAGTTAAACGAAAAATTCGGAGACGCGTTTTCTACTTGAAATAAATTTGGAGATTGAGATGATATATTATTATTGAAATAAGTTGCAGGAGATTGAGATGCATTTTCAAATGATAATCTAGGAGAAGGAGAGCGAGATACTAGTTTTGGAGAACTCAGTGGTTCATATATATTGCAAAGGGGATTTTTGAGAACATTATTACGTGCATTTAAATATGAATTCTGAGGTTCTAGTCGTTGAGCTACATTATCGGTCGAAGAGTTAGAAGCAGAATTTAATAAATGATTTTTGAATGCATTATCATTGCGATTAGGTGAGAAATCTTCAATTGCGCTGTCATTTCTTATTGGATTTTTTATAGCAGTCAAAGGAATATCAGAATTAGCATTTTGAATATTTAACAAATGAGAAGTGAGTGGTAAACTTTCATGAGAATTATGCATATTTATGGTAAGATTTTTTGGAATATTTTCAGTGGAAGTCACTAAATTTGGAAGCTCGTACGAATTACTTAAAGAATTTTTAACTGCGCTAATACGTGAATCTGAAATTTTATTTTGAGGATTTAGAGACGAGGCATTTGCTAAATTTTCACACAAAGAATATGGCACACTTTGATAATGATTTTTTGTGCCATTGGTATTTGTATAACTTGAATTTAACTGCCCCCCTTCACGTAAGCAGGTTTCACTCAAATTTTTATTTGAGTTTAAATTTAGAGACAAATTTTGAATTGTTTTATCATGACTATTTATTATTAAATTTAAACTCTCGTTATTAGCCTGCAAAGAATTTTTTATTCCAATTCCAGAAGCAACAGGCGCACTTGGTATTACAATATTTTGAATTTGAGAATCATATAAAAACGGAATTACATTTTTATCAGTAACAGTCATTGAAATGTTTTGTTTTGTATTTTCGTGAGTGGAGGAAAGAGGTGGGGAGCCCAGCAAAGAGGATGTGAGAGTTGTGTGAGCACGAGAAGGTGTCGATGCACGCATCATAGAACTATTTGGAGGCGTACTTTGTGTTTCAGGGATCAATATTGCACTTGATTCTTGTAATAATTCTAAATTTTTAATAGGTACTGAAGTTGAAATATTCATTGGAAATGATACACAATTTTGCGTAATTAACGAAATTGTTGTTACTGGGTTATTTGTACTTGTAAGAATATTTTCTACAGCAAAATTTGTTTGATTTGTATTATTATTCGATTCACTTTTTTCTTGTGGAAGATTTAATATACTTTCTTTTTGATCTAGTTTTTGTGATGATAATGGCACGTGTAGGGGTGGAGATAATGATGGTTCCATACTTTCACTATGATCACTATGCTCACTATTCTCTGCTATTGTATACAGACATCTTGCAGAGGGACCTTTATCATCGGGAGCTTGAAGATAGTAAACAAAATCATCACCTGATGATGAGTCGCTACCAGTGCTTGCCGCGTCAGAACTTATTGGAGACGGACAGGAATTATTGTCATCACTAGATTGAGGTCGTGACTGTTCAGATTCTTCAGAACTCATAGGTAATCCGTTAAATAAAGTATTTTCATCATCTGTAAGCTTTTCATTCGATATTTTTAAATTAACTGAAGAATTTTCTAAATCTGATTCATCACCAATTAATACACTTATTTCCCAATTTTCTTCGACTGGTAGTTCGCCTTCAATTACAACACTATCATTATTATTTTCAATTTTTGTATGTAAATTTTTTGCTTGTTCATTGTTATTATTTTGATTCAATTTATCTGCAGATTTCTTATTCGTACCATCACTATTTTTATTGGTTGGTTCTGTACCTAAAAAATCTTGGCCTGAGGATAAATTTACAACTTTCCACAGACAAGGTTTTTCACCATCTAATGAATCTGTTTCAATATCACGTTTACTATCTAAACTATCATCAGAAAAACACTCTTCGTCACAATGTTTAAAGCAGGGTGGTAACTCAACGCTAATACTAGGACTGATAGTTGCGTTACTTTCTGATACTGAGCACGGAGAATCACGACATGTTCCTAATAAATCAGGTTGAACACTGACACTTTCATTAACAGTATCAAATTGACACAAACACATAGTAGGTAGAAATACTTCTGACGTTATGAATGCGTGTATGGATTCAGGGGGAGTAATTTTTTCGGTTCCTACTGAGGCTTCTTTTGTTTCATTATCTTTTTCTGTTTGAGTTTCTGCTTCTGTTTTATTACGAGCTGCATTTAATAATCTTTTACTTAAATCTCGCAATGATGCACGTGAACATGGTTCACTTGATTCTTCCGTATGAGATGCTGCACTTTTAACCTTTTTCTTTGGATATAATCTTTGTGTAACGGCAGCTACAATATCAGCTTTTTTCTTTTTAACTGTATTGTTAGTACGTGATAAATCGGGTACACTAGAAGACGATGCTATTGATGTTGTTGATAATCGTCTTTCACTACTATCACTCGATGATCTTGAAGTTGGTATACGTATTGGTATAGCACTTTTAAATACCTTTTTCTTATAAGTATTTGAAGTTCCGGTTACACTTCGATGTAATCGACTATCAAGACTTCTTTGTGATTCTAAACTACTGCTACTTGATGCCAAAGAATTTTCGGATCCTCCTGGAGATAGTGTATGATCTGTATTTGCACTATTATGTGGTATAGAATCTTGAGAGGCATATCGTCGTTGCACACGATGTAAAGCTCGTGCAGGTTTACGATATACAAGCTCACACGATGATAATGTTCTTTTAAGTTCAGTTCTCCCTGTATTAGCATGATCAACGAACATGACTGGTAATAAAATAGTACTATTGGTGCGTTCTGTAGCTTCACTCGCCTCCTCAGCCAAAGATTGAGAGCTGGAACGTGTCCCAGGAGAAACCGCCGGAGAATGCGAAGACGCACGCTGACCCATCCTGCAACCCCGCCATCATTTTACATACTGACGAGCAAATCAATTATTACTTGTCGAAAATATCAAGTTAAAGTCAAACCTTTTTTGTATGTTAAAGTTCAATTACTATAGCTTTAAATATCTATCGATTGTATATTCTCGATTATTTTTAATTTAATTTGTAAGGTTTTGACTATATATTGATATGGCTTCAACAAGCAGTAAGGTTCAAGAAGCTCTAAAAATGAAGCTTATTTTGCACATGCATGGGCACACACTTATTGATTCAAATCACTTAATTAACTATACATTCCTTAAAATTTTATGTAATACACTAAGCAAAAGAAAAAATTGTATAATCATTTTTGTAGCTATTAAAATTATTAATTATTATGATTTTTATTAACTTATTTTTAAAGAAAAATGTGTTCCCCCTTCTTTTTGTCAATGTTAAAATATTCTAAATCATGTTAGATTATTTTTTTAAAAAGCTTGAAATTGTGATTTTAACTTTAATTTGCGTTATAGACAAAAGAAAGGGAATAAAAAAATAATATATTCAAATTAAAAGCGTAGCTATATTTGTTATGTTACGATATTTAGATTAAAGTATTCGGTAAGTGGAGCATCTGACATTATAGTTGGTGCTTCGGGCATATAAATTGCGTTGAAACTGTGCCAAAGTCAGCGCAGACAGCACGTAAATAGCAGGTATCAAATAAGAAAGGACTCAAAATTTGAATCAATTCAATAACTTCGTAATTTTTAATTGATTTCACAGTTGTGCGGCACTGAATTTGAATTATTTGCTTATAGCTTATATAAACGTAATAACAAAGTAAAATTAAGCTCCGTTTTCACGCAAACAAAACCAAATATATCTGCTATATACTTAATATTTCACTATAATATTAAAATATACGTAAATAATTATATTAATTTATAAATAACGAAAAGGTGAATTGAAAAATTAAAACTTTAAAGAAAAGTCTTCATAGAATTAATTTTACTATTGAAATATTTTAATTAAGAAAAAATTATATTTTTTTCCGTCTTGTCTATTCATGAGCAAAATGTGAGGTACGTCGTATAAACGCTGCTTAAAAATAGCTCAAGTTGTCTCCACAAATAGAATGACGTCGTAGGGTAAGAGTGTTTATATTGTACATGCATGCACTATAAGCATAGAGATGAAATTTTACAATAATTTAAAAATTACTTACTGTGTGTGATGTGAAGAAGTTGAAGTTGAAGCAGAGCGAACGCTTTGCGTCGCGTTTGATTCCTGAAACAAAACCGTGTAGAGGTGAATTATAAAATTTGGCGTCGCGCCATGATGCGACTAGACGCAGCGCCACATTTCTCAAGTAATACTTTTACATGCTACAGGTAGAACCAAACAATGTTGTCATTTTTTTTTTTTTTTTTCTTTTTCCTCCTTTCTTTTCAAGGTAACAAAGTGAATGATATCAATATAAGTCTTCAAGGAATTATAAATAAAGCCATATAGTAAATAACTTTTTAAAAATGATATATTACTCGTTGTTTATTTAACATGCACATTCTATGTAAATTCAATCGATAAAATTTAAACTTAATAACCTATACCAACTGATATTTTAAGTTAAACCTATATAACTTTGAAATAACGATATTTTAAAAAAGAAGAATTCTAAGTGAATTTTAAAGGAATGTACTGAATGTAGTATTAAGTGTCACACACACAAGCACTAATTAAGTAAGACATGTAATTTGAAATTTTAGTATATCTTATCATATCATAATTAAATAGATAATATACTTCTAAACAAAAATGAAAAATCGTATTTTATTCATTTAAATTTTTTTTTAAATATAGCAAGTATATTTTATTAGTTTATATACTGCATAGCGCATTTTTTGACATGTCAAAGAATTAGTGATAAGAAAGTGCAAACTGATAAGACATAGGTAGTATTTACACACCAGCTTAAATTCACTTATATTATTTAGAACGCTATTAAATACGAGCAGCTATGATGAATGATAAAAAATATTTTGTAATTTTAATTTTAACATTGCTAAAAAATAATAATAAAAATAAAAAAATAAAAAATAAAAAATAAAAATGATCTGTAAAGTTGATGACAAAATATAACAATAAATGTTATATTTATGAGTAAATATTGAAATTAACTTTAAATTACATTCATGGCAAAAATATAAAATTTTCTACGTACTAATTTATTGGTAAATGCATAAATATAAGTATTTTTATAAAATTATTAAATAAGATAATTATTATTAAATATTATTTACAAAATAAATATTGGAACTATTTTTAATTATTGAAAAAGTAATCGTCACACTATATTCATAAGTGTTTCTATGAAGTAAATTTTTTTTATAGAAATACTAAATATAATCTTACTTTTAACTGATGTGCGTACCATCTTGCAATCCATCTTCTAGTTAGAGAGTCCCCACGTCCGTCACTTAACCCACCGTGTTTTAATGTTCCATTCTGAGAAATAGTTATTATTTTGAGCAATTATTAATTAAAGCATTTTAATTTTATAATAGTTATTATTTTTAATCATGATATACTTACCCCTTGTAATGCAGCGAGAACAGCTCTCAGTCTGTTGACCTCAGCTCTCAGTTCACGAATAGTTCGTGCAGCAGCTTCCTCGGGCATCCCTGTATTTACAACAGGCTGGTTCACGATACGTTTGGCGCGTTGAGCGTAACGAAGTGTATTCACGGTTTCACTGTAGCATCCACTAGACGGCGAAACAGCTGTCAAGAGGGTAAAAAAAAAAAAAAAAAAAAAAAAAGTTAATTTTCTCTGCACATGATTAAAAATAGCTGGTAATTTTCTAATTCTATGAGAAAAATCAGTCACATTATCTCTCATAAATGTGAGGCTCTCACAAATGCTCTTATTCAAGATTCATATCAAATATATAATAAATACATACTATAGTACTTACTTGCAATCATAAATGTTTTTGCATTTCCCCCGAGAGAATCTCTAAGCAACCAGGTGAGCACCGAGTCACGATACGGTACGTAAACATGGGCGTGACTGCAACGTCGCGGAGGTGTAAAGTGACAGCAACGTGGACGTTCCGCTATTTTTAAAAACATTTTTGAAAATAATGCATAATTTTGTTTATAGCCCCTGTAAAGTAGGCAACAAGTATGGTATATCTGTTGCACTGGTTGCATAGTCACAACTTTCTGCAGGCGCACAGTAATGGCGGCAGGGCGGCAGCGCAACGCGTGACAATTTCATACTCCGTTGCAAGCAGATTTGAATATTTAAAAATTACTGTTTCTAGTGACATTTGCTACGTATAGTAACAGTTAGAGTGAAAATAGTTTTTCTATGATGAACTAATAATTGCTTGTCCTGATTGTAAATTTAGCATCATAAAGTAAGAAAAGTAACTGACCTAGAGCTGAAATAACGTTGCCTAGAGTGACAAGCGACTTGTTGATGTTGGCTCCTTCTTCGCGACGCTCGCGGCTGCTGAACTCTGCTCTCTCACTACCTGCAAGGTCAACAAGGTGAGCTCTACCCTGAGGACAACTGATGGTGAAGACTGCGTGGCTGCGGCTGGAGCGAGCGTGTTCCCCGGAACGTGCCGTACAACGACGTGCGTTTCCTTCAGCCAGCAAGGACATTAGCGTCTCCGCGTCGCCAACTTCGTGCACACTCAGATCTGGAAAAGGAAAATAATACACTTTCTTTTAAAAGCCTCTCTTTTTTTTCTTTTTACTTAAAGCCTTTTTTTTTTTTTTTTTTTTTTTTTTTTTTTAAACATGATGATGCCAAATTGACACAGAAAGCTTATTTTATATTTAAGTATAATTTTAAGTTTATTGTAATGGAACAACATTTCATTATGTTACAATTATCTTTTGAAAGAAAATACATAATACATAATAATTGAATATGGGTATTGAGTGTTTTTAATCGATAGGTTTGGAAATACAATAATACAATTGTTTTTTTTTTTTTTTTTAGTAAAGCTTTAAAATGTCAGTTTGTTATTACTATGTAAAAAGTTTGAAAATGATTTTATATGAAACTTTTTACTTGTTTAGAAATACTAAAAATAATTTAATGCGTTAAGTTTAATACTAGTGAGAAAAACATGACAACTTAGACAGTTAAGATTGTTAAGATACTTAAATTAATATTCTATTAACTGACAAACTGACTTGAATTTGTCAGAAAATTGTTTATACGTAGTCGTAGTAGACAGACATTTGGTAGATTAAAAAAAGTTTATACACGATGCAGAAAGTAATACACAATACAAGTAGGATACAAAAATAATTTTCAAATCTTGAGAAACTGAAATAAAAAATAATAATAACGAAGGATAAAAATTGATAGAATGTTACTTTTTCATGATCTTTATATGTTGCATGTTTATTTGATATTTCTTAGAAAAATCAAATTTATGAGTGGTGAAAACATAAAAATAACATTCTAAATTTATGTTTCATCTATTTTTATGCAGTTTATAATAGAAAATATCTCATAATATATCAGCAGAATTGAAACACGTGAGAAACATTTCTCTTTACCTTGTGCATTGATAAATTGTAATGATTAGAAATGCAGTGTATTCCGTGTGGTTCAATGACCTCAAATCAAAGGCAATCGAAGAGAAAATAATTATTTATGTTATTTCGAATATTTCTCCTCACGCATGCAAACTATACGAAACGCTATATAGATTTGATTTTATTCAATTTACCATGTCTGATATTTCTTACATTAATAATGCAGTAAGTTTTTGGAAATATGCAAACTCGTTTACTAATTTTTTCGTTCGTAAAATGTGCATCGGCTATGTTAATTCTATTTAAAACAAGTTCTTGTCTTGTATATCATATGTATATTAAAATTGTAAATAAATTAAGAAACACACTTTGAATTTAATTTAGTTTAGTAAAACTTTAAGTTATTATCTATACCAGTGAGAAATATTGTAACTTTATTATAAAGGATATCTTTAGAATTTACATTTTCTTATAAATAATAACTTACATGTTGACTATATGGTTTAAGTATGAGTTTCCCAACCGTCTTCTAAAAAAATAATATTAAAAAAGGTGAGAAACTATAAGCTATTGGCCGAGAAGAATAATTTTACTTAAAATTTTCATGTTAAAAATATAAAATTCTTATGTTTACAAGAAAAACAATAAAATAGCTAATATTAACTTAACCTGAAATAAATTTCTACGAAAAAATAAAAAAACATTTATTGAAAATTAAAACTAAACAAAAAATATTACGCTGGAGATAAAATGCTAGCAATGCTTACTTACCCTGTACGTAAGGTCCAGTTTGTGGATGCTCCCGTACCCTGAGAGGAGGTGCATGGGCTGTAAGGAGGTCCCTGACACGTTCCTTGTGGATCTCGAGGAAACTGTTGGCACACGCAGCAAAACAAGAGGTCAGCATATGGGGAGCGCACGGACTGGCACGGCACAGCGCACTGCATACCCACGAGGGGGCAAGTAGTAACAACGGACAGCATCTCTAAACTTTCATTCTATTTTCTTAACTCTCTCCAAAAAAAAGAAGAAAAAATCACCCTCTTATTTGTATATACTTAAGTGCGTGACACAATACAACTATATATTTTTATATAAATATACTTGAAAATAAACTGAATTCTCTAACAACTTTAACAAAAACTAACTTTAGTTTAGTTTCTTTCTTTTCTTTTCTTTTCTTTCTTTTTTTTTTTTTAATTTTTTTCCTTGTGTATAATGGTTCTTTCGTGATGTAAAACCATGACATTTTGCCATATAAGCAAAAAACTAGTAAAGATAAAATTACAAACTTGACTATAATGTAATAAAACTTACTTGCTTTATATCAGATACTTTAATACATATATTTTAATTATGTGAGAACATTTCATAGAGTTTTAATTAAATTATTACAATTTTGACTATTTTGTTACAATAGCGTGATTATTTTTCTCTTATGAAAGCTCATATCTAATAATTAAGAGTTTCATTAATTTGAAATGAACTTTTGTGAAGAAAAATTTTTATATAATAAAATTGAAAACATAACTGCGACTTCATGTTATATTTTTCTTTATGCTTATAAAATCATTGCATGATCTTCATCAATATTTTAAATAAACTATTAACAATTATTTTCATGACCTTTTTAAAATTTAAAATAATAATAATGACAAGATTTTAATAATTATAAATAATCTAATTATATAGACCTTTGTCTTCTAATAAGTATGAGTTATATTAATAGTAAATGTTTAATGATAATTTAAAGGTACTTCAGCACTACTTCTTTCTTTATTGACTGTCGAAGTAATTACTCTAAAAAATTATTGCTTATTCGCATGCAAAGTATTTTCTTGGGAAATATTATTATTGCTAAATAATTCATAAATACCGCAATATTATTTCAAATTTGTTTATAAAGTTGCTTGTTTGTTTTTTTAACAATAATTCCAGGTCAAACTTTATATTTCGCATATTGATTGCTGTTAATTTACAAGGAAAAAGACAAAGTATGATATTCGTGCAAGACATATAAAAGTTACAACAATCTAAATTATAACTCTGACATGTTTTTGTGGTGAGATAAATACTTTGTTTAAGGAATAAAACAAATATTGTAATAATGGGAACCATAACTTATATAGGGTGTTTGCATTCATATAAAAGTTGATGCCATATGTGAGCACTAAATAACATGGACCAGTATGAAAAAATTACACAGTTTCCCAGTTTAAAAATACTTAGTGAAATTTTTGAGAGCACTTATTCTGTTAACAGGTTGAATTAGGGTTAAAAAAATATAAAACTAATTTTCTAAAGAAAATAGTCAAAAACGACGTTTGTACTATGCTGCTGAGTAATGTTATTCATTGCTCCAGTATGGCATCGAAGTGCATTCAGTATGACGTCATGCGCATACACCGCCTATTAAATACTACGTCAGGGATTTTAATTCCTGTTTCCTCTCATTTATAATCTTTTCGATGATAAAATTAAAATAATATTTTGAAATAATATTGTTCGTGTATATTATGTTTGTCCCTCTTCTACTATCTTAATAATAATAATAATAATAATATAAGACAAACAGTTTTATTATTTTCCTGATTTTGATTATACGCACGCATGAAGTTGCTGCTATTAAAAAAGTAAATATTTAGAACTTACATACATGTTGTATAGTAAAAAGTAAAAAATAAACATTAAATTTAATGCTGCATTTTTTTTTCTGAAACTATATAGCTTTATAGGAAAAGAATGAAGAAGAAAAAAATCAAAAATATTTTGTTAAGGTGCTTATAACAGAATACAACACATTTGAAAAATTGATTTTTTTTCCTTCAGATTTTTAGATATAAAAATTTATAACACCAAAATTCACGGTACCGAGTGTTACAGCCAATATATTACACAATATTTCAACGTGTTTTTCTGTAAACCATATTTTACAATATAATAATATTTTTTGAAATGATAAGAATTTCATTACATAAAAAATATTCAAATGTTTATCAATGTGATAATTGAGAAAAGATAAAAACTCATTTTTTTACAAACTGCTTATGAAAATTAAAATTATTGCTCATAACTCATAACTGACTTCAAATGATCATTGAGAAATTTATAAGAAAATAGTTTTTTTTTAATTGTAGTTTTACGAGGCGGCATACATACTAAATAGACAAGATTTTTAGATTTTCTTTTTATCTTTGCATGTACGTTTTTTTTTTTTTTTTTTTTTTTTAGTGCAATGGTTATTTCACTTTTAATCATAAAATTATAGTTTGTGCATCGAACGCAATACATGTCTCAGAACCAAAAAAAAAAAAGTATTATACCTCATATTCATATATTCTCTATTATTGTTGATTCCATAATATCCTTACAATCTACTTGCTATTTGTACTTAATAATATAGTAACAATTAAATTTGATTGCGTAAATTGTAACAATGTGGTGTTTCCAACAATTTACACAGACAATTTTTCAAATGTGTTGTATTCTGTTATAAGCACCTTAACAAAATATTTTTGATTTTTTTCTTCTTCATTCTTTTCCTATAAAGCTATATAGTTTCAGAAAAAAAAAATGCAGCATTAAATTTAATGTTTATTTTTTACTTTTTACTATACAACATGTATGTAAGTTCTAAATATTTACTTTTTTAATGGCAGCAACTTCATGCGTGCGTATAATCAAAATCAGGAAAATAATAAAACTGTTTGTCTTATATTATTATTATTATTATTAAGATAGTAGAAGAGGGACAAACATAATATACACGAACAATATTATTTCAAAATATTATTTTAATTTTATCATCGAAAAGATTATAAATGAGAGGAAACAGGAATTAAAATCCCTGACGTAGTATTTAATAGGCGGTGTATGCGCATGACGTCATACTGAATGCACTTCGATGCCATACTGGAGCAATGAATAACATTACTCAGCAGCATAGTACAAACGTCGTTTTTGACTATTTTCTTTAGAAAATTAGTTTTATATTTTTTTAACCCTAATTCAACCTGTTAACAGAATAAGTGCTCTCAAAAATTTCACTAAGTATTTTTAAACTGGGAAACTGTGTAATTTTTTCATACTGGTCCATGTTATTTAGTGCTCACATATGGCATCAACTTTTATATGAATGCAAACACCCTATATAAGTTATGGTTCCCATTATTACAATATTTGTTTTATTCCTTAAACAAAGTATTTATCTCACAATCTCTTGAGGTGACCATTATTAACAGAGTTAATAAACTTATATAACAAATATTCTCCTATAAAGATATTTTATTTTTGTTATTTCATGTATGAAAAACAAATCATTCGTATTTTGGTTTACAGATTATAATAAAAAAAAAGAAAAGAAAATAGAAGAATATTAAGGAATATCATTACTTTTTAATGATTTAGAATACTCTCAATAGTTTTTAATGGAATCAAAGGCGGTCTATTATCTATATTTGAAAACAAATTATCTATTTGAAAAATAACTAATATAATGATCTGTAAATAAAATAATAAATATTATTATTCTATACATATACGAATGTAATTATTATTACATTATTATATGAATGTATTATATGAATGACTAAAAATTAACATTGCTTACTTGAAAACTAATCTAACTGTATTATTTTTATAAATTATAATAATAAAAGCGGCTATATGTTAGGAAAAAAAAGAAGAAGAGAAGAAGAAGAATCACGGTTGAAGAACTCAAATGTAGAATAAAAGATAGTAATGAAAATATTGGTAAAACGCACTGGTTCAAAGGAAAATCACATTGGAAAAACAGTTGAATTATTTCTCACAATTCAAATAATGATGAAATCGAGATCAAACTTATACAAAACACACCTCTATGACGTGACACAATATAAGAGGGCCACTCAAGCACAGGATGATATACACTCACTCACTCACTCGTATAAGTCTAGTGGTATACTGGTGCTAGCTCTCACGGTGGTGAGTTTGCGTGGACCTCCGCTTTATACTAACTCGCGAGAATCACTATGCTATACTAGCTCTCTATGGCCGATTTAACTTGGAAAATACATCAGGCAAGAGACGCTTATGGTTGGTACCCTCGGCGCCAAGGGAAACATGCACACTACCTTATGTTTACAACCCCCCGCCCTCAACATTCATCCGCACTAACCAATATCGATAACTATTATATTTAATAAATATTATAATTTTAATATTTATGGTTATAATTTTATTACATATATTATATAAAAAAATTTATAATGTAATATTGAAATAATATTTTTATAACGTTTTATAAATTGAATTGAAAAGATGGTTAAAGTAGCTTCCATTAATAATATAACGAGAGAGAGAGAGAGAGAGAGAGAGAGAGAGAGAGAGAGAGAGAGAGAGAGAGAGAGAGAGAGAGAGAGAGAGAGAGAGAGAGAGAATTTTGGATTATCTAGTTGCGATGAATCGAATAACAAGAACTTTTACATCGATCAGAAGAATATGTCACATAAATAATACATAAAAAATACAATCTTGGGAAAGTATATAAAAGCCACGATCTGAAAAAATTATTTCAATAAACTTCATGTCATTCCAATCATTGGCTCTATCTAAATTATTGGAATGTCAGAATCAATGTTTTATTTTACTGGTAAAATGGAAACCTGTCCTACGAGGTGACAAAATTATTCAAATTTATAGTAGAAATAAAAACACACGTTCAACCTTAATAATGTTATGTAAAATATAAGACGTAGAAATTTATCAAGGTTTTATCTATAAGAAAATATCAATCTAATGAGATTTTTATAATATATTTATTGAATAAGGATAGATACATCGACCAACGGTTTGCTTTGCATGGTGTCAATGTCGATTATTTTAGCACGCTAGCATCTCACACGTTTCATAAAAGTTGAAGAACATATATAACAACTTTTGTTCTAGACAACTTGTCTGTGTCTTTCTATATTACCCACAAGTTTCTGTACTTTTGTGTGACTCAGTAAAAGTAAAAAAAAAAAAAAAAAAAAAAAAACTTGGTTAAAAACTTTTTGAAACTTGAAATTATATTCTGAATATTATATTTTTGTTATTTGTACTTTTAAACAGACAACAGACGTTGTAAAAGTACTTGCATGATTGATGGTACATTTTGTAATATATTTGCGAAGCACTATATGTAGAAGAATATATATATTTGTAAAAACTAAACTATACCGTATGTCGTTTCCCTGCAAATTATATTTGATTCCGTTAAAAATGTATTTGTTGTTTTTATACTTAAAGATTTAATTATGTTCTGCTCTATTATGCAAATTTAAGTAAAAATTTTAAGTCTTGATACTTTTTCTTACTACGAAAAACGTTTGCATTGTTTTTACTTGGCCGTGTAACTTTCAATTAACGACCTATCGACAAATAAAGGAATGACTGTTTTGAGGCCACCTATAAGCAAATTCGCTCACATCTGCTTCCGTTTCGACGTATTGCGCATGCGTAGTAAGTAGAAACGGGAGCGGATGTGACCGAAATCGCTTAAATTTCGGCCTCAAAACAGTTGTTTTTTTAAAAGTCGATCCTCGTTCAACTAAAAAGGTGCCACGGGTCACGCTTTAAAACATGCAGAATCTAAAAAATAAATAAACAAGAATATATTTTGCTTACCACACAGCGACGCGAATGTCAACTGGTACATTTTGGTCTGGAGAAGCTTGTGCAGCAGCGTGATTGAGACGTGAAAACAATGCCTGGCAAATGCGCGGTGTCAATCCGGGTTGACCCTGTAACAACAGATCTCAAAATCAGCTATCAATTTTGTAGACTTACACAAGTAACAACAATATTAGAAATACAACGATATTTGATGCTAAAACAAACAATGGGCTATTAAAGTTTGTATGGGCCTTATCTCGCATATTGATTGGCAATAATAAAAATTATGATATATATTATAAAGTATTGATATGTTGATTAATATCAAGACAAATTGAGAAGGAATACATTAATTTATAAGACATAAAAAAGCAATAGATATCTGTAAATAATAATAATAAATGCTTTAAAAAATGTTTTGCATTTTACTATTTATATGAATTTTTAATTTTACCATTCTTTATGATCCTATAATAAAAATATAAAATTTTGTAAAGTTTGGAATAAAAATAGAGAATAATACACACAATTTAATTTTTTTATTGTACTTATTATTATTGTTGTTACTTTTATAATGTGTATAAAGAATGTTTGTGATATTTCTGCAAAAGTTACATTTTTTTTTAGTTATCACAGAATAAAGTTTTGCAGTTCCACGGTTTTACAGTTTCACAGTTCACAATTTTACAAAAGAAGGAAGAAGAGAGAGAGAGAGAGAGAGAGAGAGAGAGAGAGAGAGAGAGAGAGAGAGAGAGAGAGAGAGAGAGAGAAACGATAATAAGCTGAAGAATGAAGAGCATCATAAAAAAAACTGTTCTTATATACGGAATAAATGTTTATAGTTTGTTAAAAATGTTGCAATTTTTATTAAAGATTTTAATACAACAAAATTTATTTACTTGTGGCAAAAGATTAAATCATTGCAAATCATTGTCATTATACAGTATCCCAAATTGTATAATTTTATTTTGTACACTACATTTAAATCATTTATATACAAAATATATTTTCTTTTTAGGAATAAATCATATATAGTTATATAAATCAGGCAAATTATGAATGATATAAAAAATAATAGGGAAACCCTAAATGTTTATTAATCTCAATTCATTCGTGTGGTATTATTTTGTTTAACAAAACATAAAAAGTCTTTATTTTTACATTTTAATATAGGAAAATAAATGTTTGTTTTGCGTGATGAAGAAAAGTATTGCAGTCTTTTAAAAAGCAATTACAAAAAAATATGTAGGACAAACATAAGCAATTATATTTAGAATTTTTACTGTTTACATTTTGTTTTAATAGTATACGTATACAGTATAGGTAAAGAATAAAAATAATGCTAAAATTTGAACTCTTTAATATATATATATATTAATGTACGTTTTAATTTTGTCTTTGCGCATGCATAGCCAATTAGGCTCCCTCGTACTATATTATTCGACAAATAGAAGTTAACATATTTCATTTTTGGTTCACGTATCATTCTTGATATCGATATTTTATGTAACTCAAATTGGCCAATCTGTATAACGATGAATGTGATTAATTATACTTCTAATTAAGTGTAAATGTTGTTTTATAATATAAACGATACGTGATGAAATGATCAAGCATAACAATAATGTTCATTACAAAAAATTAACCTACAGTATTTATTTGAAAATGAGCATTCAAGAGAGAGAGAGAGAGAGAGAGAGAGAGAGAGAGAGAGAGAGAGAGAGAGAGAGAGAGAATTGTCATACGTAATTTTAAAGAAAGTTTTGATGGTTTATATATGATTGTTGAGCTATACAACAGTATTATAACTTGCATGTTTCCTACACACACAATTTTATTTTTAAGTGTGTCACTAAAATTGGAAATGATACTGCAATTCTCATGCACGCAAACAGAAAACAAAATTTAAAGTTTTAATTCAACAACAAATTTTCAGAAATTTTACATCAAAATAAAAACATAAAAGTAAACTGGGTTCTTAAAACTAAGATTTATAGTTTTCTAAATACATCATTATTATGATTATATAGGAATCTATGTATATATTATGTAATATAAAAAGTTTACATCTTATCATAAAGAAAAATTTATTAAGAATTATAGAAAAAAAATCGTATGACGGTGCTATGTTTTTATCACTATAGTTAATTTAACAATAAAATAGTTTATAAATTTTAAAAATCAAATCCTTGCATCAATCAATCCTTTTTAAATCGGTTAATTGGAGCATAGAAAAATGAGATTATATAGAATATCCACACTAATTTTGAGTACAGTACCTGACGCCCCATCATCGTGAAGGTTTTCCCCGAGCCACTCTGGCCATATGCAAGTACACAGGCATTATAGCCACTCGCAAGGGCATCCAGAACACGGTGACCAACCTCGTTGAACAACTGAAATCAGTAAAATTATTGTAAGTTTAAACAGCTCATTGCCTCTATAATAAACATCAATCTGTCTTCAGTGCGTTTCAAAATTTTGTATACTAAAAAAAATAAAGTTGTCAAACAAAAATTATTAAGCTAATTTAAGATATTCAACAAGTTATCCATAACTAAAAAAAAGGTGTTAAAATGCCAAATTAGTGTTTTAAATTTAAAAAAAAAATTGAAATATCATAGCGTGTTTTATAAATAGAAATTTATAAGTTTATTTTCATTTCGTATTCAGCGCAATACTACTGCATAATATTGCAAATTACGATTATACACATCAACAATTATGATGAACTATTGACAGTTGCATTTATTGAGAACGTGGGTGCAAGCAGCTGAGAGAAAATCATATGGGTCAGCAGTACAGGACGATGTAGTGGGTGAATGATTTGCGTGCCATGACGAGTACACGCGCTTATGATACACGGCATTTTACAACCTATACCCTCTCTTATATAAATATAACAAGCACGCAAAGTGTCCCCCTGAGAGACTTCAAGCACCTTTTTTTTTTCCATGTCATAAAGGAAGTGAAAAGAAAAGTTTATGCATTTTCAGAATTATATCACATGTAACATTTTACGTTAAATTCCTTTGTGATGTTTTACAACATTATCAAGTGTTTGTTTATAATATAGGCTCTCCTTTGTGTGACTTTTATTTTATGATGTCAACGTTTTTATTTATGTATAACTTATTTAGAATTTTTTTAATGAATGAATGAATGAATGAATGCATGAATGCATGAATGAATGAATGAATGAATGAATGAATGAATGAATGAATGAATGAATGAATGAATGAATGAATGAATGAATGAATGAATGAATGAATGAATGAATGAATGAATGAATGAATGAATGAATGAATGAATGAATGAATGAATGAATGAATGAATGAATGAATGAATGAATGAATGAATGAATGAATAAACTGAGAAGAAATTTTCAAATATAGGTCTCAGTTTTTGAATCATGTAAAATTTATATTTATGCACTTACTAAACTAAATTATAAGAAACTTTATTTTCTATTATTTGAGAATGAAAATATTTCAAGTATTTTTTTTTTTTTTCATTGAACAATATAAGAACATGTTGCTTTGACAGATATTTTGACGTGGATTTCAATGTTATTATTTTTATTAAAGTGTTGTAAGCTCTCACGTTATATGCGTGATACACAACAAGCAAAGATAAAACAATATCATAAAAAAAACATATTTTGAGAACAGCCTGAGACTTTTTCATCACATTATCATATACATTTCTCCACGACAAATGTCTTGACTGCACATAAAATAGAAGCAACAATATTGAAAGTTGATATGATTATCAAATAATATAGAGGTTTAATTTTGTTAAGAAACGTAGCCACAAAAAGTTAAAGTTTATCGATCTGCAACAGCGATCAGTCTTGCGTGCAACTATTACATAATATTCTATTCTTCGTGCCAGCACAAACTTTTACATTCTTTGACTACGTATTGATAAATGGCAGGATTATATCTCGATATTTTAATTAATCGATTTTAAATAACAAATAAATGCAAATAAAACTATAATTTTTTAATTAAAAAATTAGGTATGTACTTATTAATTAATTAATATAGAAATGTTTGTTCATATATAATAAAAACAAAAAGAGGCCTCCATAAGAAAGTTGTATAGGCTTAACTCTATAATAAAAAATATTTTTAAATATTCTACATATTTCCAGTTGCAAAAATATTCCCATAAGCATACACTTATTTACAAATAAATATAATACACACGTAAAAAAAAAAAAAAAATTATTCGCACTTGTATTCAGCGGTTACGTCGTTTTTATAAAAAGTAAAATACACATCACGAAAGCCTATAATGGTATTTATAAAGTTATTATAATTATAATAATAAAAAAAATCAGTGGAGTTTCAATTATATCGTTAAGGTGGCATTTATTGATTTTAATTGTATATTTAAAATAAATTAAAAATTAACTGTTTTCATAGAAACTATGTTTTTTATTTGCACCGTAAAAAAATGTAATTGCAGATGCTTGATTTTCTTAATTTTATTTATTCAATTAAATATATAATTATAAAATAAATGTAGAATATCCAGTTCATATAACTTTTTAAAGTTAAAAACAAAATAAAATATTATTGAAATTTACTTTTTAAAAATCTTAAAATGCTAGCATAGAAGAGCCATCTTTTATCAAATGCCAGGAACTATTACATTTTTCTTCCCCAAAAAAATATGGTATAATATGTTTGCTTTTCAAACAAAACTATTAAAAGAGTTCGTATAGACTTTTTTTACTTCAATTTTAATTTTTTACTTCTCTTAATTTTACACTATTGGTTAGCACTAAAGACCCTTAGTTAGCACTATTAATACTACGATGAGCTTTCCTTTAAAATAAAACAAACTTCAAAAATGTCAAATTTATGATTTATAATTTTACGATTATATTATATCTTATCTTTATGCCAAAAGGAAAAAATATTCTGCAATTTATATAGAAATTTGCATGATTTTGATTTTCAGCTCCATGATTTTTTTAATAGATATTTGTATTGCAAAAATTTTACACTGAAATTACACCTATACACGATATTGGAACTCTGCACTATATATACTGTAATAAATATATATTTAAAGAAGTTATATATCTATTTCCCAAATTTTTTGCCCCAGTTGAATTGTGGGTCTATATGGGAAAAGTAAGAGACATTAAATGTGTATGCATGAGGGTTTCATCTCTTATATTTTGAAAAAAAAAAATGATTTTAATATACGCAATTAAGCCTATATATTATTTTATTAATGAAATTGCAAAAACGCAATTACGTTACAAAAATAATGAATAACCTGAATAAGTTGAATTCAATAACAAAAAGTTAGTGCTTATTATGCAATAAATATTTAAATTTTGACTGAAAAAACTCACGGCATCTTGAGGTGTGAATATATCATAGCAGGTATCAAAACTGAAGTGTCGAGTTCTTTCCCTGCTATCTCCTTCAGCAAACTCAGGCACCTGAAAATACAACAAAATAATAATAACAATCAATGATTTCATATACTACTTTTATTTACTATATATCGTAAAACCATATATATCTAAATGACATTTCTTAGGTCAAAAATTAAGAAGAAACAAAAATGAGGAAGACTAATTATATTATATATATATATATATATATATATATATATATATATATATATATATATATATATATATATATATATATATATATATATATATATATATTATATGAGTATTTTTATTTTATATTCTGAAATAGGACATATTCATGACTTGATTTATATGTGAATTTCTCATTTTTGAGTTCACTGTATTTGTAATTAATTTTTGAAAATCGAAAAAATGACGTCATGCAACTTATGCATATGGGCATACAAAAGTTAATGCCCGAGACGTCATTTCACGACTTTCAAAAATTAATTAAAAATACTAAATGAAATTAGAAATTCGCTTATCTATATCGATTAAAGACAATGTCCTTTCTTTTAGAATATGCAATAAAATTACCCACTAAATTTTGTTAGTATTCCTCATTCATGATGGCATGGTGATAATTTACCTTGAGGTTGGTCACCGCGATGACTCCCCGCTCTTGGTCCACATGAACCACCTGTGCTTCTCCAGCCTCCAGTTCTCTGTACAATCACCAAACAGAAAGCATTTTAGTGACGTCATATATACCGTGCAAAATTATAAATAAAGCCAGGATGTTTATATAATACATATCTAGACTGTTCGAGACGATCTATTTAGATTTTAATATATAATACACACACGCATATATTTGTAGATGTTAATGAAATCTGCAAATTAACAAAAAATCCCAAATTTCTTTTAGATTCAGATCTACAGTATACGTATGTGTTATATAAGCTGCTTGCTAGTGAGTGTTTCAAAATTTTACACTAATTATTGGAGTTACTAAAACTTTTAAAGCATTATTCTCAAGATTTGAAGTTTGGGACACTTTAAAAACACGCATATGGGTGAGGACTGATAAATTTTACGATGTTTTTATACAGCCAAATAGAGCGTAGCTTAGCATGACTAGTATCAATTAATTAACATATATCCAAAAGTTTTAGCCAACATACAAATCCAAAACACAACTCCGTGTGTGTAGTGTGTGGCTTGGTCTGCAAAGTCGTGAAACCTAACTTAATTATTTTATTGATATTTCCGACACCTCTGTTAATTCAGTTGAACATTTTACTTAAGTTTATAATAATTGTATTTGAAAAGAGAAAACATTTATATACACAAATAATTTTGTTTATATATCATATACTGTAGAAAGGCAACTCTGTGATGATTTTATTAATTTAATAAAATACTAACCTGTACAGAGAGAGAGAGAGAGAGAGAGAGAGAGAGAGAGAGAGAGAGAGAGAGAGAGAGAGAGAGAGAGATGAGATGCGATGAGATGGGATGAGAGATGAGATGTTATCATATTTTAATAAATAATAGTCTTTATTGTTCCATCAAATAATTAGCAGCAGATGAATTATACGCATGTATAATATATTAAAAGTTATTTAACCAAAGGTACAGTCCCGGACAATGAGTCTTATCAACTGAACCGGAAATAAATGACACTTTATGAAATAATCAGAATAAACAAACATTTAAAATAATACCAAATGATAAGTTTATAATAAAATGAATATTCCTTATATTAAAATGAATTTTATTGTTATAAATATAAAGAAATATTTAAATAATTAAAAGCTTTTCAAGGCAAGGCTTAAAAACTCGACAGAGACGTTGGAGATGACTGCGCCTGCAAAAAGTGTATGGTATACACCCCGCATAACGCATATAGCTTACGTGTTAAAAAAATCAAGCAATATGAAATTTGTATCATATAATATAATTTCAAAAAGATTTCAGTAAAATTGAAAACCCAGGCCTGTTCGAATAAATTGAAATAAAATGAACAGAATAATATTGCTAAATTTTTTTTTCTCTATCTCTCTCTTTCTTTCTTTTTATTGTTCAAAATCCACAGCGCATTTTATTCTGCAAACTGCAAAGATTAATTAAAGAATTAAGAAAATCTATAATTTTTCGTGTTAAGAGAAGTAAAGTTGAGGTGTGCAAGCTATGTGTAAAAGGTAAAGTTTTTAGTAATTAGTCGAGTCAGGTAGAACGAGCACACATCACGTGCCGCATGTGATTGATTGATGTGCAGTGTTTGGGCCAAAAATACACCACACAACCCCTCAATAACCCCTAGCTTCTCTCTCTTCAGATCTGCGCGCGGGTGCATATGTTTCC
Organism: Ecdyonurus torrentis; assembly: GCA_949318235.1. Classification (NCBI taxonomy): domain Eukaryota; kingdom Metazoa; phylum Arthropoda; class Insecta; order Ephemeroptera; family Heptageniidae; genus Ecdyonurus; species Ecdyonurus torrentis. The sequence goes on along the minus strand of OX439129.1, from coordinate 37,697,765 downwards.
GGCATCGAATGCAATGCCATGTGCGACCGCTCGCGACAGCCCTTCAAAGACGCATATGTAGAGAAGCCATGCCTCTAGGTTTATTTTTATACTTTTTTTTGTCTTGAAATCGTGAAACGCAGGATTATTAGTCACATGATTATAATTAAGAGAGTAGAGTAGTTTATATTATAATGCCGGCAGTATGACTGAAAAGCATGTAGATTTTATTTTACGCGGATCTGTCATGCTATCACATTCAGTAAATCAGATTCAATTTTTTGGTAACTGCAAAATTTAATAATCTATATAGCTTTTTTTTTTCTCTCTCTCCATCATCAACGCATAAGATTATAAATACATAATTACACCTATTTTGATTAATGTATTAAAATTGCAACATTTATAATAAGGTCTCATAACCATGCGCTGTTTCAATAGCATATATATTCGATATTGAACCTATATAGACAAATTTGATAATTATATAAGTATCAACAGTAACCAGCAGTTTGAGATAATCACTGCAGACAGTACTTAAATAATAAAATATATATCTTATTTACTATACCACACAGTAATCATCATTGCATTAAATATTCGATTGAAATGAACTTATATATATAATTAAGTATGTCTATAACACACAATACTACAAATAAAACACTGTAATTATGTAATTACTGTAATTACATGCAAATGCAATCTAAATAAGCTCATCTACATAAATATAATTGCCTAAGCATTAAGCTTGATTTCTATTCAGTTAAATTTGTACTATAGAATATTTCCTACATGATCTTCTTCTGTAATCTCATTCTTTAGATCAAAAAATAAAAAGGTTGCATCGTATAGGTCTAATCATTTACAAAAATTTGGTTCTAAATTTGTTGTTATTTATTTTTTTTTTCCCTTCTTCCCTCATCTTTCTTCTCCTATATTTATTGAGTTTTTGCATCGTATGTATTAGATTTCATGGTTATTGTAATAAATGGGCATAACTCGATCGTGCAGCGAATAGAGGCTATATATTGCAATATTAGTACTCAACAATAGACATTTCATATTTATTTTATATTATTATTTTATTATTATTAGAGAAAAAAATTGTAAATATAAAATTTTGTAAATCTTTTTTCACTGCCGTTGAAATAATAAAGCGGGGGTGATAATAAAGTAAATTTCAATTTCTATGCTGACAGGAAGTATTAATTACAATTTAAAAGTTTTTTTTTTTTTTTTTAAAGCATAATAGAAAACAGAAACAAAATTGTAATATTATATATGGACAGAAGACAGAGCGTTTAATTGAAGATATATACCTAAAAGTCTATGAGATGAGTAAAGTTTTTTCTAACTTGTAAAACCTATAAATATATAGGTAACCAATTTTCAGACTATAACTAATACGTTAACTTGCATCCGTAGTATTTCTCATTCCTCCAGTACTATATTTACCTAATTGTTTTTATTTAGTATCTTAAATACTTCCTGCCTCAGGTGTAGCTTTCATCTCATCTCCTCTAACACGTAATATTAATTATTATACATCATACGACAGAAGCCTGAGGTATGCGAGACAGCGGGGAAATAAAAATTTAATATGCGCTGCGATAAAAAGAGATACTAAAAGTGTCAACTCTTCGTATTAATAAACTTTTTTTTTTTTTTTTTTTTTTTTTTTTGTAGCAAGAATTTTTAGTATTTTACATTACAAGATGATTTGGAAGTACATACATACGTAGCACCTTGACCCGCGTTCGCTTTTGAACGGAAACTAAGCGTAAAGGAAGCTTGATACTAAATTTAGATGTGGCTCCTTTTTTTTTTTTTTTTTTTTTCTTTCTCTCTTCATATACAAGAGTCGCGCAGTTTTTATTTACCGTCTAGTCGGAGTACCATCGATATGTCTGGTCTGGAAACTATAGGTTTCAGCTCCAAAATAGTTAAAAGTTAAACTAATAATTAGAAGTTAACCTATATACTTTATCTTTCTTACTTTCTTCAGCTTTGCGTAAATAAATGGGCCAGCTGATACAGGAGTACGAATATGTACAGTATTGAAGTATATAGTTGGAGCACTTCAAATAATTTTAAAAATCACATTATTATTATCTTTTCTTTTTTACTATATATTATGATTTTTATGATATTATTAAGTTTCATTATATTTTAATAAAATCTGTGCATTAAATCGAGTTGCAATTTTCCAAACTCCACAATAAAATGAAAGTTATATAGGGGACTCAAAAATTATTATCTATAAACAACTTCCCGAAATAAAGAAAATAACGCAGCGTACAAATATTAGCAATAATAGAATGTTCTAAAAAATAAAATTATAATCTTGCAATTTTTATGACTTTTTTAATATTGAATCTAAAAAGGCGAGCTTATATGAATTTGATGGACGATCGCCGTATTGCTAGATTATGTTTCTGGCATTTTGCTAGTATAATAATAATAATACCATTTCAATTAGTATTGTAATTAAATTAGTTTGTAAAATACTAAAATGTGTTAATTAATCTCATTTTCCTGCACACCTATCCTATATATGATATATGATTATATTTTATACCAAAAATATGTTCCTGAATACATAACATTCGAAAAAGCAGACGTTGTAGTACAAAAATTGCGATGAAAACTTTAAAAAAAAAGTTAGTAAAACTAATGGTAATCTCTTAATTAATTAAACACAACGATTGGTCAACAGGGACTTTCGTATCTTACATTTGTGTATATACTTGATATTTTATTTGCTATACAATTATAAAAATATGTTTTATTGGAAGTTGGGATGAACAAATAAAATAAATTGCTAGATTTCTGTAATAGAAAATTAACAAAAAGTACTAATATTATTTGTTTTTTTTTTTAAATTACAAAAGATGCCTTTTTTCCATGGATTTTTTTTCCCAAAACTAATTTACTTTTTTGCACTCTAGCGTCGCAATTATTTTGTTTATTAATTTTTGGGGAAAATATAAGCACAAAAATTATAATAACTTTAAATTTTACATTGTCTTAAATAATCAAATTTTAAAAAATCAAGATAAATTAGATCAGTAAGAAAAAATAAAATTTATGCTACATGTGATTTTTTTTTTTAATGTAGGTAAAAAATTTATAGTATTCACGTTACCACGATGTGCACTATATACCATAATCTAAATGAATTTGCTATATATAAGTAAGAATGTTTGAGTTATAATTTTATATTTCCATGTAATATAAAACTTTCTTAGTTTCCTCGATATCATTATTTTAAATTACACTATAATGATTGTATTTATTGAGGGCTGTCACACGACACTCTCACACTTTTTACCTTTGTGCCTGAGGTCTAACACGAACTGCAACTTTGACACTGGTCATGGTCACCTTTTGTGACGAGATTTTGCGGCGAGTCGCCTAACTTGCTCCATCTTCTTACACTTTTGCTCTCTCTAGCTCTCACACTTGCACCCTGTTACTCGACACAAACGGTGTGGTGAACCTCACGTCGAGCGAGCTGCCGATCGCGCACCACGTTCTTTCTCACTCCACACCTTATTGTAGTTCTCTCGTGCGCCAGCAGAGGCACCAAAGAAAAAAAATTATGCATACACAGGAAAAATCTTTTAATTAATTAATTTAGTCATATATAATCATATGTATATTATACAAGTCATTGTATAGTTTGTTACGCTGTATAACTCACTGACGTAATAAACGTTACTATTATATAAATGGTACGTCTCGTCCCAATATCCTTTCTTAACCAAAAATTTCCACGATCATCCCGCCGATATGTTGTATAATATATTATAGTATTATAGTAAGAGATAAGAGATCATAAAATATAGAATTTAGCCAATAAGGCATCTTGATTAGGTATTTTGTACTATATTTTTATTTTTCATGTTTTAATACAAATTTAAAATTTGTAACACAGCACTTTTTTTATATAATATATGAAAAATCATTTTCGTATTGATACCTATTATACAGTAAATAATTATAAATAAATTAAATTACAGTGAAAATAGGTAAAAAAATAAGTTGCTATAAATTTAGAGTACAACTTTTAAAATTAAAACTGCATGTGCTAAAAACTAAATTACCTCATACTGTGTGTGTTGCAAATATTACATATTATTTATAATTCAAAATAAATATAGATAATAAATAAATATATATATGCTGCAATTTATTTATAATAGAGAGAAATATGGGTATCGTATATTACTATAGATTATAATATTTTATTTTCTAAGTAGCGTATGCGGGGATTATTATTTTATTTTTTAAATAGGGATTAAAGTCATATTGCACCTGCCTCATCAACTTTTTCTCTTATATACTTCTCATTTGCAGACGTCAATACAGACGTATATGAATACTGGAAACTATCAGTCAAACATCTGAAAGTGAGGATGGCTGATGGCACCCTTTGTTTTTCTTTAGAAGAACTTCTGAGGCATGTTCCAGCTCAGCGAGCTGAGGCTCCACAATCCACGTGTGTGCCGCGTGAGGAGCGGGCAGCAGACGCAGTCCACGAGCTTGCTGAACTTGAGCTGCACTGTTCAGTAGAAATTCATACATTACCAAATCCAGCGTGGTGCGAACGAACAAGGCTTCAAGAAAAAGGTGATTGCATTTTGGTATCTCATCTCAATATAATATAATATAATCATATGTAGCTAAACTAGGAAAAATATTTTTATTCTTTCTTATTTTTTCTTATTATACCTCGAATTCATTGATGTGTGTTTTATAATTGACTTTTACTTATTAATAAAATGCAATGTCAATGTGATGCTATTATACGTATGTTATTGACGTGGGTGAGCGATAAATTCATCATCGATCCAACAAAATTGATTCATTTAATAGAGCGACAGCCAAAAATTCCACTTATCATTGCGTTCTCCGCTCTCTCTCTCTCTCTCTCTCTCTCTCTCTCTCTCTCTCTCTTATTTAATCAATTCCTAATTTTTATATATTTTTTGTTTATTTTCTTTGCAATATTTATTCCTGTCGCACAAATACATCTTCCTCAATATTTAAAAATTATTATCAAAGCAAATTTTTTTTCAAAGAAAACTTTAATTTTACGAGTACGCTTAAAACATAGGCCTAGAATTTTGTTGTCATTTTAAAATAATTTTCTTGGATTAATTAAAAATTTCTAAGTCTTTTTTTTTTATCCACTAAAAAAATCCTTATTGTGTTGGCAAATAAGTGATAGTAAAAGTTTATTTATATATTATTACAGAAGTTTTTTTTCTTTTCTGTATGTCCAGTAAGCAAGATGTGATGCGCTGTTTTTGCGCTACCCCAAATGGTATAATTTTGTTGCATATTGTAAATATGCTTTGTCTTTTTATTGTAATATTTTTGGCTCAATTTATATGGCCAAGGTTCATGTAATATGGCTGAAATAGCTCTGTATGCACCTTAATAAAAGATTATTATTAATTTATTTATTATTATAATAATAAAAAAGCACTCCACTTTCTTTATAATATATAAATATAATGAGATTCTTACCAAGTACATATTATAGATCGTGAAATATTTACTAGGTTAAAAATTAATATTAATGATTATTATTTTTATTATTTGTTATGTATCATTATTATTTTTATTATTTGGTATTTATATAAATACTTACGTTACGTTACACAAAATCATTACTATTGGTGTCATATTTTGACAGATCCTAAAAAATCTGCTTGTGATCGAGAAAGAACTCGTATGAGGGATATGAACAGAGCATTTGACTTGCTTAGAGGAAAGTTGCCTATTTCCAAACCCCCAGGAAAAAAATTGTCTAAAATTGAATCCTTAAGGTGAGCAATTAAGTCATGCACTATAATACAACATTTAAATTTAAATTAATATTTTATAAAATGAAATGAATATTTAAATTGATTTTGTTATTCCATGCAGGCTTGCTATCCGCTACATTCGTCACTTGCAGGCTATCCTTGACGGAGGCAACGATCAGTCAGTAGGGGTCCCTCCACCTCATCGGCACCTAGCGTGTTGGGAGCACGAGAGTTGCCTGTACCTAGCATCCTCCGCGTCACATTCTTCTTACACCTGGGAAACTTTCCCTCAACACACCGATCTCTTTGGATGGAACGATAATACTTTCTGCTCATTTGAAGCATCGTCTTTATAAACTAACTATTTAAAGTCAATTCATTTTTTTTAACAGTACCTCTCTCTTTTATTTTATTATCATATTTTTACGAAGAGATTTATTATTATCAGATATTTTCTACTTTTTTACATTTTTATAACAAAGAAAACTTGGAATAGCCAATATAATTTACGCCATCAAAAAGAAGTGTGTATGCATTTTTTGTCATTAATTATAAAATCATGACAAAAATATTTACACCTTTTTTTAATGAATATATTCATTATTATTATATTATTATTTAATATATTAACGGAAATACGGAAAACAAATGTTTATAACCCCGGCCGTTATTTAAATATTATGCACTCGTAAAATGATCATTTTAATTATACATTCTTATTAGAGCCTGCAAACAGGCACTTTAAAAAGCATTTAAAAAAAGGAAAAAAAAAAAAAAAAAAAAAAAAGAAGAAGAAGAAGAAGAGAGGTTTTAACCCTTTTTTAAATGAATGGTAAAAAGCACTACTGAATGTATTAAGTGGTCTGAAAATTTACGTAAAAAGTCATTGTTTTTTATTGCTTCAAATATAATTATTTAGTAAAAATATTATTCATATTTGTAAAAATGTACATCCTAATTTTCACCTATGAGCTATCAGTACATTTTAGGTACCAATGTTAATTTTAATTATGCATTGAAGTATAATACGATTCTGTTCTACAGTATTGTGTGCAAAACACAAGCGCATATATAATTTCAAAACTTATTTATATGGACTATATTTTATTGATAATATAAATAATTTTTTTTTTATAAAAATTAATCTTTAGAGAATACTGTAAAAAGAAAGAAAGAAAAAAAAAGAATAAAAACTGAGAATAAAACAGAAAATTTACTCATAATTTGTGCCAAATATATAGCAAATTTAAGGATTTTAGATTATATTATAAAATGACATAAATATTTTGGTCATTCTTGTATCAAAAATTTCAAATTTAGTTCATAAAAAATAAATAAATTTTGTATCTGAAATAAAATAAGAAGTAAATATAATAGCTGCTCTGCGACCCAAATTATTATGCAATTAATATAAATAATACACATACTTTACATAAACTTTAATTATTACTGAACTTGTGTCAATATGCAAAAATTTACCAATTTTGTGTCCTTTAAGTCAATTTAAATTAATAAAAAAAATATGCAATTTTGCTTAGAATAGTAGGGGGAGGAGGTCTTAAAAGTAATTTTTCCCCTGAGAGTAAAATTTGACAGGCTGAATACTTGAAGATGGTTAATTAGGAAATATATAGGCCTCTATTATACAAAAAATATATGATATTGACATTATAAAATACATTTATTGAATTCACAAGTTATGATAATAATAATGTCACAATGTCTGTTTCTATATAGTAAATTAAAATCACATAACAGAAGTGATAAAATAAATAAATGTCATGGGGTTAAAAAGAACAATACAAACCATAAAAACAAGATAAGTTACAATATATTACAACTATGATATATAGGAATAGGATGAACACTACCTGAAACTTTATTGGAGTGCATGGAAAAGAATTATTAATAATGAGATTTTTTCTAATGTATACAGTAAACATATAAATTAATATAGAGATCACAGAGGCTTTTATTTCAGATAGGATTATCTTAATTTAGCTGAAGTATTTCCATTAGCATTGTGTCTTATTATATATGAAAAGAGAGCACTGTGAACTTTTTTTTTTATGTGTAAATTAATGGTTCGAGATGATAGGAAGAGCAGGTATCCTAAATGTAATTCCTTCTACTACAAGACCTTGTCCTGGAGTCTGGTCATTAGGAAGACTGGAAATAAGGCTCTGCAACAATAGTAATATTTTGGAAATAAACATTATAAAACAACTGTATCAAATTTTTTTTTTTTTTTTTTTTTTTTTTGTATTCAATAAGTGTTATGGAATAAAGTATTTTTATAAAGAAAAAACAAACAAACTATTTTGATGAGTTTTATTAAAATTTAAAAAACTACTGAGCCTATACTTTCTGTTTCGTTTTCTTAATAGACAACTTCACATAATCGAACACCTGTCATTGGTTCCAATGTTAAATTGAGGTTTTTAAATGTTCAATTCCTTGCTTTTAAATCTTTAAAAACATACATTGCATATCAATATAAATTAAAAATTAAAGTATTTATTTTAGGACTGTAAAATTAATAATGCCAGTGATTGAATTAATGATCTTGATAATTAAGTATTTCATTATGTGAAGTTGTCTATTCATTTGATAAAGTACTGTAGTATAAAAATACATTGGTATACTTTTCAATTTAATTTCTTACCCCCATTTCTCATAAATAGTTACATAAATTTAAGATATGAAAAATATTATTTAGTAGGTTACCTTGGGTTTAGAGTGCACCTCCATATAGCCAATACCCATAGTATTGGTAGAATGTGTCCACATTAGTTCTCCACACCCATCTTGAGGGCTACACACAAGTACAAGTGCTCCTCCCATACGTTCTTTCACTCCAGTAAGCATTGGAGAATCTATAAAAATTCAATAAAATTTTGTAATAAACTTATGTTTTAATGAACCCAATTGAATTATAGCTAAAAATGTACCTGCAAGCAATATAGCCTACCTTAAGACTGTGGCTTTATTAATTATATAATCAGACACAGATTAAACGGAATAAAATAAACAATATTTGTTGCATTTTAAGTAGATAACAAAACAAAATATTTTCATTGAATGTAATACTTATAGACACTTTTTTTTAATTTTATTATTATTATTATTATTATGTTATATAAACAATTCTTACACACAAAACTTACGTAAAAATTGTGAAGTGACAGTTTTATGTAGAATGGAAGCACAGCTGGGTTCTTGTGATTGTTGTTCTCTTACTGTGGTAGCAACTTTCTGTGCCAACGTACAGCGCATTAAGTGTTCACCACAGCCTGTTGTACAACTTGCTACTGCAGGGTATCCCAACTTTTTATCACAATCTTCAGCCCAGCAGCCAGCACCAAACATAGCAGCCTAGCAAAGAGTAAAAAAACTTGTTTTTTAATTTAATTTTATTATTATTTTTTTTTTTTGCAAGATTTTTATTCTGTACTTTTAATGCTGAGTAGTTAACAAGTGGGATATTATAACCTTACCTGGCCTACTCTGCCACATTCTTTGAGTGGGATCCCTCCACTGGAGCAAACAGCAGCTGTGTGACCTAGGCCATCAATACAAACGGCACCCACTGTGTCAAGCCTCTCCAACGACTGAAATTTAGAGCATTTGATTAGGTATATATGTTTCATTTTAAAATTGAAAAGGAGGGGGGACATATTTGTACAGTCAGTACCTGAGCACTCAGCTTTTCAAATCTGGCAACACGTTTTCTGTATATCTCATATTTCTGCTGCGCTCGTTCTGTAATTACATCAAACATGTACAATAATTAATATTTAGCTATATATTTATTTTCAGACCATACAGCCCTTTATAAAATATTGTATCCAATAAATTTAATATGATTATATAGTTACCATGTATTAAGCTATTTGGATCCACAACACTTAAACCATTCTTGAAAGCCCAGTCAGTAGCACCTTTCCCAACTAAGAGTCTGAAAATTAAAAATTTATGATGTAAAAAGTAAAACAGAATACATTTATCATTATAATATCATGCATAGTATGTATGGAGCAGCTCATCCAAATATATGCTCTGTTTTAATGAATTGTAGCGTGTGAGCATATTAGGTGGTTGGCTTTCAATTTATTTAGACGCCGTTAGCAAAAACACATAGCACACCAGTAACCTTTACAGCACTTCATCTCTAGTTTTACTTCACTTCCAGCTTTACTCTAGGCTTAATGCTGGGCAGTGGCTTCTCTCGCCTCGCTATGCTGACGATTTCCAGTAAGAACAAAACAACTGTCTATGATCAACTTATGTCCATTAACTCTTGCCCATGGAGTAAAATTTTATATGATCCTTGTACACAGTAAAATAATAGGCAAATAATGGTAATAATAAGTTCTACAGTATTTTGAATGATCCGTGGAAAACCGAACTATCTGTAGTCTCCTTGTGCCTTAAATTTGGAGCATCTGAACTCTCCGCCTCACCTGAAATTGAAGCATTTGTGATGGTGCGCTATAAGAGATGGTTCAATTTCAGCAGAGGCGGAGAGCGCAGATGTTCCAAATTTGAGGTGCGCAGAGACTATAATTAGTTCACGTTTTCCGCAGAGCCATCGATTTGCATTTATTATTGCGTACTGTTGTAATTTATATGTATTAGAAGTTTACAAGCCATCGGTATTAAAGCAGAAGTTAATAAATATATAAAATATTTTTATATTTAAACTCACGAAGGAGGTATTCTTCCAAGACTTTTTTCTTGTTCTTGTTGAAGGCAGATTGATTTTGCAAGCTGGCAAGGGTTTTGTACCCCAGATACTGCTCCAGCTGCACCCCACAGTTTGGTTGTCCCTTCCATAGCGCTTGCATCACACTCAACAGTTCCATCCCAAGTCAAACTAGAGCCCAATCCTGCATTTGTCATGGGACTATTTTCTAGCACTGTCACTGCTTCCGTAGCCGCATCCAATGCACTGCCACCTTCAGCAAGTATTGCTGCTCCCTGAAACATGATTTAATTATAAATTAAAGTAATTATTAGTTTTAATTAACGTCTAGAAAATGTGTCAATATTATCTGAACACAAAATTAATTGTCCTAGTTATCGGGCAGGCCACAGTTATCAGCAGTTGCATTTTTTTCAAATAATACCTTGATATCATTTCAGAGTTTTGAAATTTTAGCACACTAAAGATGATTAAGCTATAATTTTATGTAAAAGTTTCAAAACTCTCAAATTAGTAAAACGCATTATGCATATAAAAACAGTTAAAAAAATAATAATAAAAAGGAAACACCTGCCAATTATTGCTGCAAGCATGCCGATCTTATATGTACGTGTATTGATAAATTAAAAGGATAAAAAGTTAAGAAAAAAGTATGTATACTGTGTACAACTGTACATATAACGATATAACTGTACACACATATATATATATATAGGTACACAAGAGCTATCGTTTTAGATTTTCACATATTGGTAAACGTACCATATGTACAGTATGTATTGCATTATAGTTTTGGATAGCTCTCAATACACTTACTTGTTTGCAAGCTTCCTTACAAATCCTAAAATACTCTTGTTTATAATCTTCAGAATGTGTTCCTGCACCTGAAAAACATCGAAAAAATTATTGATGTAATGTAAGTATGAACTTTGTCATAGTTAATTGATATGGAAGATTCGCGAAGTGAATTATACATGTGTAATACATATGCATGCCGGTACAAGATTGTTAAAATAAATATAATAGATGCTATTTTTTAACTTTTGAATGAAAATATAAATTTGCAAAAATATATGTGAAACGTTATTACACTGAATAAAGTTTTAACACATGTATGCAAGTGAAAAGTGAAACAACAAAAACAAATGTTACGCCCCCCTCATGTGCAGTCAACATAATGCATGCATGTTCATTTCAAAAAATCAAATACATATCCCTTTTACAGTTTTTATATATTACCTATATGAACTCCAATAAATCCAGCCATTATTGAATTTAACACTTTATAAAAAAGGTCATTTACTGGCTGCTATTTCTCAAAAACAAGAGCAAACTTCAGCGTCCCTGCCTTTTTTTTTAGCTTTGACACACTGTTCACACCAAAATTTTGAAAAATTGCGCTGACTTATAAGCAAGCTCACAAACTTAAAAGTTTTTTACAAGCAGCATTTTATTTATTTTTTCATCTTTTAGAATGAATTAAAAATCAGAATTTTTTTATTTAGTATAAAACATAAAACCAAAGATAATTTTCTATTTCTAAAGTTAGTAAATGTAAGTATTTTTAAAAAATATATATATATATATTTTAGGTTGGTCTTTAGCAGCAAGGAAAAAAAGATGGCAGCGAGCATTAAAAATTGTCAAGTTGTGTATGATGACGACGCAAAGAATTAAATTGTGAAATTTTTTCTTAGTTGAGCGTAGGACAGACATTTCAAAACGCATATTAGAAGCGTCAGTTTGTGGAAAACGTGATGGAAGTAATCATGGAGGACGAAAGTCCTCCGGACAGGTCAAAAGACTTGGGATTCAAACCGCAAAAGGAACTGAAATACAACCAGCTTTTGCCCTATGCTGATAAATTAGACGAAGAATCAAATCGTTGTCTTGCTGAAATTAAAGGGAAACTTGGAAAAGCTGTATTGCTTCGTGAAATATGTCCTGGATGCAGAGTATGGACTGCCAGACTCGTAAAGTATGATCAACAACCTCCATAGTTATAATAATTTGTCTTATGTATAATAATATCAAAATATTATGCAACTTCAGACATAATATAATAATACACATACATACTGTGACAACCTTCTCAATAAATAAAATAAAATGAATGTGCATTATATGCTATTGTATATACATGCATGTGCATGTAAATGTATGTATGTATGTATTGTTCTTTGTGTAAATATATATGATGTGTTACTGTACATTTTTAATTGATTCATTCACAACATCCATAGGTCCTTTAATGACAAATTAATGTCATTGTCATACATATGTATGTAAACTCCTCCCGAATAAATCTGACCGAAGCGTTAATCTTTCCAAATGTTAAATACATAATGGGGAAACTTTAGCGCAAGCGGTCAGATTTATTCGGGAGGAGTGTATGTACAGCTCTGGCCAAAAGTTTCCAAACGATTTGCATACCCAACCCGCAACCACACTACGCTATCTTTATGAGAAAACGCAGCGACCGCTGCTGCTCCGTTCGGGAACTTTTGGCCAGAGCTGTACATATATTGCAAATGTATGCGTGACTGAATGTATGTGTCCTACATCATATTGTGCTATGTTTGTCATAACGAGTTTTTAATATAAATAATACATCTTTTTCCAGGTACATTCGACTTTATGGTATGAAGTTTTCCAAGGAGGATCACATTGCATTAATCAAAATGCTGTACGAGCTGGTGACAATCCCAGACTTAGAACCATACTTGGTGAACAAATTTGCTTCAACTTTGGTTGAGCTTCTTGGGTTAGTGTTTCTTGTATGATACATATCATCATGAGTGTGCATTACTACATGCATACATATCTAAAATTTTGTGATTGCACAAAAGTTGACATCCTAAGACTAGTTAGATAAGTGACATGCATATATGCGTAGTAAATTTACATATCAACTCAACTGTGTAACTTCTATAGGTCAATGAACCTAGCAAATCATGAGTTGACATTTTTAATAATAATAACAACAATAGATGGTTTTTATTGAGAGACCACAAAAGGTATACTCAGCCACTTATATGGTCCTCAGACATATTTTTGGACATAATTTTCTTGTCAGAGTTGATAAGTTGTCATATTGATAAGTAAAGAAAGCTAACTTATAAATTACTGACTGTATAATTTTGATAATAATAGCTTCTTGTTAAATGTTCTATGCATGCACAGTATGGTAGCTAAGCTATACCAATGGTTTTTGGCAGATGGAGCTTTTTTACTATTATTATTATTTATTTTTTTAATCTCGACATTGTTTTTAGGTTTATTGGGTGACAAAAATTTATGTCAATAATCATTACAAACATTAAAACGGTAGCAGATATTGTCAATATTATGGTCAAAGTCAAAAAGGTTAGCCTCTCTTTACATGTCAATAAATACAATATAGCTTAATATAAACAGGTACAAACATCAGTAATTTTTAATTTATGATTTGCCTAGAATTGAATGGCATAACGTATTAATGATATATTTGCTTTTAATGCTATAGAAAAAAAGAGCTGATAACAACTGCAGAGCTAGAGCTGCCTTGGCGACCATTGTATGAATTAAGAAGAAGAATTATAGAGGAATCTCATGCAGAATTGGGAATGTATAGATATTTCACGTAAGTGTCCTGCCACAAAAAAAAAAAAAAAAAAAAAAAAAAAAAAAAAATCTTTTGCCTATACAATATTAAAATTGGGCTCATTTATGTTATTTTCTGTTACAGAAATCTAGACAGCACCTTGAGCAGTTTAATTTTAGAAGCAAAATAGTAAGTTGTCATTCCTATATATTGACTCCAACTATAATGAATGCAAATTTATGTTAATTTTTAACCCACTTTTTGTTTACCGTTTTTATCATTATGCAAATTTACTAATTATTCTTTCCATATATTTAATAGCTATTTTCCTGCCTCCACTACACAAGAAGTGCTTGAAACGTTCCGCCCTAAACTTTGTCCATTTGACGTGGCTATGGCAAGAGGCATTGAGGGAATGAGCTTGTTCCTGCCTGTGATGCGTAGGCCTGAGATTGAGGTTCAGGGGTATGAACTGTGGCTCACAGATTTGATGCAGATGTGGGAATCCTGTGGCAATGCTGCTAGCTGTGAATCAGTTAGTATTTTAAGATTTCATAATATCCTTATACTATCTTGTAATATGTAATTGTATTTGGTAACGTACCAAATGTTTTAAGTTTTTCTCAAAAAAAAATATTTTGGCAAACTTTCAAGTAATGGTACTTTATTTTTATTTTTTTTGTAGTTTTGCAATTTCAGAGCATGTTGTTATAAATAAATGTGAAATTCATATAAAAATAAAACCTTTTTAAATTGTAGGACACCATGTGGCTTGTAGCAAGAACAGCACACCTCAACATTGGTTACATCAATTGGGAGCCGTACACAGCACTCATGTTTACAAGATTCCAGAGGTCACTCAATCTGCCTGTGCTCTATAAAAAATCATTGACATCAAGGGTACCTAAACTTGACATGTCAGCTGTTGCTCTCTGGATTGTCTCAACTTTGGTGAGCTATCTCATTAAATAATTCATCGGCTTAGAGTTTAAGTGTCCTTTTAAAACAAATACAAATTTTAAACCTTACGCCTTCTTTACGTTAAGCTGAGAATCACATGATTTTTTTTTTTTTTTGTATATCACCCTTAAATTCTAAACAGATGCATTGTTATTTTTTACTATTATTTTCAGTTGCAGCGCTTTTTTTTTTTTTTTTTTTTTTCCTATTATTATTATTATTACCTATTATTATTTTTTATGAATTACAAGGCAAGAATAAAAAAAAACGGCATTGTGAAGAAATGATCTATAGTTTGTTAAAAAATCTTGCCAGCGCAGAGATATAAACACATTAAAACTCCCCATGATTCCAATATAATTATTACCTGCTAGCAAGTTTTTTTTTTTTTTTTTTTTTTTTTTTTTTTGCTGTAATATAGGGCATCTTACTAGTTATTATATTACTTTGGTTAGGCCCTTGCTAGTTTCTTCTATATTTTATTTTAATTAATATTCATTACATTCTGTTAAAAATATTGTCGTATTTTTAGGGTGGTGAAAGCAGCACACAAAAATACTTTGAGAAATTTATGAAAACACTAGAAACCTACATCCAACCAGCAAATTTCGGACGTTGGGTAATGAAACTCAGAGAACTAATCAGACGTCTTATTTTTGCGTTTACTTCAAGAATGCATAGGTGAGTTAAAATTATACATAGTACTGTATTAAAATTTAATACTGGTAGTAACATGTTGTTATTTTATCTGTGATTCATATTTTTTAGGGAGAGAGTGAAGAAAAATACTTGGGAACCAGTAGTTCCAGACAGTTACAAACTTACAGAAGATGACATCACCAAGTTTGTAGAAGCCATCCAGCCAGTAGCTCTGCAAGCTATGTTCTCCAAGACTGGTGCTCTTGACATGGTGCAAGTTTTACAAAATCTGGCCACTCTACGTCCTCATCTTATTGTGCCTCCAGTCATTGAGAAGTACGTGTTTGAAATTTTGTAGTTTTTAAATGCTTACTTATTTTAGAAATATGTAAGTAATGCTTTTGAATTGTTTAAGGCACTAAAGTAGGTACTGTAGTACTTTTTATGTAAAACTTGTGATAAAATGTACAAAATAAAGCTTAAATGTGCCATCTATCCAAGCTTACTATTAGAAATTAACTTTTTGATTTAAAAAGAAAAAAAAAAAGTAATTTAAACAGGATAACTTTTTCATTACTTTTAGGATGTACATGAACCTGGACACAATTACTGAACCACACAAGCTGACTGTGTCAATGATGTGCGTGGTAGCTGTAGCAAGACCCATGCTAGAGAAGAGAGGAGAATACAGTGCAGGTGCTTCTCATGTGCTACCTCTTCTCATGTCAATCTTACCTGGCATTGATCCCAATGACTCCCTCAAATGTTTTGTCTCCTTCCAATTTATTTCGACTTTTGCCACCATGGTGCCTCTTGTAGACTCATCTAGAGCATCAGAACATTGGAAAGATCTTACAGAGGTAAATACAGAGTGAAAATATACTTTTCATCATTAAATGTATATTAAGGAAAATAAACCATCGCGGTTAGGTATGATAATTAAAAGAAAAGGATACCAGCAAGGGCCTTACCATAGTGAAGAGAGTCCCATAGTTTGGTGAAAATCTTGCTAGCACAGATTTTCACCAAACTATGGGACTCTCTTCACTATGGTAAGGCTCTTGCTGGTTTTCTCCTATTCTTTTCATCATTAAAAGCAATCAAGTTTGTGTTATGTTGCCCTTGTTGCATCCAATGGGCGTACTTGCATTTCAAGGTTGTCTTACAAAAGACGTACTTGCATTTTTATCCAGTGCCACAGAGGGCGTACTTGCAGACTTGCAGTAGGTTTTACACAGCATCAAATGTAGTCAACTGCAAGTACGCCGTTTCCAAAAATGTATCCAATCCAAATGCCCTTTGGATGCAATATATTTTCAAAATGTGCATAGTTCTTGGTTGTTAAATTGCTGATTACGCACGTGCTATACTGTACAAAGCTCTTATGTTCAAGACCATTGAAGTATTAAAAAGCTGCACAATATGACTTCAGAAAACATATATGATTGAATATTTATGAAATAGTAATAAAAAAAACTTAACAAATGTTTCAGGAGGAAGAAATGATATGTGCTGCAACCGCTGGTTTTGAAGACTTCTTACTTCAATTCATGGATCGTTGTTTTGTACTGATTGAAAGTAGCTCCATTGATCAATCTCGTATGGAGCAGGAAGCTGAAAAGTGGGAGGGAGAGACGCTAACTGAAAGTGCACTGCTGTCCACAGTCATATCTGTGTTAACCCAGACTTCACCGTCCATCTTCCAGGTTAGTTTATTTTTTACAGTGTAAAAAATATAAGCTAAAAAATTGTCAACAAAAAATTATTTTCTTATTATTATGTACACAGTCTGCCTTAAGAAAACTGCATCAATTTGTCATCAGTCGTATTCTTGAAACTTCAGTTGCTGGCATGCTTCTTGCTGTCATGTGCCAGGCTTTTGCTATGGTGAGTTACAAAAAAGAGTTAATAGTTAAACTGTATCTTATCTACTTCTAGGTGTTGAATTCAGATATTTGATTTTATAATGAATGTAGGTGAATGCTGAGACCACTCTGCATGTGCTGCTTCCTTATTTGTGTGACTCCATCCTCCAGTTGACAGAAAGTGAGGAAATCTTAAAGGAACCACATTTAGATAATGAGCTGCTCTACCATATGCTTCTGTTAGCTGAGGTGTGTTAATTGTATATATATCGTACTAAATATTCTTTGATTTGGTGTTTAGTATATTACCAAAGATAGCATCTATACTATTTTTCCTTCTTGATTTTGCTTTCTATATAATATGAATTGTTATGCTTATGTAGCTGGTTAGCTGTGATGGGTCTGCTCTGGTGCAGTATGTACCCCAGCTGTTATCAGTATTGGATCGTACTCTGCGCATGGTGAGCAGAGAGGGACAGCAGAGTGCAGGTCGTCTCTTATGTCATATGTTGGATTCCATGGTTCACATCAAACCTGTAGAGTACAGAAGTACAGATTATACATTTGATGAACCTCTCAACAAGAATCTGCCAATCAGAGTAAGATTTGTTTCTGATTTTACTTAAGTATTAAAATTCTTAATCATTTCTATGTAATTTCTATGGATTCTTACAAACAATTAAAATCCTTGTAGGACTGGGCCAAGCCAGGTAACATGCGCAAGATGAAGATTAGCTGGCACATCCCAAGTGCTGAAGAAGTAAAATGTGTACAAGAAATTGTATCTCGTTTTCTGCCACTGGAGATGGCTAAAATTGAAGAATTCATTACTGGTACTAGAAAGCTGACAAGGTGATTGATTTAGATCAATTTAATTTAAGAACAAACATAATTTATTATTCTATGTATTACAGAGAAGAACTACAAGGCTCTCTGAACATTATCATGTCAATATTAGCAGGAAGACCATTGTTACCATTGTGGAAGGAGGATCCTATTGATCTGTAAGTTATTGTTTTTATCTTTTAAGTTGTTTTAACCCATTGCCTTGTGTGTTGCATCAATCTTTTTAAAAAGGTTATTATTTCCATTATTAGTATTATAATTTTTATTTATGTTTTACACATGTAATTTAATCCACAGTATTGAAAGTGAGGTTGGCTTGGATCCCTTTATGCATACCACTGGACTGGAGAACTTTGCAGTCACCATGCCAGATGGCAGTAATGTGAGACAAAAGGTAGCAAATCTCATCATGCGACTACAAGCTAAAATGTTAGAGTCTCATGAAGATGATACCAAGTCATTCTTCTTGCTTGTCAGCGTAAGTTTAACAATCTTCTATAATTCCGCTTAACTTTTGCTTTTATAGTTTAAATTTATGTCAATGTGTTTTAAAATTTAGATCTATGAGCTACTGCTTTGTAACCAAGGCTACTCCAGAGCTGAATTTGATAACCACTGGAAAAACTTCAGTTTCATAAAACAGTTGCTTGACAATAAGCTATTGGGACATAAACGCCAGCTTCGTCGAATGATTCTGGACCGTGTCGTACTGCAGCACAAACGTAGACTGACTGAAGCTAGTAGCTCTACCGTCACTGCCACACATCGTGATATATTTCTGGCTTTGCTCTCTCTTGCAACTAGCCAGTACAGCGAAGTAATTATAATTTTATTGTAATAATGTCTTTAAATTTACATAATGTATATTCAAGAACACTATTAATTTCCGCGAGAGAAACTGTATGCTTGAAATCACTTACACCTTGTGAGATTATCTTACCATTCTATCTTGGTCTGTTAGTAAATAATTTAATATTCACTCCAAGTTTATATAAATTAATACTTAATCATTAAGAAGCAATATTTGAAATGTATTGCCTTCTATTTTATAATGATACATCTTTCATTCCGTAATGACTCACCAGTATCCTCTTATAGCACAAGCTATTTGATATCAAGGTATATTTTTTAATGATACTGTATTTTGTTCACCAGGTTCGTGCTAAAGCTCAGGGGTCTCTGTGCATGGCATTGAATACATTTCCATTCTCATATCGCCTCATCATGCCACATCTTATTGAAACTCTAAAGCTAGATTCCAATAAGAACCATGAACAGTTCAAGGTAAGCATTTACTTTAAATTAAAATTTGATGATTTTTGTTAATGACTATTATTATTTTACAGGGTGCATTATATGTATTACTTGGACCAAAACAAACCCCACTTGTATCGAAACATAATTGGGAAGTTTTATCTCAGTTATGGTTAGCATTAGTAAAAGCACAACCTTCTGAAAAATTATCTGTGATAAGATTAATGGAAAATTTAGTAGACAGTGTACATAAACATTTCCCAACAATTACAATTAACATTGAGGTAAGTTTAATATTAATTTTTTGTTTTATGATAAATTTGAAAGAAAATGCTAGGAAAAACCAGCAAGGGTTTTATCATAGTGAATAGAGATTCAGAGTTAGGTGGATAGTTTTCGGCACTTAATTCTAAGGGAAATCAGCATGTCTGTGCCCTTGTCAGTACCTACAGATTGTGCACAGACTCACTTGGAGTCTAGTGTCAAAAGTCAAAAGTAAGATTTTTATAGGACTATCTCTTCCTTATGGTAAAGCAATTGCTGGTTTCTCCCATCCTTTTAAGTTAAGCATACCTAATTCCAATAATTTATTTTTCTTGATATCTTTTATTAATAATAATGAAAATGATCCTATCAGCAATGGTTTTTTCCTTAAATTGATATATTTTATTATATTTAATTATTTGGATGCAATGATTGTTTGATCGTAAGGTGCCACAAAAATGTGCAGAGACTGGTAGGGCGTTCTGGGCTAGTGAACCAGTGCCAAACATTGAGGAGCCTACAGAGAGTGAGTTGAAGAAAGGAGAAGCCAAACTGGCGCAAGCATGCGAAATGAGACTGCAACACTACAATTCTCTTGTCAAGTCACTCATGGATGCTATAGAGGAGGGAACTTTGTAAGTCAATAATATATCATCAACTCTGAACCAATTATCTAGTTTTTCATTTTTATAAACTTTTTGGGTGTTCCTTTTGGAAGTTCCTTGCATCTTAATCAAAGTATGTTATCATTTTTTAATAACAAGTCTATTTGTACGGAGAAGTTTCTGGTATTTTGAAAACTAGAGTTAGACAGGAAGGAAAACCAACAAGTTATGTTTTTTGTTTGATTAGGCCAAAAATAAGACTGAAGTAGGAAATAAACCTTTTAAATGATTAAAAGTATGAGTAAAGTAAAAATAAAAAATAAATAAAAAAGAAGATTTAAAAAAAAAAGAAAAAAAAAATCCCCAAGTTTTCCAATCATTATTTTTATTATTTTTTTTTATGTCAATTATTGCAAATTTGATTTTTTCTTTTAAATTAAGTGGAATAAAATATTCTCATTTGACATTATACTTTATGCTAAAGTGTTTCAAATCAATTTGATTTGGACCCTGTACTGTGTATCTTTTAAAAATCCTAATTATCTTTCAGACATTGGAGGTATCATGCTATGGCTGTGAGTTTTTTAAGAGACCTCGTACATCCAGATGTCCCCTTCTCTCCAAGAGTTGCCAAATTTTTCTTGCAAACTCTGATTGATGATTCTATCAATCTTAGAAAGGTATTAATTGAGTTGTTTGAAATTTAATCTGAATATTATTAAGACTGTTTTCTCTGGTACAGGTTGCAATCTGCAGTGTGGTATTTGTGTTACAACAACAGAAGAGACCACATGTTAAAATCTTGATAGATCCTAGTTGTTACGTACCTGGCAAAGGCTTGAAGAAGTTGTCTGAAGGAGAGAAAACTGTTGTCATTCCTATCAAGCCTGGAGATAACAGAGAAGATAATCAGTGGCTTCAGTATTGCTATGAAAATCGACCTACTACTGCAGAACAGTGGGATCAACCAGGATTCCAACATAGATCCTACTTAGGATTCCATTCTTGGCCACAGTGAGTTAATACATTAAATTGTGCTTTACAAAGTTACTAATTGGCTTGTTTAATTGTTTTGCAGAAAAGTTGAAGTTTATGCTTCATCTAGTGCTCAGCCTGTACTTGATCGAACACCTGAAGAAATGGGACCTTCTGAAGCAGAAGTTCATGCCTTCTTCTCATCTCAAAGTAATATTGATAAATTCATCACCTTCTTGTCATTGGAAGAGAAGAAAGGCAGAGATAAGTTCAACAGCAAACGCTTTATTCTCTTCAAGGATTTATTCCGTAACCACGGAGATCTCCATTTAGGTTTACTGTTACCACATTTACAACGTCTTGTAGCTGATAAGAATGAAAGCAGCCAGCGCTGTGCTGCAGAAATCATTGCAGGTTAGAAACTTGATATAACATTGAAGTCCTCTTTCTTACTTTTGTGTGAAAATATTTGTTCATATAATGTTTTGTTTTTTTCTTTGTAGGCTTGATCAAAGGTTCCAAGCATTGGCCTTTTGAGAAAATTGAAAATATGTGGAAAGAGTTGAGTCCAATAATACGAAGTGCTCTTGCTAATATGACTGTGGAAACAGTGGGAGATTGGGGAATTTGCTTTGCTACAGCTTCAGTAAGTCAATTTATTATTAGATCTTTACTTTCAACTTTATCATAATATAAATTGCATATCATTCTGCTGCAATTCAATGAATTACTTCAATGGAGCTTATCGGCTTAGGGCACGGGGAAAGCTAAGGGTCCCCTAATTTAACATTAAACTTATGAGGAGAAAAACAATTTTTTTGTTTGTTTGTTTGTTTGTTTGTTTGTTTTTTTTTTTTTTTTTTTTTTTTTTTTTTTTTTTTTTTTTTTTTTTTGTGATTTTTGAGAAAACTACTTAACCATTTTCGGAGAAATTTAAATGAGAAATACTAGACACACTTTTACGTGTTTTAAGACAGAAATTTTTTAAGAAATTTTTAAACAGATAACCTCCATTGACTTTGATGTTATGTATGTAACAGGAGAGCAGAGACCCCAATAGACAACATTGGTTGTTGGAACTTCTCATGGAAGATCCTCTCAGAGAAGAAGCAGCATTCAAAGACTGCGGGTTAGTAGTGTAATAAAAATCAGGAGAGTTTTGTGGAGATCAGAATTACAATATCAAAATTTATTCAAAATTTGTTTATTTTATTCATTAAAAACACAGGGTGTACAACAAATTCAATATTAAAAAACTATACCTATAGGCCTATTGTTGTAGCGGAAAATATGGGTATCTCATGTTTTATCACGGGAAGCTAATTGTGATCGCCAATTCGAGCGCCATCTATATTATGTTCCGAAACAACTTACACATTTTGCTTCCCAATACACATATTTTCCTCTGCAACATTGATATCTCAATTTGATGGTTACATAAATTTATATTTTACATTTGTGAATGTTGATGTTTTTAGACATGTTTGTAACATACTTTCCTTTCTTTTTAAATATAATTCTAACCTGTAGTTATTTATTTTCTTGGTGATCTCTACATAACTTTTCATTTTATTTTCCTATAGTGAACTTACCAATATGTAGCTGCATGATTTTTTGTGTGTTTGATAATTTTTTTCAAGGCGTCTCTATGCATTGCAAGGTGCATTAAATCAACATGAATGGAGGGTTGCCGAATTGCTCCACAGACTGTTGGCGTATCTCAAACCATTCCTCACACATCCATTTCAAAATGTCCGAGAGAGACTTGGCAGGTAATTAAAATATAATCTCCTTTTGAAGAAAAGCATTCTCTTTAAAAGAATACAAAGTTTCTTAAGTTCAATATTTAAAAAGGAATGCACAAATGGAAAATTGATAGTAACTTTTTTATGTGTCAACTTGGATCTTAACATGACAATTTCAAGTATATAGGAACAATTTGCAGTAACTGATAACACCTTATGAAGTTATAGATTTATGAGATAATTACATTTTTAATTTATATCTGAAACATTGCAGTGTGCTTACCAATATCTTCAACTTGGACGTAGAAATGAAAGTTGGGGAAAGGAGTAGATCACCTCACGTGGCTGATTTTATAACTGAAATTTTACCACAGTTGGAAGTCTTGTACCAGGATGGACCAAAGAATTTAGACCATAATCAGAAGAACAATACCAAAGCTGAAGGTAAGCTTTATTATTATTATTTTTAATTTATTTATTTGTCTTTGCAGCATATCATATTTATACACAGTCATATAATAGTATCCATGTATCCAGGGAATTTTATGGCTATTTTTTTTTTTTATAAAGTGAGACTGTTTAATGTGATTTCAGAATGTGGTGCTATTGATGTAAGTACTGCTGTGGCTCAAGCTGAAGGCATGATGGCCAAAGTAGAGGTTTCAAGCAGCAGTAGCAGTGGTGGAAATGGAACTAGAGATGTAGCCTTATGTTTACTCAAAACAGGTAAGCAATTTAATGCAATTGAATTGCAAATTAAAATACATTTACCACTTAAAGATACCTCACACTTTGACATACTTTTCTCACCTAACAGTATTAACTTTGTGTTGTATAGTTTGCAGATGGGCTTCTGGAAACATCTTACGCTCATGCTATGGTGCTAAACCTGAGTTCTATCAACTTTTCCCACTGGCCTGCTTGCTAGAGAGCTACGAGGGAGATGATGAAATAAGCAAATCTTGCAACATGTTTCTTGCTCACTTGGCCTTCTCTCTTACACTGCCTTCTAGGATACCCACTGTGTTAGCTGCAGTGCACAAGGTAAGTCAGTCTCCACAGGTACTAAATTTTATTCTAGTATAACTAGCACATCATATGAACTAAGAATGTTGTATGTTAACAGGTGCTCAGCTTGGGCTCATGGAAAGCACGCTCTACTTGTCTGGACTTTCTCCAAGTTCTTGTGTTCCACAATATGCCTAATTTCTTAAGTCGTGATGAATGGGTGCAAGAGGTAAGTTGTATCTTTACTTGAGCTGTCAGTAGTGTGTTTTTTGTTTGGTCATTCTGATGGATGCTACCATTAAACTGCGATCACGCTAATTTTTTATTCCTTCCGCAGAACCCTCCTATCCTTTAAGCTTTTTTGTTTTTTGTTTTTTTTTTCTTTTTTTTTTTTTAGAAATTAACTGCATGAAGACATGCAAATATTAAAATAAGGATACTATAGACAACTGTTTTTTTAACACTGCAAACACTAATTGCTACATTGTTGTTGCATCGCAGGTGACTAGTCTCGTGCTAGAGTTGATGCAGGACGAAAGACTGGAAGTGAGAGAGAAAGCAGCACAAGTGTTAGGTGGACTGCTGCACTGTGATTTTGTAACCGCTTCAAATGACCTTCTGGTAAGTCAAGTTCTCATTTACTATCTGAATTAAAAGTTAGAATGTCCTAAACTGTTTTATTATTTGTTATGTTACAGAGAAAATTCACCAAGCAGTCCAAGACAAGATTGAAACGGAATAATGTATTGGATACATACTGCACTGAGTCAATCATCAAACGACATTCTGGTGTGTTGGGATTATGTGCCTTCATTGATGCTTACCCTTATGATGTACCCGATTTTGTACCTGATGTTTTCTCAGTGCTTGGTGACCATCTAAATGACCCTCCACCAATCTCGGTAAGAACCATACCCCATTCAAAGTATCAATCACAGAATAAAATAATAGACTGTTAACTTCAAAGTTATTACTAAATAACTTTGTAGTTTCAAGTAAAAATTAAACAAAAATTCTGTTTTCTTTGCAGGCTACTATCCGCAAGACCCTTGGTAACTTCAAGCGTACACACCATGATAATTGGCAGAACCACAAGTTGAAGTTTTCTGAAGACCAGTTGGGTGTTCTTTCTGACCTACTTGTGCCCCCCACATATTATGCCTAACATCTCCTCTCCCTCCCGCCCCTCTTAGCTGCAACTATTGGTTTGACACACATCCTTTATGTTTTTTTAATTATTACATTCCATCATTTGTATTTACATTTTCGGTATTCAGATAAAAGAAAAATACAGTATTATAATTTAAATCCATTATCAGCTAAATTACAAATTTTCAAAATTATCAAATAGTATCTTACAATTTTAAAGTTCGATACTATTATTTCATTGCTATAAATTTTCACACTGCAGTACTTTATTTATTTATTTTTTTATTTTTTAGAAGTGGTGATTCTATTTTGTAAATTACTCATTCAAAACTAATAATTATTATTTATTGCTTCTTTTTACCAGTAATTGGTTAGTAATACTGAACTTCAAATTATTTACATTTGATGTCTTCAAAAAGATACTTTTATCCTTTAGTTAAAATGTTTCTCTCCAGACGGTGGTGGGTTTGTTTTATTTTTAATTTTATATTTAATAGCTTTTTATAATAATAAAATATAGCAATTTGTCATTTGCATAAAAATGACAAGCCTTGTAGACAAAGCTGTGAAAGAAATGCTTTAAAGTATAGACTTTTTTTCAATAGTTTATGTGGATCAAATTGATAAAAAAATATATATAAAAAGTGATGCTATAATTATATTATATGTCAACTTTGCAGTAACAATTTTATTTGTTATTCATTTCATTATGCTAAAGATTTGATCTAAAAGTATTGTATTAAAGCTATACCTTTTAGTATTACAAATAATTTACATTTGTAGTGTATATTGTAATAACTTAACAAATAAAATTTCCAATTCTCTATTATTAAAATTGTGGTATAAGTAATCTCTTAAAATTCTTTAAAATTCTAATAATTGATTAAAAAAAGACAAAAAGACACAAATATATAGGATAGAAGTGTGTAAATAACAATAAACATCCTGTGATTGTTGGAATGTTAGAAATGTTTTCTTATCATGATTAATATTGCTTTTTATTTTTACTTTTATATTGCACAATCTTATTTTTTATTTTGTATAATAATATATTTGCAATAAAATTATTTTTCTCTAATTTCAAAAAAGTTATTAGCAAATCAATTAAAATAAAATACAAAATAAAATTTCAGTTTTTTTGTTTTGTTTTGTTACTTGGTAAAAGGTATTAGTAAAATTAAATATTCAGTATAATACAATAATTATATATTTAAAGTATTAAAGTTTTTTTTTTTTTACGTGTATAATTTTGATCAATTTATGGTTGAAATCTTTGAAATTTTTTTTCAGACGTTTGTTGATTTAATGTGTTGATATTTACTATGAGTTATTGAAGTAACCAGGTAAACAATTTCTGCTTACATTTATAAGAGTAAAATATTGAATAGTATGTTATAAGCTGCCACTTTGTACAATCTGTACATATAAAATTATGTTATTTCATTAATAAAAAATTTATTCCTGAAATAAATTATTGTTTTCTTTTAAAATTAATTTCTTGCATTTTATGAAGAAGTGAAATATTCTTGCTAAATTGAAGTTATAAAAAAGTTTAAAAAGTAAGCTAAAGTATCATAAAGTACATAATACTCTAAACTTTAGTATTTAAACTATAAATATAGTTTATATAAAGGACATAAAATATAGGACCCATATTTTAGGGACTTAGATTTAACTTCCGACTCAATAAAAATAAATAGTAATTTATTGACTAGGCAGTATATAGCCACAATACAAAAGAAAAAAAAGTATTGAATTTTATGATTCCGATGTAAATACTTTTTGGCTTAAAATTTTAAGACAGTAATATTTCTTTCTTATGAATTTAATTAATTTATTCATAAATATTAAATCGCAAATTCTGCAAAACAGATCTTCGATTTTTTGGTGCGTTTTCAAGTTGATGCAAAGGTGATTTTGGCTCTGCTGGTGACTTTGGTTGTACTTGAATAATGAATGTGCGTATTTGCATTGGCTGTAGTGTGACTGCGTAGTTGTTGTTTTCAGTTGGTGGCTCCACGTCACTTTCTGCCTCGCTGCTCTCAGAATTGTCCACGTACCACACAAGCCGAGATTTCTCTTCAAGCTTCTGATTGCCACCCAGAGTCATCTCTTGAATTGACGCGATGCTGAATGTAGAGAACAAATCCTGGTGGAGAAATATTGAAGAAATCAAAATTTATAAAGCTTTTTTTTTATATTCAATTTCAATGATCATGAACGCATTGTAACATATTTATATTAAAGTCAGGAAAGAAAGATTAACATACTCTGAGTTCCACAGTAGAAGGCTTAGATAATTCACTGTCATCTTTCTTCTCAAAGAAATGTTCCAGACGTAGAAGCAAGCTGCTGTCCTTCCAGGGTTCTAGAGTCAGCAGATGAACATTGTCGGGAAGTGCGGAGCTTAGCCCAGAATACTGTATTGAAAATTGAAAAAAAATAATAATAATAATAATAATAATAATGCATCGCAATTTTAACATACATTTTTATACATATCAAAATACAGTATTATAAATAATACACTAACAAAATTTAAAAAATAATATTTTAATAATAATGAAGTTATATTGCGAGTTGAATATCAGCCCGTCGTTCGATCATAATGCACAATCTTTTGAAACTCGATCTGCTATCGGTGCATGGTATCGATTTAAAAAAAATTGATTTTGCAACTTGATCAAATATTTTAGAGTTTACATTTTTTAGTCGGCTCCATAGTAAACTCATGTTTACTTAAAATTGTTACACATATAATTACGCCTAGTGCATCTCCTCAATTATTATGCAAAAATATACTGTAGTATTACTAACAGAAAGTACCTTACAATATTATATCTATACGTTTTTTTTTTTTTTTTTTTTTTTTTTTTCACTCTGCGAGTCAAAGTATGTATGTCAAATGCAGGAAATAACGTTTTTCTATATATAGTGCTATAATTTGTACTATAGAAATGTGCATGACAAATTTAATGCACTTTTTTTGTACCTGGCCATATACATGAGTACATTCATAGTGTATCTCGCAGGCAGAGATCAAGTTCTATAGATGCTAGAGCAGTGTGTATAAAAAGTTGCCGAACTTACAGGATATAGATCACACCTCGTAACTTTTACTCACCTGCGTTAAGTACTGCTCCTGCCACTGCTGAGGTGTAAGTTTGGTTGGCGTGAACATGAGCCAGGGAGACAACAACATGTGGCTTTGGGACAATTGTCTTGTCTGTCCTCGCACTGTGTTGGCAGCCTCAGTGTCATAATGTGACTCGAGCACCACGATGTGTCGTCCTCGTACTACCAAACCTTCTCCAAAAGCCGTCTCGTTCAAAGCTTCGCCAACGCCGAATGCATCATCATTTAGTAAGCGACGATGCAACTATTATAAAATTTAAAAAATACAACATTATTATTATTATTTTAGGATAGCTTATTTGGTGTTCATTCTTATTATGGAATAGACCTAACAAGACCCTATATATATTATTTTATATTTTTTTCAATCGTATAAATATATAATTATTATTAATATATTATGTATATGTGATTATAATAAACTAGGAAATTTTTATTTTAATTTGCAGTACTCATTTTCTGCTATTTGAAATTTTTAATTGTGTTACAAAAAGTATGGTGTTATGTAGTAGAGCAAATTTCTCATTCATTCATTCATTCATTCATTCATTCATTCATTCATTCATTCATTCATTCATTCATTCATTCATTCATTCATTCATTCATTCATTCATTCATTCATTCATTCATTCATTCATTCATTCATTCATTCATTCATTCATTCATTCATTCATTCATTCATTCATTCATTCATTCATTCATTCATTCATTCATTCATTCATTCATTCATTCAATCAATCAATCAATCAATCAATCAATCAATCAATCAATCAATCAATCAATCGTTATCATTTAATTCTTTATACCATTAACTCAATTTCTCCGTCCCTCAAGCTAGAGCCTCCCTGAGCTCGGTCAGGAAGCACGGACAGCTCCTTGTCGTCAGTTTTGATCGCAATGTGTGACGTCACAGGGTAATAATTTGCTGCCACGGGCTCATTCATGTCCACTTCGAAAGTGTCCCTTGAGTCTCTCCTACGCTTTATGGACTCACGGCCATTGGAGTCCGTGTAGAAAACTTCATCAGTTCTCCAGCCAGTTGAGAATTCCGAAACTATTTCCCGTCCTATGAAATCACTGTGAATGAGATAAATTTTAGTATACTGAAATTTCAAAATTACAATAGTGCTTTTTATTTCTATATAGCCGTAGATTAAATTTGAAGCTATATATATATACTAAAAAGGCATAACAATGCATACAAAATGATAATTTTAAGTCGAATTCAATTTAAAAATAAAATAATTAAACAAAGAAAAATCTGATTTAGGCTATAACACATAACTACATAATTGTAATTTGGCTAATTTGTATAAAACATTAATAGGTATATAAATATTATTGTATTATTTAATTACTATCGTATATTTTTGCAATAGCAGATAGCACATGCTTACTTGTTAGTACCGCAAAAAAAATATATATATATATAATAATAATATATATATATATATATATATATATATATATATATATATATATATATATATATATATATATATATATATATTGCTGCTATTTATATTGAATTACAAATGAAATAGTATAATATCATTATGATTATGAATAAAGGGAGAAAATTAAGTGACGAAACTTCATGCTTACTCAATAGGAATTGGTCCGACTTGCCACTCAAGTTCGAGATGGGATTCTCCCTGGTATATTCTGATCACTTGGCTTACCCAGTCTAAATCGGAATATTCTTGGTGGATTTCATGAACCAAAGGTCCTAAATCAAACAACATGAATTGCTCAAGTTAAATGATCGTAATAATAATAAAGATGAAGCGTTTTTAAGTTTAAAAAAAAGTAATAATAATAATGTATCATTATATCATTAATCAAATACAATATAAAAGTAATTAGAATTTAATAAAAATAACATTCTTTTGTAAGCTAGCTATATTACACAGTATATAAGAGATTAGATTTTTTAACGCAATTTTTATTATATTTCTGTGTTATGATACTTTATTTAATGTGTTATTAATAATTCATTAATAAATGTATATCAGTTAAATTAAAAGGGTGAATTTATTGCAATGCAGCTTAGACCGGTGAAGTGCGGTAATCACAGGCGCGCGGTGAAAAAGATTATAGGGGTCCCCTGATTTCCAGTGATTATACCGACATTTTCATTGGAATTGCGTGAACATTCAACTTTTTTTTAAGTAAACTATACTGCACTAAGGCCGGAAAATTTTAAATGAGTGATACTTTATAGAGAATTTTTCCATCACCGGTATAATATATAAGTGATAATATTATAAATATATAGATCAGTGGGTATATGAAATCCATTCAACCATTAATTACACAATTTTTTTTATATGCGGCTATATATTATTGACCTCATATTGTTAGATTTTTAACTTTATTTTATTTAAAATAGTGTTTATCAATATACAGTATACATATATATATATATATATATATATATATATATATATATAAACTTAAACACTTTAAACCTTTACCTTTAAACACTTTAGCAGACACTTTATTGTAATTGAACGGTAACGCTTCATTCATTGCGGGCCTAAATATATAAGCTCCTGAACTTCGAGTGTCAGCCACCCAATTTCCACCTGAAAAAGCTTCATAGCATTTAAATCTTTGATCCAATTTTGTTTCCAGAGCGCCTCGTTTCACCGACGTTAATAAATTTGTACTCTCGTTAAAGCGCGCAGTTACGTTCTGGCAAATATCAGAGCATAAATTCATGATGAGTAATCATTAAATATTTGTATTAAAAATAAAATAGAGACTATATTTCACACGCTAACCTCATTTTGAAGTTGGAATCTATCCTCGCTAGTCACGGGTTGTGCTAGATCGATGTTGTCTTCAGTTTTCTGTACGAAATAAGCTTTGAATCCCAGCGGAGGCAAATCAGCCGCTTTGAAAACGAGTTCTTGTGTAGCGGAGCTCTCTCTACCCGGGATGTTGAACACACTTTGAGGGATTGGTACCAGTTGAGTAATTAATTCATTTCCTATAAGTCAAAAAATTAATACGCAAGTCCAAACAATAAATCATAGTATTTTTGAAACTTTAACCTAATGGGTCGAATACTTTGTAGCCGTTTTGAGGAACAGGTAATCGCACGTAACGTGAGACAATGCGAGCAAGCGGATTATACACAGTGACCACAAACGTATCCTCTTGCTCTGACGTGGCGCACTGACTTATATTCAGCAATGTGCAATGTCCCATTTCCACCGTGGGGGTGGATTCACTTTTCGCTATCAGCTTGCTGCGTTAACATCAATATCATAATTATATATAGGTTAAAATAATATATAGGCAATCTTACTTCATTGCAATATTCGAAGCATTCTGACAGTCGTCAAAAGCCTGATTGATTCGCAAGGCATAGTCAAAGGCCACGTGTTGTTTTTCGGTGCCGGTAATAGCGTCATGGTGCTGCATGATGCCCATAGTCTCACGTAATGAGTTCAAATCTTCCCAGTGTTCATCAGAGATACTGGCCAGCACATGAAGCTGCTTCATGACCTGTAATTTTGTTTTCAAGCTATATACCCACTACATCTCAAACAAAATCATAATAAATATGTATAAGATTAATATACCTGTAAGAAGTTATTGCCTTGCCGTTCATAATATTTGAGTGTTGGACGTGACGTATAATATCCAGACCAGTAAGTATGAGCATCACTAGCATACGGGAGGAAATCATCTTGTTTAGTGGTCCATACTAGATTTGCATCATTTACTGCTTTCAAGTAGCATGCAGGAGTGGAATAGAAAACGTTTATTTCACCGCGTGCGTTCACATATCTGTATGTAACAATGAATTTATGTTTATAATATAATATATTACTTTCATTGATGCATTATACAGTATATACGTACAGTATAAAAATGTAGCAGTCAAGGTTATTGCTTATTATGCTTTACGAGAAAAACAATTACAAATGATAATCAACATAAACAAAAATACATAAATTAAAATACATATATATACAATAACAACTATAATAACAATTAATTAAAAATAATTGTTATTATTTATTATGTATTTTTGTTTATGTTGATTATCATATGTAATTGTTTTTCTTGTAATAAGTAAGCAATAATCTTGACTGATACTTACATTTTTGCATGTATTTTATTTGTAAGATGAAATAAATAAAAATGAGAACAGAAAGAAGAAATATTTTTTATTACTTCATATCCAGCTATTTTTTCCCTTACTTAATTAGCTTGTCAAGATTTGTATACCACACATTTGCGTCCATGTAATTAAAGTCATTTCCCATTGTCATGAGAATATTTCCAGAGTTGTATGAATTATTCTGCTTCATTGCATGGTCCGTGAAGGTAGCAATCTTAAAATAATAATAATAATAATAATTGATATCAGAGAAAGCTAATTTTTTTTATATTATATATTTTGTATTATATGCAAAACGAACGAACCTTATCTTCAAGATTGTAGTCTTTGCTTGTTCGGTCATCAATAATGGGTTCATCATGACAAAGTATATCAAAGCAAAAACCACGTGGTGGCGAGTAATGGTTAAATAATACATTTGTAAACAGCCATGACGATTTTCCTGAAATTTGTATAAAGAATATTGTTGTAATTTTTTATTATTAAATTATATACACCCTGGCCAAAATAAGAACAGAAATTTTTACAACCGGATGCACCCCTATTTCTGAAACAATGTTCCCCAGATAAACACCAAAAACATACAGGTGATCAATGTAATATTGAAGTTAATGCGTGTTAAATTTTATTTCTATAACTTGATTAGAATCTGAGAAAAGCGGGTGCATCCGGTTGTAATAACCTCTCTTCTTATTTTGGTAATGTATACATTATGCAAATTATATTTACGTTTTTTTTTTTTTTTTTTTTTTTTTTTCCTTCATTTTTTTATTTTACGCATTTGATAATAGCATTTGAACGATATACAAGCATAAAAATATTGCTTGTATCATTCAAATTACTGTAAAATTATTATATCACAGTTTATATAATTACCAAGGTTTTGACTTGCTTGCCAAATTAATTCTGGTGTTTTGTTTTCCATTCTCTTCTTTTTATCCCGATAATCCAGACGTGCAAAGAACAAACCATCAAATCCCATTTGTGCCATTAAAGAGGCTGTCTCGCGGGAGTGACCAAATGGGTCAATTTGCCACCCAATGTGGGGTCTTCCGCAAGAACCAAATATATCATCCATTTTTCTGAAAACAAGAGCGTCATAACGTATGTGATTGATATGATTAAACTGAAGAAAAATATAAACTGATATTTTACTATCCTATTGAAATCCTTATTGTATTTCTATGACCTCTTATATGCCATGCAACTTTTCAACTACATTTAAGTAAAATAGTTTTAAATTCAAATGAGGCACCAATGCATGAACTATTGAAAAAAAAAATATTTTAATATATATTTTTCATTTATCACTATTAACAAATAAATATTAATGTCCGCTTTCAAAATTCATCATGTTCAGACTTCTAGATGTTATATGAAATATGATGTATATTATACCATAACTGTATATTTTAAGGCTCATGTGGATACCTGAATCCCCACGTAAACTGATCTATGGTGGATTGGTAATGTGTAACTGCCTCGTCATTCATACTCCATCCTCCTCCGGTAATCTCCAGTTGTCCACTGAGCACGAGCCTGACTAATTTGGCACGACTCGCCTCGTCACTCGCCTGGGTCCACCATTGCCACAAGAACGCACTCTCCACCCATATAAATCTAAAAATATAAAAAATGAGCGTTTTTTCTCTTTTATTTTTTATAATATTATTACTCTTATTGGTACTGTTTATAAATAAATATACATAGATGTACTTAATATAGATCTTTTTTCCTTTCTTTCTTTCTTTCTTTTCTATTTTTTTTTTTTTTTTTTTTTTTTGAAGCAACACGTAAAAATTGCAAGAGCGCACTCTCCACCCAAATGAATTTATAATTATAAAAAAAATAAACCTCTTTTTTTTTCTTCTTTTTTTTTTTTTTCCCAATGGTTAAAAACGTGTCTGTTTTATTACTATTAAAATAAATACATAAATGTTCCATACTTAATATAATATGTTTGTTACTTTTTTTTTCCAAACACGTAAAACAATAATGAGAACTGGCACAAATTAAGTTTAAATTTTGTACTGTATAAACATGATTTGTTTCTTCCTAAAGTGTGTATAATTTAATTGAACTCTATGTATTATGAGAAAAACTCAAATTATTTAGTGAATATTTTACATATTGCGTTACTACAGTGTTATCAATTAAAAAAAAACTTATATATATATATATATATATTTTACGAACACGAGTTGTGCATTTGATTTGTATTTATGTAATCCAAAGTTTTCTTACTAACTTCCATGGACATTCGGTGAATAGAATTTTATTACAAATTTAGGTCATTTGAAATTATTTCTTCATACTTTATTGACATACATGACAAAAAAAAATTAATATACTCTATTAAAGGAACCACAAATTTCAACAAAGGCTAATTTTTTTTTCACCGTGTAAAATTTGGCATGGCTTAAATTTATATTGAAAAATAATATAAAAAAAACTTGGATTATATAAAAAATTAAAAAAATATATAAAAAAAAAGTGCAGCTATTATAACAATTATCTTCAAAACGTAAGTTATTATTTTCCTTAAAATGTTAATTATAAGTTATTTCAGGACTAGAAATCATATATCAAATTTGTTTTTAAATCTACATATAACTGCAAGGTATTTAAAAAGAACCATTAATCAATCAATGATAAATCGTAAGCCAGCACGAGACAAAAAAAAAAAAAATGGTATTATAAAATTTATTGACTTTAACGATAATTATGTATACTGTATTCATATAGTTTTCAACGTTCAAACATTTGCTAAAACATAAAAGAAATATCATTTGATTATGCATAAAAATGTATAATATAAAAAAATGCTAACCTTCTACTAGGATCCAATTCTAATTCAGATAATACGGAATCAATAATGGTTTTTACTCCAGCATGTTGTATTTCTGTCCGAGCTATAAAAAAAAAAATTTAATCAGTACCTGCATAGTGATGATGAAGATTTGGAGATAAAATGTTTTCAATTTTAAAATTGTTTAGTTCATTTCATTCTCCTACAATCAGTAAACAAAACAATGCTTCTGCTAAGATTAACATCAGTATGATTATCGATACTGAGAAATTATACTCAAACTTACATACTAAAACGCACTCTTGAAATGCCACGTTAAGTTAAATTAGAAATAATATTTTAATTAAAAGTATTCATGCTATTTTTCACATACACCTTTGGTCAAGATATTTACTGTACAATAACACTAAATTTTAAATTTAAGGTAAAAATCGAAAGAGGAACTTTATTTTCACATTAATTCTTTCTACGTTAGTTGCATACAATACTAAAAATACTATAAATTTCAAAAATATATATATATATATATTTATAATAATAATAATATTTTTAGTTTAAAGAAAAGTTTATTATTGGACTTAAAAAGTTGGCGTTGAAATGTGAATTTTTACATTTACATTACGTTATCTTTAAAGTGGAATAACTTAAATATTTGCTAGTGTTTTCGTGTGTTTGACATAAATGAATTTTTAAGTAACATTTTATCTTTACTTCATGTTAGTTTTATATTTCACGACTGTACATAGTTTGTGAGATATAAACCTATTACCTTAAAAACTTATATTAGTGGACTCACTCTAGGGCCCGGACTTTGTCAATTTTTAAATACAATAAAAAATCATGTGCTTATATTATGCTTACTTCCATAAAAATACTGGTCCACAGTCTTTAACCATCCTACGTCATCGTGAGTGTGAGGTACCAAGTGAACGTTCAACATTCCAGGTTTTATTGCAGGACATGTCTAAGGGATAAATTTCATTAAGAAATGAATCATTGGTTGTTTTATTTTTCAAAATTAAATATTATATAATATTAATATTAGTAAAATAGCTTTAAAAAATTATAAAAAATAAACATATATGCGGATAAGAACAATAATATGCAATATATATATATATATATATATATATATATATATATACACACACACATAATTTCTTGTTATAATTAGAGACCGGATTTTTAAGTGCACCTGCAAAAATAGTAAGTTATTTACCTGCATAAGAACCTACTGTAATGTTACGCATAAATCTGATTTCTAAACTTCTTTTTAAGTGAAGTACACATTTGTTATAAACACACAGTAGATTGTGAAGCAAAAAGCCTAACTATGAAACTTGCAGGCGTAATTGTAATTTTCACCAAAAAATCCGGTCTCTAGTTATAATATACCATAATATTTTTGTAAAAGAAGCAGTGTATGAAAATTTAAAAATAATAATATATTTATACATGCAGAGGAAAATAAAGTGCTCAAATTTGCTCACTTCATTACTATCGGGAATTGAACTTTGTACGATATTTTGCTGTTTAATTTCTCTATGACCAAATTATCTAATTTAAATAATTCCAAAACAAATAAAATTAATAATAATAAAAAATACAATAAATATAAAACATTTATAAATAACTTATATTGAGTTTTTATTTAATCCTTTTTTTACTTTTATTTAAATTTTAAAATATAATTAGATAAAAAATATACGCCATGTATTAAATCCTTTCTTATCATCGTACTAAAACGAGCACATAACGTTGAATTTATTATGATTATTTTATTACGAACAAAAAAATTAACAAAAAATGACATAAGCATACGTAAAATAATAAAATCCTTTATCTATTTTTTTATCATAACAAAGTGATATGATGAAATAATTTGGCCTTGCACGTTGAACTTATAGCTTTAATAAATATATTATTATTATAGTAAAGTTACAATAAAAAATGTTGAAATAAATAAATTATAATTAAAAGTTTAAATAGATCAACATAATAACATTATCAGCGTACTATACAACATTTGAACCGTAGAAAAAAAAAAAAGAAAAAAAGCAGCTATAATAATTTATAAGCGTGTATTGATAGTTTATATAAAAAGTATATTCTATACTCATTCATTCCGTTCATTTAATTTTTCTGTAGCAAAAATCAATGAACATTACACAAGATAAATTTAATTATAATTATTAATCATTTTTTTGTTAAATACTTTTTATTATTTCAATGATTAAATTAAAACTAAAGCTTTTAAATCTACCATACATCTATCTTTTAAGTTATGTATTATTTTTGTTTGTATATATATAAAAAAAAACTTTAAAGTATAATTATTGCGTTAGAAGACAATGTTCATTATAGTTTCAGTGACGAGTAAAATATTCAGACTAATATCAGTTATTAGCATTGACTTACCGAATAGCCGCATGTTGGATCATCATTAGTGGATGTGGAGGATGAAACATGGGCAGCCAAAATTAGTGTAAAAATTAAACTAGACAACCACATGTTGAACAGTGTAACTGAGATGTTGACTCCTCTATCACTCAGTTGCGTTTAAATTCTCTTCCTCTAAAAATGATGCAAAAGTATCAAACGATTATGTCTCGCGCAGTTTTTATCTTTTTTGTATAGTTTATCTGGTATTTATTTTCTAATCACTGTAAAGAATTATGGATAACATATGGACGTATCTCATAATTTTTTATGACTACTAAATATATTTAGATATCGGTATGTTATCTCTTATAATATCAAACACGCAGAAAAAAATAATGTAAATTTGTTTGTAATAAATATTTATAAGTTATAAATAATTTTCCGAATGTACTGAAAGGATATGACATTTCCTCACGGAAAAAACAAAATTAACATTTCCTTTTGATTATATGAAGAGTTCAGATGCCAAAGCAAAAGCATATATTTGTCATTTTTATGAAATTGAGTTAAAGCTGCTTATCGATATACTATACTACCTCAATTAAGGTTTACCTGAATGTTTCATAAAGATTAATTGTGACCCTGAAATTGAGCTGATATTTAGATTAAAAATAATTAGCCTATAAATATTATCAAAATTGGATTTAACGTATCTGAAACATATATTTTAACACCTTTTACGTTCAGATTGCACAATTTGGTCCAGAGATATGACCGGCAACTATGCTTCAGGGTCAGCTTTTTTTTTCAGGACAATTTTTTTTTTTTTTTTTTTCAGAATTAAATGTAAAGTTTATCAAGGTGATTATGACAATACAAAATTAATGGTGCTAACGGTTTGCTTGTATTTATAAAAGCTAAGGACCAAAAAAGGCTCATTTTATGGGTCGTGGTAAAATTAGTTACTTCAAATATAATAATTATATAAAGTACACTTTGAACACAAGGTACCTCAATTTTTAATGATGCAGAACCAGACATTTTTACAAATATCGACCATATAAAAATTAATACTGATTAACCTAATTAGTAACTAAAATTAGTTTCCCTAAACAAATTATACTTGCCCAGCTTGCCCTTAGTATCTTTACACACAAATGAAAATTTAAAGTATCGTTTATATCAAGAGTTAATTTATATTAAAAAATCTCAATTCTTTGTTTTCTACAGTCATATACACATTTAAAACACACGTAAATATTTTCAGATGCTACTGCATCCTTGGTGATACGTATACTAACTTATCATAGCACTCTCTTATTTGATGCACGTAGAGAAAAGGTTCTCTACAGAGATGCACGTAACCTGACGCGGAGTACGTCTTGGGGGGCGTGTCTCCCCTATGCACCACCTCAGATTTTTCTTTCTTGTGATTTTCATTAACATATCACTTACATATTATTTTAATTATTGTACATATTATATTGTGTACGAAATGTTTTACATGGCCTTTTTCTAAACTTGTACAATACAGTATTTATTACTATATTATTTATGCTATACAGGTATACTATATACACTACAGTATTATATTATTACTAGCTAGAGTACTCTAGTTATTACTAATTATGACCTTAAAAAAATATTAATTTAATAAAAAGTGAGTACTTATTATATTTTCAATATATTATATATTAAATAAATCTTAAAAAAGGTCGTAAAATGTCATGATTATAAAAAATATTATGAAGCTTTTTTGTATTTATGGGTACACACAATTTCAAATATTAAGAAATTTTTAAACATAAAAGCAATATTTGAAAATATCAATATTCTTAATTGTTTTTCTTTCTACCTCCGCTAGTTTTTTTTATACATGTCATATATTATGTTTTGCTTTATATAATAATCTTTCAACTAAAATATTTTTAAGAACTATTTTAAAGTGTTAAATTTCATGAATATATTGTTTATAATTAATATTATATAATAAGCAGAAAATATTTAGACTGTAATTTTTAAAACATTCACTTATTTGAAAACTTAGAGATGGAGTTAAAATGACTTAACTGCCATTAATTCTCACTTAAAATAGCTGAAACTTATTTTAGTAAAGAAAATAATAATAAAAAATTTATATTTTCAAAATGCAATCAATAAATTAATTTATTTTCAATTTAATACATACAATTTTTGGTAAAAATAAGTATAGTAGTTCATTTCTGAATTTCTGCAACAGTATGGATTTAATTTGCGATTGGTTTTACTTGAATGATGAACGTGCGTATTTGCATTGGCTGTAGTGTGACTGCGAAGCTGTTGTTTTCAGTTGGTGGCTCCACGTCACTTTCTGCCTCGCTGCTCTCAGAATTGTCCACGTACCACACGAGCCGAGATTTCTCTTCAAGCTTCTGATTGCCACCCAGAGTCATCTCTTGAACTGACACGATGCTGAATGTAGAGAACAAATCCTGACAAGAAATTGTAGTTTTATTATTATTTTCATACCGTATATGGCTTTTATTATACGACAATATATGTCTGTAAATATACCATGAAAATTTACTATCAATTCAATTGCAGGTACTGCTGTTCACCAATAACTTACTTTCAGTCCTACAGTAGAAGGCTTGGATAATTCAATATCATCTGTCTTTTCAAAGAAATGTTCGAGACGTAAAAGCAAAGTGCTGTCCTTCCATGGTTCTAGAGTTAGCAGATGAACATTGTCGGGGAGCACGGAGCGTAGCCCAGAATACTAAAGATAAAATTAAATTAAAAACATGATTAAAATTACAATGACTTGGATATGATAAGTGATAAGTCTCTATAATATATTTCCTGTAATATTTAACTTTATGTTAGTCAAACCTGAGTGAAGTACTGTTGTTGCCATTGTTGAAGTGTTAGCTGTGTTGACGCGAACATGAGCCAGGGTGCCAAGACCATGTGGCTCTGAGATAATTGCCGAGACTGAGCCCTTACTGTCGTATCATTGCTGTTAGAATCCAACACAACAATGTGTCGACCTCGTGCGACCAGACTTGTCCCGTAAGCTGTCTCGTTTAGAGCTTCGTTCACACCAAATCCATCGTCAGTCAGCACTCGGCGATGTAGCTGTAGTTTAATTAAACATAATTGCAATTAAGGTATATAAGAATTTTTTTTATTGAAATTTTACGTATTTCTAAATTTCTATTTGTAAACTATATACTCTCGCAATAGAACACATAACCTTACCATTAATTCAATTTCTCCGTCTCTCAAGCTAGAACCTCCTTGAGCGCGGTCAGGCAGTATGGACAGTTCCTTATTGTCAGATCTGATCGCAATGTGTGACGTCACGGGGTAATAATTGGCTGTCACTGGCTCCTTCAAATCTACCTTAAACGTGGCTCTTGCGTCTCTCCTCCGCTTCATGGACTCTCGACCATTGGAGTCCGTGTAGAACAGTCCATTTGTCATCCAGCCAGTTGAAAAACGAGAAATTATTTCTTTACCATCAAAGAATCTGGAATAGCCATAGGAAGATCAAGTTTTTAACTTGAATTGTTAAGCCAGATAATATATTTTTTGTAAACTACATTTTAATAAAATTTACGTTGTTGGGATTGGTCCAACTTTCCACTCGAGTTCTAAATGAGATTCTCCCTCGTAAATTCGGATTACTTGGCTGATCCAATCTGTAATATCTTGATGAATTTCTTGTACTAGTGGTCCTATATAGAAATAAAAATAATAATAAAATGTTCATTTTTACTCTTTGCATATTATTCTATTGATTAAAATTTAATAATATTATAATGAACTGTGCAGTTATGTTTGAGTAAATAAGAAAAGTTGTTCATTTTTAATTTTGTAGATAAAAAAATTAAATCCTTGTATATATTAGTACCTTACCTTTATAAGTTACAGCCTTGACATCATTATCAAATGTTTTTGAATATGTATCGTTAGGACGAAAGATATAAGCCCCTGAAAATTTTTCTCCACTAGGACTTGATTTGCTGTCATAATACGAGAACTTTTGTTGAAGTTTGATCGTTTTATTCCCACGCTCTAATGAGCTCAGTAAATTTGAGTGATCAATGGATGCTGAGATGTACTATATATTTGATAAATATGATATAATTGGTTATTATAATTGTAAATAATGAACGAAGAATTAGTAAAATAATAATAATAATAGCCCCTCACATATTACAGCAAAAAAAAAAAAAAAGAACAATAAGATTTTTTTTTTTAATTATACAATATAACAAAAATATTATTTAATGTAACTGACGACCCACTCACTTTATTTAAATCCATTTTAATGTAACAATCAGTGAATTCAGAATGCTATAATTTTTATATATTATGCATACTTGTATTTTATCAAACATTTAATTTATAAAGATTAAAAGGGTACACACAAAATTGGCCTTTTTTTATACATAAAACAATTTTAAAAATGCACATGATAATATGTATAGTATATAATTATGCTTTTATCGTAAATAAGTGTATACAGTATACTGTATAATCAATTTTATCGTGTTCAAAAATTATCAAGGCAATTTTTTGTGTCTATTCATATCAGTAATTGTTTCTAATTGGTGTCTTTTATTCTTGTGCTAAATTTAGTTGTCAACTTGCACGCATAGTCCTTGTTGGAAACTAAATAAATACATTACATATCAATATAACTAACTATTACATTTTTCTATGTGATAAATGATATTAAATTATATTTAAAAATAATAATAAAAAAAACAAAAACTATCAAGCAAGTCTGTGGTTTGAATAATAAACTTGACTATGACAGGAGCTACTAAATTTTTAATATCTTTATTTAGCATTATTAAATAAATGTTAAGAACCTTATTTTCTATTTTCAGTCCATCCTCGCCTGTCACGGGATGTGCTAGATCGACGTTGTCATCATTTTTCTGAACGAAATAGGCTTTGAATCCCAGCGGAGGCAAATCAGCAGCTTTGAATATGAGTTCTTGAGTAGCGTAGCTCTCTCTACCAGGGATATTTATCACACTTTGTGGGATTGGTACCAGTTGAGTCAATAACTCTTTTCCTTTGAAATTAAGTTTAATAATTTTATTATTTTCGTGTTCATTTAAAAAAAAAAAGAAGAGAGAGAGAGAGAGAAACGTATACCTTCTGGATCATATATTTGATACGTGCTCTGTGCTACAGGCATTCGCACAAAATGTGAGACAATACGAGCAAGAGGATTATACACCGTGACAACAAAAGATTCACTATTTTCTGAGGTAGCACACTGACTTATATTTAAAAGTAAACAAGATTTCATTTTTAAATGTTTGCTGTTTTTCCTTCTTTGCATCAATTTGCTGAAACAAAATAAGATAAATGATAAAAATTGTATTTATTTAATACCATGATTTAATTTTGTTCTTTCTTAATCTTAATTAAAATCCATAAGAGAACGG
Organism: Ecdyonurus torrentis; assembly: GCA_949318235.1. NCBI lineage: Eukaryota > Metazoa > Arthropoda > Insecta > Ephemeroptera > Heptageniidae > Ecdyonurus > Ecdyonurus torrentis. The sequence continues at coordinate 37,654,455 of OX439129.1, read as the reverse complement.
TATTAAGTATCTCACTTAATAGCAATACTAGAGGCATTATGGCCGTCTTGGAAAGCCTGACTGAGTCTCATTGCATAATCAAAGGCAACGTTTTGTTTCTCGGTGCCAGTAACAGCATCGTGATGCTGCATGATGCCCATGGTTTCACGTAAAGAACTCAAATCTTCCCAGTGCTCATCAGGAATGCTTGCTAACACATGAAGCTGTTTACAAACCTAAAATATCATGCAGTTTAATATAATGCTAATCTCTACATTTCTTTTGAAATTTTACCTGTAGTAAATTGTTGCCCTTTCTTTCAAAATATTTGAGTGTAGGACGCGATGTATAGAATCCAGTCCAGTATGCGTGTTCATCACTTGCATACGGAAAGAAATCATCTTGTTTAGTGCTCCAAGTTAAATTTGCATTGTTTACCGTTTTCAAATAGCAGGCGGGAGTTGAGTAGAAAACGTTAATATCTCCTCTTTCATTCGCGTATCTTCAACAAAACGAACGATTTCAATTTTATTTTATATTATTTATTTACACTATAATCCTGTATACACAAAAAATATTTAATAAATAGGGCAATAGAAGTTTGAATGCATGCAATCTCCATTTAAAGCCATTAAAATTGACATAAATAGACAATATGAAATGCATAATATGCAATACATTGCACAGTTTCAACAGTCCGGGGGAAAAAAAGCTTCCAAATTTTTTTCGTTTACAAAAATACATTTATATATTTTTTATTGAAGCTGAAAAATTAGTGTTTATAGATTTTTTTTTATCATGTATATTATATCGCATATTTTAAATTCAATTTTATTTACTTTAACATGAAAGTATATTTTAAAATATAAAATACTATGTCACATTTGAACTATATAACTGATACATTTACTTACTTTATGATTTTATCTATATTAGAATACCACACAAAAGCGTCTGAGTAGCTAAAATCATTTCCCATTGTCATAATAATATTATTTGTTCTATAAGACGCTGCTTGCTTATTTGCTTCCACTATGAATGAATTTATCTGTGGGAGGAGAACACAATGTTTTTTAGAGCTCTTTAATATTCAACGATAATTTTGTTATGGCTAGTTCATACTACTTTATGCAATATTTTTATTTCAATATAGTTTTGTCATATGAAAAATGAAAATACTGGGTTTCAACATTTCAACTGCTTATTATATATGTTCGTTCAAAAATATAAATTAAAAATTTGAAATTCTTTATTTATTTTTCTTTACTCCTACAATCATTATACAAAACATATATAATACTATGAAGTATAGAGTGTATGCATTCATGTTAAAGTCGACACCATGTTGGATCACTCAATACATGGGGCATTATAGGAAAATGACTCGCATTTTGCCAGTTTAAAAATACTAAGCAATATTTTTGAGAGCATTGATGTTATTAATAGGTTGAATTAGTATCTTAATTTTGTGAGAAAAATAATATTAACAAAAAATTAATCAATTTCCCAAAGAAAACAGACAAAAAAAAGTTTGACCTATGCTAAGCAATGTTATTCATTACTCCAGTATGGCGTCCAAGCGCATTAAATATGACGTCATGCGGATACACCCTATATATTACATGATTCTCAGTGTGATATTAATACACTTAAAACTTGACTTCCTAATAAATTAGTGACTTTTTTAGAAGCTTTATGTCCTATTATTTTTATTTTCATACTTTCTGTTCTACGTTATAGTTCAATTCAAAAGAACCGTCATTGATGGTTGCATCGCCGCATAAAATATCAAAGCAGAACCCTTCTGGCGGGGAGTAATTGTTGTATAAAATATTGGTAAAAAGCCATGATGATTTGCCTGTAACATAAATTATACATGTTCAAATATTTATAATGGCCTGATCTAATGCAGCAATGCACAATAAATTTGATTTCAAATGGAGAATGCATGCCATGCTATCAAGTTTATTTATACGTGAAACATTGCTGCATATGAACAACATATGTCACACATTCAAAAGTTTAATATAAAATATCGAATATAATTTTTTTTAAGTATGTTTATTTATCCATAAATAAATAAACATAAATCAGATATGGAAATGACAGTTGAGCTTGCCTTGATTTTGGTTTCCTTTCCAAACAAATTCAGCGTCTTTATTTTTCAAGCGATTTTCTTTATCTCGGAAATCGAGGCGTGCAACAAATAAACCATCAAAACCAAACTGTGCCATCAAAGAGGCAGTCTCGCGTGAGTGTCCAAACGGGTCAATTTGCCATCCAATGAGGGGGCGCCCACATTTGCCAAACATTCTATCCACTTTTCTTAACATGCAAAATAATAATAATAATAAATAATAATAAAAAAAAAATAATAATAAAGGATAGGAAAGAAGTGTTAACAATAATTTTTAAATTTAAATCATGAATTTTCACATTCAGATTATAATGGTGTATAAGTCAAGCTACCTGAATCCCCAGGTAAACTGATCGATGGTGGACTGGTAATGAGTAACCGCCTCGTCATTCATGCTCCAACCTCCCCCAACGATGCCCAGTTGTCCACTGTGCACAAGTCTGCGTACTCTTTGACGCATTGCATGGTTGCTAGCGTGCGTCCACCACTGCCACATAAATGCTGTTTCGACCCAGATAAATCTTAAAAACGTATAATATAATATTATCATATAATCAGATTTAGGAAAATAATTGAATTCCTCTATAACAAAGTTTACCTTCGGTTTGAATCTACTTCCAGCTCCGATATTACTGAATTAATAATTGTTCTAACATCTGCATACTGTATATCCATATGGGCTATAATCAGAAAATATTATTTCAAAAAAATTAACATCATGATATTTCACGCACATACTTACTTCCATAAAAATACTGGTCCACAGTCTTGAGCCATCCTACGTCATCGTGAGTGTGAGGTACCAAGTGAACGTTCAACATCCCAGACTTCACCATGGGACATGACTAGCAGTTGAAAAAATAATAAAAGTAAACTGGATCCATCATAGAAATCAATCAAAGCAAATGATTTTTACATTAAACCTTCAGCGCTCTCGGTATTACAGTTATTATTTGCTTACAGATCTTATCCATATAGCAATTAACAACATATATGATACAAAATTTAATGATATGCGCAGTACACGAGACAAGAAAAGGAAGGTCATGGATTTTACAAGAAAATCTTATATTATAACATTTTCTAGGTTTACTTAAATAATAAATCATTCATTTTTTATTTTTTTTTAAGTGTGTTTTCAAACTTTTTAACAAATCTTCTTTGAATTTTGAATAATATGAAACAATATATTAAAAAAATATTGAAACAGTATCTTTTAAACCAAAATATGTAAAAAAAAAAAAAAAAATGTAGGCATGGTAAATTAATAGCAATCTGTGAAGTGGAGAAAATAATTAAATATTATATTATTATACTTTTGTAGTGAATATCTTTAAAGCTGTGTGATATTAAGCATAATTGAATTAAATGCCTTAAAAACATAGTCTCAATTACTTTTGCTTTGTATAATTGTTATGTGTAGAGTGGACATCATAAAAAAATTGTTGAAACAAAAATGTTAAAAAGGTACTTATTTTAAAACAAAATGGAAATTAAAAACATTTCAGGTTTCCATTCGAAAATAGAATAATATAACATAAAAAGGTCATAGATATGTATTGATGTTTTACTTATTATTATTATTTTTTTAATAAATTGATATAAAGGACCCACCTAACAGCCTATTTTAAGAAAATACTGATTGCATCTGCCCAAAAACTGACAACTGTTTGGCAGAAAATTTCTATCCCTTTAAACCTCACTGGGAACCGTTAAAGTGTTACCGACCTCCACAAAGGAAAAAAAAAAAAAAAAACTTGGACATTTCTTTAATAATATAACGGATTCATTCGCCTCCCGTGTCCGTGTCACAAGTATTGGCAATATGCAAGCAGTACATTTTTTCTAAAGATGGATTTCTGGATTAGGTCAATCCTCTATTTCAATCATTCACAATCCCCCACCCCCCTTTTTTTTAAAATCATTTCGACGTGTGATAACATTGATAAGAACAGAAATAACAATTAATTATTATTTCTTAATAAACTTTAATGAAAACCTGAATTGGTGGAAAAGAAATTGACAAAACAGAGCTGTTTTGTAAACGTTAAAATTTTAGTATACTTTCAATTTGGAGCAGTCTTTCCTGCAAATTTGATCATTAATGCTGAGACCGCGCTATCTTTTTACTAACTCTTTATTCAGTGTTACCAACTATTTGAAACATGAAAAGAGGACAGGCTACCCTATACTGAGGGGGGTAGGGGGCACACACCCCTGCCGGGGGTGCGGGAGTGTCCCCCGCAAGAAATTTTGAGCATTTTGGATTAAAAGTCACAATTTGGTGCTATTTCTGGCCCATGTTTGAGTATTTTTAATCTTATTTTAAAACCATTCATTTAACGTAAGATAAGAATATTTTTATTACATAATTAGGTCCAAAAAGATTAAAAAATATATGTAATTTGGAGGTTGTCGGTTAAAAAAATTGCACATTGCCTATATAGAAATTGCTCTCAAATTTTTGGCCAAATCTGTACTTTAAGGTAGGATTGTATTTCTATTTTCTCTATTAAGTACATAGAGTGTGCTGGACCCGAAAATAAAATTTAAACAATTCTATCTCAAAAACTGCAGGTCCTCACAAGTGACCACAAGTGAAAAAGGTCCTCACAAGAGTGTGAAAGTGTCCCAAATGCTAATAAAATCTATATTTGTACCCCGATTTTAACCCAAGGTTTTTTTTTTTTTTTTTTTTTTTTCCCAGGTGTTTAACAAATACTTTTCAGGTTGAAAAGTTTGGTTCTTAAAATTAATTTTACGGATTTATATACAATGAATTTTCGTTTTTTTTTTTTTTTTTTTTTTTTTTTTTTGACAATTGACCTATGTAAATTTAAATATGCGATTGGCAATAATTTTGTTCTCTGTAAAAAAAAAAAAAAAAAAGATAACAATCTCGTAAAAATAGATTTAAACGCAGTCAATAAAAGTTGATCTATATTATAGAACACGCTCAGAATTTTTTGTTCAGAATTAAGTTGTTCAAGTAAAATTTTGTGCACGAAGAGCTTGACGTTTTGTATCTTTTACTTACTAAATTTGCGGAAGATTTTATTTGGGCTGAAACTTAGTTATTTTACTAACTATCCACAAATAACTATTTGTGGAGGATAGAAAACTGTTCTTTGGTTCATTAAAAAAATAATAAATATAATACATTTTTTTTAAAGTTATATAAAAATTGAGTTATTATATCATTTTCATTTTACATATAAAATGCTGACATTAAGTGCATTGCATATATGCATTACTATTTTACAGATAGTGCATTATCAAGCTTCAATTTTATATGCTTTTGTCTTTTAGGCTGTTTTATTGTATAGTTTTTATAATAACTTATGAGGCACTAATTTCTCTCATCGTGCACCCTTTTTTACTCCAGCGCCCTTTTTACCCCAGCGCCCGGGGGAAATGTCCCCTCATCCCCCTCTATTGGGCCGCCACTGTCTATATAATAAAAGATATCATATCTTGCAATTACAAAGTATAAAAATAATTGTAATGGGATGAGAGAGAGAGAGAGAGAGACACGTTATCGTACTTTACTTACATTATACCCACATTGTGATTCATCGTCTTTGAAAGGTACAGATTCAACAAGAAAAGTTGTGAAAAAAATATGTATAAAAAATACAGCATATTCAAGTCTTTTGTAGAATAATAACTTAGCAGCATACCACATTTTAATTCACAGACAAGAAATTTTAACAGTTATATGGTGTTATTTGCAAAATAGATAAATGTCAAACACAAAAACAATTAAACACAAACTAAACTTTCTCGTGTGATGTATTGCATAGCGCATGTTTGCTCTACAAAATAATCTATTGTATATAATAATAGCAATTATTGAACATTTATCAATGTCGTAAAAATTCACTATCACAAGCCTTCAATGTAAAAAATACCATAAATATATTTTTTTTTTACGAATGAAGTGTTGGGTGTTGCACATAATATTATTAAAAGTTGCATGTTATGAGAAATTTGTTTTCTTTATAAATATACTATAATCGTAATTCATTAAAATTGGCAACATTTCCTTTGAAAATTTCTCCCTCTGACGTAAAAACAAAATATAATAATACCTATAAAGGAAGCAATAAATGAAGTGGTAATAAACATACTATACTTACGATAAGAAAATTATGTTTGATATTTTCATGTGCGTCATTTTAATGTATACATTAAGATTGCTATTTTTATATCGTACAAAATAATAAAATAATAATTAAGAAACACTTTTGTACGATAAAATATGTATTAAAATTACAATAACAATAATAAATGTCAAACTTTTAGTTCTTTCTCACTTTTTTTTATTACTTTTGAACACTACGTTGTACTATACGACGCTAATGTTCATTTTATCGAATATAATTAAGTTTTTAAATTAAATTGCAAAAAAAAAAAAAAAAAAAAAAAAAAAGGCATAATTATATAAAATGTAATTTTTTTTGAAAAAGAGTCCGATGCAATCACAGAAAACACCATGTTATTAATCACGTGACCATGAGGGATTCGAGTGACTGATGTTACTAAATGTAGTAAACAGATTACAAGCGATAAAGAAATAGGAATAGGAAAATTGTATTGAAGTGACATTCTTGACCAAGTTTGGAAAATACGTTTCTTATCTCAAGTGATTCATTTGTGAGCTTCTTAGTATTTTATATTTTATGCAAGAAAAATAAAGTTTGAGAAAGCTACTTGTGTGCCTTCAGTAATAAATATTTAAATATAGACATACAAGTTTGATATACTCGTATTATTAATTATTACGTTTGCTAATTAGATTAAATTAGAATGAAATAGTTGCTCTATTTGCAATATAATTCTTACCGCACTTTTTTTCCATTTTATGATATCGTATGTTCATTAATTTTTTGTATTACAAGCTAATTAAAAATATTTGCATTATTATAACGTTTTTCAGAAACTATAAAATAACTGAATAATGATTAGTTAGCTAAAAATAATTTTAGGGCTTGAAATTGATTTTTAATTTTTATAATATTTGGATGCATTTATTTTATTTTAAAAGTAATCAATAATCATATTATACTCGTATTGAGGTAACGATGCAACCGAGGCGTTTTATAATAAATGTTATATTTTAATAAATCTTATTAATAAATACGCTTTTATTATTTGTCAAAATGAGGGTTCAAATAAATTTTTAAATAGCCTGTAAAATTTAGGGAGCCTTCTGAATGGGATTTTTTTTTTAAATGATAGTGAGTGTTTTAAAAATAAATATAACTAAATAAAACCAGACGTAACCCGAAAAAAAAATCCCATTCAGAAGGCAGAGATATTAACAAACATTATTGCTACCAAAAATGGAGCTTATAGCTCAATTACTATTCGTGTGATTTTATAAATACGATTACATTGATTTTAATGAGCGTATAAAAAGTTGCCTATCTATTCAGGGACAGCAGTGCACGGGGGACTCTTAAGCCTGATGTCTGGTCCACTCTTACACCGAACTCCAAGAGAATGCATCAATAATATTTTTGATCAAATACAAAATTATATTAATAAAACAAATGACAAGAAAAAAGACAAAAATCATACATATCATACAAAACGAAAATGTATCTTTATTGCATGATAAAAAAACTGAATAGAAATAATAATATAATAATAATAATAATAAACACTTTTTTTCAACAATTTATTCAGTATCATTATGGACAATATTAAAATAATTGATACATTTTACAAATAGAGATAATTAAAATATAATAGGTGAATGTAAAATAGATTGTCTTAGTTATAAATAATTAAATTGAATAAATATATTTATTATTTAAATGATTTCACTTGGATATTATATCATAATTTAAAACTATTATACAAGGAAGGATGTTTCATAGAAAACTGTTTGCTCAAAATTATACATTAGTAATAATTTTTGGCCTTTAAATTGAAGTAAATTATATGTAAATAAGAAGAAAAAAAACGACAACTGCATGCTTGGAGAGAGAGAGAGAGGGAGAGAGAAATTTATTGACTACAAATTGATTTTTTTTTTAATTTCTTCAAATATTGTATACACATATATCATTTATATATGTATAAAGCTACAATACAGTATATAATAATGCTATATTTTATGTAGAGCTACAATAATAATTTATTAAAATTGTAAGCTTTTTTTTAACATCATTGTTGTTATTCCGAAATCAATAAAATTTAATAATACTAAAATTTAGGTTCACGTTAAAAATGTCTTATGACAGCATGACATATTATATTAATAATCAATTAAATGCACTGGCGCTGAGTGATTGCTTACATCACACTCTTCTCTATTCATTACTTTATACCAATATAAATAGAGGTGCTGATCAATGTTCATACGTTTATAACTATGCGGAAAACTCAAGAACAGAAACTTTTTGGATTTCGAGTTATATTTATATCAAATTTATTAACAGGAACATGGATTCCTGTACCTCATATTTCAATAAAAAAATGGAAATTTATTTATAACTTTATTACTTTTTATGATTTATTGTTGATTGGTATATATATGGGGCAACTCATAATGTGTGCGAAAACATTAAAATTAATAAATTTCATTGATTATCTTGATTTAACAGTTATAAACATTATAAATTTAATAGCACTTTCATGTACAGCATTCCGAGCTATTTACATATCTATTTACAGGGGTTATCTTAAAACAATATTTAAAGATATGGAAATCATTTATAACTTATCTTTCTGTTTTAATTACAAGAAGTATAATTTATCAATTTTTAATTCAATATCTAAAACTATTCTATATTATTTTTTACTTATATCATTATTGACAGCTTTAATGCAAATTAGTTCTACGATGATTTTTTATGATGCGGTTAAACAAGTTTTGTTTGGTTCTTCAAATTTTTCAAACGAAACTAATTCTAGAAACGTTTTGATAGCAAAAAAACTATTTGAGATTTCAAATTCAAACGTATTTAATAGAAAATTGTTTTTGTTTCAATGGATTTTAATTGTCATCATGCAGTTTTTATCTTATTTCAAAATTATATGTACTGATTGTATATTCTTAAGCTTATATTTGTTTATAACTGAACAACTAAATTTATTAAAAAGCAGCGCACCTAAAGCTATTTCTACACAATTAACAACCAGGTCAAAAACTTCCTCAAATTTGGAACAATGGCTCAAACTTGAACATTTATTATCAAAGTAAGTATATATTTGCTATTTTTATTATTTAATTATTTTAATTAATATTTTTGGTGAAAAAAGTATGCACTTTCACGCATGTCTTGATCGAGAATTTTACTGTTTTTCTCTTCTTAATTAATTTATATAACTATAATAAATGCCTGCCTTCGTATGGATCTTAAACTTTTACTCTTTCAAAATACGTATAGTCGTTTAGGAATATTATTATCATAATATTTTAATATTTGTGTAAACCATATTGTATCACCAAACGTGTTATTTATTATAATATATGAAACTTTTTTTCCCTTTCTTTAAACTGTTTTTTACTAAAATAACTTTTATACCAATTCCTGATTTGAGAGAGATAAGAGATCTATACAGTATATGTGCGAAAATATGCAATTATGTTTTTCACTACAACCATTCTTTACATATAATATATCTAAAAGCTTATATTATTGTATAATTATTGTTTATAATGATAATACTTTTCAGGCTGATACGAAGTGTAAATGAGTTCTGCTCTCCAGCTATAGTTATAACTTTACTAACTAACTCTGCTACCATGTGCTTCACAGCTTTTACAGCACTAAAAGTAAGTAGTGTTATGATTGTGAACCCCGCTTGCCAAACCCACTTATGTTCCCATACTATGCATATGATTTTGGGAGGGGAAAACAGCTGTTGTAAGTGGGGAGGGGGGAGCGTGTGGGAAATCAAGATGGTACACTAGGGGATTGGAACACGCTAGGAGAATGAAATTGTAATTATAACACGATCCGTTATCTTAAATAAACATTATCAGTGACATCTAATCTATGTGAGTTTACTTTATTAATACCACCACAAATTGGCGACGAGAGATGCGAGATGGCGACATAATGAACGGATTTTAGTGTGCAGTGTGAAGGGATCAAGGAAGAAAAATGTCAGAAGACGAGTCTACGAAGCATCCACCACCTGTCTACATGGTATTGGGTACGGTAGGAACTACGTACGAATTTATTCCTGGAGGAGAAGAGTCTTTTTCGAATTACATAGACCATCTAAATTATTATTTTAAGGCAAACCAAATTAGAGAAACAGAACGACAGAAGAACACATTATTGACAGTCATAGGCAAGAATGTGTTCAAGCAACTTAAAAAACTTATTAAAGCTCCAGAAACTTTAGAATCGTTGTCGTTTGAAAGAATTGTCATAATTTTGAAAAGTTATTATGATCCAGAACCAAACATATGGGTGTTAAGATATGAATTTTTATGTTGTATGCAGAAACCAAATGAAGCTTTGACACAGTTCATTGCTGAACTGAACGGGTTGAGTGTCAAATGTAACTTCACAGACGTAGAACAATGCATGCTAATGCAAATATTAGCGGGAATGAGAGACTCTAAATTACGTCAAACATTTTTAGAAATGTCAAAATTATCATTACAGGTGGTACGAGAAAAAGCAGAAGCTGCGGAGATGGCAATGAAGAGTGCAGCGAGGTTTGAAAATCAAGGGGGGGAGGAGGTTATTCATAGAATGACAGAGAGAAGAAACAGAGGAGGAAACCGTGGAAGTTTTCCAGGCCAAGGCCATAGTCAGTGGGGAAGGGGCACACAAGTGGGGCGAGGAAGTAGGGGAAGCGCCCAAGCCAGAGGTGCCAGAGCGGAATGTTTCCGCTGTGGGTCAAGCTATCATGACGGTAGCCAGTGTGCACACACTAATACTGTGTGTGATTTTTGTGAGCAGAGAGGACATTTGCAAAGGGTATGTGTAGTGAGGAGAAACCAGATACTGCATAATGCAGGAAGAGGGAAAGAGAGAAGAGAGAAAACCTTTCGAGCACACTACGTCAGTGCAGAACAGGAAGATGAGGAAGAAGAGGAGGACACCGAGGGGCCAACTCAGCAGGAGAGGAGAGAACTGGAGTCACCAGCAGTGAACAAGTGGGAACAGTCTGAGTATAGCCTGTTTATGATGCATGCGGATAGTAAAGAGGGGGAGTCTGATGTAGTGACTCCTATATTGTTAAGTCTAAAAGTGGCAGGGAAGTCAGTAGTGTTTGAAGTAGACAGTGGGGCAAGTTGTAGCTTAATTGGCCAGGACACATTTACTCAACTATGGCCTGACGGAACATCATTGGAGACTAACGTGCCCAAGATAAACACTTGGTCAAAGGAGAGTTTAGCTGTAAAAGGGTGTCTCCAGGTGTTAGTGGAAATAAAGGATAGGGCGTGCATGTTGCCACTTATAGTCATGAATTCACCAGGACCTGCTTTATTAGGACGTAATTGGTTTTCAGCCCTGGGAATTGCAGTGAGCGGCATACAGACAGTACACTTCACCTCAGCGGAGACGGCTGACCAAGCGCTGATAGGACTCCCTGTGGAGCTGCGGGGGCTCGAAGGAGTGTTTGCAGCCGGGCTGGGCAAGTACACTGGACCACCAGCCTCCATCGAGATGAAGCCGGGAGCTACACCAAAGTTCATGAAGCCGAGAAGTGTACCCTATGCCAAGGAGGAACGTGTCAAGCGTGAGTTAATTCGTCTTAAGAATGATGATTATATGAAGCCCATATTATTTTCTAAGTGGGCTTCTCAAACGATAGATTTAGAAAAGGCAGATGGGACTTTGAGGATATGTGGGGATTACAAAGGAACTGTCAATCCACAATGTGTCACCGAAGTTTTCCCTATGCCAACCATACAGAATATGTTAGATAAATTAGGAGATGTAAAATACTTCTCGAAACTTGATTTGGCTAGAGCTTTCAACCAGATAACTGTAGATGAGGAGACGTCAAAGATACTCACGATTAATACCATATTGGGACTATTTAGGGTATTAAGATTGAGCCCGGGGTTGTCATCAGCCCCGGCCATATTTGTGAGAATTATATCACAATTAATGTGTGGATTGGACGGAGTGTTAACATACTACGATGATATTTTGGTGGCTGCAAAATCTGTGGCACTCCTATGGGAACGTACAAGAGCTGTATTGATTAGACTACTAGAAGCAGGTCTCCGGCTTAATAAAGAAAAATGCTTGTTTTGTGTGTTGCAGCTAGAGTTCGCAGGTTACTTCTTGTCTGGTCAAGGAGTGAAGCCTACCCAGTCTAAGGTTGAAGCCTTGATGAAGATGCCCAACCCCAATGAGAAGGGTGAACTGCAATCCTTATTGGGGTATATAAATTATTACGACAGGTTCCTGCGTCATAAGGCTACGTTATTCCACCCGCTATATCAACTATTGGTAGATGGAGCGGAATGGGTATGGACCCAAAAGCATCAAGATGCCCTGAATTATGTCAAGCAAGTGCTAAGCTCAGAAATTGAGCTTACCTTATTCAACCCTAACCTACCCATCATCCTAGATGCCGATGCAAGTTCTGTCGGAGTGGGAGCTGAAATCAGTCATGTGATGCCAGGCGGCGAAGAAAAACCTTTCTCCAATGCTTCCAGAACCCTGAGACCCAGCGAGAAAAACTATGCTCAAATAGACAGAGAAGCGCTGTCCGTAGTATTTGGGGTCAAGAAGTTCCACATGTACGTGGCTGGAAGAACCTTCACTATACGAACAGACCACAAACCATTGCTAGGGTTACTTCAGTGTGATAAACCTATACCAGAAACAGTATCTCCTAGAATGCTTAGGTGGTCTCTATACTTGAGTAATTATTCTTATAGATTAGTATACAGACCTGGGAAACAACATGCTAACGCGGATGTATTCAGTAGACTTCCTATAGCCACAACCAGTGTCGAGGATCCTCCGGAACCAGCAGGCATTCTGTTTATGGAGCAAGCCCCAGAAGAGTGGTCTGTAAAAATGATTGCCAAAGAAACCAGAGGAGATCCAATACTAGCTAAAGTAATGGCTATACTAATGCATGGTGGTTCATTGACGGAATTGCACTCGGAGTACCAAAAGAATAGTGAGGCATTGTCCATAGTAAAAGGACAAAAAGTAAAAAAAATAATAATATAATATGTGTGTTAATTTAAATTCAAATATATATAAACTCATTTAAATCTGCCATGTAGTTTCTGGAAAACTACAACTTCACGATCATTACTCTGTGCTACTCCATAATCGCTATGCTACCAACTTTTTTCTACTGTTACGAAGGGCACAAAGTAAAATCAGAGGTAATCTCGTTTAATTTTGCTTATTTTTATATACATACTTATATAAAAAATATATATGTAAAACCCTTTAATATCCTTTTTTTTATGCTAAGGGCCAAGGTTTGAGTGAGTCCGTATGTCGCATTCCTTGGACTCAAATGCACCCTACCCTTGCTGCAGGACTCAATCTGGTCGCCCTTGACTGTGAACGAAGCTTTGTGATGCGAGGAGGTGCTTTTTTCATTGTTTCACTCGAGTTCTTTGCGTCTATAGTAGGAGCGGTGCTAACTTATCTTGTCGTCATGCTACAATTCAAATAGTAACAACAACAAAAAAAAAAAAAAAAAAAATCTTATAGGCCTCTTTTCAAGTCATTTTTCTGAAATGTAAATAAAAAATTCTAAATTTTCAAATATTTTTAACATAACTCATGCTCATTTATCATCTAAATTTAATCTAAGTTCACAAATTTCAAATCAGAAGTTTTTCTATAGACTATAAAATTTGAAATTTTAATTTTTACAATCATACAGAATTTAATGATCATTAAGAATTTCATCAATTCATTTACATTAATTTATTTATTCCTTATTATAGGGTCAATATTAATATACCATATAATAAAGAATATTACCTTTTACTACGAATAAATTGTATATTTTTATTTGATTTGTTTCTATTGTCATCCAAGACACAGGCAGATTTACGTGCCCGATAGGTGGTACACACAGTACCAAAACAAACTACAAAGTTAAATATTTAAAAATTTACATATGAGAATTATACAATAACACAAAAACTTGATGCAATAAAAATTACATACTGTATACAGTTTTTTTATGCATTGATAAGAATCATGAAATACATCCACTTTCGTTGAATTGCATGTGGAAGTTAATCGCGTGCACAATTAAAAAAAAAAAAAAAAAAAAAAAACAGACCTATATATCTATATATTTGTTACATTTTGAATTGTTTAGTAAAAAACAAAGAATCGTAATTATAAAAAATTGATCCTTCAATTCTCCCTGGCAGTAATCGTCACACATTTACATATTAAAATATTAATGAATAAATAGAAGTAATAATATATTAGAGTGTGTGTGGGGGGGGGGGGGGGTGAGAGAGAGAGAGAACTCCGCAATAGAATTTATTCTTGTAAAATATGCTTTCAATGTTGATCAAATTGCCACATTGAATTACAAAAAAACAATCGAGGCAATAGGAAATGGACGTATAAAGTAAGTTTAGCAAAATTTATAACAATAACGTAATTGATTTTATTGAAAGAAAGGAAAAGAAAGGAAAGAAGAGAGAGAGAGAGAGAGAGAGAAAACACTTAGCAACAAATTAATTCAAATATTGCTCAACCAAAATAGTTAATAATTAATGATAGTATCTTTATATTGATTTCCATAATGAACATTTTACCAAAGAGCAAATAAAAATAGGACCTTTGTCTGTTAGTACGTACAAAATGTTGAACGTTAGTGGAAAGACGCCTCTTGGTCTTCGTATTTTACATATCGTTAGCTTAATATTTAGTTTATGGATTCCACTTCCACCACTAGAGTTTAAAAAACAAACTTTATTAAAGATAATTATTCATTTATATGAATGGGTAATTAATTTATTATTTTGTTTTTTCTTATCAATGAGCATGCATCAAGCAATAATAATACCTCAAAAGGATACTAAAACTATTATTAAAAAGATAATGCCTATTACAATTTATATTCCTGTATTTGTTGGGACTTTTTTATTGCAAACTAGGAAAAAAAAACTAGTTGCCTTACTGAGAAGTTTTCAAGCAATATTAAATAATAATGTTTTTAAAAAATATCAGGTTAAAATCATAAAACATGTTTCAAAACGTTCAATGATATATATGTTAATCTTAGGAACTTGCAATGTAATTAATCTTATGTATACTTCATGGTTTCTATCAAAAATGTTATTTCATACAGAAAACAAAAATAACACAGAATTTCATACTTTGTTAAATGCAACGAAACAAACATTAGACGTTGAAAGTATTAATCTTGAACAAACTAAGAAGGAAATAGTTTTTTTAATGTTACTCTCATTAATAATCATACCAATAAATATCTTTAAAAACGTGTGTTTTGATTCTCTTTATCTTGCTTTATTTATGTTGATTAGAGATGAGTTGAAAATGTTACGAAATTCAATACATCTTGTAGTTAAAAATGAAATTAAGTTTCTTAGTTCAAATTGTTGGACCTTAAATGATGAGGAACATCAGAAATCATTTTCTACAAAAGGACTTAATTTAAAATCATGGCTTAAATTTCAACAAGATCTGGCAGTGTAAGTATTAAAAATCTAGATGCGTTCGTATTATATAATGGGCAATTTCGATTCTTATTATTATGTTGATGGTGTTACAGGTTACTTAGAAGATTTAATGACTTTACATCACCTTACATAGTGGTGATGCTATTTTTCAACACCACAATAATGTGTTTTACAGCGTACATATCTGCTAAGGTAAGTATTTCGTTTATCATAATTTTAATGTTGGAGAAAAAAAAATTGTCACTTTGGTTATTCTAGCCAAAATTTTTATTTTACAGATATTTGAAAAATTACCGATAATGATGATAACTTTTATAAGTTGTGCAATAACCTTACTGCAAACTTTTATGTATTGTGAAATTGGAGAACAACTTAAAACTGAGGTATATATTATTAACATTTTATCACTTTCTCCTGTATATATATATGTATAATGAGCGAAGGAACTGCAGGGGTCAATAAAAGCTCATATTTCTTATTATATAGAGTATATCTATGAAATTAATAGTTATTAGTATAATAATATTATAGATTTTCTATTTAGGGAGAGCATCTTAGTGTGTGTGTATGTCATAGTCCCTGGATTCAAGCACACCCTACTCTGGCTGCAGGACTCAATCTGGTAGCCCTGGATTGTGGACGTAGTTATCCAGTGCGTGGAGGAGCCTTCTTCACTTTATCACTCGAGTTTTTTGCAACTGTAATCGGTTCAGTAATTACGTACCTCGTTGTATTGCTGCAAATTAAGTAGTTCAAAAAAGTTTGATAGTAAAAATGTGTTTTAATAGTTTTTATGAAATGCAATAACTTCTGACAGCAAGTATATGTATCAGAGGATTATCAATGAAAATTAAATAATCGTCGATATTTATTGGTAAAAAATGACAATAAAAGACCTCAATAAAAATTACTTCATAACTATATTAACCTTATATTAGCACAATCATGTGCACTATAACTATATATTATAGTCTATATAATATAGGCTAAACTACATAATTTTGTCGTTTGCCCATTACTCTATACTAAAGTTTGCAAGATAATAACTTTACACTATTACTAAAATGTTTAAAAATTTTATTTACATAATAATAATAACTTTATTGAGGCGTTGTGAGGGCATGACAGCCCCATTTTACAAAACCTTGGCCACAAAATTAATTTTATTTTTTTTAACAAACACACATTGTTTATACAATTTAAATCATTGTTTTACATATGTGAAATATACATGAAATGCTTATTTAAATACATTAAACTTATACCTGGGAAAATAATTATGATCTAAATGTATAGTTATTTATTCTTAAAATTAAATTCAGATAACATACCTACTATTTAATATATTTGAATATGATTTTTATTATGTTAAGATTAACATAAATTATACAATATTTATAAGCAAATATATAAAATGTAACACATGCAGGTAGAGTTATTGTAATTTTAAAATGATTAATACTTATTGCATGTATGTTATTTAACCATTATAGGAATAATACTTACTTTGTACGATCTTTTGTATTTTTACTAGTAAAAACTAAATAAATATCTTAATGTTATTATTTTATTATATCATTCTGACTAAGGTGACAATCTAATGTGTGCCGCCTTGATAAATTTCAGATACATCTATATTTTTTAAATATATAATAATTAACATGATACATTAAAATAATAAAATATGTATAATAACGTAATATAATATATAACAATATAAAAACATAACATAATATAATATGTATGCTATAAAAATAATGTCTTATATCAATAATGAGTGGATTTAATTAGAGGCAAGAAAAGGTATTTAAACCCAATTACATAGTCCTCTGACTTTTTATTCAAACAACATTAAACAGTCAGAGTATTTCTTCATTGCATTAATTAGGATTACATATAATTAAGAAAGAAAAATCATAATAAGATTTCTTCAAAAAATACGTTTTTTTTAATATAGTATTATAATATTAGACACATTTTACCTAACTTACGTACGTAATAGTTCTACATGTTTATACATTATTAAAACTATAATTAATAGTAATTGATGAACTCTACGATTGAATAATTTACATGCAAGATCATGTATACGTATGTATTATTAAAACTCTTACTTTTATTGTTTTACATAACTGACCTAGTCAAGCTAAAAAGTATTAAACTGTAACTATTTCCATAATAAAGGATTCTATACATTCTGTGACAGTTAATTTTATTATAAAGTAATTTATTACAATTCTGAGAAGTTGTTTGTCAAAATGATAGCGAGGATTGAGGTGTCGCAGGTATAAAAGCCAAAGCTTTGAAGTGAAGATGCATCATTGAAGCAACATGGATCTTCGAGTCTTGGTCGTGGTGTAAGTAATTATAGCAGGAGTATAAAAAATGTACTGACTATATAGTCATATATACTATTATATAGTATATAATATTATTAGTATACAATTTTTTTATTTTAAGAAAAAAAAAAGCATATGACAATTGCTATTATTTAATTTGTATAGCACATAATATAGGCTGTTCAATTTGTAACTATTAGCTTAAAAATCAACTGTAAAGTAAAGGAAAGTTTAATGAAAAAAAAAATAAAAAATAAAGAGAATAAAATAAATCAAGAAAGAGATTCAATTAAATGTTCTAATTATATACTTTTTTGTAATATATATATATACATATATATATATATATAATTTTAAATTTACAGATTAGCGTTCTTGATTGGAGTATCTTCATTTCCTTTTGAAGACTTGAGAAATGAAGAAAATGAAGGTATAGATACGTATAAACCTATTTTCTTCTCATATTGTATGATATGTATAGCGTATTGCATGAAAAAGCACAGGAATACTCTTCGATGACATACTATAGTATGACATACTATAGTGCAATGAAGAAAATTTCTCAGCATATAGGGCATACGTCGTTTTTGATTATTTTCTTTTGGAAATCGGGTAATTTTGCTGTTGTAATTATTTTTCTCGCAAAACTTGAAAAACTAATTCAATCTATTGACATGAGCATCAATATGCTCTTAAAAATATTACTATATTTATAGTATATTTTTAAATAGGCAAAATTAGTCATTATATCCTGCTCGTGTTATTTATATAGTGCTGTCATATATGGTATCGATTTTTATATGAATGCACCACCAGTGTACATAAAAAGTTAATAATATTTGAACTACATATACCCAATCAAATGTCATTCTTTTTATATATTATAAAACCCATGATATATATATTCTAGACTCGGGATTGCTTGAAAACCATGAAGAAGAATTAGATGCCTGCACAGATTTTTACTCCTACACGTGCCAACGAATAATGCGTCAATATGAGATCCCTGGCCATGAAGCGGCATGGTCATTCTCTGATACATTTAAAAATGATGTAACTCGTTCTTTTAAAGGTAAGTTCGAGCTCCAGTGTTGTAATTGGGGGGGGGGGTTGTATCTAGGAACTTTAAAAGTTAAAATTACATAATTTTTTATGTTATTTACGAGATACTGCTACCTAGAGTACTCTTGCTACCTAGCTGCCTATATGATAATTTTTTTTAGAGCCCGTGTACATCCAGATAATGTGAAAAATTGTGTTAATTAAAATAAGACTTTCTAGGAGTAAAATTTCAAAAATTCATAAATTAAAGGTTTACGTGTAGGCCCTGTAATTTTTATAATGTAATTCATACGTGTGTCTGCTCTTACTTATTATTGTGCAAGAAAAAAAAATATTTGTAATTCCAGTTATTACTTTTAGTCCAATTCCCGTTATATAGTACTTGCATGTTGCACCATCACATTCACATTCCAACATATCTGTAAATAATTTAAGCGCATATTCATTTTAAATTTACTACCTTTTTTTAATAAAAAGATTAACTGCAGTAATATATGTTTTATTATTCTATTCTTATCCATTTTACATATATTTAGAAATTTTGGAAGAGGATGAAAACCACGACGATCCGATTTCTGTAAATCTATTGAAAAAAGCTTACAAAATCTGTATAGATAAGGGTGAGTATAGGTCTGTATTACATTTCCTGCTAAAAATGAGTTTAAATTAAAAATATATATTTATATTTAAAGAAAATAATAATACAGAAAAATGATTCGCTTTATTATGGCATATTGATTTGATCAATATTGTCAGTCAAATTATTTATATTCATGCTAAAAGAGTAAGCATAAAAATTGTATTTCCCTAAATTCTATACTGTACACATAATGATTTTTTGTTTTGTTTACCATATAGATTACGAGAACCAATTTAGTGATATTGATATATTAAGAGTTTTGGATGAATTTGGAGAGTGGACAGTTCTTAATTCTGTTAAATCAAGACGTTCCATGTATCAAAACAATAATGTAAGTTAATAAAATAAATATATATAAATATTAATTTATTTATATAAAATATTATATAAATATATAAATTTATCCAATAATTTTTATATAATCTGCAACAAATTAGATGATGATTGCAAACTGGATGCAGTGGAACAATTTGATTCTTAAACTTACGCAACAGTTTAGACCTCAAAATAACGTGTTTCCATTAATACAAATATCCGTGATATCAGATCCTAGAAATTCTTCAAACAATATAGTAAAGGTAAGAATAATTTTCAATTCAATTAATATTGATTACATACTCTGCTGTTTGTATGATTTCTGTTATTATATCACATATCATACAGGTAGCACCTGCACCGACAGTTATACCAAAAGAAATTCTTTCTGAGGAGACTAAATACGCTACAGAAATTAATGCTTATTACAATTACATTAAAAACATTATTATAATATTAACAAGAGAAAAAAACGTACCAATTGATGAAGAACAAAGGCAACAAGCTGATAAAGATGCAGAAGTGATAGTAAATTTTGAAATGGAACTCTCAAAAGTACGTAATGTATAAGTAAATTTTTTATGTTCTAAATATAATATAGATTTCAATATATTTACACTCGGAGTAATATCTTATATGTGTAATATATTTGAGTGCAGATATGCAATCTCCACTAAAAAAACATTAAATTTAATAAATTTTCATGCATTCATATTTAATGAGAAGAATGGAAATTTATTACGTAATATGTCACTTGCTCAGAGTGAAAACACGACAATGGGCCTTACATACAAAGCATGCCATGAAATTGATGGCTGCAATATTTTTCAAATCTATAGTGTTAAGTGCAGTATTTTTGAAAAATATTTAAAAATATATTGGGGATGAGTTTCATTGGTAAAAATATCAATGGGTCAATTTTTTTTTTTTTTTTTTTTGCATTTTTGTGTAATAAATTTAATTGCATAACATTTTCCTTTTTTTTTATGAAGATTTCATGCAAACAAATTTATTCCATATTATATAGAAGATATATTATTTTCTGTGTATTCATATGCTTATATTATAATTATTTTTTTAACCAATTTAAATAGATGGAATACGAAAATGACGATGAATTTGTCAATTTAGAAGAATTAAGTGCGATGACGTTTATTCTAAATAACAGTTTTAATACAAATGTGAGTATAATTAATAAAATATAACAATACTGGTAACACTGCAATATATTTCTTGAAAAAAGTACCTTTCTTATTTACGTTTGTGTTAATATTGTACGTATATATACATTTTGTATTTTTTTTCAGATTAAATGGAATACTATATTTAATACAATATTACCTGATTTCCAAGGGGAAATTCTAGTCGAAAGTTCAGAATATTTACGAAAATTAGTCTCCCTGATTGAAAACAAAAAATCTGATACTTTAGGTTGGTATTTAATTTATCAAAATATTGCAAGAATTTTTAACATAGAAAATGATTGTCGTAAAAAAAAAAAAAAAAAAAAACTTTATATGACAATGAAATATAACAATCAGTATATTATATTGATATATTTGCAGGTATTTACTTATTATGGAAAGTAGTTCACCACTTGGTTCCCTTTTCATCAATTGAGATGCGCAAAGAGAAACTTAAATTTGATAGTGCCATGACAGGAGTACAAACGTTAAACCCAAGGTAATACATTGTTATAATTAAAATAAATCATAGCTTAAATTGCATAAGATATGCATACGACATTGCAAAGAAATTTATAAATCCATTTTAAGCAAATTTTGATAAACATATTGACTACAACTGCCATACTTTTTCATATTGACAGGTGGACTATATGTGCTTCAGATGTGAGCGCAGCTCTGCCTTACGCAATGCTATATGCTTATGTTAAAAAACTGCAAGTAAAAACGACGATTTCTAGGGTGGTACGTAAAATATTATTAAAATATTATTAGCTGATCGTACTAATACAATTCAAATTTTATTAAATAATCAAAATTACTATTAGCAGCTGCTTTTGAAATAAGCATAATAAGTTCAATAATTTAATTTAAAAATTAAGAGAGTTCTATATAGAATAAATTGATTACGATATATTATTTTAATTATAGTTAATTAATTATGTGTATTTTTATATTGATACTCAGGCTCGTGAAGCTGTTGTTGAGATACTCTCTCAAGTAGAAAAGCACTTGGAAAACTGGTCACAAGGAGAAGCAGATTTTCACGCCAATAATGTAGTGGTGCAAATTGGAGCACCGCGTTGGCTCATGATCCCAGGCATGCTTGATCTATACTACAGCTCGGTAATTTAAAATGTTTATTAGCAAGTTTCGGTCAATATGTGTAATAACTTTTATTTTATTTTTAGATCAATTCTGAAACTGCTAACAATTATATCCAATATCACATGCTATTTGAACATTTTGGCGCGATGCAGATATTTAAAAAATTAAAGTCATCCAACCAATTGAGAAGGTAATATATTTAATATTAAAAACAGTATTATATAATATAATATATTATATATT
The DNA here is from genome assembly GCA_949318235.1 of Ecdyonurus torrentis. Taxonomy (NCBI): domain Eukaryota; kingdom Metazoa; phylum Arthropoda; class Insecta; order Ephemeroptera; family Heptageniidae; genus Ecdyonurus; species Ecdyonurus torrentis. The sequence continues at coordinate 37,631,816 of OX439129.1, read as the reverse complement.
TTTTTATTCGCAAATTATATGTATGAAATAAAAATAAAACATTTTTTTTCAGATGGGATCTTGATAAATCTAATTTTGGAATTCATTATGACCCATATACTAAAATTTTAAGTAAGTATATTTATAATACGTACAAAAAATGGTTATCCTTATTTCAGGGTTTCTTATATTATTATATATCGACTTTCTTTGTAGCTATACCATTCACTGTGTTGAGAGCACCGATCTTCGATCTTGAATACTTAAAGTAAGTTTCAATATGGTATATTAATTATCATTAGAGTCGATTATTGTCACCGCGTCACCGTATAAAATGTACATTTTATCTATATATAATCTATCTTTCTATAATTTTACCTTCATTGTAGGCCATCAAATTCAATCAAATTTGATTTTATTATCAGCTCATCCGTCATACACGGAGAATTAGAAAAAGGTGAGTATAAATAAATAATAATAACAATAAAAAAATAGATAAAACAATCGATAAATAATTTTAATTCTTAAAATATATAATGTTTTTTAGCGATAAAAAATACTGACGACATCGATAAATTATGGTTCAGCAACTCACTTGCCTGTCATATTAATAAATTAGACACTTACGGAGTGACAAATATTCCTAAGGCAAGTATATTTATTATACATGTTTATTTAAAACCACAAAATTAATGACCATTTTAATAATTTTTCTTTTAGAAACGGGGACAAAAATTCGCATACGTAAATTTGGTTGCAGCAGCCGGCTTGGACGTAGTTCTCGCTCTGTATGAACAACGGCAAGATAAAAATATATCACATCACAACAACTCTGAAACCAATTCATCTTACAATTTACAACATTTCTACATAGACTTTTCAACGGTAGTGAAAGTCAGGGCATGATGGTTCATGAGGATTGGTGGATCTGTAAAAAGGATATCTGCCAGGAAAATTATATTGATGCACTGTCATTCAGAAAGTGTTTTCAAATGCACATAAATTACACGTACAACATTTTTAAGAAAAAAAATTCACGCTACATTTAGAATTTTCACATAAAAGTTATAAACATTATTGGGAAATGGTATTATATAAACTGGTATAGGATATTTGAACTATAATTAAAATACGACTTTTTAAGAGAAGTAGATTTATTTGACATCTCCATGCTCAATAATTAGTATTATAGGAAACAAAGTGTTTATATGACACAGAACATATTGCTTCACCCGAACAAAAAATTTATATATGCACATGTGTGTATATACACAAATTTGTATAATATATACTGTATATATATAATGTATGTAATTTATAATAATATAAAAGGAAAGAAGAGAAAGCATAGAACATTACAATAAAAGACATTAAAATAAGCAACCGGCGAATTTTTCATAATACTGTATATTATATATACGCTAATTCAGTTTGTTATTTCACATTTCAGTTATGGTGCCAGAATACGCGTCCTAATAAAGCATCTCTGGACGCTCTTCTTAGTGTCCAGGCTCCTCCTGCCCTACATGTTTCTGCTGTTGTAGCAAATTCCGAGAAATTCGCTAAAACTTGGACTTGTCCTGCAAACTCACTCATGAATCCAAATAACAAATGTCAACTTCAGAAAAACGATGAAGATAGTAAAATTTCTCCATTCCTTGCAGCGAGATTTTTCCATAACAAAAATAAACAAAAAGACTGTCATATACTTCAAATGAAACCCACATCTGGAAACTCAAGTGTTAATGGTAATATGCAACTCAGTAATCACACATTATGAAAACAATAATAGTATTTCGCCTCCAGTAACAGTGGTAATGCTAACAATAACCAAAATTAATCTTACAGGAAGCGGTATAGCTGGATACAGATCATACAGTCATACTAAAAGAAGTGCTGAGAACACGTCAGGTAATGCAAATAACATGGAACTAAATGCTAAAACAAATAGGAATAAAATGCTATGATGATTATTTATCAATGATAAAGAAAAGGATAGAAAAACCAGCAAGGGCCTTACCACAGTAGAAGTTCTATGGAGAGGTCGAGGTCTTGCATGGCACAGTATAATGTTATAAAAGTTTCTTTATAACTTGAGAGCTTTCGTCATATGATAATGACATTATCAATCAAAAGAGAAAATTACTTGAGCACATCACTGAGCAGTGTCTCAGACAAGACACTGCTCAGTGATGTGCTCAAGTAATTTTCTCTTTTGATTGATAATGTCATTATCATATGACGAAAGCTCTCAAGTTATAAAGAAACTTTTATAACATTATACTGTGCCATGCAAGACCTCGACCTCTCCATAGAACTTCTACTGTGGTAAGGCCCTTGCTGGTTTTTCTATCCTTTTCTTTATCATTGATCCTAACCGCGATGGTTTTTTCCTTAAATTGATGATGATTATTTATTTATTTATTTATGTGGTGTTTCAGAGAAAATAACGGCAATGATGACTTCCATGAGAACGCTACCTCCAATATCAACGAAGACTTCAATGACAATGCTGCCTTCTAATTCTACAAATAGTATAATGGAATTGCTAGTAGAAGTGTACAAGTCAGGAATAGCTTTAACAAAGAGCTCAAACAAAATTGTAGTTCATAGCGAGCAAGGAAGATTTGTCAATTTTAATCCATTTAAATGGAGTGCAAGCTGGCTTTCAGGTTTTGGAATTGATACTAGATACCCTGAATGTAATTATCTATATTTCCACAACAATAACAAAGACTTGAAACTTTTTACAAAAGTATTGCAACAAGATTCAAAAATGCTATTTCCATTTTAAATTACACTAAAATATTGATTGAAATTTTGAATTTGGTGATTGGGCAGAATAGGGAGCAAACAAATAATATCTATTGATAAATGTGCCGTAAATTTGTTATATTATTGTTATTTCAAAGATGCGATATAAGTATTTAAATAATAAATAAATAAAATGTAGAATATGGTGCATTTTACTTTAAAAATTATAACTAAACTAATGTTTAAGTATGTTATATTCAGATTAAAAAACTTAAAACTTGCAGAATTAAATGTGTTATTAATGAGTAGAGATATACCAAAGTAAATTTTGAAAAAGGAGCACAAGCTCATTACTTGCATGTGCAAGCTCTGGGCATTACAAAAATATTTTCAAAATACCTATTTACAGATGTCATCACATGTGCTTTGATTTAAAGTAATGGCTGTATTCCTTTTTACTCTCAAGGTTTTCTCTCTTGATATCATAATACTGTATATAAAAATATATAAATCCAAGTAGATTTTTGCTATTGTTATTATTATTAAAAAAATTTTAAGGACCCAAAGTAAATGCAAAACATGTATATAATAAAAAATTCACCTCTTTTATTAAAATTGTATGCTATAAGTATTTTAGATTACTTCTACAAAAGTACATGATCAGTTTTACAAAGAAATCTATCTAGCTTTTGTTTATATTTCTAGAGTTATTACAAAAAATCAAAACAATTAGTATTATCATTACATACCACACTGCAATACAACAAGGTATTTAAAAGCATATAGAACACGTTGAAGAAAAAACAAGTCTTATATCTTAACATACCTAAATATCAAAGTTAATTTGGCCTGAGTCGTTGATTTCTGATTTATTTTCCATTCACAAAATGGTGCGTGCGGACAATTACGTCACAGCTCGCCTGGTCCACACACTTGAAAAGCAAGCAAGCTGCGACTTCGCTGTCCACACTCCACTCCACACACACAATTTTGTAAGTGGAAAATAAATTAGAAATCAATGACGCTGTTATGATTTTCAGGTATGTTAGGATATTAGACAAGTTTTTTGTTCAAAGTGTACTATGCCTTTATGTAGGAATTTAAAACACCAACTCTCAGACAAAATTTCAACTAATTACTTTTATAACTAGCAACTAGTTATAAAACTAGTTAAATTACCTTATAATGACAAGGGTCTTCATTTTTTTTTTTTGTATCTCTTTTACCCTCATTTAAAGTTGTTATTCAGTTTTCAAATTCCAAGTTATATCAATTTAGATGATTTTGTTTTAACCAAAATATTAACCAATGATTAAGAACCAAATTATTCAACAAGCTTATTCATTTATTAAGGGAGTAGGTGACTGACTGATATCTTACAAGCTGAACGGTCGCGAAATATAAAATTAATATGAAGTAAAGATGAAATGTTACTTAAAGACGTAGAACACCTTGAACAAAAAACTTGCCTAATATCCTAAAATACCCAAATACCAACATTATTTTGGCCGGAGTCATTGATTTCTAATTTATTTTCCATTTACAAAATGCCACTTGCGGGTTTACTACGTCACAGCTCGCCTGTTTCCGTGGACCAGGCGAGCTGTGACGTAGTAAACCCGCAACTGACATTTTGTAAACGGAAAATAAATTAGAAATCAATGACTCCAGCCAAAATAATGTTGATATTTGGGTATGTAAGTATATTAGGCAAGTTTTTTTGTTCAAGGTGTTCTACCCCTTTAAAAGTTTAGCTGTGACAAACACAAAAACATGATCAAATATTTGAGTTATTTCACTTTAAAGATAACATGTAAATGTGACAATTCAAATTTTAGCAACAACTTTTTAAATCGCATTAGAAACTGTTTTTGAAATATAGATTTTTTTTTTTTTTTTTTCCCCTGAGCAAAAAGCCTTTTTGAATTGATTTAATTTCATTTAAAAATTATTGTACTGGTACTTTTTTTGTTTGATATAAATAACGTAGAAACAATTATTGAGAAAATAAAGTCCTTTTTTTTTTTTTTTTCCGACAATTTCTAACTCTAAGTCGGCCACCCTCTTCCTTAACTATGAATAAAAGTGCCTGAACCAAACTTAGTGTACCAAACTTGAGCAAAAATTTTCTGTAAGAGGCACCAGAGTTAAATTTGTTAGCACTTCATTTTAAGTTAATGGTTCATAAAATTCAGAGTGGTTATACTTTTTTGAAAGTATTCTGACTCACTGTGTAGTTGACTTTTTCCCACATGATATAATATTTTACTGTGTTGTGCACTACAGTGGCAAAAATTATTATTTAACAAATCCAAAGAAAAATAATATAATAATAAAAAGTGCAGACTCTGACATGTAAAATTGTACTATATTGCCTTTAAATAAAGATATCGAATAAAATTTTATATGATAGAGTATGTACACATAACCATAATGTAAATGTAGGTCTTTGAATAGTAATAAAATGACAATAATTGAAAGAAAGCAACAACAACAACAAAAAAGTAAAAACTGGCCCGTCTGCCACAACTATTGCATAATTAAGATGCATTTTATGTTATGCATAGATGAGTAATTTTGTGGGATGCATTAATACAAAATACTTACAAACAATTTTTATACCTCTAGACAGTGCAACTGTTTTGGCCATCTCACAACTAGTCTCATACTAACAGTAGAGCAGGAATGACAAGCATTGTCCAGAGGTAAAAGATTTTTTTATTATTTTGCACTCCTATATTGATACATACCACAAAATTACTCATCTACGTAAAGTAGCATAAAATGCTGCATAATAATATGCAATAGTTGCAGCGAACGAGCCTGTTTACACCAAATTTTTCTTCTTTCTTTCATTATTCTGTGACCTATGTTTGCACTATGGCTACGTGTATTTCTCCACATTATAACTGTGAAATTATTATTATTATTTTTTACTGCTTATCTTATTTTTTAAATTTGTTATCAAACCACATTTTTTCCCCTTTTTTTAAAACTATTACTACAAACTAATTAAATTCTTAATTTTTTCTAAATATATCACATTTGTTGCCAATAATATTATATATATATATATATATATATATATATATATATATATATATATATATATATATATATATATATATATATATATATCGATCTTTTCACGTGAAGATGAAGCTTGTACACTTTAAAATTCGCGGCTACCTGAAGCTTCTGCTATATAAAACAGGTAGTTGAAGCTCCAGGTAGCCGCAAATTTGTAAACTGTAGATCGTTCATTCTTCGGAAATTTGTAAAGTGTAGTAGCTTCATCTTGACGCGAGAAGATCGATATATAGGTATATATTATTTCTTACTTTTACTCACAGATCACAGATTTGTTTTTATTCATATTTAGAACGTAGAACATCATTATGCTTTAAAGTGCATAAAGGAAGTTTTAACTATAATTGTATAAATTTGTATATAGAAAATTTTGGTTTATAAATCATCTAAATGATATTTTAAACAGTGCATGATAAGGAAAACTGATGAGTAAATTTTTTTTATGATCAATAAATATAAGTTTTTTTCACAAATTAAAATAAATAATTTTGTAATATTATAACTTCATAATAATATAATTATTCATTGCAACTAACAGAGCTAAAAAAAGAGCTAAAACAACAAAAAGGAATAGGTATCATACTAGTAAACCAAATTGGTAGTATATCGTCATTATTATAAATAGTTTTTCTTTTCTATTAATCTGGAGCATTTTATAAAAATTAAAACACGCTAAAGCACTTCACCCAACTGTTATTGTGAGAATTATAAAATGGATGGCTCATTTAATTTGTTCCTAATTCTTCCTCTAGATCAGCTATTTGATCTTCCAGATCTTCTTTTCTTTTAACTTTCTCAAGTTGATCTTTATCTGGATTTTTTAACTCACCAGAAGAAATTTTAAGAGCAAGAGCTTCTACTTCTCTTAATCTCTTTTTCAGGTTTTTGAGTCTCTTGGCAGGATCAGTTGATGCTGGTTGCTCCTTGGGTGCAGAAGGCTTGCTAACAGGGCTGCTAACTTCCTTTGGCCCCCCTGGCCAGTTTAGTTGAGTCCCCTTCATTGTTTCTGCTATCTCAGCAACACCTGCATCACTGCTTACTGTCTTCTTCTTCTTTTTCTTTTTAGATTTTGCAGCTGGAATAAAAATAATACACCATTTTACACCATAGCACATCCAAACTAAAAATATTTTATTTTTACTTTAATTTTGTAGCTTACTGTCATCATTTTTTATTATTAGCTAGGCACATATTATTTTACATTTTAACCTATGTCAATTTAAGTACCAGTAAGAGCCTTAGCACAGTAGAAGTTCTATGTAGACGTCAAGGGTTAACGTATTATAGTTTTACTTATAAAAATTTACATACTGTAATTATAGCTTATAACTATTCATTAGCTATCAGTTATGAACATTTTTATAATTAAAACTCTGTGCCACTCAAGACCTCTGCCTCTCCATAGATTTTTACATATGTCAAAGCTACATAATTAAAATTATTTAAATTTTTTAGTTTTATTGCAAAATAAATTGCTATGCACTCACAGTTAGTGCTGATAGTGCACTTCACATGATATGATAAGTGTCAAAGTAAACAAACAATTTATCACCTGACCTATATTTAATTTGCAAAGTAAATCTTCTTAACATAAGAATGCTTAAAAAAAAATCAAATAATACCTAATAAAAATATAATATATTATGGAAAATAAATCATTGCGGTTAAGTATGATAAATCTGAAAGATAAGGATAGGAGAAAATCAGCAAGGGCCTTACCATTGTTAAGAAAGACCCATAGTTTGGTGAAAATCTTGCTAGCACAGAGATTAAGAACTGACACATATTGGATATCTTTTGACATTAAAATCCAATACAAACAGAGTGTGTCATAACTTTGTCAGTCCTTACAGACTTAAGAGAGGAACTAAAAATGAATTCATAGTTTCTCTCTGAGTCTGTTAGGACAAACGCATAACACACCCTGTTTGTATTGGAGTTTAGTTTGTTTGTATTGATAGTTTTTATTATTATTATTATTTTTTATATAATTTCTGTGCTAGCAAGCGGCTGGTTTTCTCCTATCCTTTTCTTTTCGATTCATTATATATATATATATATATATATATATATATATATATATATATATATATACACATATATATATATATATATATATATATATATATATATATATATATATATATATATATATATATATAAAGGCATAATTTACTTACGCCAGTTCTAAATTTGTTATATTATGTCTTACCATCATTGGGCGGAGCTATGGTAAGTCCAGGGATGGTGGTTGGATGATTATCAGCATTTCTGGCTGCTTGTCTTGCCTGAAAGTACTCAGGGCACATGCCAACAGGATGGGCTGGCTTACTTTTGGCCCACTGTTTTCCTTTGCTTTCATATCTGAAAAATTTAAACACAAGAGGTTGTAAAATATAAAGATAAAAAATATAGTAATACACTTGTTCATAAACCCTTTTATTTTTTTGTTTTTACTCTGAAACACAAAAATATTGGCCATCACCTATAATGCTTTTTAAATGAGATTGTGCAATTTTTTAAGGGCAAGTGGCAACAGGTTTACATACAAGTCTAAAATATGTTGGGTAATTTTTATTAACAATATATGACCATACTACTGTACACAATCATACAGATACTGTCGCATAGTTTTATTTTATTAGCTAATGAAAATGTCATGCAATGATATATGGAACCATATCACTTATGGCAATGTATAAGTTTCTGTATTAATACAATTTATATTGACATAAGGCTGAAGATACAGTCACCTTTGATACTATATATAATATCAAAGGTGTATCAAAGGTATTACTTTAACCAGCTGAATGGATGATTTGAACAGAAATATATTATTTGGTTGTAAATATGGTGATAATATAAAACAAGATCCTTAAGTGGCCGAAAAAATGGCATGTCTACCATATATAGTGTACTGTATATATCTGTGCATAATTTTAATAAAATTCCATATTCTTGAATTATTGGTATATGTCAGTATGTATACTGTAATATGATAGGTATATGTACTGAACAATGAAATGATTAACAGGAAAAGACTATAAATAATGTTCAACTTAAACCGAGCCCAGCATACGAAAAAGCTGCCTTACATACTGGAGGCTTATAAAGCTATAAAATACGGCAGCTTTTTTAGATATGGTACATACATATAGCACATACTGCATCATATCAATGCAATTAAAATAATGCTATGGTCAATATAATAAGAAGACAGGAGAGAAATAAACACGTGCTTTTAACTTACAGAGGAACTTCTTCCTGGGGAACGTAACCATCTTTCACTCTCCGAGGCTTTCTCCATGTCCCATCAGGTCGTTGACTGGCAGGTATGAAGGACCCTCCTGATATAATTATAAAATTTAAGTATCAAAGCACAACATATATGTATGTATATTGAGTCTGTTAATGATAAGTGTGGCTCAACATATGGCATATCTTGATACATAAATAGCAAATACGAAATGATTTTTTTTTGTCACCAAAATAACATGTGTGAAAATACATCCTAGCTCCGACTCTTAATGCAAAGGGAAACAAATAAACCTCAATTTTATTATTTAAGTATTTTTGTATAATTTAAAATTTTAAATGCTGAAATAAAGACACTGACATGAGAGGGTGAAGTAAACAAATGTATGTAGTCTTGAAAAAAGCATTAGAGGCGACACAATAACATTCACTTTATCTTGGCAATTATAACTTAAACAGCTTAAAATTTTAGCGGATAATTAAGTAGAATGCCTATTATATTGCATTATTAGTAAGAAAATGTTGTAGTTTCAATGTAAAGTATGCTAATCATAAGAATTACCTTCATCCTTAACTACAGAAGTAGCAGCTGCCGCCATTAAAAAGTTTTACCATCTGTTTTGCTGCAATGCGGGAAATTTTTGAAACATTCAGAGAGCCAGGAGCCAGCCGCGGCGGCCGCGGCGGTCAAAGCATAAAATTATTGGATCAAATCTCTGTGGTAAGAAACACCTAGTTTTGATTACCGCCCACACAGAATAGCGGTGATGTTAAAAGTAATGTCATTCCTTGTAAGCACAAAAAATTGGCTTTGAATTTATTCTAAAAAGTTTGTGTTGAGCAACATTTCATAAATTCAGTATGATACATACGTCTTTCCTAATTTTCAGTAAATTCAATCTTAGATTGGTATTGGTACATAAGGATCTGCTAGCACGAAGATGAAAAATAAAAAAAATCTGCGACAGTACAAATTACATTATAATATTAATTTATTATTATTATTGAAACAAACACAAAAATTAATTTACAAGTATTGAAATTTAGACATACAATATTCTGCAGTATGTATATAAACATAAAGAAAAATAAAACAATTAATTTGGAGAGAGAGGATACATTGTTACTTCCACAACTTTTTAATGGACATGTTCTTCTCGGAGTCTTTCTGCATGACCTTTGCCACAGCCATTTCAAAGTCCTCTTGGGTAACATGGACACGACGCTCTCTCAGCGCGTACATCCCTGCTTCAGTGCATACACCCTGTAAGCCAACCAAACATTAGAGACACGCACCACTAAAATTGTATATTTAAATGCTTAAAGGCGTAGAACACCTTGAACAAAAAACATGTCTAGTATCCTTACATACCTTAATACATATCAACGTTGATTTGGCCGGAGTCATCGATTTTTTAATTTATTTTACATTCACAAAATGTCAGCTGCAGGTTTATGATGTCACAGCTTGCCTGTTTCCGCATGCGTGGACTATTAAGCTGTGACATCATAAACATGCATCTGACATTTTGTAAATGGAAAATAAATTAAAAATCAAAGACTCTGGTCAAATTAACGTTGATATTTAGGTATGCTAGGATACTAGGCATGTTTTTTGTTCAATGTGTGCTATTCCTTTAAGTGAAGTAAGTAGTTATGATTAAAAATGTAATGTGTATTAACTTAAATAAAAAAGAAAAGAAAAGAAAAGAAAAGAAAAGAAAAGAAAAGAAAAGAAAAGAAAAGAAAAGAAAAGAAAAAAAAAAAAGAAAAGAAAAGAAAAGAAAAGAAAGAAAAAAAAAAGCACATTGGCTGTAACATCACACAAAAGTTAGCAAGTCTTCTATAAGTTTTTAATTTTTTATTTATTTTTATTTTTTACAAGATAATTTAAATATTTACCTCCTTGCAAATGATCTACCATAGTATACCATAATGTATTCAGTCACTAATAATTTGATGCAATTAATTGTAAAATAAATTTTAAAAATTTACCGGTACAATGCAGTATTTTGAAAGAAAAAAAAAGTGAATCATTTAAAAATATAAGCAATAAAAATAAATTCAACATAATGGTACAGGTTGTAGTACAGTAACAGTACACATGAATGTGATAATATATTTTAACATTCAAACACTGGCACTAAATTTGCAATCATATTATTATTAGAAAAACACACGATGAATTTAAATGGTAAAATATATTATGTGTACATTACAAATTTGGTAAGGGGAAAAAAAATGTATCTCACTAAATCTGTGACAAGCATCTCTTGTGTTGCACTAAAAGATAAAATAAAACTAACCTTGACTTCAGCTCCAGACGCCCCAGGCATAAGCTCAGCAATTTTTCTCAGATTGATGCCTCGAGTCAGATTCATCTTACGAGAGTGGATCTTGAGAATATCAAGACGTGCCTCTTCATTTGGAGGAGGGAACTCAATCTTACGATCAATACGTCCAGGTCTCAGAAGAGCAGGGTCTAAGATGTCAATACGATTTGTTGCCATGATCACCTTCAGATAAAAAATTTATTTAATAAAAGATCCTCTATTGATCTGTGTAAGTGACAGTGTAAGGTATAATTCATGTCAAGTAAATTTGAGGTCCAATGATTTCAGTCATATACAAAGGCATAACAATGTTAACAAATGGAGCCTTTTATATGGTTTTTAAACTGATGAATACCAACAGGCAATGATAGACAAAGCTGGCAACTTCCAGTTTTTGATTCATCATAACAGATAACAACAGATGCATGTGAACCATTGCATTAGTTTACATTAGCACAACTGTTACCATCCGTCATGAAAAGGACAATCTTTACAAGTTTTCCACAAAAAGCTAAGTTTTGTTTATTGTAACCATTGACATGAAGGGATAGAATACCTTGATATTCTTTGTGGCTTCAAATCCATCGAGCTGGTTGAGCAGCTCCAACATGGTTCTCTGTACTTCTGAGTCACCCCCACTGCCAGATTCAATACGTGATGAGCCAATGGAATCAATCTCGTCCATGAAGATGATGGAAGGTGCGTGTTCCCTGATACATAAAAAATAAGCAACTTAAACTTGCCAATCTTTTCATAGCAACAATAAAATTGCATTTTCTTTTATAAGACTTCGCATGGTGTTTTAATACATTTTGATTATTTGCATAACAAAACAGCTTTAGGATACCTTGATTTTAAGCAATATTTATTTATCTATTTATTAAACATAAATGTACAATATATCGTCAGGTTAGAGCACACACCAGTGTCTACAAAAGCAACAAGGTTCCAAACAACACACAAAAAGATAATATTTTTGACAGCTGCTTTTGTAGATACACATTTTGTGCTCTAACCCGACGATATTTACCTTACATAGTACACTGTGTTTAATGTGTTCATTTGTTATTATTATTGTTATTTTAAAACAGGGTTCGGATTTAACCCGTTTTTTTTAATAAAACCGGCCGGCAGGTAAAACCGGGTTTTATAGCCCGGTTTTTTTAATAAAACCCGGTTTTTTAAGTAAAAAAACCCGGTTTTTTAATTTTTTCCTAATTTTCACAATAATAACATAAAAATAATAAAATAATAAACTCGCAAATTTTTAGTCATTTGAAAAAAACAAGAACAAAAAAACACATCAAATATCAATTTTATAGAGGTTTATTTATTCTTAGTAATTATAGTAATACAAGTAAATTAAGAATTTCGACTGTTATTATTTTAGAGAGCGGGAAAATAGTCTTTAGACTATTGTCAATATTGAGACTACTGGGGTTTTTACTTAAAATTTCCACGAATCACACGATTTCAAGCCTATATACAAAATAAAAAAAAAGACTATTTCGCGACTATTTTGGACTTTCAAGACTTTTCGGACTATTTTGCCTTTTTTCGATGTTTTTCGATATTTCTGACAAAAATAACGGAAAATTAACGTAGAACGTGACCGACTTGGACCGGAAATCGCTAAAAGTAAACCATATTTTCACAATTTTTTTTTTATTATTTATTTCCAACATGTTTTGTTGGAACACAATAATTTTCAAATAAAATTGAGTAAATTTAAAGTATTTTTTTTTATTATAATTTTTTTTTCGAAAAAAGTTTTAATTTAATAATAATTTTAATTTAAAAAAAAGTTTCTTATTTGACTACAAATTTCCACTCAAATTTGCATTTACACATTTACATGTATTGTTATCTTTAAGGTGGCGAATAACTTATATTTGATCTTGTTTCACGTGTTTGACATAATTAAATTTTTAAGTACCAAAGCTTCTTTATTTTGTGTTCATACTAATTCGCCTTAAAAAAAAATTTTAGTGGTCTTTGGAGATTTTTAGATTTTTTTATTATTATTATTTAGACAATGCTATTTTAGACCGATGTAATTTTTTGAGACTATAGAACTTTTTTTTTTTTTTTTTTTTTTTTAAACCGGCTTTTTTAAAAAACCGGGTTTTTTAAAAATCTTATTGCCCGGTTTTTTATAAAAAAAACGCCCGGCAAAAATCCAGGTTAAAAAACCCGGTCGAACCCTGTTTTAAAAGGGTAACATATAACTCTTTTGTTTTGCAGTGAATTTTAGTTAACTTTTCTAGAATGTGAAACTTAATCATTTGTAACAATACTTGTTACATTTTTTAAACATGTCATGGCAATGCCAGGGTAAAATGACAGAACTTTCTCTTGAGTACAAGACAAGACACTGCTTAGTGATGTGCTCAAGTAATTTTCTTCTTTGATTGATAATGTCATTAATATATGACGAAAGCTCTCAGTTATAAAATGAACTTTTTTATAACAAAACACTGTGCCATGCGAGACTTCAACCTCTCCATAGAACTTCTACTGTGGTAAGGCCCTTGCTGGTTATTCTATCCTTTTCTTTAATATTGAGAACTTTCTTTTGGCCAACTAATATTTAATCATTTAATCTTAGTGTTATTTATTGCTTCTCTCTCTCTCTCTCTCTCCCCCTCTTGTATTTTCAATATACTACAAACTTTCTTACCTGGCCATGACGAAGAGCTCTCTCACCATTCTTGAGCCTTCCCCAATAAACTTCTGCACTAATTCAGAACCAGAAACTCTAATGAAAGTGCATTCAGTGTGGTGAGCAACAGCACGAGCTAGCAGAGTTTTGCCTGAAATATAACATACTCAAGTCAGGAAATGTACATCAGACAAAATGTTCAATATGGAGTCTGTTTACAAGTACACTGTAGGTATGATAATATTGTAGTAATTATCAGCAGTTACATATTTTAAAATATTTTACACTCATTTTAAATGTTAATGGACAGATTGCAAATTCATTTTAAAGTATTGTTCACATGTAACGCAAAGGTTATGTGTGTCAATGCTGTCAACAGATAAACAAAGTTGGAACAATGTAAACAAATGGAACCATTCACATCGAAAGAAGCAAAATTGTATTTTGCTGGTCTCGGTTCACATGTAATATTAAAAAACAATGCAAACGGCTCCATTTGTTTACATTGTTTCTGTTCTGTTCTGGGTTGACAAAACAAACAGGATTCTGTATGTACAGATTCCATCCTGTTCTGTCGGTTGGCGAGAATCTTTCAGATTATGCTGCCATGATCTGCTGATTGGGTTTAATTAAGTAAATATTTGGCCAGGATCTGCACTAATTATTTCTACTTTGTTTTTCATTTTCACTATATAATGTTCTTCACTTTTTTCTTTACTTTTTTTGTTATTGTTTTTTTGCCCATGTTGTAAAGTTCTATATTTGTTTGATCAGATAGCACGCATTGAGACCTTGAAATAAAATAATGACCCACACCAAGAGAATGAGCAAATATCATATTGACATTTACCTGTTCCTGGAGGTCCGTACAGTAGCACCCCTTTAGGTTGAGCAATACCAAGGGCATCAAACAGCTCAGGGTGCTTCACAGGAAGCTCAATTACTTCTTTAATTTCCTTGATTTGCTTGTCAAGCCCTCCTACCATCTCGTATGTGCTGTCAGGCACTTTTTCTACCATCATCAATGAAACCAGTGGATCAACCTGAGCACATATAAATATAATATTAGCATGTAAGACACATGTTACGTAATATGTTACTTACATAAATATGTATTTAAAACTTAAATGTTGTTTATTACCTTGTTGGGAAGAATTTTGTGCAATGTGTAGCTCTCATTACGAAGAGCTACTCTGGAATTTGGAGTAACATCATTGATATCAATATTTTTATCTAAGTCGACAACAAATTTTCCCTCAGGATGAACTTTTACGAGGACTTTCTTTTTATCCATGGGTTTCACAACTTCACCCACATACGAGCCTTGCTCTTGTAGCAGTTGCAGTTCTTCACGCAACATGCGC
The DNA here is from genome assembly GCA_949318235.1 of Ecdyonurus torrentis. Taxonomy (NCBI): domain Eukaryota; kingdom Metazoa; phylum Arthropoda; class Insecta; order Ephemeroptera; family Heptageniidae; genus Ecdyonurus; species Ecdyonurus torrentis. The sequence goes on along the minus strand of OX439129.1, from coordinate 37,616,379 downwards.
ACTGAAAAATGGAGAATATGTATGCATACTTTAAAGCCATAGACCACATAAAACAACATGTGCTTTTTAATGAATAAACACGAAATGGGATCTTCAAAACTGATATCAATTTTTACCAGAATGTGAATGTAGCCCCACGAAAGAGCGTGAAAAGACTGTAAAGTATGCAATTTGCGTTAAAATTTATGCTTATGACGTCAGAAACATGCAAAAATTAGTATGAAAATATTGTGCGGGTTGCATAAAATGAATTTTCTGATCACTTCTTTGGGGTTACTGTTAGGCTTTGAGGCAAACTAATATTATTTATGTAAATCCCATCAAGTGTTTTGTGATATAAATGCTTATGTTTTTCTCCGGTCTATTCCTTTAAGTAAAATACAGTGAGGTAAGTATATATGTACATACATATGTACGATACGATAAGTCATATTAAAAAGCCACAAATTTATAATTTGTTTGCACATATCAATCATATGCTTATAATTTTCAGAATGTTTTATAGCACCACCATTCACAGTGTATTCACAGCATATAAAGCATTTTTTCCCCAAAACAATGCACGTACATATATCTGATGTAAAGTAATACATACATACATATGTATGCATAGTGTGTATGTATGGTACGCGTACATATATGTATGCATTAAATTGTACATACATGGTTATAATAGATTAGAAGCACTAATGCAAAGATGTAGGCCTATCTATTAATAAGCAGTATCCTGCATAGTCATTCATTTCTGTAAATATTACCATACCTTTAGCATTGAGCTCATTTCGCTGTGCCTGCAAACGTCGAAGATTCTGGCTTTTTTCTGCTACAATAAGCTGCAGTTCTTCAATTTTGGTGATGTAATATTGACGGAAGCCTTCACCTCTGGAAGGGATTTGGTCCACTTCCATCTGCAAGAGACAACAAAACAATAATATAATATAATATATGATGATATGAGAGATTCTTACAAGCCTTGTAACATCAACAAAAGATCGCAAAGTAAGAAACACAATCATACAATGCTGTTTTAATAAGCCCCGTAATATTCACAAGTTGCGCAAAAATTAGTATTAGACAAGTATTGAGAAGCAACAAAATTTTATCGAAGTACCTAGAATTACTTACTTCATTTCCATGTGTCATTTTGAGGTGATTTTATCCAAATTATTAATACGAAAAGAACACCGCTATCAAAAATGACGAGTGAACTTTTTGACTGATAATTGCCAACACACTAGAATAAATATCCCTAGATCACCCTCGGATCACCCCTGGATCACCCTAGTATAAGTCGGATAAGTACTAAAGTACAAACTGGAGTTGAAAAAATAACAACACTTTTTTAAGTTAAATTGATTAATTTTACACTTAAAATGTCACAAAACTTATGATATAGGAAACGCAGTTTAAAATATAAAGCACACAAAATAAAGATTATTCTCAATTATTTTATTTAGAGATGATTTAGAGCTTTTACTACAAGTTGGTAAGTCCGAAAATATAAAAACTTATATTTTTGCTTCATAGGTGTCCAAATCATCAAGGTTGCAGCGCCAGAGCGGTAAATTGCTGGGCGAGTAAAATTTTGCCGATTTTGCATTTTGCTTTGCTTTTGTGGCTTGTGTTGTGTTTACTTGTACTTGTAATTTGAAAGTTTTAACCGCTCGTCGAATTTAGCATTTAGCAGCCACGCCTCCCACGTATTAATAGTTGATTATATTATTTTTTATATTATTTATTAAAAAATACATTAATTATTTTATTACTGGAGACTATACGCACTAAAAACCAGTAAAGAGCTAAGCTAAAAGCCGGCCAAGCGAATAGATCACCACCCAGCAGCGACGGGTTCCTTGAATCGTTAGTTTGTTTATGTTGCATTTTTGACACACTATGATAGTTTCTGAGGTTTGTATGTATTTTGTGGTTTACTATACATTGCGTTATGTTTTACGTTTTCTTTCCTATAAAGGTTTATTATACAATATGTATACATACAGATAATATGTAAATATACATGAACTTTATAAATATTTTTATGTAAAAATTGATAATTATATCATATATTATGTTATTATGCAGGATACACATTCACAAAACTTGTTGTTGTTGTAACACACACACATGCGGGTTTATGTACCGCAAGGAATTGAAAAACCTGCACAACTATAGACTGAAAAGCATTACTAAAATTGCAGGTTATTCATTTCCTTGCGGTATGTACATACATAGTACAGTATTTTTAGCAATTGATTGCTATTTTTTAAATCATTTTCATTAACTGTTATCTATTATCTTTCTATATCACAACGTATAGACCCCGCACTTACACTATTTTGGGCTCCAATTACCAAATCTGTGTAAGGTCGGACCAGTGCTCGGTAACGTGAAATCGTGTTTCCGTTTTAACGGCCGCACATGATGGCAGCACCCATTAAAGGAGCACATGGTCATGCCATCATGTGAGTACAGCTACGCTTCAGCACTTGAATGAGTACGAGACTTTTTACAGTCGTTCACCCATCCAAGTAATGACCACGCTCGACGTTGCTGAACTTCGGTGATCTCATGGGAACCGGCTCAGACAACAGTTGGATAATTCATTTATTTATTCATTTTATTATTTTTTTTTTCAGGCACAATAAAATACTGAAATTCTCTTAACCCTGGATAACTGGAACCAATCAAGTTGAAGCCCTACATTCAGATTTGATGGATATTTATTTTCACTTCAATCATGAACAAAAATTCTAAGGAAGAAACTTATAACTTTAACAAAACTTCAACAAAGGTATGCATTAATAAGACATAATATATATATTACAGGGTCGGACTGTCTCTCAAGGGGCCTCGTCCTCAAAAGGGGTGTAACACACTCTCTAGGGGCTACAAAAGGGGTGTAGCACACTGGTTACGTCCCTTTTTAGGGCCTTAGGGGCCTCCAAACAGGGGGTGGGGGGGGGGGCACGTCCGCTATCTTGGACTTCCTCTTATGGCCAGTCCGAGCCTACCATATTATTATTATTTTTTTTTTGCAAAGGGTGGAAATTGGATGGGTATGGAGTATTGTATACCCTACACATATAAGCATAGAGAAACAGTATAGAGAATGCAGCTAAGGCATAATTGATGTCGTTGAAAGTGGGGGAATGTTTACTAAATTGGAAGCAGTAGCATCTCTGACTCAAAGGAGGCCCCAGGGGGAGCCCAGACGCTTTGTCAGCTTTATATTTCGACTGATAAGCGAGCCATCGGCGATGCTGCCAGTTTTCCTGTTATGCAATGAGTTGTCTATCAAGAAAGTATAAACACTATATAAATAAGTATAAACACTAGTATAAATAAGTACTAAACATGAAACTTAGCAGCAGTGTAAACTAGGTTCATTACATAAAATTTAATCATAAAAAAAAACACTCAGCGCCTCCTTTGAGTTAGAGATGCTACTGCTTCCACATTAGTAAACATTCCCCCACTTTCAACGACATCAATTATGCCTTAGCTGCATTCTCTATACTGTTTCTCTATGATATAAGTATAAATATATGATTGTAAATACTAGTTGTTGGCAGTTTTATTTTTGTAAATTTCGACATTCGTTTTCACATAGCCTGCTTGAAAACAAAAATCTGGATCTGCTGATGTAGTATATACGTACGTACATTACCAATATGCATATTGTACAGTACATTTTGTACAAAAAAAAAAAAAAAAAAAAGCATACAACTTTTCTAACCTCCCAAATAAACCTGACCGCTTGCATTTTTAAAGTTTCCCCATATATTTAACATTTGGAGAGATTAATGCTTCAGTCAGGTTTATTCAAGTGTACATAAAAAAAAAAAAAAAAAAAAAAAAAAAAGTAGAAGAAGAAAAAACAACTGATTTTTCAGACAGTAACAACACTGAAATATTCACTTTTGAAGTTTCATAAAGAATATTGAACTAAAAACTAGCTCTATTTTTCTATGAAACCTGTTAAATAATACCTTATGTCCAGGTATTAAAATTCATACTTGGAGCATGGCTTAATTTAGGGTCTGTAAAAACACGTGCTTATTTATTTCAGGCTTTGGAGTTTGAATCAAGTACACCGGTGAGCCAAAATGTCAGGAAACGTTTCGTCATTCCTGATGTGTTTTCTCCTGTTGTCGCTACAGCAAAAAAACAACCCACATCAAGGATTCCAAGGCTCATGTCTAATGGAGGTAAAAATATTTCTTCTATTACTGTATGTGGTAACTTTCATATGCCTGATGGTGAAATGTGGAAGACCAAAAAACTGCAGGGGTTAATTTAATCGCACATTTTAAATGATGACATTGCCCTGAATTTATAGATATGTGAATTTGAATTCATTAAATATTTTTAATTAATTTTTGAAAGTTGTGAAATGACATAATGGTAACTTTTTCCTATGCCCACATGCATAAGTTACCGACAGGGATGTCATTTTTTGATTAAAAAATGAATTAAAAATACTTATTGAACTCAATAATTAGAAATTTACACATTATTTGATTAAAGATAATGCTCCTTTTTTCATATATGAAATAAAATTACCCACCTCCTTTTTTTCCCATCTTTCTCATTGCTGTAAAAGTTTTACCAATTAACACTTTCTTATTATTTTGTTTTATTCCACTGGAAATATTATAACAGCAGGACCATCACAGGCACCAGATCATGCACACCCTGCTAAGGAAAGTGTTGTGGTTGGAGCCAAGCCTCAATGTTCTGATGACCGTTTGATGATTGGTGAGTATGCATACACATCTTTCAAATTATTTCAAATTGCTGTTTCTATGCTGGATTGTTTAGAAAATTTCTTTATTTAGGATGGGAATTCTTCTGATTAAATTAATGACAAACAGGAATTGATTTTTTTTTTTTTTTTGAGTTTAAGATATTTTTGGAAAGAGCTTTAAAAATTTTTGAGGCGTTATTTTTTCTTAGGACGATTGGAGCATGTGAAGTATTTTTAATTAATTTTTGAAAATTGGTCTAGAAAGCCTGTGACGTCATCAGTCCACTTTTTTCTCTGCAAATACTAATCGTTCGAGGTTCAGTAACCAGTTTAATGAAATCAGCTTGTCCTCAGGATTTAAAAAAACTGGCTACTGAACCTTCTACGGTCAATACTTTCCGAAATAAATGCCCGACTAATGACGTTACAGGCTTTTTAGGTCGATTTTCAAAAATTAAATAAATATACTTCCCATGCTCCAATCGTTCTAAGAAAAAACAGAGCGCCTGAAAATTTTGTTAACGCTCTTTAAAAAAAAAAAAAGGTTTTTGCTAATTAATTTACTTTTGTAAGCCAAAAAACCCTCTAATTAATTAACTAATCTCTATTTGCTTACAAGCTTCTAGTTCATACCACCGTGCATACGATGCACTATGTGTCATATTTCGGCCTGGGTTTGAATATTTTTCTCTCTCTTTTGCGGGGTCCCTGAACTAACAAAGCTCATTATCTCCCATTCCCCAAAAATCTTTTAATTATCAACCTATCGCAAAGTCGATTTTTTCCTAATTATATATTTATATTAGCTCTTTTCAAAAATGTCATAAAAAGTGGGGGTTAAAAAGAATTCACCTTCCCCATTATGCTGTTTAACAATGAGGAAGGGTTTGTCAGAAAATATTTCTTTGTACATCTTTTCATAGGTAGCATCCAGATTGCTACATAACTTTATATTTTATAATAGCAATAGAGGTAAAAATAAATAGTTCAGCCATGATGATAATAATTGTAATTTATATTTAGTAAAAATAACTATTTTATCAATTTTGTATTATTGAATTAAAAATTATAAAAATATACAGGTGAGTACTGCTATAGCTGGAAAAAAAAAAATCCTGCATACAATAGAAACAATTAAAAATTAAAATGTTGGGAAGTCTATACTTTAACCCAAGTTGCAACACTTTGTGCAAATAAGGCACAAAGAAGTTTAAAATATAAGAAGTTACTCCTGTCCTGAAACTAGTTTTGTTCTTCAATTTAACTCCTTTTTTTTTTTTTTTTTTTTTTTTTTTTTTTTTCATTTTGTATGCAAGATTCTTTCCTGCCAGCTACCTGAAGCTATAGTGCCAGCATATCAAGGGCTATGATGCATTTTGGTACTACTTCTTAATTTGCCTGCATACTATTGAAAAATGTAGTTTACTTGCTCCTTACTATGGAAACTTCTACTGTGGTAAGGCCCTTGCTGGTTTTTCTATCCTTTTCTTTATCATTGATCCTAACCGCGATGGTTTTTTCCTTAAATTGACCTTACTATGGAAACATCTACAATTTTTGGCAGGCCTACTATTGAAACATCTTAAAGAGGAAGTTAAAAGGAAGCTTTTTCAATGTTAGATAATGAGATGAACTGTTCATTGGCTTACATATAATGCCCCAAAGACCTTCCATAGCCCCATGGTAGCCCTGCAAGCTTGCGATCATCCTGCGAGATATGCAACCCGCTACAACTTTTTCTATAATAAAGCTATAACTATGACTTAAAAGATGCGGGATGGGTTGCATATCTCGCAGGATGATCACAAGTTTGCGGGGCTACGGAAGGGCTTTGGGTCATATCATCACATGTGCGTTTATGAACAGTTCTTCTTATTAACTAACATCGAAGAAGCCATTTTGTAAACCCTGCACTTCCTCTTCAATAGGCCTAGCATACCAATAGGCAGGTGCGGCAAATAATGTAGCAGTTTCATTAGTAAGGAGCAGGATACACATATTTCAATAGGGCTCGTACAATTTTTCCAAAAGTACCAAAATTCAACATTCTATTGTTTTAAATTCAACATTGCAATATTAATCCTAATGACTTATTTTCCCTCCTTCTGATATCCATTTCATTACTTGAAATACTAGGATGCAAAAAGTAATTAAAAATGCCTTTGTCATAATGTGTTCACATAGAAATGGGTTAATTGGGTATTATTATTATTTTCAGCTATGTCAGATGATTCTGATGATGATTTATTTGGAACTAAAAAGAAGAAAGGCACCAAAATAGGCCAGAGAAACACATCGTCTGTGAAAAGCATCAATCAAAAAGTTGATGTTTTGTCAAACAAAAAGAGAGTATGTAAGTATTACCAAGATATTTAGTATTCATCTGTAAGTAAATTAAAGTGCCTGAGTTAGAAATTTTTCTCTAAAAAAAAAAAAAAGCTTACCCAAAACTAGAAATAAATGGGTTTAAGTTTAACTAAATGTACCCACATAATTGCAACGTGAGAATGGCTAATGAGAATTGAATTTGATAAATATTAACTTCAATACCATACCAATATTAAGTATAAAAATGCCTTGAATATAAGCCCCCCCCCCCCTTTTTTTTTTTTTTTTTTTTTTTTTTTTACTATTTTGTCATGAAAATCTGAGTTTTTTCCAGTTAAAATTATCTTTGTCCTAGTTTTGGGTGGACTATGTACAGTATATCTTCTTACAACTTTTAGTGAGTACAGTAACCTCATTTTCAGGACTTTGTAAATAAATTTTGTATATGTTTTAAATTATAATCATGACTATGTTATCACTTACTTTTAATTTACAGTAGAGAAGGCAAATAGTTCTAGCCTGCCCGATGAGAGCCTGCCTCTAATCCAAAAAAGAGAAAAACTCCAAAAAGTTGCACATACCCCTGAGATTGACTCTGCTGATGATGAAGGCTCAGATAATCAACAAACTGTAAACAGAAAATGTAAGTTTTATCACATAAATTTATTAATGTACGTAATTAATTAATTATTTTTATTTTTAGTTGAAGTAAGTACAAAAAAGTCTACCGAGACAAAAACAGTAAAACCCAAGTCTGCAAGTACAATGAAGGCTCCTAGTAAAACTAAATCAAAACCAATGTCCACATCAACAGGAGGCAAAACTCAACTTAAGTCTCCTCTGAAATCTAAAGTAATACATGACAGACCAAAAAGCCCAAGTTTCTCTCCTGTACAAAACAAACTACCAGTCCCAAGAACACCAACCAAATCTCCTTTTATAACAAAAAAAGATCTGTTTCTTCATAGTCCACGTGCCTCAGATATTCAGATTAAATCTCCATCAAAGAAATCAAAAAGTACCAAAATAGTTAAAGAAAAAACAAGGGGGAAAAATGTAGCAAAATCACCCTCAAAAACATCTCCTGCCAAAGTTACACTGCCTAGAAAAACAACTGTTAGATCTAATAAAAGTATTAAAAAGTCAAATTCTGATGCAAAAGCCAAACCCTCGACTGAAATAACAAGTGATGAAGATAGTGACAGTGACTCAATCTTTGGCATCAGATCTCTTTCTAAAGTACCTCATAAAAACATATCAAGTTTTCATACAAAAATAGTGCCTCCAAAGCCAGCTGCTAAGAGGAAAGTACCTGAAAAATCAGCAGTCCAACCTGATAATGCTGTACCAGGAAGTAGTTCAGAGTACAATTATCCACCTGTGAAATCCCATGAGATGAGAGGTAAGTTTATTTTGCTCTAGAGAAACTCTCTTTTGCACAATTTTTAGTGAGAGAAAATCTTTTTAGCAGTTAAAACGTTTGTTTTTGTGTGTGTCCTCCAGTTGCAAGCAGTGGTGATGAAAGGGATATAGAATTGGCTCATAAGAAATCACCACCAAAAAGAAAGAAAGTAGTTACTAAAACTGATCAAAAAGCAGACAGTCCCAAGAAGAAGGAGAACACAAAGAAAGTACAATCTGAAAAAGGAAAAGGTGTGTAAAATATTAATGATGAACAAAAATGTTGACTTTGTGATCCAAGTCCTAACTACAAATACATTAGAAAATCTTTGTGTTGTTTTATTTTTTAATTCAATGAGCTCATCTCTCAACAACTCTTTTCTACTATAAATTGTATTTTTTTTTTAAAAAATTTAACATTATAATTGAACAAAAATATTTATTTTTATTGCAGTGTCGTAGTTAGTTCAAAATATGTGATAGAAAAATACACAGTTAGTTTAGTAAAAAATTGGGAATGGGAGATGGTATGAGATTAGACTGACAGAAACGCAATGGCAGAGAAAAAAATTCCAACCTCTTTTCCCTTAATCTATATAATGTGTCTTCTATCAAATATTTTTAATTATATTGTAATGTGTCATTTTTAATAAGCATGCTTGCTTTATTTATCACAGGTTCGAAAGCTGGAGCTAAACAAACAAAAACGACTTTAGCCACTTCCAGTTTTTCTGATACCCCACTTCAAACCACAGGTGAAAATGTAACTGCAAAGAAGAAAAAGAGAAAAAGTTTGTGTATGCCATCAACCAAACGTAAGACAACACCTACCATGGCTAAAAAATCCATTACACCTAAAAAAAATAATAGCTTAAAAGAAAAAGTGATTGAAAAACCTAAACCAAGCAGTAAAAGAAGTATTCTCAATGATATTGATAATTCTAAGAAAACACAGAAACCCTCAAATCAATCAAACTTAAAATCTGCGACAGTGACTAAGAAGGGTAAAAATAATCAAACTGTAGGCAAGAAGACTGCAGACAAACAACAAACCAAAAGAGGTAGCACCTTGCTTAGTAGTGAAGAGTACCAAGCTATGTTTACCAGTGTATTTGGACAAGATGTTAGCTTTTCTGAAAATGAAACTTCAAATACGGCAAATGCCACAGTGGTGGCCAAGAAGAGAAAGTCAGCTACTCCTACAGAAGTACTAGATGATGGTTAGTATTTACATATTTTAGTTTTAATATCTACAGAGCAGTACAGGGTTACAGAGGCACACATTTTTGCAGAAACTCAGAGTTAAATTTCTAGGAATATAATAGGCCTGTAATTAATAATAAATAATACCTATAATCTATATGTAATGTTAACTTAAAAGATTTTTTTAGACACGTTATCAATAGGCATATTATATATACTTTCGTTATTTAATGAGTATCTAACTTAAATAAAAATTAGGTATTCCTTTATTACTTATTCATTAAGACTAATTGTTATTTTGCTTTTAATAATGTTTTGTTGTTCTAGACTTTTTAGAGGTAAAAAAAAATGCATTCTGTAATATTCATAAAGTAACGTTTTTCCCGCAGTAATAAAATATTACACTATACAATTTAAATGTTTTTAATCTTTCTTTCTTTCTTTCTTTCTTTCTTTCTTTCTTTCTTTCTTTCTTTCTTTCTTTCTTTCTTTCTTTCTTTCTTTCTTTCTTTCTTTCTTTCTTTCTTTCTTTCTTTCTTTCTTTCTTTCTTTCTTTCTTTCTTTCTTTCTTTCTTTCTTTCTTTCTTTCTTTCTTTCTTTCTTTCTTTCTTTCTTTCTTTCTTTCTTTCTTTCTTTCTTTCTTTCTTTCTTTCTTTCTTTCTTTCTTTCTTTCTTTCTTTCTTTCTTTCTTTCTTTCTTTCTTTCTTTCTTTCTTTCTTTCTTTCTTTCTTTCTTTCTTTCTTCTTTCTCTCTCCTCTCTCTCTCTCTCTCTCTCTCTCTCTCTCTCTCTCTCTCTCTCTCTCTCTCTCTCTCTCTCTCTCTCTCTCTCTCTCTCTCTCTCTCTCTCTCTCTCCTCTCTCTCTCTCTCTCTCTCTCTCTCTCTCTCTCTCTCTCTCTCTCTCTCTCTCTCTCTCTCTCTCTCTCTCTCTCTCTCTCTTTCTCTTTCTCTCTCTAGTATTTAATTTTAACCTACAGTAGAAAAATTGATGAGTTATTTTGTCAGTTTGAAAATCTTTATTTTTTAAATTTGCGACAAAATATGCCTAAATGATTAAAAATTAACTATTAGAAATATGTTGGTAGTGTGAGTGCACTTAGCATATTATTATTAGTATTGTTTTGATTGTTACTTTTCTTCTTCTTTGTATTGTATGATGAACAGTTTAAACTTATGGCTATTATCTATTACTAATTACTAGTGTGTATATTTATCCAAACAAATATTTTTGTTTCACAAACCAATGTTATAGCTCTACTTTATTATTATTAGGATTGAGGCGTTCTAAAAGGGTTAGAGCACCTCCTCTGGCATACTGGGAGGGTGAGAAAATGAGAGTTGTTGAGACTGAAAATGGTGAAGAAGAATACGAATTTGTCATCCCAAAAGCTGGAGAGAAATCAAAGGAATTAAAAACAAGTACTAAAAGTAAGTTAAGTTTATACTTTTTAAACTTATTTAGTCTCTCTCTCTCTCTCTTAAAGAGGTATAAAACTTATTGATTGCATCATATTTTTCCTAATTTGGGGAGGCTAATTTTAGAAATTATTTTCACATTACATTGATTGTCATTTACAGCACAATCCAAGGCGGTCCACCCAACAGTGAATAAATTTCTTCAGCGCATGGCTGCTGCTATGGATAGAGATGAAGTTGGTCAGAATGATGATTCAAGTATAATACCAGAGACATCAATCCAGCTGTCTTTAGATCCCAAACTTCCTCATGTTAAAACACAATGTCGTAAGTCAATAAGTAGCATGTCTAATAGATTTCAAAATGTTCATTAATGCATCAAAAGCAGCTTATTTGAGTAAAGTATCATTCATATGACAATTAAATTTGTTAGTTGGCAATTTCAGTCAACTTATACAGTATTGACAGGAAATGATAGAAGCTGATGGCTATAGCCTTTCAGCACCCATCAAGCCTTTAGTTCATTGGCCTCAAAGTTCTCACTTTTTAACTAATGCTTTGTATTGTTTGCTAATTTTCAGAGATTATCGCACATGTTCAAGATTTGCTTCCATTAAGTAAGAATACAGGCACAGAGAAACAAGATGATGGTATCCGCTATGCTACCACACTTAAAAGTCCCTGGTTAGATTGTGGTTTTATGAGATTAAACCCTGGTGTAACTAAAGGAACACAACTTTCAGAAGGAAGAGTTTTGGTAAGAACATTTTGCTACACTTAATATATTGAGAATGCATTAAACAACTACTATAATTAAAAAATAAGTTACCAAGGAAACTTAAATTTTGGAACTTTCTTATTAAGTGTTAAATAATAATTGTCAGCAGCCGTCAATAGGTATTTTGATGTTAAACCTGTCAATTTTGCAAAACCATATGTTTAAAAGTACATAATAATTTGTACATATGAAAATTTTCCTCTATACTTCAAAATAAATACTAAAGTATGGTTGTAAAGTTGTTTGTGTTTACTAGAAATAATTTATGTTGATAAATACATTACTGTTACATTTACCTTGGTATAAATTGGTGTGTTTCCAGACATTCATGGTGCATAGCAGTCAAGTCGAGGTTCAAATCAATGAAAACAAGTCCATTCTCAAGTTTGGATATACCTTTGTTGTGCCACCAGGTATGTTATCAGCCAGCAAGAACATTATGTAGTTGTATAGCCTGCAAATCTAGGCAAATGCCTTTTGCAAAACATTTGGCCTGTATTCATAGTTTGATAATGGATAAGCACCAGTCTCATAATTTAAAATAAGACACAGTATACACTTAGCTTGGTGGTAAATCTAACATCAAAGATGATGCTGCTTTCTAAAGAACCCATTCATGATTTTCAGAGTATTTGGCAACGCTGCTTTTACCTGTCAACGTATTTTTAACCTTTGTTTTATAAAGCAGCATCGTCTTTGATGTTAGATTTATCACCAAGATACATGCATGTTTTTTATTATTATTATTTTTTAATGGCACCTTTTAATGCTTAAAATACTTCATACGTGCAATTTTTAAGAAATATTAAAAAAATAATAATAACAACAAAAAACGTGCATTGATGAGGGAATTTTTATAAACAGATTTTCCAACCTAAGTTAGAAATAAAGACTAAATATTGAAAAATTGGCAAAATAAATACTGTAAAGAAAAACTTTTGAAGGATTTTTTTTTTTTTTTTTTTTTTTTTTAGGACTTGAACAATAATTCTTAATTGGTGAAATTAAAAATAATGTGATCTAGAAAAATACTTTCAGTTTTCTAAATTCTTGATTAACACAATAGTCAGTAAGACGTTGTTTGTGTGAACATGATTGTTAATGACAGGTGCTTGCTTGTTAACATTTTTTTTTTTTTTTTTAATAATAGGCTCATAATATTTTTTAATACTGATGCAAGAGAACTTTGCCTTGACAATAGTGTTTCCAATTTGCGTGATTTATTGATGGATCATAATATTTATATTACTTTATTTCAGGCATTACTTACAACATCACCAACTGTGGACGTCAGCCTGCACTTTTAAGTTATCAGTCTATTCATAATCCTCGGAGCATACAAAAAGAAAGCACCTCCAAATAACATTGTTGTATTTATTTGCTATTTATTATTTTGTATATTGTGATTAGAGTTTATATTATGTACTTACTATTTTCAGTAAGTTATTTGCAGTTTAGCACAGTTCAGGAAAAAAAAAAAAAAAAAAAAAAAACATTGCGGTTATAAATGTTTAAAAAAATATATAATAATAATAAATTTGAGCTTCTAGATTGTCTAAAATTTCTTTTTATATATTTTTAAACATTATTATTATTATTATTTATGTATGTATTGCTCGATTGCTTTCATATGTATATTTGATTTAATGTTTTTCTGTAACTCTTTTTCTCCTTTAATTTTTGTTTAGTTATGCTTGAAGTAAAGGAGGCTTTATCACATTAGTGATGAAAAATAATTGAAAATGTCCCTCTCTAAAAACATTTAAAGTGTCTATATTATCGGCTTAGAGTAGTGTTGTTCGTAAACCCTGTTTTCTTGCACCAAAATATGCTCATTCCATTTGATTAACCATAGGCGATTGTAATTTTAGTAGCAGAATACAGGGTTTACAAACAGCATTAGTGTAAACCTCATATTAAAAAAAACAAACAAAAAACAGATAACATAATATTAGGATTTTTTTTTTTTTTTTTGATACAAGGTTAACACTATAAGCCGACGATATATCATTATCCTTCATTTAAATATCTCTGGTATTGGTTGGTAACACAGTGTAGTAGTTTTTTCAAAGTTTTTCAAAAAAAAAAAAAAAAAAAGTCTTTTGTAATATATTAAATTTACATAATATTTTTAGTATTTGTGTTGTTTTATTTTAATTGCAATAATTTATAAGTAGTCCTATTGATAATTTGCTGCTCAAAATTACAACAAATAAATGGGGATGCACTTAAGGATGAGAAATCAGGAGACCATACGTGTAAGCTTTCCCTCTTGCACCTTGCCAATAATCTCAATTTAACTGGTTTATTTGTATAATTATTTGTTTTCAAAGGTTCCGTTTTATTTTAATGCCTAATAATAATGCATTATTCCGTTCTGTTTTTCACCGTCATTTCCCTAATTAGTATTGTAGTGATGTGGGCTATATTGTATAGCCCTGGAGCCAAAAATTTAGGCTATACTGTTAAGGGTAATAAATGACGTGGGTTTTAGATATTTAAAAAATCGAACCTTCGAAAACAAAATATTGAGGTGCAGGCCGTGCAGGGTGTAATTTTTTAAAATTTAGATTATAGAAAGAAATTTAAATAAAAACACAGCTAGGAGCTAGGAGTGATCAGGAGCTATAACTGGGTCTTGACTTGATTGTAGACACTCATTGAGGCTATAATAGTAGATAGTAGGATGATTGCATTTCAGTTTTCATTGTGCCGCTCGCGACCGCGCGCTCATGCAGACAGCGCCAAAATAAAAAAAACTAAAAAAGTCGCTGTTAATAGCGCTCATGTGGCCAATGGTAAAACTACGTAGTACTTGTTGCTGTGCTGTGGGATGTACGTCCGCGAGACAGTCGGCGGGGAACGTTTAGAATTTAGTTTGACGGTTGAAGCAGCAATCGAGAGGAACAGAGAGGAGAGGAGGGAGAGTAAAATTTATAAAACGTGTTTATTATTTCCATTTTTTTTTCTTCATATATATAAAATGCAAAAATTGCTTGATTTACACTGTAATTAAAAGTGAGTTCTATTTTGTTGGTGTAATCTATATGACTTAGTTTGCATTCCTAGCTTTATTACCAGTGAATCAGAATAAAATAACAGGAAAAGTTTGTTGTTATCACCGCTGAAACAGCAGTCTTCTGAAGACTTGTAGATCAGTGTGTCTTTTGAAGACACAAGTTTTAAATATTTATACGTGGATATAAAATAAAGTGTGACTATGTCAAATAAATTAAATCTTGGTCATGGACTCTGTATAAATGCAGAACATGAAGGTTTATTAGGCATTGTTGAGGATCAAGTTGCTTCGCTGATTAAAAAGGAGCCCATCTCGAGCGTTTATCATGTAGAGCACACACCTTTCGCCAGGTAAGCATTAAAACGTGTAGTATATAATTATGACTATGTATATTATATTGTCATTATTAGTTTATGACATTAAAAAAAAAAAAAAACATAATGTTTTTACTAAGCCATTCTTTGGAGCGGAAGCAGAAAAGTTGTATCGTTTATCATTACTTTAATTTATATTTATGTCATATCCCTCGCTATCTATATAATACACCCTATAAAAAAAGAAAAGAAAAAAGTATAAACAATTTGATTAAAAAATATTTACTTTTTTGAATCATGTACATGTAAAGTAGGATATAGTACACAACATAATACTGTATGTATAATGTAATAGTCTTATTATTGCTAAAGGCTGATTTATAGAGACAAATAATTAAACCGTAGAAAATTAAACATGCATTTCTCTTAAACGAGATGGTTCAGCCGTTCAGGATTGGGACAAACTTCCTATGGAGTTGTTACCATTCAATATTAATAATAATTCCAGGAAAAAGAAAATATATAAATAATTTTTTTTAAATAATAATAAAAAACATATATCGTAGTAAAAGCTACACCAACTCAAATATATATAGGCCTACACTGCGGCTTATGATTATTATTATTATACATTAATTACATTATACACATAATCATAATTTACACGCCAAAAATAATAAAAATGATAAAAGTAAAATAGCAAGGCTTATTGCATAATGTAAACAAACACCCTACTTAATTGTAAGGTATCCGCTTATATTTTAATTGTATAAAATATAATTTTTTTTCTTTTTAATAAAAAAATATATATAATAATATATATTATGATGTAATCCATTATGCATAATATTTATATTATGTATAAGCCTTTACGCTGCACACACAAATAATAATTAATTATAAAAATAAATTGAATTATGATACTTTAGGTATGGGTATATTAAAAGTTGCAAGAAACAAAAATTATCCGCCACTCATTCTAAATTTCCGTTGAGTCGGTATTCAGGTAAAAATCACACAGAAGAAACGGTAGTGACCACACAAACGTTTTTTTTTTGTCACTTTTACTTTATATAAATAAATTGACATGCCAGGTATAACAAAAGGTAACAAATAATTTATCTCTTTATACCTGACCTGACATACGTAACAAAATTACACCCATTGTCATCTCCTCGCTTTGCATTGAAGTTTCTTCATAATTATGCTAGTTACACTGACAAAAAAAAAAAAAAAAAATCCAACTAAAAAATTAACTACAATCAAGCATCACTTTCCCGGAAGGAATTTAATTAAAATAATCGACCTATGATGTATATGTGTGATATTCCATAATCACCTGTCAAATGCAAAGAACCTGTCAAATACAATGTTTGGATCGTAATTTAATTCAGATAAAAATTAAAAAGGTGTTTTATTATTTAATTCAAAATTGTCTATGTTGGTATGGTTATAGAGATGATAGAATTTTATTGACATATTCTTATTAGTTTAATACATTTAAAGATTTTAAAAATATTAAATCAATTAGTTATAAAAGTGCTAAAAATATTTATAAAAAATTAAGGCGAAAAATCAGCTGTCAGCGGGTCACTATGTTAGGTTTTTATTTATGATTTTTTGAAGTTAGTCCCATAAGAGTCGATGTTAACTTCAATAAATAATTTATCTCTTATCTGAGGGTCACGGGCTCTGAAAATTTTAAGATAGGTAGCTGTTACTAGAGTACTTTAGAAGGGGTAGTACCCCCTTCTAGAGTACTCTAGCTGTTACTATTAACTTTAGGAAGTTTTCTATGTAGATTTTGAGATACAAGATACAAGCCATCTCTAAATACAACCCTTAAACAGGGTCTCGCTTTGTCGAAGGATAGGATATATTATAGAGGTCTTTCTTTTCTTTTCCTCGCCGTGCCTTCAGCTACACGTTGTATAAGAACTGTTAAATTCTGATAAAGCTTAACATAATAGAGCTTTTACTTTACTTGTCAAACTAAGATTAATAATGTTTTTAATTGCTTGTAAGGTCGTGAACAAAATGTTAAAATTCAACCTAAATGTTAAACAAAATTGCATCACTTATCAGACCTTCATACTGAAAGAAATGACATTAATGTAAATTTAGTCTTGTACAATATAATGAATCTCTCATTAAGGAGTTATAGGTGCCTCCGCAATAAGTTGACAGGATTTAAAATGTTTCTCACAAAGTGGTTTCCTCGCAGTATAATATACATTTACATAATGTGACACATTGGCACTGTCTCCATTATAGTATATTTATAATATTCAAATGGCTATAGAAAACGGAAACAGGAAGTTTTGGGAAAGACGAAAGAGAACGCCACATCCTTCTTATAAAAATTTCAAAACAATAATAAGATGATGATATGTGAAATGGATAAGAGAGGGTTTTGTTTGTATACATATTAAGTTATCATATCAGTGCAAACTGCGTTCTTTTTTAATATATGCAAATTTTTGACTAAATTAAATAGTTTGTTTTAATTTCTCACACGTTTCATTTTTCAAACATTTATCGATAGTTTTTATTACTATATTTTTATTAGAATAACATAATACTATAGTTACATTATGTGTTACAAATATAAAACTACCCAATTGTATAATGAAGGAAAAACTATGAAAACATTTTACAAGTCGTATTAAAAATAAACAGCATTTTTTTCAATCCACAAGTTTGCACAGAATTTAAATATTTTGATATGTTGTATAGTGTTGAATTGAGAGTTGGACTGATTATGTAGTATAGCTTGTATGCCCTGTATTATAAAACCAACGTGGGTGCGTCAAATCATGAGACGTTTTTTTGTTTTTGAACCACGCAATTAATGGAGAAAGTGCGACCTGGCAGAGCTTGTCAACTTTAAATTTTAGCCTCAAGACAAATACATTTGCATATCACACATCTTACATTAGTAAGTCACTACATGAATCAATAGTAAATATATTTAAAAGTTGGCAAAAAAAAAAAAAAAAAAAAAAAAAAAATGCGCAATAAATTTTAAATGTTTGTAATATGATATATTAAAACAGAGAGAGCACATTTATACCGTCTATTTGTTTGACTAATGCAGCCAAATATAATTTATATAATCTAATACCGCCTTCCGCCAAACGTTTGGCGTATAGTTCTTATAATAATCATCTTTGTACTCGCAAAACATATAGTAGATACTGTGGTCATTATTTAATAAATCTAAAGATACCATTGACTCCCAAAAATCCCAAAATGCTCTCTGTGTGTTAAATAATAAAAACGATATTTTTATATATTTTTTGTTGTTGTTGATGTTAAAATTACTATTTCATTCATCATGATCTTTTAATAGATAAAAGTCAAAAACAAAATGTTCTTTATTATAGCATCATGACAGGGTATATTCTTTTTTAAAATTTATTTATTGTCTGTTAAACATTGATTAATACTAAAAAAAAAAAAAAGACCGTCTCAAATATTTTAGTATAGCGCCTATCATATAGACTCCAGACGATACATTTTGAATGCATATGAATCTAGATGTGAACAACAGATAGGTATATAGTTTGTTTCTCACGAGGTAAGGAATAATAGGATAGAGACTTGACCCTTGTGTATCTTCTATTATTTTCTTTCATCCCCTTTTTTTTTTCTTGTCTGTAATACCTTTTACAATCATTAATTACTATAATTTCAACAACAACAAAAGGTATACGGTGGTAAAAATAAAAAAAAGGGATCATTATTAAATTGGTATCTCGCTATATGCGTCAACTAAAAATTTTATCAGTTAAATTTAATGGTGATGTAATGCAATTATAGTCTTTAATTGACAGTTAATTAATGCTATAAAATATATAGTATAGATAAGCCTAAGACAAATTATTATAAGTGCAGTGAATAAACAATATTAATGTGATTTTTGAAAAAAAAATAAATATTTTGACAGATTTTTTTAAAATTTTATTTGAAGATAGAATCTCTTTATTTTCACGCATAATATATTACGATAATATTTTGTTTCTATACTTTAACCTTGGTTTCGACAATATGTACACAATACTGAGGTTTATTTGAGCGATGGTTATATTTACAAAAGTATAGGAAGTGACCAGTTAAAGTATCAAAATATTGATCTCGAGGAGATTCCTATACAAATACATTGTATATGAACGCACATAATAAACCTTGGTCTTGTATTACATATTTTTTAAAGGGCCTCGGGTTTTGAGGAGTACGTCATTAATATTGTTGTAGGTGGTGCTTATCATGAAATCAAATCGCCAAAATGCAATACAACTAGTTTTGTTCTTTCTTTCATTTTAAATAAATACAGGAAAAACAACGCCCAACAAAAAAAGTAATAATTTTCTGCATACACTTTATACTTTATATAAACATAATATTTAAAATAAAGTTGACGTAAGTGAATGTCCTTCAATATTTTTTATCACAAAATCGACATTATTATTATTTAAATATATAATAACTTAATTCAAATTTATTATAATATTGGTATAGCATACTGATAGTTTTTTTTTTAATACGGTAACTAATTGTCTTAATCATTATTGGTAATTAAGTTCATTACTCTGATTAATTATTTGTATTTATTGCTCTGGAAAATAAGGTACCTTGCAGTGCGACTATCGAATCGATGCAAGTGTTAACAAAATGCTTCCTCATTTCATCTATTTAAAGTTGATTAACTGTTAAATTTATAAATATTTACTTTCTTTATTATAAAAATAATGAAAGAGAAATGTTATGGTGTATTAAATTTATCTATATAATATAATTTTAATTGAAAATTATTGCTATTTTTATAAAATTTAATTATATTTTAAATGTTGTTGTTACGTATACTATTATATAGGTAAAAATAAGTTGTTAATTTTTTCAATATTATTTGTAAAAGTGTTTAGTAATAAAACAATACTTTTTATTGCATTATTTTATGAGCTATTTTTTTATAATTTTTTTTTTGACAATGTGACAGTTTATAATTGATGAATTATTACTGAAAAGTACACTAAAGAAGTTTTATTGTTTTTTCAATAAATGTCGTATGCATGTCTATATTATAATGGTTTGACAGGGATTAAATACACAGGTCTAGAAATGACGTCACATGTTAATTAAGATCAGCATATACTAGCAACTTACTCTCTCTCTATCATTGGAGACAGAGACAGAGACAGAGACAGAGAGAGAGAGAGAGAGAGAGAGAGAGAGAGAGAGAGAGAGGTGTTAGCGCAAGCGAAAGTGATTTTATTTTCCAAAGCAGGTCCAGTTTTCTATCCCTCTCCCAGTGCATACATAATATGCAAATTATAGTATTATTCTTATTGTATAGTCTCAACGCTTGTCATAAATCATAATATTAATATTATTACATATTATATATTTTTTTATATAATTTTTTATAGATAATGCCATACTGTTTAATAGGATTAGAGTTAACCTGGTTGTAATTTTAAGTTAAAGCAAATATTATTATTAATTTTTTGTAATTTTACATTGCATAAATGTCCTGTTTTTTTATATAGTTACTAATTATTATTATTAATGTATAAAATATGAAGTAATTTAAAAATGTGATTAAATAAAAGCTTGTTCAGCTCTTTAATATATTGTTTTAATTTATGCATTCAATGACTCACGTACAAAAAAAAAAAAAAAAAAAAAAAAAGATTAAAAATGACTAATTTTAACTTAGTTTTACTTCTAGTTTTACTAAATACATAATACCATTTACTTGACCTCATGAAATAAATTAAAAAATTGAAAGAAAAAAATTCCTTGACTTTCTTGAGTTATTTAAGATGCATTTTGGTCATGGGTTTTTATAGTTTATTATGTATCTATAAACTGGAGACTTGAACGACCGATAAACTACATGATTTCATAATAGATAATGTTTTGTTTACATTTATATTATATACTTTCACTATAGCACAGCTCAAATCTAATAAAGATTAAATGTCAAGAATTTAAATTAAAAAAACAATCTTACAATAAAGTTTTTTGTTTTGTATATTTTAAAATGTAAACATATCAGTTGACAAATTTAATTATAAAGAAAGTGAAAAGATTATAAAGGAATATATTTTTATTAGAGATTTTGTTTGCATGCTGTATAATATACAACCTGGGAGTATATTATATATTGTTATTAAAGCCATAGACCACATAAAACAACCTGTGATTTTTAATGAATAAACACGAAATAGGATCTTCAAAACTGATGTCAATTTTTACCAGAATGTTAATGTAGCCTCACGAGAGAGCTTGAAAAAACTGTAAGGTATGCAATTTGCGTGAAAATTCATGTTTATGACGTCAGAAATATGCAAAAATTAGTATGAAAATGTTGTGCCGGTTTAATAAATCAAAATTTCTGATCACTGCTGCGGGGCTACTGTTGGGTTTTGAGACAAACTAATGTTATGTATGTAAATCCCATCACGTGTTTTGTGATATATAAATGCTTATGTTTTTCTCTGGTCTATACCTTTAAAATAATAATAATCATCGCATCTTTTACTTGTTTTAAACACGCCAAGGTCGATTTATGTTGATGCTTACTCTTTTTTATTATTATTATTATTATTTTCTTTAGAATAATCTTGCTAAAGTAAAGACCTACACAAAAGAGGGAAGTAATAGATCCAGCATTAATTGCAACGACATTTACATTTATAATACTACAGTAATTGAAAAAGATCTCTATACTATACTGTATAACTAGTATTACTAATTTATATTAAATATGACTTATGTTTTTTTATGTCATGTTGACTTATAATGTCATTTGAAAATGTACAAACTTCACTTTATACACTTTTACTTTATGTAGAAAAATTTATAGTCTTGTTAAGAAAGTAGGTATTTTGTTATTATTTACTTATATATAAAACATCATCAAGAATACATTCATTATTATAAATACGTATTTCTATGATATATTTATTTATTATTCTGTATTATAATTTATGTGATATTAATGAGAGTTATTATTATATTATATAAAAGTAATTGTAATTTCTGCGATATTTTGTTGCATAATTTTTATTGTCTTACGATGTTAATGATAATTATAGTCAAAGATGCAAGGATAATTATTTTACAATGATTATGAGAGTAACAGATTTGGGTAATTCTAAAGGAGGCTAATTAGTTGTAGTTTGTTTTTTTAAATGCCAGATACATGAATATTACCTTTTCTTAATTTTTCCTGTTTCATTATGATGTATTGAAGCTTCATGAATTATTTTATTTTCTAATTTATTACTATTGTATACTTATAATAACTTAAAAGAATAGACCAGAAAAAAAAAACGCAAGCATTTATATCACAAAGCACTTGATGGGAATTACATAAATAACTTTGGTTTGTCTCAAAACCCAACTGTAGCTCCGTAGCAGTGATCAGAAAAGTTTGATTTATGCAACATTTTTTTACTGATTTTTGCATGTTTCTGACGTTAGAAACATGAATATTCAAGCAAATTACATACACTTAACAGTATTTTCACGCTCTCTCGTGGGGCTACATTAGCATTCTGGTAAAAATTGTCATCAGTTTTGAAGATCCCATCTCGTGCTTATTCATTAATAAAAAGCACATGTTGTTTTATGTGGTCTATGGCTTTGTAACAAAAAGATTGTTGTCACTTAATTATCTTGCATAATATAAGAGTAACTTTCAAAATCTTGGGATTGAGATACACGCCTTTTATTCAAAATCTAACATCGATTAAGTTAACTTGAACATTAGACAATGTAGCAAAAAATACTACAGGGCTATATAATGAAAGACATATAAATTATACATATTAAGTCGTATATGTAGTGCATTATTAATATTTTTGCTTACAGCAAATAACGTTGCAAGTGTCTTAAAAAATAAAAGTTTTAGATTAGAAGTGACAGGCATTTATTATAATTCAGAAAAAATTGTGGGAGTATAATTTTTTATGCATGTGTCACTTCTTTTATGTATATGAAATATATAATAACAGGTTATAATAAGTACGTAAATGTACGTAGTATTCA
Source organism: Ecdyonurus torrentis (assembly GCA_949318235.1). Taxonomy (NCBI): domain Eukaryota; kingdom Metazoa; phylum Arthropoda; class Insecta; order Ephemeroptera; family Heptageniidae; genus Ecdyonurus; species Ecdyonurus torrentis. Next base: position 37,593,117 of record OX439129.1, on the reverse strand, counting down.
AATTACAGCAGATTCATTTTTGTTAATTTGCATGGATTTTAAGAGAAAGTATTTTTTTTTTCTGCATTATGAACTATATTATATTTTTATTATATACCAAAGTGAAGTCTTTAAAAAAAAAGTCTTGCGTATTATAATTTAGTTTCATCGTTTTTCAATTACAAAAACTTTATTTACGTGGTTGTCACTAAGAACGAGAGAGAAAGTTTTTTTTTTTTTTTTTTCCATGATTTATATCGGTTGAATGATTTGTGACCAACATTTTTGTGATCAATAATTTCAATTATATTTGCCAAATCACGTCTCAAAATCTCTCAATTACATTGTTGCTATGAACTACAATGATGCTTCATTGGCAGAGCATAACATTATACAACAATATAATAATAATAAAAAAATAAAAATAGTGAATCGTGCCTTGGCATACAATTTATCTTATGATGTTTTTCTCAAAGAGAAAGAACGAAAGAAAAAAATATATGTCATTAGAATTTTTTTTATTAAGAAATAATACTGAATAAAAAAAAAAAGAAGAAGTTGATTAGTAATTTATTACCGGAATTGCTTTTCGTTTTATTATGCATTTTTTTTTTTTTTTTTTATCATGGAGACGATGTTGTTTTTCTAACATCCTTTTTCGATAATTGATAACCTAATTTGTATTTTATAAATTTCAATAATGAATAATTATTATTTATGTATTTGAAATTCGTAAGATGTTGAGAATTATTATTGTTAACATTAAATTTGTTGAATCACTCTAATTTTTAAGAACGTCTTCTCGTATGGCAAGAAAATGATTTTTATTATTATTTAGTATTGCCGTAATTATACATTATTATGTATTTGTATGTAGTATGGTATTTTGCAATCGATATTCTCGTGTACTCAACCAATTATTTTCGTTCTCTGTATTTCTATTTAACAAAGAGGGTGACTGACTTGGTGCGGAAACAGTCATTCGTTTTCACAATAATTCTTTCTACTTTATCCATCAAAACAAATTTACTATTTTATTTTCAAATGAAATTGAATGAATTTAATTTTTTTTTGCTTCGAAAAAAATTTTAATCATAATTTTAATTAAAATTTATTTCTAATTTGACTTAAAGGTGTAGAACACCTTAAACAAAAAACTTGCCTTATATCCTAAAATACCCAAATATCAACATTATTTTGGCCGGAGTCATTGATTTCTAATTTATTTTCCATTTACAAAATGTCAGTTGCGGGTTTACTACGTCACAGCTGGTCTGTTTCTGCGCGCGTGGACCAGGCGAGCTGTGACGTAGTAAACCCGCAACTGACATTTTGTAAATGGAAAATAAATTAGAAATCAATGACTCCGGCCAAAATAATGTTGATATTTGGATATGTTAGGATATTAGGCAAGTTTTTTGTTCAAGGTGTTCTACGCCTTTAAAAGTTGAAGTTAAAATTTAAATTGTCACATTTACATGTTATCTTAAATGTGAAATAACTTCAATAATTGATTGTGTATTTGATATAACTATAAACTTTTACGTATATATTTCATCGTTCCTTCTTGTTAATTAAATATTTCACGACCGTTATTCAGTTTTTGAGATATCAGATGCTCACCTACTCCTTAGTTTAATTTGTATTATAGTGTATGTATTATAAATTTATCATAGAATAATTAAAATACTTAAAACATTGGTAAAATTAGTTAATAGTATTAAAATAGGATATACTTCATATTTTATACCATTTCAAAGAATAAAGTTAAAAATTGAATGACTTTAAAACGACAGCGTAACAGTACGTAAACATCATAGAGTTTTCTTCCTTTATTTAAAACGTAGTTTCTTATTGAAAATTTCTATACTAACCACTAAAAATAAAATTAAGAATGGTCAATATTTGAGAATGACTCCGTGGTGAAAAGATTTCGCTTGTCAGCTGATGTGGGCTCAGGAAGTGTTGGATGGTTCGCCCACTGTAACATCGAATGTTGGTGAACGCAACTTACTTACAAAAAGCCTACACACCATCAACTTTTTGCTCCATAGCTCGCGTTATTATAAACCAAGCCAAGCTTATACCAAACCTTATACTTTTCTATATACTCAAAACCTGCCAAGGTTTTGACACCTGCAAAACTTCAATTGACGTCACATCTCACAAACTTTTTTTTTTTAGTTCACTATTAATTAAATAACTTGTAATTATCTTTGTTGTAATTTAATACAAGTTGTAATTACCATGCTATTGATTGTTTAAACAAGAAATATGAATTTTTAATTACTCTATAGTATTATACTATTTTTTTTTTTTTTACAGATTTATATTGTGCTAATTATGTTGACAAGCGAAACTAGCACATAAAAATATAATGTAAAAAAAAAAAAAATCTATATAATATTTTTGTTGAAAACTTTTTCATAATTTAATTAATTAAAAGTTACATAAAATAATAAAATATATAAAACATAATAAGTTTTTTATATTACAAGAATAATTTTTGTATGTCGTCAATACTTCAATATTATATAAACAGTATTCTATATGTATTGATGCCAATGACATGTAAATTTTTTTTAATTAGTCTAATTAATTAAATCTACGCACGTATAAAGAGAAACATGTCGATGAAAGAAATGATAATATATCAAGTGCCATATATACACAAAGTGTCTTTTCTTACACGTTTTGCAGAGGTACTTGTTAACAAGTACATATAGCAATCAATAATATTTTGCATTGATTTATTACTTATACTATGATGTATGTATCATGTATAATGTTTTGCATATTATGCAAAAGAAAAAATAAGCAGTGTTCTTATACTTAATCACGATTCTGTTAGAAGATCTTAATATGCAAAATTATATATGTATATTTACGACCATATATCTAAGCACGTGCTCAAGTTGTTTATATGGGGATGAATCCGTAGAAAATTAATCCTATGTCTGACTGCATAATAATAATACATTTTGAGAGCCCTCTGGGGACAATATTGTTGATTTTAACACATATGAATATGTTGATGATGTGGGGAGGAGGAATCCATATACTTAAAAAAAAAAAAAAAAAAAAAAAAAAAAAAAAAAAAAAAAAAAACGTATTTACATTTGAACGTTAAGTTGTGAGTCATATTTATAGAACAAACCCCTTTATCTACATCTGCACATGCAAAGAGGGAGCATTTTATACGTGATGTTGATATGTCGTGAATTTTCATTTAAATGCACCCTATTGTTCCCCAATGTTTGTTTTTATTCTTCTTTTTTTTTTTTTTAATTATTGTTACATATTAAAACTGTAGAATAGTTAGGGGTTGCTGGTAAATATAACTTTAATTTTTTAATTATTTTTCTAAATAAAATATAGCCATAAATTATTTCATCCACTAAGAAGCTTTTTTAAGCGTGGTGAGACGAGTAAATGAGATAAATATAAAATAATATCATACAAAATTTGAAGCAATATCGTGTGCTGTAATATTATCATGAAAATATATTTTCATTCTGCATACGGTTACTTAACACAGAAAACCATTAAACTGAAAATATATTATGGATGGTATATGTCAAAAGTTAATATATTTTTAAATTATTTATTATTATTGTCTGCGGAATAAATTTGAAAATATAATTTCCGACGTCCACGTGCATCCCACAAGTGATGTAATAAATATTACATTATACAAAAAGCTATAAAAATGCCATTATATTTGTTGCTTTCAGTAAAAATTTTATAAAAAAAAGCGGAGATGCATACTTGTATGTACAGTATGTGTGTACTTTCAATACATTTATATGACGTTTCATGTAACTCTCCCCCAACGTTGGATTTAAAAGTTGCAACTCAAGTACTACAAAAAAGGGGGAGTTGGATAAGAAGGGGTTGGATATAGTAAAATCGACATAAATTCGAGTAAAAAATTCTTTAAAAAAATTACTCATTTTTCTTTCTTGGTATTTTTCAATTCAATAAAACTGTTTTTCCAGTAATTTTCTGCTTTAGTAAACAAATTTGATCATATTTTTATAACTAAAATAAACGTTGTGACAATTGTCGTAGTTATATATTTGTACTATAGTACGAGTGACTAACAGTAAGAACTATAAGGGATGAGTGATAGGGGAAGGGGGTTGCATGTCATTGAACCCACCCTTCGTGTGTGGGGCTGCATACTACGTCATTTTAACCAACCCTATATTGTTTCCATTATAACCGCACGATGGAACTAGATGTTTTATTTTCAATACAGAAAATAATTTTTCCAATATACGATGTACTATTATAATATCTGTTATTATATTTATATAATTTATGCGCAACTGGTAGTGATGAAACAATCCATTATTACTTTCAACTTTTTACATAAAAAAAAAGATAATAATGAACTTCCTTACTTTATATACAACCAACAAGTTTACAAGACAAGGAAATTCCTAAACCAATTTATGCATCAACGTAAAGAATGTGTGCTTTTGCTTCTGTATTTTTATCTGTATCAAGACCTTTTTTTTTTTCTAACTGCGCACATTTATCATATAGTAATTAAAATATAATGTAATATAGATGTTGTAATTAATATTAATTTCCTTTTAAGTGAGTAATAACGTAGAATTTTCTTATGGAAATTTTTCAATTTTTATTGCATAAATAATTCTTTAACAATTCAGGTTCATCAAAGGCGGAAATAGAATTAATATATTATAATGAATAGTTTCTAATTAAAAATATATTTTATTAGTAATAATTAATATGATATATTTTTAAATGCAAAAGAAATTGCTTTATATATAGGGCAGAAAAAAGACACTCAACAATCAAATATGTCTCCTTAATATATTGAACTTCGATGACATTTTGTCACTTTGTTTTACAATTAAAATTGACATGACGTGCACGTTGCAACTCACGTGGTACTCATAGTGACACGTGACTCAATAAATAGTGACACTAAGAGACCTCCTATGTTGCATAGTCGTGCAGATAGAAAGAAGAAGAAGAAAAAAAAGTTAGAAAAATATACATAAAATGTGCCGTTACATAGTGCATGGTTATAAAATAATATGCAGGACATAAGATATGGGAAAATTAACTTCCGTCTTTTGAATATTGTATGTAGAGAGAGAGAGAGAAAGAAAGGTTCAAAGGTCACCGTCTTCATCACGCACTGGACCGAATAATAAATAAATGCAGCCAACTGAAAAACTTATATAACTGCAGAAAAATATGGGTACATTTCTTTCATGAATAAAATATTATTTATATAATGCAATTATTGTGTTGTCAAAATAATTTATTATGTAATAGAAAAGTAGTATACTAATTGCGTATTATTATAATTACATAGAGAATTTTGAGATACTCGAGAGATTTTTATTATTTTATGACGAAGAACATATAATATTCGGAAATAATTATGTAGCTAAAAGGTGTCTTGAAAGTGCAGACAACAGAGCTAAAACATTCATAACTAAAGAATTTGAATTGATGTCAGGGAAATGTTTTACAACAATAAAAAAAAAAAAAAGAAGAAGAAGCAGAGAGATAAAAAAAAAAAATGTAAATAAACCAAGGATAGAAAAAAAGTACGCATTTTCAACATTATACACTTATACAGTATACAAGTAATATATCAGTCATGTGAAGCTTATGTTTTTATTTTTCAAGTTATATATTTTTTTAGTGACAAGATAAATGTAGAGTGTGTTTGTTAATAAGATGTAAAGTTGCATTCATGCAGCTGCACCATTTGATATACCATTTGATTATAACATACGAGAGACAAGAAGTATAGAAAAGAGTGAATGAATGATTCATCTCTTGCTTTATTATATTCATTCACAAAATATCTTATATAATGATGAAACAAATCAATAATATAGAAGAATTATTGTTCAATTGGTTTCAAATTATATAGTTTAAAAATATAAAATGTAATGCTCTATTTTGTTCAGGAATGTTTTTATAATGTTTTTTTTTTCCTTTATTATATTTAAGGTTATTGACTTATAATATTATTTTTTTTTTGTTCTAGGTGAGTTTCGGTGTTATTGGTATATAATAATGACCACGCCCTCTTATAATTTAATGTTATAGTTATGGTGAGTGTGAATTTCTATAATTGCTTCATAATACGTTATTATAAGAAAGAGATTGATAAATCAAAGTTCATACTATTTTCTCACACTTTTAACTTGATTTAAATATAATTCTTTTTTCTTTTTAGTATAATTTAAATAAAACAATGTATACTTTTTTTCTTTTTCTAAATGTTTATATAGAAATGAAAGATCACTTTATACAATTCTTGTGATTTTTTTTTTTTTTTTTAACTTTTTAACTTCCTTTCAAAGCTTGTGAAGTAATTGTATTTATATTTATATGTCTGCAATTCACATCTTAAATCGAGATACACAAAATGATCATTTTAATGCAAGCAAAAGTAGCCACTTACACTTTCTTTTTCTCTCGTAAGCTACTGTATAATACTGTCTAGCAATATTTCTTATTACACCAGTATTGCTGCAATACTTAATGTACTGGGAAAATTACTTCTTCTTTTTTATATCTATTTTATATGTAATAAAAAATAATAATAGGAAATATAAATTTTTTAATACAGGAAGATTCATTTCTACAAATAAATCGCAGTTTAAAGTAATCATATAATATTTTTTAATGTTTTTGTTTTTATTAGTTAAAAACAAGTTACTTTTATATGAAATTTTGTAAACGTATAATATTGCAACATTTGGTCATAACTTTTTAGTTTTGAGTAAATATAATCAAAACTAAAAAGCTTTTAAAGTTTTTATTTTATATTACATCTTATTGTTATTATTTATTTTGCATTTTCCATAAACTTTAAAGAAACAAATGGAGCTTTCTAACGAAATGACGGTTGGTTCAAAATTTGACCTTGAGCGAATTACGGCAACAGTGTCGTGGGGACCAGATTCAAATAAAAGCAATGGATTGCATAGGAGAGCGTATTGATTTTGATTTAATTAAAATAGAAAGAGGTAAAAAGTCGCGGTTTTCGGTCGTGGTCTGATTAGATGAACATCTTAGCTTTCGATTGATATGATTTTGGCTCCAAAAAATTAATTATTATTAATTAACACAGGTAATTAAAAAATACCTTATGAATAGTGCTGATATAAAAATTGTTGTCAATCGAATTTAAAATGAACTAGAATCATGAAAATTGGTACAAAGGTAGATCAATACCTTAGTCATTAGTTATCAAAAGGTTAATTACCTAACCCACCCCTAAAGGGTATAAAAGGGGTAGTTAACCCCCGAAAATTAAAATAATCCGATTTCAAAACTTTTAACGATGTTGGTGGGGTAAAGTGACCCACCTAAGAAGACTGTGATATTAATTTTTGTTAATTTCCACCCCTAACCGACCTAAGGGGTAGTTTACCCTTAAAATTGCATCATTTCGAATTTGTAGGTTTTCAACAAAACAAACGTTGTTTCCGGGGTTTCTGAACTTGCTGAAGACAATGGTGCACTCAAAAATTTTCTAGCTTCAACCCCTAAAGAGCAAAGGGTAGTTTTAACCCTCATTTCCAATTACACCAAAATCAAAAATAAAAGTGTGTCATTTCCGGTGAAAAGCAAAGTGCTAAAAATATAAGTGGTAGTTTTAAATTTTTATCTTCTACCCTTAACGTGCTAGGGGGTAGTTTTCACCCTTAAATTAAATTTAAATAAAAACAGGCCATCAAAGTGTCATTTCTGAGGTAAAAAAATATGCTAAAGACGATGGTGATGTTTAAAAAATTCTATCTTCAACCCCTAGCGCGCTAGGGGTAGTTTCACCCTAATTTTTGGAATAATTAATATAGACTATAAAGGTGTCGATTTAGGGGTTAAAAATTCTTCTGAAGACGATGGTGTCACTTAAAATTTTTTATCTTCAACCCCTAACTTTCTAGGGGTAGTTTTTGCCAATATTTTTAATTAAATTACCAAAAAAAGCTAAAAACTACCCCTAGCAGGCTAGGGGTTTAAGATAAAAATTTTTAAGTGACACCATCGTCTTCAGAAGAATTTTTAACCCCTAAATCGACACCTTTATAGTCTATATTAATTATTCCAAAAATTAGGGTGAAACTACCCCTAGCGCGCTAGGGGTTGAAGATAGAATTTTTTAAACATCACCATCGTCTTTAGCATATTTTTTTACCTCAGAAATGACACTTTGATGGCCTGTTTTTATTTAAATTTAATTTAAGGGTGAAAACTACCCCCTAGCACGTTAAGGGTAGAAGATAAAAATTTAAAACTACCACTTATATTTTTAGCACTTTGCTTTTCACCGGAAATGACACACTTTTATTTTTGATTTTGGTGTAATTGGAAATGAGGGTTAAAACTACCCTTTGCTCTTTAGGGGTTGAAGCTAGAAAATTTTTGAGTGCACCATTGTCTTCAGCAAGTTCAGAAACCCCGGAAACAACGTTTGTTTTGTTGAAAACCTACAAATTCGAAATGATGCAATTTTAAGGGTAAACTACCCCTTAGGTCGGTTAGGGGTGGAAATTAACAAAAATTAATATCACAGTCTTCTTAGGTGGGTCACTTTACCCCACCAACATCGTTAAAAGTTTTGAAATCGGATTATTTTAATTTTCGGGGGTTAACTACCCCTTTTATACCCTTTAGGGGTGGGTTAGGTAATTAACCTTTTGATAACTAATGACTAAGGTATTGATCTACCTTTGTACCAATTTTCATGATTCTAGTTCATTTTAAATTCGATTGACAACAATTTTTATATCAGCACTATTCATAAGGTATTTTTTAATTACCTGTGTTAATTAATAATAATTAATTTTTTGGAGCCAAAATCATATCAATCGAAAGCTAAGATGTTCATCTAATCAGACCACGACCGAAAACCGCGACTTTTTACCTCTTTCTATTTTAATTAAATCAAAATCAATACGCTCTCCTATGCAATCCATTGCTTTTATTTGAATCTGGTCCCCACGACACTGTTGCCGTAATTCGCTCAAGGTCAAATTTTGAACCAACCGTCATTTCGTTAGAAAGCTCCATACAAATATGTGAAAATGTTGCAATTTCAAATTGCACAAGTAATAAATTCTTTATTGTTTCGTTAATTGAAATTTGACGTAGTTTTATATTTATCATAAAATTTAAGACCCAGAATTTTATTAATTTTATGCTTTTTTAAAACAACAAAATAATTTTAATTTTCAATGTTAATTGCACCTTAAAGGTAATTGGGATAAAATAAAAAACATAAAACGTATACGTGCGTATCCTTTGATGAACTTTATATTTCATTAAAAATAAAGTATGCTAATTTTCCTTGCTGACAAATTTTCAAAATAATATTTACTTATTCATGTGCGTTTGACTTGTGAAATGGTTAGTTAGCCGGGTCTAAAAATCCTAATTGGTCGATAATCATTTTATCCCAATGAAAATTTGATGTTATAATTTATAATAATGTATTATGATTTATGATATTATGACACAGCTGGCCTCAGCTGTGACATTTTGTGAAGGAGGGGGGGGGGGGGGCGAAATTGACCCTAGATATCACCAGCTGATCAGTATCACGCATTGGTACCATATGGCCCACCCGCATCTGTCAAAACGTTAAAAATAATAATAGACCGCCTACGATATAGTATAAGGATGCAATAAATTTAAATACATAAATTGTATATTTTATAATCTTTATTCATTTTGTCTAAATTAGTCAAGTAAACTTCCTTGTTTTTCTATTGTACACATTTAAAAAAATTCAGGAAGTATTGAAATTACTTTAAATAAGAAATTTCTATTATATATTTTTTCTATTATATTTTATTATATTGCTGCACCTCGTATAAATGTTGACATATAATTATTATATATACGTAGAGACAATAAAATGAAGTCATCAAATGCATAGCAGAGGACATTGATCTGATATATAATAATAAAACGACAAGTTGCAAGGATCACCAATAATAATAATAACGTCCACCACACCACAGTTGTATATCATTTAAAGAAAAACATTATCTCTGAAAATCATTTATTAACTTATGACTTGTAATATGTAAATAACAAAATTTAAAAGAGTATTACATGATATTTCTTCTTCAACTCATGATATGTAATGATATATATTGTCTTTATATATACAAAAGGTAAACTTGATATTAATCAAAGATAACGTAGTTGTGGGTGTTCTTATACACTTGTAATACAGTAGCACATATATATACGTAGCACACGTGCTTTACCTTGACATTTGATAGAAGTGCAACTGATTTTTTTATTATTTTTATTAAATGTCAGTATCAATAGTTCAATATCAATAAATAACAATAATGTATCATTTATTGACGATTTTTATGCATGTTATAATATAGAATATAAAACTTAAGCCAATAATTTCTCAAACCTTGATGAAATCTTACTTTATTATTTTTATTATTGTAAAGGATAGTATACAAGTGATGCAATATTTTCAGAATGCAATAAATTTTAAATGATATAAGAGTCACGGATAAACTGAAGATAAAGTCTTCATTGAAATGCATTATTTATTTTCATGCATTGGATTAAGTATATTAATATATACTTATACTATAAATATAGTATTTCTTATTCCTCATTCAAAAATTGTCTACGAATGATTGGATATCGTGCTCCACCCTTGAAATGTATTGAACAGTGCATTTTATTGCTCCGTGTGAAAAGATCATAAAATTTCCTGTCAATTGGGATGACTTTGACTAAATTTAAAATATTTAAAATCTCTTATAGCAACCATATAATAAAGAATGTAGCAACTTAAAACTAAAAAATAGTGCAAAAATCAACCTTATTGTAGCCCTTGTCAACTTACTTTTTTATAATTTAGAATACTAGATTGATAATTACCATACCTTATTATCCATGAATTAGACACCAACACGTTGATTTTGAATTTATTTTCATATTGACTGTTATATCACGTATGACACGTATCTGACGTCACAATGTACCACCGCCAATCACAGTCACCGCTCTGGTCACGTGGTAAATTTAAGACCCTCCCTCAAGTTCCATCTGTACATTGTGACGTCAGATACGTGATATAACAGTCAAAATGAAAATAAATGAAAATAGATAAAAAATCAACATGTTGGTATATAATTCATGGATAATAGGGTCTAGTAATTATCAATCTAGTATTCTAAATGATAAAAAAGTAAGTTGACAAGGGCTTTAAGTTTTTGTTTCACCTGCTTTTTGGTTAACAATAATCTTAACTATATATAAACTATGAGCTTTAATTAGGGAGTAAATAATGTTTGAAAATGTAGCCAATTAGTCACCCCACGCAGCGAGCCAAAGGCACCCTTGACGGTACTCTACAAATTGACAAATTCGTATCGAATATTATCTTGATAATTTGATCTATTTTGATTTATTTTATTACTTTATACTAGACAGTTCCTAGATGGCGCATTTTGAATAATAATAATATAATAAAAAAAAAAAGCTGAAATCGACAAATTTAAAAAATGTATTATTATTGTAAATGGATTATTATTTTATTAACCTCTCATAGATAAGAGACATCTTATATTATAATACAGTATGTTTCTTGACTATTATATATTTTAAGACCCTCTAATAAATTAGCAAGTGTTAGTAATATTGTACGGAGAACTAGGAGGGAGTACCATCAGCTTACACACATCATTGTGTCAGTCACAAAGTGCCGAGGTCAATTGAATGACCAGGAGCCCCACACAGTTTTGTTCTCTTCTATATAATAATATAACAAAACCACATGATCAATGCGTCATTCTCAAATCTTACTTATTTACTTTTCACCGTATAATAAAATTCTACTTTCATAATAATATGGTAAAACGATGATTGTATTTAAATTTAATTTCCCAATAATAATAAATTGATTTTCACTATATTAAAATTAATGCAACAATTTATAGATTTTTAATATTATAAACTTGTTTATATATACATTTATTTATCTTTCTCTCTATGCAGGTATAATCATACAACTCTTAATATAGAGTGGTTTATTATTATTATTTTAATTTTATGCAAAGAGGAGACACTTTCAATAAGGAATAACTATAAAAATTATCATAATTTTATACCATATATAAGAGAAAAATAAATATAATTTAGAAATTTAATTCCTTTTACGTCTATAATTTTAACTCTAAAAAAAAAACAATGTTAAATAAAATTATACTAAAAATGCAAATGATTTTGAAGTTGTTTCATTGCAATATAAAAAGGTTGATGAACTTTAATGTGAGAAAATGTGCACTTGCATGGTGTTGATTTGCTAATGTCAACACATATATAACATATATCTAACACAAGGGTATTATAAATAAAACTTGACTTATAATATGAGACATTAGCGTAGACATTATACTGGTGGTACAGTACATATTATATAGGGTTTATTTTTTTGTGGGTACGAAAAGCAGGATGTTATGGCGTCGCATATGACGTGCAAGAAAACGTCTGTCTTCTTACATTACACGTGTCTATAGTTCAATATGGAAATTAGGAACACTAGAGCTGATGAATAATTATAATATGAGAGAGTATCTCTATTATTTATAGTAATATATATTATATTTTCTAGATCACTATTATAATACAAAATCATAATTCTATTATTTTTCTAATACCATGAACAATATTATGTCCTAATTTAAATAGATTCTCTATTATTTTAACAATAGTTATGGATAATTAAATTTGTATTTTGTTTTTTTTCAAGTTCAACCGATTGAGATTTGACTGAGTGAGTTAATTTATAGCGTGGGTGAATGGATGACCTTGATAGGGGTGGGGAGGATACATAAAAGTGTATGTATATTTTAAAGATTAAGTTTTTTTTTTTTTTTTTTTTCTAATATTATACTATAGTAATCATACTGATCACTCATCATAAAATCCGCGGCTCTCATGACCTTCAAGACTAATTGAGTGACGTCATGCTCCAGTTCCGTATTTTGTATAATACTGTCAATATAATCCAATTTTCAGACACGAAATATATTTTTTTGTCCCGTAATAATTTATAAAAATGAAGAGGTCAAAAATTATTCATGAACTCAAACTACAGTATGTATTGATCTTGTTTAAATTTTATTTTTATACTCTTTAAATTTTTTAAATCTCTATTTTATAATTTATAAAATGCAGAACAATTCCTTGTTGTAGTGCATGAGTGAGGAAGTATATTCTAAGAATGGGGTATCTTTTATTTCAGACAACGCATGATTCAAATATCTTTCGATGTATGTATGTTGTTTTTTTTTTTTTTTTTTTTTTTTTGGTACATTCTTACCAAATAATATTGTAAAAGATATATGCTAAAATAAAAGATTTTTTGAGTCATTGCAAAATCCTTTTAATAAAAATCAAGGAAAACTTATTTAGTACATTTTTTTTTTACCACAAATGACGTATGTAGAAATGAAATAAAGCGTCTAAAATATAGTTTTTCAATAATAATATTATTAAGAAGAATAAAAAAAATGTAGCTGAGATTTACTTGAATGCGGAAATATTGTCAATTCAAATTTATGTGGTTTACAAGATGAATATATATATATATATATATATATATATATATATATATATATATATATATATATATATATATATATATATATATATATATATATATATCCAAAAAATAAAATTCAATCAAACTAGAATTGCCTTTTACGTTAAATTATATTTTTTTCGAAAGGAACATAATGCAATACATGGTAAATATAATTATTATTGAGTTGTGAATTGATATGTTTTTGTATAATATCGTGCACGAGGGTGGGCGTTATCAATCTTGCGAGATCACTCACTGAATAAAATAAAAAATAAATCATTTACCAAGGTCGTGTAATCCAAAAATAAATTGTCGTTTTTTTATTTCTTCTTTAGATCTTCTTACTTTTTTAATTTATATATTATTATATTATGTGATTATAATAAAACATCATGAAGGTTATGTATCGAAAAAAGTTATGATTTTAAACTAAATATGGTACATTTAATTAGTTGTTGATGGTTATAGGTTTAGTTTCCTTAAATTGTCAGTTAAAATCATGTAGGACGTGATAAATGGTTATTTTATTTTTCAATATCTATAATAGTGATTGGAAATTCTACACTTCCTAGATATATTGTGTCATTGTATACTATTTTCTTTCTTTCCTGCATGCGTTAATGAATAAAGTTTTTAGAAAAAAAAAAAAAAAAAAAAAAAAAAAACTTCAATATTGTTGTGACAGTAAATTATTATTTCAAATGTCCCTTATGTGTTTGAATTTTGTCACGTCCGATGTCAAACTATAAATTAACGTACCGGTACTATATAACTTTATTATATTTGGTAATGTCAAAAATACCAATACACATTTTACGTCTCTTATATAGAGGTGAGTTGAGCTTATTATTTTTATAGGAATTAAAAATATCAGGCAAATTTATTGCGCTACCTTTTTTTCTGCTAAATTCGTTGTGAAAAAATTAAATGACAAATGATTCACTCGTAATTAAATTTAAAAAATAAAATTTATTTCACACGAGAAAATCTTAATGCAAAAATTTTATTTGCATTTATTAGAAAATAAAACATAAACATTATAGTATAAAATTACTTAAAATAACTGCTATGGAAGTAACTTTCAAATGAAATTAAATTATATAAAAATACATTGTAGAGTTTATATTAAAAAGTTTATTATTATAATTTTTAAGTTTGGTCAGGGAAGAAGATACATGTACATACATATATGTATACCGTGGTCTTAATTTTAATGAGTGTGGGAACGGAACTGTTTAATAGCTCGATCAGCAACTTCTAAAGAGGGTTGTAAAACTCAAGTACATACGATATTATAAGCAATCTTGTATATTTGTGGCAGAGTTCTAAAAACCTCAAAGACTCATTTGTTTATTACACTTTTTTTTTTTTTTTTGCCAAATACCGCAATCACATACATGTGAATTTTGTTTCCTGTTTAAATGTCTTTTTATGACCTGAAATACATTTTTTTGAAGAAATATTATGTAGGATAAGTTGTTAAAAAAAAAAAAAAAAAAAAAAAAAAACTTATATAAATATTTTAGATTATATTATTTGTAAAACAATTTTTTAAACATTGTTTGAATTATTTTAAATTATAACCTTATATGGTTACATAAGTTTAGCAATACAAAAAAAAAATCTAGTAATCTTTTTGTTTACAAACAAAAAAACATCTGGAAACAATGAAAAAAATGTGGTTGCCATCACATTAATTTTCTATTTATGGATTTTTAAATAGTAGGAAGATGAAAGATTTAAATTTCGTAATATACTTTGATGTCTTTAAAACCACAAAATAATGACAATATACGACTTCAGCCATATAAGAGAATTATAAATTCTATATACATCCGCATATATAATGCATGAAAATAATTTGATTCGACCTTGTTGGCGATTTTTTATTTCAATTCAATAATAATAATCATTGTTTTTATAAATGCAATGATTGCAAAATTATGTTTCCATTCCTATTATTTTACAGGCTACTGTATATATAATTCAATAATTCATTCATTAAATTCATTAATCACAATGCTTAAATTAATTATGATTTACAATGTGTTGTTTTAATATAATATATAGAAGTGAAAATGAAAGTTGCTAAATATAATATTATAACAATATAACGCAACCGTTTAGTATTATTTTAATATAAAAGGAAAAGGCAATCGTGGGTGTATAAAAAGAATAATAGGTCAGTTCTTTTGCATGCATAAAAAATAGGCGTATTTATAGTTGTATAAGAAAAAAAAAAATAAATAAGGTTGTGATAAACTATATAAGCTTACTAAAATTTGGGGTCAAACCCATTTATTATAATCTATTTTACTTTTTTTTAACAATATAATAATCACTTTAAATAAATTAAAACCTACTAAAATATTTCAGTGCCAAAAAATTTTATGTCAGATTTTATTATACTGAATAAGATTGTTCATTATTGTATATTAAAATTAATGTTTTTATATTTTCAAATAAAATATAATGAACTACTGTTTTGTATTATCAGCAGTTCTTATTTTTAATCTCTTTCAAACTTGAAGGTCCAAAGCGTAAGTTCATGTAACTGAAAGTGGGTAATTTTAAAATTATTCAATCGATTATGACGTTTAAAAAACTAGGTAACAAAATCATAAGAGCTTATTTTGCTATCTGATTTTAAAAGTATGAAAGTTAAATTTGTTTTTATTCCATTTGTTTTTTACATTTGTTTTTCACTTTTTTATTTATTTTTTTTTTTTAAGCAAAAAATGGTAAATATGTCAAATATTGATCAGTTTTCTTGTCGTGCACGAACTACGTACGTTATATAGCGATATCACGAACTTATGTCTAAAGAAAATTGTTTTATTATTATTTTGTGCTGCCATGCCATAATTTTAAAGAGACTGTTTTTTGATAAGTCTGCAGTAAAGATATATAATACATCAGACGTTCGAGGACGATTTTTGCGATAGAGCAACATTACATAATGTACCGTGAATTAACACTTGCCTGATATAAAACAAAAAGCGTATCAATTTACTCTGTAATCAACAGCAAGCACTAAACATGTATGCAATATTTACATTTTGAGTGACGTCACTTTGCTTTTAACTTGACAAACACCTCAAGATGAGAGTGTGTATAATAGTACCATTGGCCTCCTCCATAAACCAACCGACACGTGCCTCTGTACTATAAAATTATCGCATGACATTTTTGTATAATGAGAGCTTCCTGATAACAACTATAAATTTTTAATATTTTGTCTTCTTATTTAATATGATTTTCGTATACTCTTTAAAGCCATAGACCACATAAAACAACATATTATGTGCTTTTTAATGAATAAACACAAAATGGGATCTTCAAAACTGATGACAATTTTTACCAGAAAGTTAATGTAGCCCCACGAGAGAGCTTGAAAAAACTGTAAAGTATGCAATTTGCGTGAAATTTCATGTTTGATGTGACGTCGTCAGAAACATGCAAAAATTAGTATGAAAATGTTGTGCCGGTTAAATCAAAATTTCTGATCACTGCTACGGGGCTACAGTTGGGTTTTGAGACAAACTAATGTTATTTATGTAAATCCCATAAAGTGTTTTGTAATATTTCTCTGGTCTATTCTTGTAAGTTATGGGGTAATATACGAGTGAATTACGTATATGATACATTATTACATAAGTTTGACGAAACATGCTATTCTTTTGCAATTTAAAACTTGAAATAATAATCATCATTATAATTGAAACTGTTAAATGGTTAAAATACTTAAATGTATCCACCACAATTTAAAAAATATAGCTATATATATTATAAATCTTTAAAACATTCCAGTATTATAAACAAACACAGGATTGGATATTTTATGTAATACTATATTATGAAGGTTACAACATAATATTAATTAATAAAGCAATTTATAAGAATGCGATAATTGTTTCTAAACAAAATTTATGAACTACCACGTTGTTGAATGGTATGTTGAAAAATATTTTAAGTCCTGATTATTATTCAGGTAGACAGAATGAAGAAAATAATAAAAACTCTATATAACTCTTTCTCTCTCTCTCCTTTCTATTGTTCTTCTTTCATTATTTACATTATTTATGACACTTAAAACAAAAGATATAAATTAACATTATTATAATACATATATTATAAATATATACTCCTTTTATTAAGGATTTAATTAGTTACCAACTAAAAATTTCATATATAAGCGTTGGTTTTTCTATTTTTTAATTAGTTTTTATTTTTGCTTTCATATTTTTTCATTTTTTTAAAAGTGTTATTTATTATAAACAATAAAAAAATTGGAATCTGTGCTTTATATAAAAAGTACGATCCAGTAACTTTGATTTTGTGAATTGCACATGCTTAACAAAATTAAAAGTTTGCTAATTATAAGTGAACAAAAACTATAATTATTTTTTATAGTTTATTTCTCCTTGAAAAATATTAAATACACCTTAAATTTTTTTTTTTAAGAAGAATAATTTTTAAATTGAAGATCCTGTTTGAGACAAGAATAATGATAATAAAATTACGCTTTATTAACATGATATTAAAAATGAGTAAAAAAAAAATCATAAATACTAATTGAATTTTTTTGTTTTGTATATGATAAATCACTTTTCAATTTTAAGTGAAATAAATAGAAAAAAAAATAATACGCGTATAACATTTAAACTTAATTGGAGATCAGAGGTCGATAGTTACAAAAATTGCTGTTCGATCGAAACTCTTTATGTAACATCTTTTATTTTTATCGTTTTATGGTATTTGCGGCACTAGAGGCTACCACACAGAAGGCGGCACAATTCCGCCAATTTATTACGCTAATATTTGTTATCAGATGTTGATAATGATAAGATGGTAAATTTACTTACCATACCTTGTTAAACAACTTCTTGATTATTAAATTTTATGATATTTTCTATACCTTAGAGGTGCGAGAAAAAAATAAAAAAATAATAATTGTGAGCGTGCCCGCGTTGTTGATGATTAAAATGTGCCTTCCAGGTTATAAACAAAAAGAATTAATGAACATAAAAAACCAAATGGATATTCTCATTAAAAATATCAATATCAGATCTCAAGTGTGAAATTATTTTTATTCGATAAACCGTAAAAAAAAATAAATACGCTTTCAGCATTTTATTTTTTATTATATTATTGATTTAAACGTATATAATGCCATTTTTTTTTCTTTCTAGAGATGTGAACGCGCGGTTTATCACTCTGAAAATTCAATAACATCCTTTTATACTTTACTCTAGAGGGCAGAATAATAGCAATAAAAATATATAACGACAACCACGTAAAAAGCCAAGGATAAAAATAAATTTAAATCAGTTTGAAGTCTCTTAATATTTCAAAAAATACAACAACAAAAAACTTCCTATTAAAAAAAATATTAAAAACCATTCCTCAGTGAAAAGTATATTTTTATGTTCGTTTTAGATTAATTATTTATTGTCAAATAACCCCCCCCCCCTTTTTTTTCTGCGTCCGATGCATATACAGTACAAAATATTTACTTTATTTCCTATATTAATTTTAAAAAAATACTGCCATTACATAAATATTAATTAATAATAATTTCTACAACTAATTTTTACGTATCGTGTATAACGAGTTTCTTCCCGTAGTTTCTTAGTTGATTTATACTTACAGAATCATTAAAAATGTCAGTAGACTAATCATTACATCATGCAGAAACTCCTGAAAAAAATAATATATATTTGGCACATTAAATAATTTCTTGTTAATTTTTTATTATTTGCAAAAATTTACTTATTATTTTATAGCTTTAAAAAAAAGGTATATATTAAATAATAATCGTAACAATTATTCTTTTGCATAATTTTAATATCATATTCCACTGTTTTATTATTCGACATTTTATTTTACATTGCTTGTGTTTATATTATTTATTATATAACAATAATAACATGTGAAAAAAAAATGCATATTTGTTTTGTTAATAAGGAATGCAATGATAAAGCCTTGAACATATGACTTGTTTACATAACTTTGAAGTAAATTGCAAGGTATACAGAAACACACATTAATTTCCTTATTATTTTATAAGTGCTTCAATCTAAATTTTTTAATTAATATATAAAAGCTGTCTCACAGAAAAAAAGTTTATTATCAAATACAATCATAAATGAATGAGTATTTCCTTATTTTTCATATAACAAGAAAGAAAAGAAAAAAAAAAACTTGATAAAAATATAATGATAGCGTCCTTTTACTGTCTTTTGTATTCTAATTATGAGATGTATCACGCGCGTTTATTTGAAGTATAATATATATAGTAATAATAATAATTATACAGACAAAAGACGGTGGTATATAAAATGTTGAGTAATTTTGATCTTCCTAAGTTTTGACGTGAGCTAAAACTTCCTGTGAAGGGCTGTGCTGTATGTCTTTTGTTTTATGGTTGTTGTGAATGTCATATGTATTACTACGCAACCTTTTTTTTTTTTTTTTTAACTGTCACCATTCATAGTGATGATTTTTTTTTATATAATATATATAGCAAGCTGTATTACATAGTGTATTAATAATAAAATATATATATATCCCTCCCTCTTCCTACTCGAATTGTTTCTATCTATGTAATGCATCAATGTCGCTTCAGCATATTATAATATACAATAGAGACCGACCTATAGGATTATATATTTGTCGCAACTTATAATATTTTAATGTCTTCTTTTATTTTATTTTAATAACAACGCCCGCGACCTTCTCAAGCTAAAGAAAAATGTCTTATATTATTATGATATCAATCACTATAGTACTCTGTATTTTTTTTTTTTTCTTATTGCGTATTATTTAATAATAATGTTAGCGTCATAATAATCATTATAAACAATACAATAGGTGTTATATATTTTATATGATTTGACCTAAATTAGTTTATTTGCAATCTTTAAAGAAGAGGATATTTTATAACGTGATTTAAAAAATAAAAAAACAGTCAATTAAAAACTTAAAATTTTTAATTTTTTTTTTATCTGCGAAAGGAAATTTGATCTAATTTTAGATTATTTATTGATATAGTGTGTTAATTAAGTGATAATTTTGATATATGATTGGTAATTAAGTGATTTTATTGATATCATTAAGCCACAATATAATAAATATAATGACGTATAAATACACAATCTCAATTTTGTTGGAGGCAAAATAAAACTGAGGCAATTTAAGTTTGAATTTTTGCACAATGTTGCTAAAAACAAATTTTTTGGCCGATAAAACAATCCGCAATAAAAATACTCCCTCTTCATATTGCAATAATATATTATATTGTCAAGAATATATAAGATGCTATTATAATATACTCGACTTATGTTATGAGGTTGTTCGTATCATCTACCGTGTACACTCAACTAAGATTACATTTTTTACCCTTCAAATATTGGCGCCAAATTGTCAATATTATTCAGAAGTAAAGAAGTCGAAGCTCGATGAGTGTACAAATTATCTCCACGTACTGTAAGTAGTATTTTATATTATATTTAATATGGTATACTACCTATAAGCATTTTAGAGTACAGCCACATTTGGCAGCATAATGAAGTTGCTTACCTTTAGCTCACGCCTGCCACAGCTTCCTGCCTAACTGCTCCAGATATGAAAAATCGTGCTTCACCCATCTCAAACGATCAGGTATTAATTACAAGCAAGAATATCGTTTCCATATTATATTGTGATGTCACAAACAGACCTATTTTGAATATTCTGCGGGGAAAATGAGATATTAATTTCTATTCCTTAAAAAGTTAACAAAAACATGAATTAAGTTTGTAAATTTGATAATATAAGATTGTATAGAAAGCAAAAAATCGAAGTATAAGTTCTAAATATAAAGTGGCATGACTTGTCATAATTAAAACTTAAATTTAAATTGTGATAATATCAAAATATTACAATTAAAAAATATATATATACAAAAAAATGACACCTTCTTTTGTCAAAATGTTTGAAAGTATGGCTTTGACCTGATGGAATGTCGGTATCGGTCAGTGGCTGCTTTGCTCTTGCTTAGGTATAGCTAGCTATTGGTGCTCACTATAGCAATGAGTGAGTCATTGGTGAACATACACAGGTGTCTCTTCTCTCCTGATCAGGTTTCCAGCGTCTCCTCTGCCTTCAGTCAATAACTTTACAACCCGTGTATCTTGCCTTGCAAGGACGATTTTTTTTTTTTACTTCCACCGGGGGCGTGCCTCTTCTTGTATAACATAACAAAAAATAATAAAATTTTTAGCTCACGGCGTAATTTGTCATCTTACGGTGCACATTTAAAGTCTTCTCTTATTATAAATATTTCCTAATTCATGTAAAATAAAAAGATGTTTACATGACGTGTAAAAGACCTTGAAAGAATTTTTATTTTTTATTATATTTAAATATTTTCTTGTATATAATTTATTCATATAAATTTGTCTCATAAACGTAATAAAAAGAAATCAAGAATATAAAAATTCTCCTAAAATAACATCATGCATGCAATAAAAAGGCTATTCGTACACAGCATGATTTTTATTTATTTAAATATATAATTTTTTTTATAAATTTAATTATGTTTTATATCAATTTTATGCATTACATATTATTTTACAATACCTTTTTTTATATTCTTACAGTAAGAATTAATAAGTAATTAAAATAATAACATATGTTTTTATTATTGTTATTAAAAGTTGTTATTATTATGACATTGAGTGGTTAGCAATTACTATAACGTTTGTGTCCAAATGTGGAGAACTAAAAGTGAGAAAGAAGATTACATAGACACCCACTCGTTTTTTTTTTTTTTTTTTTTTTTTTTGCTGTTCTTTGCCAATGCTGATGCTGGTGTTCACTACCTCATATGTTCACCATTATATAGACCGGTCTGTACCTGTCTCTCTCACTTTAGCATATTTTGCTTGCTTTTTATCCATACGGTGAAAATGACATTATAATATTCTGAAATTACAGCATAATGTAACAGTATACAAAACTATATTATGTTAAATTAGTATTGTAGACTTAAACACTATACTGTATTTATTCTATATACATAAGTGAGAATTAAATAAATTATGAATGAATGAAAATTATAACACATTTCATCATCGCATTATTACAGTCACATTATTATATTTTCTTCCTGTATTTTTGAATTTTTATATAAAAGTGTGTGATATATCAGTTCTTTTTAATTCTGGGAAAAAAGTATGCTTTTTTTTATGTATTGTATTGTATATATAAAAAAATTATAAGGTACAAAATGAGGTTAACAGTGACAAATGTGTATTTAAAAGGTGTGAGAAAAGAAAATAATCACAAAATATTTCAACATGAATTTCATGTTATATAGAAAAAAAAAAAAATGTTGATTTATTTTATCGTATGATATAAGGATTAAGATTATTATATATTTATTTCTAAATGGGGAATATATTTTTTATGTAAGAGTTTTGCGACATTTTGTCTTTTATCTTATGATACAAATTACCTAATAATCGATATTTTAAAAGCAGTTTTAAGTTTTTAAGTGGTTTTTATCTTTTAAGAGAAAAGATTGCATGTGGTGAGAATGAATCAGGAAACTAATTTGATCTGTAATAAAATGATATTTTATGAAGTAGTTTTTTTTTTTTTTTTTTTTTTTTTTGAAGTCTGAAAGATCTAGAAATATAAAATATTGGGCGCCGCTTGATGAAATTTGCTATGGGTGGACCCACTTTTATATGTATACATAATCGTAAATTATATATTTGTTTATTGTTTTTATTTATTTTCTATTGTCAATAAACTTCAATAAAAAGAAATGATAACTGAAAGAGCATTGATAGCAAGCTAAAAATAGGTAGAGTGATATCATTAAATATACTACGCATTTTCAATTTGCAGTCTGATAAGAGATTCAATCTAATTATCCAGGTGTTATTAACTCAATTGATTTTTCTTTCTCATTGTGTATTTTTAGTTTCATGTCAAATAAATTGTATTGCAATTTTTCTTAACATTGCTTTAGGTTAAAACACACAATGATAAACATTGTACTTATTTATTCACAGCCAAATGATTATATAGATTAGTGGTCATGAAATTCATTAAATTCTGAATTGTGAAATAAATTTATCCTTCAAAGTTTGTGAAAAAAGTAGTGATTTTCATATCAAATTGTGACACCTCAGGTTAAGGCCGCATAGTATAATAATATTTTTTTGGTTGTATTTCACGTTATATATGCAGGTGGTGAGAACGCATATTATTAAAACTGACGTGAATGAGTCATGGGCAGTGAGAAGTTTTAGCGCCGTGAGAAACTCCTCATGTCACGTGTGTGACATGACACGTGACCACACGTGACCTCTGTTATCATTGATATACACCCGCACTCGTATCATGTCCAAATTAAGCACGCATGCACGCAACCTACGCTATTGTTTATGTTTTTATATATTTTTACATTAGGTGTAGTCTTATGATGATTACAATAACGTTTTCATCTTACATAGGAGTTTTCTTCCTTTATATATATAATTTGCTACACACACAACATTAAATACACATTACCCGATTTCAAAAACATTAATTCATCACAACATAAATTATGCTATATATTGAAGAATATTCATTCTACAAAGCACAATGATTTATGTGATTTCAAAATAACATTTATGCATTTATATATGACATGAATAACGTAATTTCTTTATGCGTTTTATATTTAAAATAATGATATTATAATGAACTATTAAAGGTAATTAAACACTGAAAGGTTTAGATTTTTATAAAGCAGGTTCGACTGTCCCACTAAATATCTCCAAAGGCACATTATGTATATTCTATGAGCTGACATTTAAACCAATGAACTTATTCAAAAAAACTTATTCGTATCAATGATTACCTTTTAAACAGACTAATATATAATATTGGTTGTTATGAGAATACAATGCAATTTAATTCAATATTAAATCTTCAATTGTGTATGCTGGAAATGCATGTTAATATGAATTGTACATTTTATTCTATATAATAATTAGTATAACAGTTCATAATATATTCATGACGTATACAGGTATATAATAAGGAAAAATGATATTGATATGTCAACAGAAATATGATCTTCATGAAAGCTGACTTAGGATATCAAATCTCATCATATAGCAAAATTAACTGATCAGGTTTTCATATAGTCACTCGAACTATATATATTTTATACATTACGCATAGATCTATATATATATTTTATATTTGTGTAAACTTTTTTCTGCACAATGACAAAATTATGTCATGTCATGAGATATTCCAAAATAAAGTTATGTAAACCAGTGTCATGACAAGATGATCAACTGAAAGAACCCCTTTTCTCAGATTTCAATCAAGTTATTATATAGGAATAAAATTTGCTTTAACTTCATTTGATCACCTTTAAAATTTTGTTGGTGTTTATCTGGGGAAATTTGTTTGAGAAATATATAGGGTTGTATCCGGTTATAAGAATCTCTGATCTTATTTTGGCCAAGTGTCTATGTTTTTATCTTAAAATTTAAATATGATTGTTCTGATGTAAGACGATTGTTGTGTTCACTTATATTTTATAAACATAATCTGATTTTGATGTCAGAGAGTATTACTTATTTTATATTTTATACCTCTCCCTCTCTCTCTCTCTCTCTCTCTCTCTCTCATAAAGTGTATAGTAAAAAGATCGCAGATATAGATATGCTAAAACAAAATCTTACTAAAGGGGAGACCATGACTCATAATGATAAATTGCCTACATTTTCAAAGTAAAAATTACAATACACCTTGTATATATATAATATAACTAGTATTTTATTTGCAATGGATCATCATTAGAATAACATAAGACCTCGCATGGTATATAATATAAAATTACGTATTCTTATATTCTAACGATCATAAAATTAAAAAGCAATAAAAAACATTATTTGTATATAATCATAGAATTAGAATCACCTTTTGTTTCTTAAGTATAAGGATACAAATTTCTATAATAACTCTCTCTCTCTCTCTCTCTCTCTCTCTCTTCAACTTTTAATCACAAAGAAATCGTTTGTTTCCTTTGAGACAAACATAATGTTAGAATATTTTGCTTGAGGCTATTCTATATCTAATAGTTTGGCGTATGTCTCGCAAACCAAAAAGCTACTGTCGGGATTATAAAACGCGAGTGGAGGCGTTAAACAAAAAAAAAATAATATGAGTATAATGCACAAGCCGGCGGATGTACTGTACGTACGTATGTATTATACCCCCCTTATTATAGCGTCACAAAATACATCATATGGCCATATTAGGACTGATTATGGGCTTGTAAATGCACCGTGTGAGATTTTTTTTACACTATGCGTGTCTATATATTTTCTTCTTTCTTCTTTTAATAATATTTAACAATTTTGAGAATGCAACATAACTGTAAACAATATAATATAAAATTTATTCCACTAACTTAAAAATTATTATTTTCTTTTTCAGAAATCTTATAATTTTTTATGAATGAATGAATAGTAATAACCATTTATATTGAATGAGAATATTATTTTATGATGATATAGAGCCAGAAGATTACTAGATCATTATTGTGTTTAGTTTTGTTTACTACTTTGTGACTTAACAAAAATATATGTTATTTATATGTCAAAAATTTGATACAATCAAATACCTTTTATGTATTTCTTTTTTATACTTTATTATTAAAGAATATTTTATAAATAATTTATATGATTATCTTTGATAACATCTGGCTATAAAAGATATTTTTAATGCTAAACGTTTTTCTAAAATATATAGATTTTTTTTCTTCTTCTAAATAATGGCAAAACGGTGATTTAATTTTTGTAATTTGCCATTAATTACTTTGTCACCTCTCCATAATCAGATGTCCTAATAAAATGAAGCCTTTTGTATTATATTTTGGTGTTGACAACAGAAAGTATCACATGTATACGTTGATAACAGTATGAACAAGTATTTACCGAATATTTCCATGATACTGAATACGCTGTGGGGGATCTTTTGACCGCGAGATAAAAGAAAAGTTTGTATCGCCCGCTATAAAAGTTTACTTTAATGATCTTTCCTGTGTGAAGAATAACAATGAAGTGTGAATCAAAATTTACTCGCCATTTACACTTCTAAACTGTAAAGTACTTTACCAATGTGGATAACGCCCATTTTTTTTTTTTTTTTTTTTTCGATGACAATTTTTATTGTTTTATATTATTGTGTTGTGTCTATCAATTCTATTATTATTGTTATTATTTTATAGCCTTTAGGTGACAAGATGTGCCACTTTTCATTAAATTTTAATATTGTATAATGGGACAGAAAACAAATTTGGTGTGTGAAAAATTAAATTACAAAAAGAAAGTTTTGTTGTAATTATATTAAAGATATTATTTACCAACAAGTTTTTTTTTTCTCTTTCTCTCTTTCTTCTTCCAGAGGTTATTTTCTTTTTCCAAAAAATGATTAATTTAGTATACCTATTTCAGGTCAGAATGAAAGATACAAATGGATATTTATTTACACTAATAAGCAAATATTATTTATGAATTAAGAGCACCGTGTGACAAAATGAAGAAGACCCCCCCCCCCCCCTTTTTTTTTTTTTTTTTTTCAAGATTTCCGGACGCGTATGTCACCGTTAATTGTCCTTTAACTATTATACATACTTTACTTTGTTGGTGGTCATTTTTATCACTTCCTTAAAGCTAGTTTACGTGAGAAATCCATTTATGTCTGAAGTTGTTCTTATATATTTTAAACTGATTAGTTTATATAGTATAGTGTGGCGCACGACTTTGTCATTTCTTTATTAGTACTAATATAACCGTTATTGACACAAAATTTAACCGTAAGAACCACAAAAATTTTGTGGTCTTGTCATCGCTAATGGAAACATAATGATAAAAAATAAATAAATAAAATTAGCCTATAATATAAAAGCACTCTTTTTCACTACTTTTTTAAAATGGCTTTATTTCATAAGGAAAATTGGAGCTTGATTTTGTTTTATTTTTTGCAAAATCCACTATGATACGGGCTGCTATATCATTTCTAAACAATTTAATTGCTTCAGACATTAGGACAAATATTGTACTGTATAATATGTCACATTTTTTTCATTTCAATGAGTGAAATTTTTTTATTATATTGTCCTCAATAAATTAATATGCTGGATAAGAAAACAAATAAATTCTACTTTTTGACATGCAAAATCAACACAAATTGTTACACTGGTTTGAGAAAATGTTTTAAAGTGTAAAGAAAGTTTACATATATTATATTATGTATATTGTTTGTAATATACGAGGCTATAATATGGTGCCTCCATAAGTGTTGCTACTTGTGTGCATACATACATTTTGTTATCACCAGAGTGCAGTTGAATTATCAGGGCGCTGTCCTAGAAAGATAATGAAGAGAGTAATAAAGCAAATCTTATGAGAACCATTGCAACCATAATGTGTTACAACTTCTTGGAAAATGATTAGATTTAAAAAAGAAAAATCACTTAATTACAAAATCAATATCACTATTGAAATATAATATAGATTTAAATGACTTGTAGTTTTTATAAAATGCATAATATAGTAAATGGAAAACGTTAATGGAATAAATAATATATCAGTTCTTCCGGATAGAAATGTCGTTGTAGAGGTTTTTTTGTGATGCGACCTTGAATCTTACCTGTTCTTTTCATAGAGCTCATAGTCGCATGGCAAAAAAACTCTACAACGACATTTCTATCCGGAAGACCTGAATATATAGTAACCTAAAACTCTTCTCTTTAAAATGAAGCAAGCATTATTATATTAAAAAAATTCCAGTGATTTATATTTAAAGTTTTAGCGTAACAAAAACAGTTGCTTTGGCGCTGTCTGTGTTTACCATATTTTACATTCTTTCAGTATAAAAAATATTTAAGAAAATAATGAGACATATTTTTAGAAGACACAGTTAAAAAAAATATATATAAAAAAATGACATACACATGTCAAGTAGAGTAATTTTGCACGATAAAAAAAAAATAAAAAATAAAAAATTTTAAGTTTGGTAACATAAAAATATGAACCACTTGAAATTGAATGTAATGTAATTATAGTTTAGACGAAGTGGATTTTTTTTACTCATCCTTTGCGGGTGGTCGATCACACTCCACAAAAAAAAAAAAAAAAAAAAAAGTGTCCAAGCATTTCTTTGGAACCACCCTGACTGGAAGGACCCTCAAAAGTTATGTGTGTTGTTTTTGGTTTTGAACCCGCCCCATCATTATGTGTATAGTAGATGATACACAAAGTAAATTAAATTTAAATATAGGACTGCGTTAAATTCAAAACTTCTCTCACTCTCTGTCTCGTTTTTTTTTTTTTTTTTCTCTCTCTTTCTTTCAAACTCAATATTTTAATATTATTTTGCTATGTACTATTTTTTTTCCGTCTTACAACAAATATTGCATGGCATTGAAGTCTTCTCTTTATAATTGGAACCACAAACAATGTCTATTAATAAAAAATCAAACTGAATGAAAATTAACCCAATGATTTTACTGCACACAAAAACAAGAATACCACAAATTCCATGTTTTGTAGCATTCCTCTGGAGTCTATTCCTGGGGCAAAAGAATACTAAAATAAAAGTACTATGACACGTGTTATTGGTGACCTATTGATAAATGTCAATTTAAAAAGTTTTATAAACCTTAAGGTATAGTGGTATTTAAAAAAAAAAAAGGCGATGACATTTTGTAAAGCTCACGGCATTCAATCATAAGTACTAATGATAGTCTTGCGTTTGTTTTAATGTCTACTTTTCACCTGATAAAAACCTACTAACCTTTCTATTGAGCTTATCAGTTTTAAGTAGTCGTTATTTTACAAGAAGCCGAAATGTTTGTTAATGTTATTTAATGTATTATTTTATTTAACATGATATTCCCATTGTTCTTATCAGTCCAAGCCACATTATATGAAACTCATGTTCATTATATTATAGATAAGATTTGCAGGTCAAAATCATTTTCACCATATATGAATATCTTCACTCTCCCTCTCTGATTACTTCAATTTATAATTAAATTTGCTAATTTAAATATACAGGATGCTATTGTGTTAAAGTATGTTTAGAAAAAAAAAACTCTTATTAATGACGTAAATTAATGAACGGAAGGATATGACGTAAAAAAAAAAATATTAATTTTTATTCATGCATATCAATTACATACATTGATTGAGTAATCAACTTATTAAGAAATAATAAAAAATATATTTTTATTATTGTTATAAGTGACAACTAGGAGGTTCTATATCTTAATGTCAGTTATTTATGACCAATAATTTTAATGATTTTATGCTTCGTGTTTTCTTCAATTCCAACTGTTTAATTTGCAAACTTTGTATATAATAAATATCAAGAAGATTTATATTATATTTGTGATTCCAAATATAGAAATGCGACTGAATGGAGACGCTCAGTATAGGAATGCTGAGAGAAAAACGTTTAAAACAACACCGCGCTATTCTATAAATGTGTCGTGCGGTGACAAAACTTACCGACGTCGCGTCTTCAAAGTATAGCGGAAGAGTCATCGCGTATGTAAAAAAAAAAAAAAAAAAGCCTTGGGCAAAGAATGTCGTGAGTCTCCTGGACCACACCATCACTTTTAGCTGCAATTTCATCACGTTTATTAATATGAAGAGATAAAACTGCCCTTAGGTTCACTTTTCTGTTATATGCATGCCATGCCATTATAGGAATTTGACCTGGGTCAGATAACTTTTACAATTCTTTGTTTTGAGGAAATTTAAATTTTATTGTTTTTTGTTCCATTGGCAAAATTTGATAAATCCTGGAATGCAGTTATAATAATAACATAATGCGAAACTATTTGGGTGCGTGCTAATGTTGAAAATAATTTGAATTTCTTCCCCTATATAACAGTGCGTGCTTCATGGGTAATTCCCAATGTCATAAAAGTTAAGAGGGTTGTAAACCCCTTAAATTAAACTAATAATTCGTCTACTTAAATTGAAAATCTCTCCTCTCTCTCTCTCTATCTATCTACTCGTTCTTTATATACAATCTCAAATATATTGAATTTACTACCATATAATATTAAGTACTATAATATCATGCACATAAATCAAAGTTAAAATATCTTCCAAGTGATTTACATATCCCAACGTGTTTCATTTTTACCTAATCTCTCATAATTATCAGCATTATATCCCATTATTTACACATGATTTGTCTTTATATATTGATAAACTGCGGGATGCTACAAGTTAGAAAAGATACAAGCTGGCATGCAACATAGACATTTATTGATGATGAAAGAGTATAGAAATTATTATCGAAAACTTGTGTGTAGTTTATAAAAGTCAATATATTATTATAAGTCTGCTTGTATTACTTTGACAGCTTTATTTGATCAAAATAAAGGAGAGAAATTTTTTAAAACAACATTCAAACGATTCAAAACAAATAAGAATTGAGTAAATTAATTCCATAGCCGCAATATTTCATTTCTAAATAGTTTTCAAATATTTTAGTAAGGATATTTTATTCGTTCCATAAGTTCGAAACAAAAGTTTTGAATAGTTGATATGAATTAACCAATAAAAACGATTCAATTTATTACTATATAATATGAAGCTTCTAATTTTAAACAATAGTTTAGTTTATTGTTTATAGTATAAGTAATTTTCTCATGGGAAAGAATATAATAAAGTTGACAAAACGACTTTTCATTGTATATTAAACTGATTAGCATGAATTAACACTTCATGGGCATGTCATTCATTTATGAAAAACTCGCGTCTCCGCGACCGGTATGCACCGCGAGTGGCACTCTAGGAGTTAGGTGTGCATAGCATATCGCAATGCCTCTGTTCTTAAAATATCTTGTCCCCACAGCACATGAATCTTTATGCAATTATTCGCTACATTTATAGCTTGACAGCTAGAATTTAAAATGGAGAAAATGTTTGTTTTTTTCTTACCGACATTCCAGTTAAATTAGAATGCACATGCTCTTCTTATGATCATATTTTTAAACATTTTAGAACAATCATCAAAAAGGAATTTATTACACTAGATAACTTTTATTTATTTATTTTTTATTATATTTGGAAACAAACCCATGTTTCTTTTAAGAAACCTAGTATTATTCTTATGATTCAAACAACAAAGAAGTTGTAAAAGAGTAATAAAGAAGAAAACGCAGACTTTTTTTTTTTTTTTTTTTTTTTTGACGCATTTTGATGCAATGTTTTTTTTATTATTATCATTGCTTAGTTAGTGTGAAGGTCAATCACAGTAAGATGTCGTGCTTATCTCGTCAAGGTTTGGTGCTCTCATGACAGCAGCCGGTGTAGTCAGCCAGGTTATCGCACATACAAAAATATTGCCAGCCAGGACGAAGGGGTCTCCGCTCCGCCCTCACGCTCGTTCATTCGATGACTCATCGTGCAGAAGCGCGGAAAATTATACCGGCGCGCGGCGTACCATTCTATCATACAAATTAGCTATACGCTGGGAAACTAATTTAAAATTTTCTAACGTTTTTTTTTTTTTTTTTTTTTTTTTTTTTAATCAAAAATGTCAATGAAAAGTAAGAAGAAGAATACAAAATATTGAAATATAAGTAAGACGGTGATAGTGATAATAAATATTATCTCAAACATGGAAAATAAATCGATAGAAATTCACGGAGAATTTTGTCTTTCTTTCTGCAGGTTCTGAATATAAGTAAAAGTATACTATGTATATATTATTAAATATATTATATCAGTATAATTCTTGCACATGCAAAAACCTCCGTTTTCAAGGGTACAGTTAACATTCATTCCTACTGACATATATATTTTGTTTGTGTTCATGAGGACTTTTTTGTTTATCTGTTTATGAAATGATAAATTTTAATGACACAATTTGTTATTATATTATTTTTACATAGCGTTCAGTTTGTAAAAATTTATATCACCACACGGAAAGAATTCATTTAGTAATTTCTGCTATTTTTATGTTATCGTATCGCATAAATCGTGCTAAATTCAAACAAGTGAAACAATTATGTTGTGTAAAACTATTAACGATCTATATTTATGCATTAGCACAAGTTATGTTGTAGTGAATAACAATTGCTGAAGATATCATGCTATAGCATAATTATTACGTATTTATTTTTGAGCTTATTTATGAGAAAATTCAAATAAGTAAACTCGAATCATTAGAAATAATAAACACATATAATTATATAAGTTGAATAAGCCAAATATATATTTTTTTTCAAATAAAATTTATTATTGTATTTCTTTTAAAGCACGTATCATCCTCATTTTACATAATTTCTTTGAAAACAACTGTAAAATAAAAAATCTCTTTAACATGACGATAATAATTAGGTAAGGAGAGAAAGAAACATAAATATAAACATTTTTGTCCTATTCAGTGGTTGTTATTATGTGTAAAGTAAGGTGACTGGACAGTTAGGCGCCACTCTATATATTGAGGTGATTGTCTGCTATATATACGCGGGTTTCACTATTATGTAGACACGGTAGAGTCATTTACATTCCTTAGTCACTCACTCACGGCAATGGAAAATCTCGAGCATCAAGCACAATATAATACCTCTTTTTTTTTTATACAACATTTTGCCGCAACCAACGCCTATATTATATTCTTTTATATATTATCTTGATAATAAAATAAACAAAAATTATCTGACAACATGAAAACGATAGAGTTATTACAATATATACCTAACTTTTTGATACCTTATACAAGATAATCATTACTCTTGCAACAATATAATTGAATTTTTATGTTTTTATTACTATATAAGTATTTTATATTATATATTATCATGATATATTTATTCTTTTATATATAATATAGACGCACCTTTTTATATTATATAATAATAATAATAATATAAGACAATAATTGGATTGAAGACTATAGGTATTTGTTTAAGGTCATTTCCTTAAATTATATAAACGATTAATATGAAATTAATTAAATGAAAGGATGTTTCCGGAGTGCTCGTTTTGTAATGTGGAATTATTGTGATAAGTTTTTATTTAGAAGCATAATATTCGTGTATTATTTTTGTTCTGTAAATTGTGAATGAAATGTACGAAATTGCAGTATTCAACGCTTACCACATGCATTCTCTGATTCTCTGATTATTATTATTTTTTCTTATTTTCGTACATAACATTAGATTGAAGAGTAATTATATGTATATGCACAATAAGCAGTTACACGGATAATAACAGTTTGTTTTTCTTGTTATGTTGCGGGTGTAATAATGTAAAATATTTAATTATTTACTTTTTTATAATACGGTAAAGAATATTGCACATTATGCGGGTTATACACGTATAATATAATTGTATCAGAGAGAGAATACAAATAAAATATTAATTCTCACATGAGAAAATTCCACATCTGTGCAAATATAACTGTAGATTAAAGAAATAATGATAATTTTCTAATTTTAGTTTGAAATTATTTGCGTGAAAAATTAATGAAAAATTATAACGCGAAACAAATTAACTTTTTATTTTTATTTTTTTCATTTTTTAATTTAAAAGTGAAGATTTTTTTGGGATTAACTTTCTTGTAAAAAAAAAAAATAATAAATAAAGATGAGATGATTGTACTATGCTATATACTATATGAAACGGCAAAATTACTCCATTTGGTTTTGAAAAGGATGTATGTCATAAATATTAGGAGTTAACCCTCTAATGCAAATAACTGGTCTTATAATTTACTTGACTCACTATACTTATATAATAGAGGGAGGAAAGAGTAATAACCTTAATGTGTGTTTATTTTTCTTTGTTATACAATGAACATTCAAAGAAGGGCGTTTTGTCCAGTTGCTTCATAGTTATTATTATCACAATTAATATAATTGCAATAATGCGTTTTGAGCTTCTTTTTTTTTCTATATTTTTCCCACCAAAAACAGGCCATTGAAATTTCTAAATTGATACAGGGTTAAACTTAAGTTTTTGTGATTGAATATAAGTTTCATTTCCCTTGATAGATTTTATACATTTTTAGAGCATGGTGACTAACAGTTTCTTCTATGTTCCAGGGGTAAATTTGCTGCAGTGCGTAAATGTACACACCAAAAGACAGGCGTGGAGTATGCGGCTAAATTCATACGCAAACGACGGCGAGCGATGGACCAACGACAAGAGATCCTTCACGAAATAGCCGTACTTCGACTTGCGGGCTCCAAACAAGATCAACACGCTAATGGTGCTCGAATTGTACGACTTCACGAGGTCTATGAGACACACTCAGAGATGGCCCTTGTTCTGGAAATGTAAGTGTCTCATCACTGCAAAATTTCAACTTTTTTGAATAACAAATAAGTAAAAGAAAAAATGGCAATATCACACTTGCGCATTAGATTCTATAGTTTTCAATTAATATTTAATTGTGATTGGATTGATTATTTATGTAAAAACGAGGCTTAAAATTATGGTAAATTACGAGTAACATTATATGATGCAAATTAATGGAATAATATATTGATTTTACAGAGCCGGTTTCAATTAAATTTCACTATTTTAAGTGAAATTTGTTTTCAATATACAGTGTATATACGTATATTATACATTATAAAATACTATGGGATATAATTATATTGAGTAAATGATTAATTTTAAAATATCAAGTATCAGTATATGGTGCAACTCATGTTTGATCGATGATAAGACATTAAAATGAGAATTTAGTTGTGCAATATTTTATGAAGTTTTAATACTTTAATCTCATACACATATAAGATTTTTTTTTTTTTTTTTTTTTTTTTTTATGAAAATAAGTTGTAATTTTCCGTAGTGAACTGTGATTTAAGTACACCGAGGTATATACAATGTAACGTAATAATTTTTAAAAGTAATTACTGACAAGTGAGTGTAACACCATTGTTTTTATTTAATTACAAAAATATATTGCAGAATCCATTGTTTTTACTTTTTTGTTACATAGTATTTAAGTTTATTTCTTTGAAAATGGCCATGAATTTTTTTTCAATAAATATTTTTATTGGTGTGTACGTACAAAATGCATACATAATTTCATGTCATGATGTTCATGATCACGTGATTGTGATTACATAGTTTACCAATTAAATTCAGCGCATAATTCTCTCATAAGAATAACGTTGCACATTTAGTGCAATTTTTTTAATGGTAAAATATATTATTACAATCGTGTACTTAATGTTTTTATGTTTTATGATACTTTTTTTTTTTTTTTATATATATATATATATATAAATATAACACAAATTTAATTTCATATACAAATAATTAACTTTTAGTCAATCTTATTATTCATTTCCTTTGAGGTAAGAAAGTTGGGAAGGGGGGCATAAAATGTAACTTTTTTTCCCCTTCGTTTTTCTGTTTAGTTTTAGCTTTTTTAAAAAAAAACTATTATGAAACTATTGGACTTTAATTGTTGTTACGATATAAAAATTTCGTTACAATAATACTTTCCCACAGTAAATTCAACGCATAATTACTGTATAATTACATCACAAAAATTTATTAATTTTTATAACAATTATCTTTATATAAAAAATATTTTAATTTGAACTAATTGACACTAAAATATTCATAATATAAAAAAATCATATTCAGATTTTGCGTTATTAATTTAAAAGGAAATATCCATTAAAAATATCATTTTTTTTTTTTTTTTTTTTTTTTTTTTTAGACTTGTAATTTTTTTTAAACTTGTATCTTAGACATAAGAAATGAATAATTATATCAAATAGCTATATAAAATAGCAAATCATGATTTTATTAATAAAAGTAATAAATCAATTCATGTTCATTGTTTGGCTTCTGTGTTTTCTTTAACTTACACAAATTTTTATTTATAAAGATTGATTCTTATCTTAAATATGGAATTATTTTAATTTAAAATTGTAATATGTGTATGTGTACATGTTAGTCTTCCATACTTCCTGTCTTTTTTTTTTTTTTTTTTTTTTTTTTTTTTTTTGCAAACTAATTTTATGGTAAAAAAAAAATATGTATAATGCGTTTGATAAATAAATAAGTGAATAATGTGGGCTCGAGTGTATATAGCCTTGAAATACTTAATCATACACTACTAATATTATTCCACAAACGATCATACATAATGCTATATACTGTACACATGATCATGATACACTACTTGTCAGAGGACACAAGGATTGCTCTATAGTTTTTTTTTTTTTTTTTTTTAATAAATTCTTAATGTTGCATAAATTTTATAATTATTACATTTGTCTCATGGCAATCCTATTTTTTATGTTAAATAAATATAATTATTCTATACATGACATATTATATAGAGTATTATTAAAACATGATTTCATTTATATTTGCAACATAGTAATTAAGTATTATATACCTCTTATTGGAATTATAAAGTGCATGATACGGTTATTTGCTTTAAAATAATTGTATATACAAATGTTCTTTTGTGTACTATTAAATAATGTCATATTATGTGAGTCATTTATTTGGCGGTAGTTTTTAATCTCTCTCGATTATTTATTGTTTTCCTGTCTTAATTTTTTAAGTATTTCTTAATATTTAAGGAACTTGCACACATAATTTTATACAAAATTCGAAAATCGCATACAATAACAGTAAAAGAACATAGGTATATATTACAAAAATTTAAGCATCAATAAAGAAGGCATAAAGTAACAGTGTATAATAGTTGAAAATGATAAATATCACCCTGAATTCATATATACACTTACTTAGTACTTATAGAGATCCCGCAAGCAATTGTATTTTGAACAAGTCAGTCCGGTTCCCATTTTTACGTAATTTCTCTTAAACTAATAACACAATTGGTGCTCACTCGCAAACACCAGTATAAGAAGTAAAGTGAGGTCAAAATAATGTTTATACTAAATGACCTTACCCTTTGAAGAAAATGTATGATATATTAAAATTACTATAGAGCATCAGTTTCATAAAAAAAAAGGAAAAAAAAGAAATAAATAAATAATGATTTTATTTCACGAGTATCTGTCTGTATGGATAGTGGTGTATCACAGTTATAACCTGTAGCCCTACCTTTTTCTCCCAATATGTAATGTTGATCTAACCTTGAGTATATTATGTTTTCTTTAAAAGAGAACGATTGGATTGGATTGGTTTTGATGACAAGATGATAGAAATTTATACAATTTTTTTTTTTTTTTTTGCATCATTGGCAATTTTAAATATATATTTATTTAGCATGAAGACTTTGTAAATAACAATATTTATGAGTCCCTAATATCAAAGTACTAAATTTACATTTCATCATAAATTACATTACTACTCTATATGTTGCTATTTATCTTATAGGTAGAGAAAAAGAAACTCGTTTAATTTACTTGTATATAAAAGTATTTTTGTGTTATAGTGTTTTTAAATTGATTTTATGATCTAGTTATTTCAATAGTTTATATTTATTAAAATAATAATAATTTGTTTTGTATTTTTATTCAATAAAATACGTCAATTTATTTATTATTTTAATATGGATAAAAATAGGGAAGCATAATACTCATAATAATCATTTTGTTTAGCAATGTATTGCTTTTTTTTTTTTTTTTTTTTTTTTTTTTTTTTAGATGTCCCACTAAATATTTGCCTTGATGTCACTTTTTAAATTTATTTACAGAAACGTTTCCATTATTATGCAACATGGTTTCAAGATTATTTTTTTACCTTTTTAGAACATTTTAATGTTTTAATTCTAGAAATGTAAAATATTATATATATTAATATAAAATTTTGTAAAGGAAAAGTTTTAAAATATTGTGTGTAAAATTCTCACATAAAAACAAACATAATAATTACATTAACTCTTATAAAGTAAGTTAAATATTTTCCCATCATGAGATATGGTATTATAAAGAAAAATACAAGGAAACATTTATACAATATTAACAAAGTAAAGTTCCCTAAACATATTTGGTTTAGGTGTAATGCCTTAAATGTCCACAGGTTATTATTTATCTCAGGTAGACGTAACAGATATTAATTACTGGTATATTTCTTACAGGGCTGCGGGTGGTGAACTTCAGTGGGTGCTAGACACAGAGGAAGATGGTCTATCCGAGGTCCACGCTACTCGTCTCATGCGCCAGATACTTGAAGGTCTTTGTTTTCTACATGACCATAATATCGCACACCTAGACCTCAAGGTGAGTCCACGTGAGCAGTGCATCATCTTTTTATATGCGTGTGTTGATGTATCAAGTTTTTGTAACAAACTGGATTTGTTAATTAATGTTGTAGTATGTCAATAGATTGCAATCAAATGCTCGTATTTGTAAGACACGTTTCAAATTTACATTATTGATAATGCTTACGTGCGCATGAAAGGATTATTAATACTTTATATATACGCACAAAAATTAATATATAATAATTATTATGCTATATAAGTCTGATTTTAGCAACATTCATTCATAATAACAACACAATTCCCACTAAGCTTTACAGCACAAAAAATAAGGTGTTTTGCAGCACACAGTAGTCCTGTATTTATGCAATTCCAAAATGACAACATTTATTATTATTTTACATAAATTACGTAATTTCTTTTGTCCGAATAAGTAAATGAGGATTGATATTGATACTGTATGCTTACAATATTTTTACAATACATGGCAAAAAAAAAAAAAAATAAATGCATAGGGGTACATTGGGGAATAAGGACATTTCCTTGAGATCTTTATGGTTAAGGAACTGTAGTTTGAAAAATAAATTTTATTGTGAGTTCTTATAGCTTATATTATATGTTAAAAATGAAATATTATGATAAAGAAGG
This sequence comes from Ecdyonurus torrentis, assembly GCA_949318235.1. Taxonomy (NCBI): domain Eukaryota; kingdom Metazoa; phylum Arthropoda; class Insecta; order Ephemeroptera; family Heptageniidae; genus Ecdyonurus; species Ecdyonurus torrentis. The sequence continues at coordinate 37,553,609 of OX439129.1, read as the reverse complement.
GAATATGGTGGTATAATTATGTCGTATAATTTTTATAGAAAGTATGGTAAGTCCTCTATTAAAATTCTCTTTAAGCAGTACTTAGCTTTATACAATGGATATCGCAAAGTCATGCACTATCGTAAGTACTTGACATTCTTCAATGATATCCGCTACATGACGATGTACATAATATATGTACATAATAATATTCAATACATCAGTGTCTTGTTTCATACTGTTCAAAGTTTTCCCTAATACTTAATAGTTCTTTGATTGATAGTAAAATGATACTTTGCATATAATAGAGAAATCAAAATCTTTAACTTAAAGAGTTTTATCATTTGCCAAAACCCTCATGGTTCATTTGAAATATACATTCAATTTGCATTTATTATTAATAGTTAGTGGTTAATGTAATTTATTTCTTGATTATTAAACTCTCTTCAAATTGCCACACAAAAACAAATTTAATAATTGATTTACAGTATCTTGTGGTATAAGCTTCATCAATCCTTAGGCATTCAAATTAACTGTATACACATATAGTATAAGATTTATATTATTCCGCGGTTTAATCAATGAATTTTATTCTTCTCATTCATCCTCTCCAATAAAAAAAAATAATAATAAAATACCAGTGATTAACAAAATGAAAACGTACTGTGGCATTCATTCTATAAATTCATACATAAAAATAATATTCACTAGAAAAAAAATCATTAAACTATGGTCACGATTTGTAATTTAATTAACACAGGACAGTATATACTTTGTTTCAATTAGCTTATAGCATGACATACAAAAAAAAAAAAAAAAAGTCATGAATCCACTTAATAATAAATTGCTTTTTATATTATCTTTAAATAAGCCTACTTTAAGATACCTGTTATTAAAAGATCTATGATGTTAATAAAGAGAATGGTATTATAAAAATCTAGATTGTCTATAAAGAAAAAAAAATCAATTTGCCTTTCAGTTTTTTTACTGGTTACTGGTCAAGGATTGTTTGAATTATTGTTGATATTTATACAAAGTAGGCGTGCGTGATGTTATTTATTATTTTCAATTTATATATTTTTTTCTTAATTCATCCCACACTTCATACGCACTTAACTTAAAAAATTTTAGACACAAGTTTGTGGTGACATTTTAGCTTTTTTACGTGACTTTTAGTCTCACTTCAAGATAATTAAACTATACATATTGCAAAAATCTTGTATAGTATTTAGCTCCAATTCCAAGAAAATGGTGACAAAAGTTCAATACCCGCAGTATTATTGTAATTTGCATTATAATATGTATGTTTTTCTAAGAAATAATTTAAGTTTGTGTACTTCAACATTTTTTTAAAACCACAATAACGTTAGTGTAGCAGTTTTTTGTTTAACAAAAAAACACATGGAGCAATTTTTTTTATTTTTTTTATTACATTTTGTTGTTAGTCAAAATTTATTTTTCGTTAGAAGTTGCAATTTATTGAATATATTATATTATATATTTTTATATATAATATATAATATAGTATATATATTATAACATTAATTATTATTGCAAAATAATTATAAATAAATACAGTAATTATATTGTTTTATAATAAATACCACTCCTTTCCCCTACCAACTGATTAATTTTCCTTAATAAAATTCTTAGAACGATTAAAAAAAAAAAATAATAATAATCTGTGAATAATCTAATCTAATTAGTTTCCTCCACGATGTTTCTCGCCTACTCTAAGCAATAATGGCGACACGCGTACTAACCCATGGTACTAACCATAAGACCTCTTGTATGAGATGATGGTGATTATACTAAGCTGACGACGTTATTAGCAATTGCGAAAGATTGCAATAGGAAAAGAAGTCGCGCTGTATGGTACAGTATTAGAGAGAGAAAGAGAGGAGGGTCATATTGCGTTTATATGTAACAACCAGCTGGTACAAAGAAGCAGCAAAATTATATCTTTGAACCACAATAACATACTTTTCTTAGAGATTGGAATTGGTTATAGAAATAATGAAATAATTTATACTATACAATATATATAATTTTCTAATACAAGAAAAAAATGTGCAATTATTTGAAGCAAGGAGTATTGAGACGTGATTCAATTTATTATTATATACGGGGGGTTTCTTGTATAAAAAAGTATAGAAACCAGAGAGAGAGAGAGAGAGAGAGAGAGAGAGAGAGAGAGAGAGAGAGAGAGAGAGAGAGAGAGAGAGAGATTCGAAGAAGTAATATAATGCTATAACAATTTTTTGTTCTCTATACGTACTGAGCATAGACTAATAAGTAAATAAGAACCTGAAAATGTTATGAAAGATCTATAAAGTAAAATATATCCTCGTCTTATTTAGAGCAATTTACGTATAATTAATAGACGCCATAGTTAAGACTTGTATTGCTCCCTGACACTTATTTTTTTTTTCAAGCATCATAATTCATACAAATTGACTTCTTTATGTCATTCTATCCCACAATGAACTTATTGTACAACAACACAGTATATATGTATTTGGTTCGCGAGGTCAAAAAATATATATACATATATATACTATGTATGCTAAAATGACAATATATTTATTTTAGTATGTCAACGTACTTTTTATATTCGTTATATGTGTACCATATAGTTTAATAATGATAATAATAAATCAAAAAAAGTATAATAATTTTGTTTGTATTTATAATATTCTAAATTTTACTTCAAGGTATATTATATTGAGACTTCTGTTTTATATCCTTGGACTTTTCTTTGACCTGCCATCCTCACACACACACATACATACATAATATTATATAATATGTGTGTTGTTTATCATAGTAATCCCACTCTGGCGCCTCCACACCTACATATTGTGTGTGAATTAGGGTGGTTTGATATAGTGTGTTTCGAGGTTATACACCTCATTGTAAAATAATAATAAATAATATAACCCCCAAATTAGGAACTTACGTGTATGAGTGCGGTGAAAACTTACTTTATAAGTAGAAAATTAATTGCTCTGTTTATGAGCTTGACATTGAAAAAAAATAAATTTAATAAGTAACATAAATCATCATTTATGTGTATATATTTTGTATAGTATCTACAGTTTACTTTAAAACAAAGATTTCATCCCTTATAAATGGTATGAAAAATGGTTATATTAAAGTCAAAATCCACTACCGCACCAAACTTCTTTGAGTAAAGCAAAATTAGTGATTAATTTGATAGCACCTAAAAAATGCAACCCAAATTCTTTAGTTATATCTTACACCATAATACTGGTGATAAACAGTTTTATAATACTATTTTTTCTCTTATCTGATAGCAAGGAATTTATGCTGAATTTATGTAATAGAATAAATATTGCTATTTTGGAATTTCACAATTATGATGTACACATACGACTGAGATATTATATTTTACCATTTATTCTAAGCATTTTTTTTTTATAAGAAATAACATTGTAAATTTAGCGCGAGTTTTTGAGTGATAAAATATATTTTATCACTTAAAGGAATAGACCAGAAAAAAACATAAGCATGTATATCACAAAACACTTGATGGGACTTACATCAATAACTTTAGTTTGTGTCAAAACCCAACTGTAGCTTCGTAGCAGTGATCAGAAAGTTCGATTTATGCAACTCGCACAACCTTTTCATACTAATTTTTACATGTTTCTGACGTCATAAACATGAATAGTCACGCAAATTGCATACTTTACAGTATTTTCACGTTCTCTCGTGGGGCTACATTAACATTCTGGTAAATATTGTCAACAGTTTTGAAGATCCTATTTCATGTTTATTCATTAAAAAGCACATGTTGTTTTATGTGGTTTATGGCTTTAAAAACTCGCGTTAAATTTACAATGTTAATATTATGTTTAATATATTATCACAATCTTGTGTGTACAATTAACATACAAAATGATGTTCAGCTAGTATAATTATGATTCAAAATATTGGTGAAATTATGTTGTAATGAACAAATGTTTCCAAAATCGAGCTTACATAATTATTGTGAACAGTATTTATTTTAGTCTGCACATTACTAAATTTTACTTCATATAATAATATATTATTATAGTACGTGACATTTTCAGCAATAGCTTACATTTCAATACATGCAATATACAAGCATTAATAAGTGTTCATCAATATTCAAAATGTTTAATAATATTGTTTAGCCTTCGCAGAATTTAATGGCGAATAGTAAAAGTATAATGATCGAGTATAGGTACTCCTAGTTTGCTTATCTTATGTATCACAGTTACCAAAATTTTATGCTAAAAGAATCAAAGTGACATTATATAGATGACACGAAGAAAAAACATTATTATACTGGTCAAGTTGTAGATTGTTCAAATTTAGTCATTGTATATATTTCTAATTTAAATATAAGACTCAACATTATTTATGTTAGGAACTTAGAAAGCAAACCATTTTTGGTAATGACAATGACAATAAATATACAAATGAATGACAAGCCTTATGGAATAATAATACGATTTTTTTTTTTTTTTTTTTTTTTTTTTTTTTTGTGCGTATATAACTATTATACTATAGGATATGATTGAAAAATTATCTACGTCACCTTAGATTTGTTTTTAAATAAAATGAATCGTTGGTGTTGTTCTTGTCACAATATTCTCTTACAGGGTGGCACACCCATGCATAATATATGACTTTCATAGCTGATATTTATAATTCACGTATACAGTATACTGTATTATACCGCTTTTACACGCACACACCACCCAAAACGGAAGGATTAGCATTTTTGCTTAACAAAATGATTTTTGTATTGTGTATATAGATTGCCTTACCAAATTCAGACATCTCAAAATTAAATTCATATAGTTAGAAATATTTTTATGTTACTATTGTCGGCTTATTATAATAGGTATAAAAATATAAAAATTAAATAATTTTTTACAATAAAAAAAAAAAAGGTGACAAATATTTTGAAGAGGCTTATACTTAAAGTGATATAAAGGATTTAAAAATTTACATACTTTACAACCAGTTATACATAATATAAAAATATACATTTCATTATAAAAATGCGTAGAATATAAAGTATTAGAGCGAATAAAAAAAAACATGATAAAATAGAATTATATTATGTTAAAATAATAATATTATTATTTGCAACATAACTTGCCACTTTATATTTACAATTACATTATTTTAATCTAGATCATTGCAATATTAGAGTTTTTTTATGTAGGTATTTATATTTTATTTGTTATTATTTTTATATATTATTTCACAATAATTAAAAGATAATACACTATAGTGTGTAAATATGATGTTTATAATTCTTGTCACCATGCATGCATGCATATCATATTATTATTATATAAATAATATAAGTATAGTATTTATGTATTAAAGTGCATTGGTAAACAGATGCAATACATTTGATGACCGCCTTATTGGGTTATCTGCACCTGAACCCTTGTGGGCGCTCATAACAACTCGCCCTCGTGTTAATATTAACCACACCTTTCAATATTACAATGACAAGTAATATAAAGTTCATTCTTACATTCTTATGTACATTAATATAGTATTTATTGTATACTTTTTCGTGTATACATACATATATAAAAATGTTTTATAAATATAAATGAACTTTGGGAACTTATAAGAAACCAGATTTACACTATATTATATTGTAGGTAGAATTTATTTTATATTGATGATTTTAATAATATTTATTTACTTTTCAAATAATAAAAAAAAAGTGTTTTGAAATATTGTATATCGATATTATGTATGTATTGTAATAATATATACGGCATTGATTTTGATTTACTTTACGATTAATATGAAGTAAAATAATATCTGAAACATTATTATGAATAGCAATCTCGGTGTTTGTGATATAGAAAATATTATGAATTACTACTGCAAGGGTAAACATCTCATTAGTTGGCTGTTTTATAACTCGTTTATATTGAACTCTTATTAGATTTAATAACAACTATTTCATTTTTTTTTTTAACCCACGCACTCTTTCTGGGTATAGTTAATGTAGTTTTAAAAAAATATGAATCAAATATGCATTAAATATTTATAACTTATTACATGTTGCAACCTGAGGACCTTTATAGGTTTACAGAAATCAAGTACAACTTTAATGCGTTTTATTATTTTATTTTACGCAAATGGGACTTTTAGAATTTTAAAATATTTGTAACTTTTGCTTCAACTTTTGTATTAATACAAACTCTTTATGAATTGATCTTAATAATTTCAGAATTTTTCATGTTTACTCCTTAAAAAAAATTATACTCAATTATGATACAACAGTTTTTATACTATTCAATATAGCTTGCGCTAAATTTGCAATGTTATTCTGATATGAGCAAAACAAGTGCGATGTTTTATCGCAATTTTATGTACTGAATATGTATGTTGTTATTTGTTTTCCTGCAGCACAAAATATAATTTAATTGTAATATATAATTTTATATGTGATCTGCCACTTGATAAAGTAAAACTGTTATGTGTGATACTGAAATGAAAATTTCCTTTGTTGACAGCCACAAAATCTCCTGTTGACAAGTCGGTTTCCCGAGTGTGACATCAAATTATGTGACTTTGGTATCTCTCGCGTTATCCAGAGTGGTGTTGAGGTGCGAGAAATACTTGGCACTCCAGACTATGTTGGTGAGTATTATAATACATATAGACAGACACCATACTGTAAGTGTGTTGTACACCTGAGTATATAATATAAAGTATATACCCATAAGTTCACTGTAGTTTAGCTGTATGGCAATGTATGAATGGGTGCTATGAAAGAAACATGTTTCAAGTAATGAAAGATTTATTTTTAGCGTAATCTCTTTTAAATGTCATATATTATATATTATTTTAAACCAGGATCTTTATGTATATTTTAAATACAATTCATTCTGTTTTATATAATAGCATGATTATTTAGCATACTTTTATTTATTATTCTTTTTTATACGTAATGAATATTTATTATATTTAAGTTTTAAGTTTCCTTGTATGGTAAATTCTACCCTTATTATACTTTGCATAGTTTTTATACCTTTGATCTACGTAAATAGGAAGTGTTATGTTGTAAATTTTATTTACGTATTAATAGTTTTAATTGCTCTATGACCTAATATGGTCATGGTGTTTATAAAAATCTCATGCATCAGGGTATACTACCTCATTTTTAATCTCCTCACATTATATCAACTTTTTGTTGTTGTTGCAGGAAAATTAATGTTTAATAATGATTAAAATAATGGTACTTAACAATGTCAATGAAAGTGAATTTCTTTTATAATAAACACGGAAAATTTATTAAGTAATTTGACCGAGATATATAAAAAATAAAATCCTTGCATATTTCCATAGATTATTTTTTTAATTATTACTTTTGTTCCCATATAGACCCTGAATAATAATCTTAAACCATATTTGGTATTAGCTTTCATATTATATACTGCGAAATGTTGACTTTTAATTAAATAATAAACTTCCTGTGTATATTTGTTTCAGCTCCTGAAATTTTAAGTTACGAACCAATTAGCCTTGCGACTGATATTTGGTAAGTTTTATCTATAATCACTATAATTTATTATTAAATTAAATATGAAGTAAAAATGATTAAAACCATTTTTTTCCTTGTATAACCTCGTTTAATGAAAATTAATAGTTATTATCACGTTAAAAGGTGGCGCCTGTCTTTTTTTATTTGAAGAAGAAAAAAAAAGAGCATAGATGTACTACAATATTTTGCTAGCCTTGTCATAAATTAAAAACGTGTCATACTATCACATATACTGGCGCCGAGCCACGACCTACCAAGGGAAATATTACTCGTGGAATTTTCTTGGAATTTATCTTGTCATATACATAAATGGGTGGATAAATTATTAAAAAAATAAATTCCATAATAATATAATATTTTTTCAATGCCAAATGTATGGTGCTATACAATTATTATTTTAGTCAATGATATTAGGTTAAAGGTTAATTTTTTTTTGTCAATTTATATTTGAATATCAATTTAGTAGACAATAAGTAGGTGTTTTAAATTTATTGAATATTGGATTACAATAATAAGACCTCGGGACTTTTGTTTTAATGTTCTTTTTTATGTTTTAAAAGATACAATTTTATTATTCATTTGAAATTGTGAAAGAAAAAAAATCGAACTAACATCAATGAACAATCAAGCTTTTGTATTAAAATTCCATAAACAAATTTTATATACTATAAAGTACGTAATTACTGACAATTAAACCAATGCAGATAGTACATATATACAGAGAACTCATGGCGATTAAATTATAAAAATATGTCAGATAATAGCATCTTGTAATTTATTATCAATACTTCTTGCACTTCAGCTTTAAATGTTTATTTGTCAATGCGCATATAAAAAATCAGGAAGAACGAGAGAAGGGATTTTTTTTTTTTTTTTTTCATAAAATGAAGTGACAAAATAAGATTGAGTAACCAAGGTTTTGATTAACACGACGCGTTATGCTTGATTAGTTTGTCGTTTGTATTTCAAAAAAATAATATTATATATTTATGTTGATTCTTCGGGTAGAGAGAGAGAGAGAAAGAGAGAGAGAAGACATTAAGTTAGTATATAAAATCGTGCCTCTTGATGTACACGACTTACACGTTTTTATATTATTTATTATTATATTAAATTCCCGCCCTTTTATCTTGTATTGCATGCAGTAAGTATATTATAAAATGTTGAAATATTATTAAAAAAAAAAATCCAAGTAGTTATATGTAGTATTTTTACATTATGTTCATCTTATAATATTAGATTAGAAGTAGGTCGCGTCACTTTTTTTTTTTTTTTTTTTTGAACAGAGGCGTAAATGCTAATTTCTTTATACTCGCTATATATATAATGCTAGGTCACTCTTATGCTGTAAGGCATTTTAATTTTAAAATAATAATTAATAATCGGATGAACCCATTATTTGTATATTTATGTATTTTTTTCGTTATATTTCCGGTGTATCCTTTTTTTATAAATATATAATGCGTTTGTTGTTATTATATTAAAGAAATAAAAATATTTGATGCTTGGAGACTATATTATAGTAGATCATGCATTTTAATTTTCTATCGTCATGTCTTAAAATATAAAACCCCGCTAGAAATATTTGTATTTTTATGAAAGTAGAATATCATCATCGCTTACAATAATTTAACAGATTACCCGATACTTAATTTAATAATTAATGCCTTTAGGGTATATATACGTTATTTTTAAAATAATGTTTTTGCATTACTAACATCAAGGTATGTAATATTGTTCTTTGTTTGACTTGTTTATTGTCTACATTACGAAGAAGTTAAGTTAGTTTTTATGACCCTATGTATACTACTACATACTTCTTGCTTTAATATGAAGTTAGAGATTTTAACGCACGATTTTTAACTACAAAATATGTATATATTTTTTTTAAACTGCGCGACTGTGTTATGCTGTAGTACAGTACCGCAATATTATAATACTACTGTATATATGTAATAAGGTCAATTACAAAATATACGTGCATGAATATAAAAGAAATGGAAGAAGTAACTTTTTTTTATTGGGAAATAATACGTGACATTTTAATTTTTTTTTCAACATAATTCAGTACGGTACCTTTTACCTAGGTTTTAATATATTTAATTGAATTCGTGTGTAAAAGAAAATTGATAAAATAGTTTGACGTATTGTAACTTATAGTTCAGATGAATTGTTTAATTTTTTTAACGCACTTTTGACTAATTTTCGTCGTGGTTATACAAGGTACAAGCTTTAAAATAATAATATTTAGATGTTTTACGTAATATAAACCACGCATCTTACTTGAGGCTGGTGTTTGTTCTGATTTCTGATTTTCGTTGTTATGATTGCAGGTCAGTGGGTGTGCTCGCGTATGTCTTGTTAACTGGTTACTCGCCGTTCGCTGGTGACTCTAAACAAGAAACCTTCTGTAATATTTCTCAGAACAACCTTACCTTTCCCGAGGAGCTCTTTGAGGGTGTTTCTGCGTGCGCGCAGGACTTCATCCGAGCCACCCTCGTCGTAGAGCAGACGTAAGTACAATCTTCAACTACGTCACATTCCGGCTACGTAGCTCATAATATTTTCAATACAGTATATTATATCAATTTTCATGCTTCTTTACGTTCTTTTACATCACACCCCAGAATACTTGGTTTTTGATTTGATCACACAAATGCATTTCGTATTTGCTGATATAATGTATTTATTTTTGTTTTGCAATTAAAATAATCATTTTATTATTTGCAGAGGACGTCTGACCTCACGGCAGTGTTTGGAGCACCCCTGGCTACAAGTAGCGACTCCACGTAAACCCTCGTTCCCTGCAGTGGTCGCCGTGGTAGGTTGCCTCTCGTGCTCGCAGTGTGGTACACAGTGTGACCACCACGACAAAATCTCCTCTCCGCGGGAGATCCTCCTGGACCGCAGCATCATCTGCTAGTGCTTCCACAGAGGTACAGCATCGATTCTTGTGTTATAAAATAATAATAATGTACAAATATTAAAACTAAAAAAGAAATACATAAAATACATCGTGTTTTTTTTTTTTTTTTTTTTTTTTTTTTTTTTTTTTTTTTTTTTGCATCTATCAGTACTTATATTGTATACTGCAGTATAATATATGATGCGCAATTAGCTATATTATGAATTCTAAAAATAGTCTTCCTTTCTGTAATATGTCAACACAATTTATAAGAGATAAAGTCTTCACAGATCTTGACATGTCATAAAATTAATTTCTTCTCACTTGATAATTTACTGAGCAGATTAGTTATATCTAATTTATAATCAGAAGAGTAAAGTTCATTGCATGTACAATTAAATAAAAAAAAATTACTAGAATTGATTTAATATATTTTCAAGCAGAATACAGATAATTATATTTTGATTAATTACATTGAAGTTTAAAGGAAATCATCAAAGGTCATCTTAATGTCACTTCGCTTGTGACAGTTGCAATTTAGAGATATACAAATCACACTGATTATAATTTACTGCATAGACAAGGTGTTATAATTATCAATATTTAGCAATAGTTTTAGATTATGTATATAAAAAAAGTAATGCAAACAGTATAATATATAAAAAAACAATGATGGAAAACTTTATAAGTCTAAGTATATATAAGTGAGCTTTGTCACTTGCTAATAAAACCTTGTGGTGAATTTTCTTAAGTTTGTTTTGAATAATGCATTGATAGTATTTTATTCTATATATAATCAGAAAGTTTATTTACTTTACAATGTTGTTGTTTACTCTTCTCACAGTAACACACTGTGCAAACTATATTTTATAGAACCACGAAAACACCCTTTTTCCCTGTTTATACCAGTGATATGAACTGAGAAAAAGAATTTCATAGCCTGTGTAATGCTGTGTAATGGAATGCTAAATATTAAGGAAGAATCGCCTATACGATAATTGATAATAATTCTATCAAAATTATATCTATCTATCTATCTATCTATCTATCTATCTATCTATCTATCTATCTATCTATCTATCTATCTATCTATCTATCTATCTATCTATCTATCTATCTATCCAACTATATGTCTGTCGTTTTTTTTTTAATCATTGTAATGGGTTAATTTTGAAAAATAAGTTAAGTTTTTAAACCCTGTAAATGCCTCTCAAATGAAGCATTTTTTTTTTTTTTTCAAAAAGAAAATATAAAATATGGTTGACCAACTTGTTTATGTTTCAGGTGCTATCTTAACTTCTCTTCCTGCTGGACAGGACTGGATTCCAGTTTGTGCCTGGCACAAACAAAATCCCTCCAGTGATTGTACAGTTTCTAGACTTTAAGTTTAACCTATATTATAAATAATCTAATGTGTGTATGTACATAATAGTATATTATTATATTATATATTATAGATTTTTATTCAGTTTTATTTTTGTGCAGGCATTGACAAAAAAATTATAATAATCTAAAAAAAAAAAATCATTTCATGTGAAGGTAGAGACAGTGTTTTATCGTGTTTTTAACGTGATGGCGATAGTAAACTAGCTGTCTGATTGGCTAGTGAGCTCTCTCTAGCCAATCAGAGAGCTAGTTTACCATTGCTTTCATAATAAAAACGCAATATTTTTACCACTGTCTAAAGCTTCATTATTATGTAATATATAGCCTATTATTGATTTAAATTTTTTAATATATATATTTTAGACGATTTCTATGTGTTCATTCCCTTTTAATTTAAATGTAAGTTTTGTGAAAAGCTTATTAAATAATAATTACATAAAATATTACTGTTACCTCTTGTGATGTCTGTCTGTTATAATTTGTGGAATAACTTATGTGTTTTGGTTGGTAATGGTCTCATTTTTTTTTTTTTTTTCCAATGATATTTTACTAATGTTTAAAAACCTAGATAAATGAAGTTGGTATAAATGAAATTAAAATGTCTATTAAATAGGACTTGATTATAATTATTTGTATCAATCCCAAAGTTTACTATACCATTACAATTGAATCAAAGAATTGAATTGAATTAGGAAGAAATAGAAATTGGGAAGAAAAAAAATATATGCAATCATACTAGAATTAAAGTTTTATAGTAAACAATGCCTTTAACCATTTAAAATATAACTTGTTTAAAATCTGCTTTTTCCAAAGACAATATAAAAAATGTATAGAGTTAACGACGTTGAATTAAAATAACGTTAAAATTAAATATTAATTAACCCAGCTTCAAATTATCTAGGTATATCTTAAACACAAATTATTATGTATTAGTACCTAAGATAGTTCTTAAAACTATACTACTATTGATTATAGTACTGCTATTTAAAAAAAAATTGAATATTGTCAAAATTTGCATTAAAGAGATGTATGCATTGCTGAGACTTTGTTTTGCTGCTATGTAATCCAGTGATAAGAATCAGTAAGGAATCAATGCATTCACTCACGTGTGAATTCATTTTTATGCAGTAGTTTAGAAATGTCTTAAGCTTTATCATCTTTATTCTTCATATTCATTTGATATTAAAACAAAAATCGCCACTAAATCATCATAAGCTTACAACGTAATTAAAAAAAAAGATAATTAATGCATTAAGACATAATTTAAAAGCTTAAATCAATTTAAGAAACAAAAATAAGTAAGTTCAAATCAAACTCCTTTGTTAAATAATTTTATTGTTAAAGTTGTTGTAAAATTTTAATTCATTGCACAAAATATAAACCATTTTTGCACAATATTTTTGCTAGTTTCATATAATGATAAAATGTTGCATATTGAGGGCTACGTGACATTTTGGTACTACTGCAATCTCTGCAGGTGCAATTTTGGCACATCTACATTCTCCGCGCTCCCCTCTTTTGAAACATCTTTATATGCTTAGCCTGTACAGATGTGCCATTAGTAGGCGTGGCGAAGATTGCACATGTGCCAAAATTGCACCTGCGGAGATTGCAGAAATACCGATAGCCCTCAATATGTATTCAATTTAAAAATAATATGAAATTTTTTGTCGTTAGTCATTTTATGTTACAATGTGAAAAAAATATATACATATATTAACTGACATGCAAATTTCATGGGAAGGTAAAACATAAATTGTGAAATTAATAATATTTTATTTTAAAATAAAACCATTGGTGATATTATATATTTACTTAACCTAGTGATACCATCTGTGTGTATGTCAGTTCTTTTCCTGGAAGTAGTTTTTTATATTTGTTCACAATTGCCCTCAAATAAACTAATGCATTATAATCATAATTTTATAAAATATGCCAAATTTTCCATTTTTCCTTATGAAAAAATATATAAATAAAATAATAATAATAATAAACTTGGATCTTAAAAGCATAATTATCTTTCTATATTGTACATCGACTTTTGTATTACTATAAGAAATCTGTCTGAAAGTTGGAGAGCGTTGCTGTTATGCATACCAAAGATTTGGGTAGACACAATTTTAATAAATATTATATTCATAATTATAGCCCTCCAGATAATTCAGAATAATTTTAGATTCAAGTTTACTTAATTACTCATTCTAATCTAATTCTTAAATAAGATTGTATGTTTTTAAAGAAATATATGCTTTATATAACTTTGTAAATGTCAATAATTATTTGTAATATAGTATCTTACCATTGTGGAGCTAATAAAATAAAAATGTCTTAAAATAAAATAAACCTATGTTATTTATTTTTTTATCAAGAAACTGACCTTGTTCATTTTATAATTGCATTTTTTTTACAGTGTTTGTGGTAGTGTATATATATATAATATCGATGCTTCCGCGTCAAAAGCGAGCATCTACACTTTCCAGATTTCCGGCAAAACGACTATCTACACTTTCCGCCGCCGAGCATCTGCAATGTTAAGCTTATGGCCGGTAGTCGAGTTACCGCACTGCTCGGAAAGTGTAGATTATCATTGTGGAGCTATGTCGGAAATCTGGAAAGTGCAGATGCTCGCTTTTGACGCAGAGGCATTGATATATATATATATATATATATTTAAGCCTATAAGGCTTAAACCTCGCCCTTTCAAAAATTTGCATTTTTTTTTCTATGCATTTTTTTTTAATAAAGACGATTATTTATTTATTTATTATATTATATTATTTTGAATGACTGAAATTAGAATATATTTAATAATTTTAATTGGCATACAATAAGAATAAGGATGGGGGAGGATAGAAGAAAACAGCAAAAGACAAAATTCAAAATATTGTTGTTTCCAGTCTCCTAAATGGAATAACAAAATTACTTTTGTCTAGTACTTAAGCTGTAATGGAATTGTCAACATATGTATACTAGATGAGCAAAATTATTTTTGATTCAAAAAGGTGCCACTCAACCCCCCCCCCCCCCCCCCCAGAATCGCTCTGAAAAAATTGTGTTCATTCGGAACGCAACTGTAAGCATCTTGACCAATTTTTAGCATTTTAGGTTGATAACTCTTAATTTTGGTAGCACCTTAACCAAATTTGGTAATTGTGAGCGTTTATTTACATACTAAAATTTATTATTAGATGCATAATACATACATCAGACCATGCTATATCATATAGTTCAGTGAAAAATCTTGCTAGCATATAGTGATAAGAAAGAATACATTGGATAGATTTTGACTTACGAATCCAAGAGAAATGTATGCTTTTATGACGTGCCTTCACATAAGCGCACCAACAAAGGCTCACACACATTTGCTTCGTATTTATCTTGTGTCAAAAGCTATATCCAAAGTGTTCTTTGTAATTTCTGTACCAGAAAGATTCCCCCCCCCCCCAAAATTCTGAAGCCGTTGCAGTTTTTCTCTAATCTTTCCTTTTAATTTATCAAATCCAACTGAAATGGTCTATTTTCCCTAATTATAATTAATGCTATACTACTATATAACTATAGCTGTATGTGAAACTGCAATGCTTTTCATAAAATATAAATAAACTTATTGTATCTGTTAAGAGTGTTTTAAACGTTTTTTTTTTTTTTTTTTTTTTTTTTTTACTAACTCTTAAATGCACATTTTATTATCATCACACAATGTCCCTTTTAGATTGAATATCATAATTAATTTTAAAAGTATTTAAATTTCCCACTATTTTAAGTTTCAGCCTTTGAACGCCACCTCCAGGACTGATTTTCATCGTACTTGTGTACTAAAGCGCTCTTTGTTGAACTGGAGAACTAAATAATATAATTTCTTGGTACTCGAATTAAATTTTGACTTTAATAAATTAAATCAGCTTTGGTCAGAGGGAAACAAAACAATATTCGAAATATGTTTAAAAGTAATTTGAGCAAAATTGATAAAAACGATAACAAAAAATAAATGTTCTACATATACTTTTTTATTTTAATTATTTTGTCAATGAAAAAGCAAGGAAAATTTCCTCTACTATAAATAACCATCTCTCTCTTGCTTTCTATATAATATATATCTCTTTAAGAATATATTTTATTTTGTATTGTACAGAGATTTTAATTACAATTGCTCTTTAAAAAAAATTTCATGCTCATTAGTTTGGAATAGCTATAGAACATTAAGTATTGTATGCAGAAATTTTTATTTAGAGCACTCTATTATTATTTCATTTCTTTTAAATACGAATTGGCAGATGAGCACTTACATAACAAACTTTCATTGTTCTTATTTTATTACAATCTTTAGATAAGAAAATATGAACAGACTGCATATATCTATGATATTATTATTTTTATAATGACCTTATTTTAATAATTAAAAAATAAAAATGAAAAAGTTAAAATGACTAGAAATGTTTTTTTTTAATAAGGTATAACAATTATAAAAGTATAATGATTTATTTTTTCTTTGGCAGTTTTGAGACAAAATACTACTGCAAAAAAAAAAAAAAAAAAAAAAAAAACTAAATATTTCCCACCTAAAGCACAAAATATACAACGTGCAAATTATTTTGCAACATAATTCTCGCCGATCCACGTCTGTATAAAGTGTAAACTAGGATTTATTTTTAATTGCATAAGACCTGAGCTTACATAGTCCGTGTAAATATACCCACTTTTATAAGCACCCTTCATCACACTAAACTTATTTTTATCAGGTCAAGTGTTACATAAAATGAGGGTATGTAAGTTTAAATCGATTTTCTTATTTTCCACTAAAATAAATTTCATATCATGTATAATAAAGTTCGTAAATTGAAACTGCGTTACACTGATTTAGGTATTTCAAAAGATATAATAGCGATCGGCATTCTATGATATAATATTCCGCACTGTAACGATGAGTGTTGAACGACATTTCGTGCGATGACAAAAGAAACGCTCATTCAATTTTTCACATCAATGCTTTCTTTAATGAGATTCAAATTTAATGAAATTCTAATTATTAATTTTTTAAAATATAGGCATGGAGAATTGAGTTTTAGGAATCTATGTAACAGCAACACTTCAATAAAGTCTTGTTGACTTGGATTGTATCATTATTAATAATATAATAACAATAAAAAATATAATATAAGCGTGGTTATACTTTACATTTTCTAATGAAAATTATCTTATTATACTAAAGATTATAGTATATTATAGTAAATTTAATAGAAAATCTAATTATGTAGGTGTATTATATTTTTTATGGTATTATTTTTCCCTCCCTGTTTTCACGGACCGTATAAAGTAAGTAACTTTTGTATGTACAATATACGTACACTTAATAAAAGTAAAAAAGGAAAAATAGGAGAGAGAGAGAGAAAAAAAAAACATACGTGTTTCTATGTCACATTATTTTGGTAATATATAACGTTTATTTTCTGGTTCATTTATTTTACTTTTTTTTTCCATTTTTTATTTTTTGTATTAGTATAAGCTTGCTGCTTGCTTACCAAACGTAATTTTTTCCTCCTCTCTCTTACATTATATAAATACTGTGTGATGTCATCTTTCGTTTTAGTATGTAATGTAATAACAACGTAACGTTTCACTGTTTTGTGGTAAATTGTTCAAAAGTAGAATGTTATATTTATTTATTTATTCATAATTTCACATAGTAATCTATATAACATAATTGACTTGCTGCCACTACGTGCAAAGAAAAAAATAAAAACAACCCAAGTAATAAATGATATTAAAATTATAACTGGAAAAGGCCACCACATAATACCATAAATGTTTACTATATCATGTCTGTAAATTATTATCATAGCAATCCTCTTATAATATATAATGTAATCTGATATACAAAAACATGTTTTGTGAGCTTTCACCCTCTTGGTATAATTTAATCCTATTTGCTTCCCAATAAGGGAGCCGCTCGTTCTTCTCTTTTCGTATTGCAAATAAACTTTCATATTATGCAAAATATGTACGTTTTAATATAATATAAACAATTGGTATATTTAAATATAAAAATAGACCTTAATGTGGATGAAAAGTTTTTGTGGTCACCAAAATACGTATAATATTTTATAGCACGTCCAGGTCCAGTATAATAATAATAATAAGAAATATTAAGTTAAAACGTGCAGAGCATTTATGATCCATACTGCGTCACAATTTGTGCCTTATTTATTTTCTCTTTCTGCTTGCACCTCTCGTCCTTATCTTCAACAAAATGTGTGCGCGATGAACTTGAAAAACACATCAGCAAGAAAATTGTCAGTGTTTTCTTATAGAATAGCTAAATTAATGTTTTACAGACAATATAAATAATCAATATAATTCTGATACACCGCGCAAGTAAACAAAGAAGAAATATTCACTTTATATGTGCATGTATGTATTTAGTTATAAAATCAAACTATAAATATTAACCAGATTATTGGTAAAGAGATTATATAGAGTTGCATTATTTTTTATGTATGTATTGAAGACCATACAATTATTTAACATATTTTCAAACCAAAAATATATCAAGCATGTCACCATCAGAAAATGTTGTTTTGTCAAATAATATATATATGCCTAAATATACTGTATATATAAAAAAAAATTAAAAAATTATCGAAGGCCTCTCTGGATATATATGGTTTTCATCCAAAACTAAAACTCTCACAATCAGTATAATATATATATATATATATATATATATATATATATATATATATATATATATATATATATATATATGGTATCGATAACACGGGTTATATGAAATAGAGCTGGCCATGAATAGATCACATTACAGGTAAGAGGTAAATAATATATGAAAAATTAAAATATATAGTTATGCCAATAGCAGACTTCCAATTGAACATCTTATAATTTGACTTGATTTAATATCTGGCATGTCATATACATACTGCACAATTCACTCTTTTTCTTTTCCGTGATTTATATTTGATTTGGCTATACTTACTCGAAGTAAAATAATTTCCTAATTCTTTAAAGTAATTAAAAGAACTGTAAGAATTTTTTAATAATACATATATTACATACACTGGACATAATAGATGTTCAAATTATTATTTCACAAACTCGATCTCACTTCAAACGAATTCTTATAAAGTTGGTTTGCTAGACGAATGTGTTTTTTTATTTTATTTTTATACTTGTTTTTTTCTTTCTTCTTTCTGAAAAAGTTGTTTACCTTTAGAAATTTACACGGAACATTCAAAAAATTATAAAATTCTTCCAGGTTGGGCAAATATTGTATAAAAAGCGTGACGTTTACACAATGGTAACCTTGTGACCCCAGCTTGTTGTGATGTGAAAAATGAACATTTAACGTGGAGACTCAAAACTAAAAAAAAAAAAAAATCTTTATTCTTTTCATGTCTCAAGGGTTCGTTAGTGTAGAATTTTTCTGCTAAAAATTATTTAACTTCAAAGTAAAAGTAGGGAGCATTCGACAATTTTTCAGCACTTTTTTTCTCCCCTAATGAGAGCATGATTATGCTTTTGTGCTAAGAGTGTGTGTGTGTTATTAACTTTAAATTACACGAATATTAAATTTTAATTATAGCTATTTTTATCCATCATACAACGGAAATAATGCTTGAAGATATTGTTGTTAATTTATTACTTTGATGAAAGATTTAAAATTAAAGTATCCGTAACGTTGGAAATAATAACAATTAATAATTCAGTTAGGATGTAACTTTTATTTTCTATAATAATAATTAAATAGTAGACGCCGGACTAAACCTTTAAAAGACGCCTCCTAAATAAACTTTTGGATACTATTGAACAAATTTCCTTTCGTATTACCTGTGGATTGAACAATATTAAATAAAATGGAAATTTTTTTCATGTTTTCGTGATAAAATAATTGATAAGAATCAACAAATTAATTAAAAGACAAAAATATCAAACACGTTTTACTTTATATAATCATATTCTGTATATTATTAAAAATACCTTTATTGATTTCCTTTTTCTAACAAAATTTTCTGTTAGAATGACATATACAAAGTAAATATAGATTAAAATTTGAGTCGACTCTTGACAGATCTTCCCTTGTGGGTGGTCAATTACGTGATTTCATTTTTTATTTAGTGCTGGTTGCTGGTGTATACACTCTTATATAATTTTACATTCCAAACTCGTAGCGTTACATTTTTAAAAAATTTATCCACTACTTTATAGTGTAAAAACAAGTTCTTGGAAATGTCAAAATTTGTTAAAATAATAAACTAAAAAATATGGTCCGCTAAAAATCAATGGCAATAATTATTTCTTATAATATATTTCATAGTATAATATCATTTTGTTTCTGACTTTGTGTACTGTTTTTTGCCGCAGTAAGAAACAGTTTTATGTATAATTAAATTTCTTTCTTTATTGCTAACATCATTAGCACCATATATTTACAGAACTATAGGCCTGATAATAATTAAGGAAAGTAATTTTTGCTTAATTTATTAAAATCTTTTGTTATTTGTACTCTGCGAAATTGTAAGTGATTTTGTTAGCTACACTGCGTAAGCTACTATATAATATATACCTTGAATTTACATGTAAATTATTACTTAACAGTTATGTACTAATTACCATCACGCATCACGTAATAATTAATTTTTAAGAAAATTAAAGAGAATGCTTTGAAAAAGTAAATTGATTCTAAAATTTAAAAATAATTAGGACTTAAAATATTCATTAAAATTTTAATATTATCTATATAACAAATAATATTTTAAGTTTTGTTACAAATAAGATTTTATACATATATAAAAAAAGGTGAGCTTATCACGTTTCCTAATGTATATAAGCTGTAGATCTTTCTTTTAATGTTTTTGTAATTTCTTTCAATTTTAAGTTCAATAGGACATAATTGAACCTTAATTGGGAGTCCATTTAATCCACAGAAGCAGAAACGCAATTATGAAAGTTTTGTTATATATAAATTTTACTTTTTGTCACATCGTATTTCACGCCAGTGAACTTTGAACTTCTTGCTGCTTTTGTTTTGGCTCAATTTTGAAAGTTCTTTTTATATCACGCATTACTTGCATTTAAAGAATTTTAACAAGTTACAAATTGAAATCACTTATTTCATCGTTTACGATATATTGTGTTACAGTACACCTGCTAGGATTATTAAGTCTAATAGTCAATATAACTCAGGCCGGCACTCACTATGATCATCCAGAGAAACTATATGAAAACTTCATGATGACTGGTCATTGCTCCATGTGCTCATATTTATTCAAAATATTTTTATTAAGAGATCATGCACATGGTATTTATTTAACATACGTATAATTAATTATATTATTATTTTTTTAATATTATCTTGATCATGATACAGTAGACATATTCATATTTATGGTTCAGTGTAATGTTCAAAATACAAATAATATATAAAAACATGAGAAGTTTTGCACATCCGTTGAATTGAGCAAGCAAAGATATAAAACTTTATAATCACTGGAGCAAAAAGAAAAAAGTTTATTTTTAAATTTTTTTTTTATTTAGAAGTCAGATAGATTAAAAATTGTAATAAAAAATATTAAATCTATTACAAAGTATACTGCAAATGATTTTTTTTTTCATAACAAAAAAATAAATTATAAAATGTTATACGTTCTTATGAGCACAAACAAAGAAAGAATAAGATTTAACACTGAAAACAATACTAAAAATGTGAGTAATAAATTTTCTCATACAAATTTTATAGTATCATTTCTATGCTATATCCCATCATGTATTTTATAT
Source organism: Ecdyonurus torrentis (assembly GCA_949318235.1). Taxonomy (NCBI): domain Eukaryota; kingdom Metazoa; phylum Arthropoda; class Insecta; order Ephemeroptera; family Heptageniidae; genus Ecdyonurus; species Ecdyonurus torrentis. The sequence continues at coordinate 37,531,974 of OX439129.1, read as the reverse complement.
AATCGTGTATTATTCACGGCACTCAGTAAAGATGGCATGGCTCAAAAGAAACAGAAAAATTTGCAGCCAAGAAAGGAAACGTCATGCTCCAATGACGTCACTATTCAACGACTTAGTAAAAAAAAAAAAAAAAAGTAAAATTTCTTCTAACTTATGCTCAACCTGATGAAAATTTCCGTTGTTACAACAATAGCATGTATTATAAGATATTATTTAACCTTGCAAACCTTGAAACATACTAGTTTGGTTATTTGAATAGGTAATATAGCAATTATGATAAAAATATATATATTATAAATATTTAAAATAACGCAGTCATTTATGAGAAAAATAGTCATTGTAATTTTTATTTCAAAGTAAAAAAATATATAACTACTATTTTAATTTTTAAGTAATTTAATTACATTTTATTGATTTTGTATGCATTATAAAATGAACCTAAAACATACTAGAGGGCAAAAGGCTGAAGCGTAGAATATGATTCTAAATTCTAAAAGTATATACTCAAAACTCCAAAGTAACATTAATTTAATGATATTATAATTTGTTTGATTTATTAGTCCATCGAGTCAAGGTTAATTGCCAATTATATAAAAATAATATTTACATACATGATTAATGCAATGCAAAAAATAATGATAATACTAGTAATAATAATTTGAAAAACATAATAATGTTCCTAACTACTTTATTATATTTTCAAATCGATATTGGCAGTATTTTAAAAAAAAAACCTAACATAAGAGAAAATTAGCATAGGTTCAATGATGATTTATTTCATAAAATTGATATTTCCTTCATTTTATTCCGTATACATAATTATTGAAATAAGCTCATCTCATAAGTTACAAATTTCAATGTGTTTTTCATGCATGCAAGCATAATAATACTTCTGTATTGTTTATGCTTGCTCATGGTCAAGGAAGAAATTCATTTTGTTGTATTAATTTTCTGTTAAAATCTTTTATTTGTAATAGCCCTTCCGATTTAAAATGCCTTTTTTTTTATATAATATACTTTAAAACAGTAGCAGTTCGATTTTTATGTGCAAGCACGAAAAACAGTAGCAATAAAGAAAACATTCCACTACCAGGCTGTGGAATTCAATCAATTTATTGTACACTAAACATGTTACGTATTTGTAAAAGTAATAAATGAATCTAACACAATTAATTTTTTTTAAAGCATGGAAGCATGTAAAAAGTAAATGAAAGACGAACGTAGAGCGAAAGCAAATAATAAAAAACGGCAAATGTTATAAAACTTTCATTACATGACGGCGCAATTGTGGTCAATACTATGCTGACTTGACTTATTAGAAAAAAAAATTGTATAACTAAATACTATACTATAGTAGTATAGTAAGCACTAAGCACATCGAAAAAAATATATTTTATATTAAATTTAGCAACCGTTAACATTGCTTCAAAATTTTCTTTACAAAAAAAAAAAAAAAAAAAAAAAAAAAAAAAACTTTTTAACTTTTTAAAAAGTTTGAATTTATAAAATATTAACGCCACGCTTAGAGAGCTAACAATGACTACACAAAACATTCATTTGCATATCCTCAAGGCATCTCGTTCTGATTACATTAATTATTCAAACAAATTTGTTATGCTGCGATGTGTATAAGAGAGAGGTATATACACTCATTTGCTCCATTCTGAATTTCAACGTTAAGGAAAAGAAGAAAAGAAAACTCGAACAAAAAAGAGCTCTGGAGATTATGATTTTAAAAACAAACTTGTAAAGTCAGAGATGTAATTAAAATATATTTCTTTTTGAAAACATGGCATTAACACGTAAGAAATGTAATGTTACAATGTTACTTAATTTCAAACATTTAACAAAAACGCTATTTATTATTATTTATTTCTTGCTGTTTGGAAAACAAGTTAAATTCTTTTTTTTTTATGAATTTTTTGTGGCTTTAAATGCTATTCATAGAACTTATTAATATTTTATATTTTTACCAAATAAATAATTTATCGAAAAAATATTATAGATCACTTTTATCTGTTCGTATAACGGAGCAATAAAATTTATGGTTACCAATTTTCCATGTCTGCAATATTTTCAATACATTAACAAAAATTTACATTTATATTACATTTACATTTATGAAAACTGTATTTTTAAAATGTAAAACCGGACTCCAAAATCATTAAAATCATTTCATAAATGTGCCATAATATAATGACTTGCCAAAATAAAAATATAAATAAAAAAATGAAAGCAAAATAAGATATTATAACTTTGTACAATTTTTAATAGTTTTTACACTTTTTTTTAATTATATACTTATAGTTATAATTTTATATACACAATACATAGGAATTAACTTCAGTTAGGTTAAAAAGTTAGCTTTGGTTCCGTCACGGGGTGGAGACACCCACATACCTCGCTTCCGGTCATTTAACTGCACTTTCGTGAATGCTCTTTATATATACTTTAATATTGTGTACTACATGACCCACAGCAATCCACAGTCACGGTTATTTTAGTATAATTAAGTGCTTTATATATATTTTTTATTACTTTCTTATTTACTTTTTCCGTTTAAAACGGAGACATGTAATGAAAGAAAGAATATAGGGGCAGGTGAACTGCAGGAAAAAAGTATTACATTTTGATTTTACATCACACCTCCGCTTCTTTTGCAATGAAACATTACTTCATGTTATCATATTGTATAAATCTGTCAATTTGTTACTAACCTAGTTTGGTTTAATATAGAACTTTTCATAAATCAATATCATGAAAATTTATGAGCAAAGCAATAATTTTGTTTTTATATACCAAATAATGCAGGGCACTATAATATTATATTTTAAAGACAATAATATAGCAATAATCATATATTTTTATATATTAACTTCATACATAAAATATATTTCCTATAGCATATGTATGTTCTCCATCCACTGTGGATTACAAAAACTTTGCGTGCTTCTTTATTGTTTTGTTTTTTTGGCAGGTGTGAAACTCTAGGGGGGTGCAATGCTTTTTAACGTACCGCTATTTCATGACTCGACGATCACAGCGGGATCATGGTAATATATAGGACGATTTTTATTTTCTTTAATTGAATTGTTTAAGAAATTTACAAAAAAAATTATTTCTATTGATATTTATATAAAAAAAAAGTTTAAAAAAAAAACTTTTTTTTTAATGTAGAACATAAAATATAGCATAAAATATGTGATATTTGTATGCATGCGTAGAGGCAGATTATTTTTCTAACAATTAAATTACAATTAATAATATTCATTCATATGAATACAATAAAAATAATAAATAATAATAAAAAAAATCAAAAGTGTTTTTAACAACAACAAATTTTCAATCTGAATAATGGACATATTGTGTAGAACTATAATATACATTATCTTATTTTCTACTTATATATGTAACTTACTCATACTTGATAATATTACAAAGTAAATGTAATTACCATACGGATAACACCTGCTTTGTAATGTATGTCTGCAAAGCGTAAAAATAAATTTACACACTATACTTTTTTTCTTTACTTACATATGGTAATGTTGTTAATTATGTAATTATTTCAATTATTTCTCTGCATGCTTTTGCAGTATAACTTGTGGAAGTATAAAGTTTATTTTTATCTTTTAATGTATAACGTGAACCATTTTTTTTTCTTTTACAAAAAGAAAAAAAAATCACACTTTATTGTGAATAGCAAGAAAATAGGGCAGATATTATTATTCGAACTCTGTTGCTTTTTGCTACATTACTTCTTCAGTATGATATAGGTAATAAAATTTCAATTGTTGTATTTTATATTTCACAATCAAACAATAATAACAACTTTGCGACACTATTGCAGTATGAACATTCTTTATTATATATATATATATATATATATATATTATATATGTATATATATATATATAAGAAATTAAATATTGAAGTTACGTAATATATAGCTCTATCACTCCCACTCACAATATAATACAACAGCTGAGAAATTAGTCATAACTGGAGCATGGTAATTTAATAATTGATCTAACAATCATTGGTATATCTCAATGAAAATGTACAGAAGATAGTGAACAAAAATATACATAGACAGTACATAACATATTCTTATGGAACAACAGCACAGCAGAAAATTTAGCTATAACAAAAAATAAAATTGAACAATTTTTTTTTTTTTTTTTTTTTTTTTTTTTTTTACTTGTTACCCTGATGTAATGTGTATTTTATGATGTACAAACAAATTTCTCCCCTGAAGAAAAAAAAAGTTGTACGTTCTCAATTTTGTAAAAACAAAAATGTCAAGCAAAGTTTGCAAGAGCTTGAAGCATATTTTTAATATTAATATAAAACTCAAAGCAGAGTATACAAAGGGTAAAAAAAAAAAAAAAAAAAAAAAAAAAGAAGAAGAAGAAGAAGAAGAAGAAGTTTTTCTCCACGACAATATATCTTATCTTGCGTGGGTTATTTACGTAAAAGAAAATTGTCTTAAAAATGTGCTTCATCCTACATTATATAGAGGACACGTACCATATATGCTAAATCGGTGGGCGATATATTACCTCGTCATTATCTATTTAAAAGATTAAAAGTTTTTACCATTGAAGCAATTTATCATTCATTTTTTACTTCTCTCTATTAGCGTGAAAAAAAAATGAAGTCCTTTTTAGAACAAGATGAGTTTGTATACTTGAAATTGTTGAGTGTTTTTAAAAATGGACGAGTCTAAAAAAAGAGTCTCGCTCTAAATCCTCACATATAAGACACGAAGCTTATACACATGACGAGGAAATAGCAATTACTTTTTAAATTACATTTTATTTTTCTATTTTATGCTTGTTAAAACTTTATATATTAAGTTTTGACAAGAAACAAACATATATGTAAAAAGTTTGTTTGTGAGGGAAAAATCTTTATAACACACACACAATTTTATTCTTTTTTGAATAACAAAATATCATTTTTCGATAGTCATGAGAGCTCCAAATAATGAAGTTTTTTGGAGGTATAATAGTGATCGAGGTTATTGCGCGTTATTTTGTTTCTATTTTTTTTTTTTTATATTATATAATATTGATAATTATAATTATAGACAAAACAGTAGCGAATAACTTTTTTTTTTTTTTTTTGGCTCCATTAGTTTCACCATTAGCACGAAAATCCAATTAATATAACGATATAACAAAATATTTATTGTATATAATATAGGAAAACTCTTGATATGAATTCTTCCATAATGTAAATGATTTTCAAGGTCTAAAATACAATTTGTAAAATAAATATGTATAATATTCGTGTTATATCTCTGTTTGTTAAAATTTATCATGAATGATCATTCAATGATGTATATAATACCACCAATTCCTATACATAGAAAATCAAAGTTTTGTGAAAAGGGAGAGAGAGAGAGAGAGAGAGAGAGAGAGAGAGAGAGAGAGAGAGAGAGAGAGAGAGAGAAGTGCCAATATCAATAATTTATTTGTTCTTCGTATTATACAAAAGTCAATAAACTAAACACGCTGCAACGTTTCAGTGAAAAGCTTTCATTATTATTAAAATTATTGAAAATAATGATAGTAATACACATCCAAGAAAAATAATCAACTATATCCCACGAGAGGTAGAAAGACTGCATAAAAAAATTGCACATTGTATTATCGTGCACGATAACAACATCTTATGCGCTTGCAAACAAAACAAAAAAATAGTATATCATATCTGTTCATGATGCGGAGGAGTTTATTTTCTTGGCTTCATATCAAACCAATTTATCTCAAATGAAGTTAACCTCCGTTCCGGATATAATACAAAAAAAAAAAAAAAAATTATAACTGTAAACTACAATGTTAAAAAAAGTAAGAGATTAAATTGTATAACTGAGTGTAAAAAAAAAGTTGGTGTTAAGAAACGTTTTAATTAAATTAAGTTCAATCCTTTGCAATCAATATTACACACACACACACACACACATACATGAAGAAAAAAAAAAATCTAAATTGAACTTGAAACTTTAGAGGGTGTATTGGTATCTTGCGGTCAATAAATAATAATAAAAAAAGTTATACTTTGTAGAAGACGAGAAACCTTGTATTGCAAGCACTAGAATTCATATTGATTTCATTTATTTTACATTACTGACGTACTGTACCATTTAAAGATTCAATTCAACAAATTTTTAAGTTTTTTTTTTTTTTTTTTTTTTTTTCCTGAGTTAAAAATCATATTAATGATGTTGGTATAATTGCAACAAATTTGCCTAATATATTTTTCAGATCTATAAATTAAATACAAAGAAACCATTCGTATTGATGCACATTGCATATATATAAGTAGAGGTAAAGTACACTATTAAATGACTATAAGTGTCACTGAGTGGTTCAGTAGCTAAAATGTGGAGTGTTGTTAACAGTTAATTTAAAACCAATGAACCGAATCGTTTTTCACTCGCATACTTTCGTTTAAGTATTATTTTACCTCGTTATATTTCTCATATTCAATGGCATGTAACTTTTCCTATATCAGAATTTTTCATAGGTTTATAAAAACTCAAATGAGTTTAAAAAATAAACCAATCAAATTATTCTTTTAACAAGCACGAAAAAAAAAAATAAAAAAAGACGAGAATAAATTGTTGTACTTCATGTCTTTTCTCTCTCGTTATATATTTCTAATTAGGTAAAAAAAAAAATCGTTTAAATATATGATCATGAAACCCTGTGCAAACGGCAATTGATGTGCATAGGTATTAATCATTTAAATGTATAGAACATGTATGAAGCTAAATCATAACTCCAGATAGTAGAGGATTTTGAATTGCCGATTTGCAAAGTACTTAATTAGTATCATTATAACGTACCCACATACATGTATTGTAAATCTATGTGCTGTGATAAGGCTAACAGAGCAAAGTAACATAATGTTATCTTGTAAATAAAAATATCAATCACTGTCTCACACTATATCACAGTCATTTTTGTTATCTTTTAATACTATTAAAGATAAATCATCATAATATAATGTATATCTTATATTCAAACCTAATCTTTTCTTTTTTTTTTTTATATATGAAAACTGTATTGTCTCTATAAATAATTAAATAAAATAAAAAGGCCCTGATTCCTTGTGCATAATTATGCTTCAAGAGAATTACGCTTTAGTATCCCACTTATATAAGATTTCTTATTATATTTTTTTTTCCAAGGGAATTTGGAGTGTATTTGGTTTTGAGCGCCTTGTTGATACGCCGCTGAGGTATGATATAAACATCTCCAAGGGGATTTTGCATTCAAATACATTATAATATGAGACTAGAGGGGAAAGAAGAGTCAGTCAGGTGAGTATATATAGTAGGGAGAATAGAAAAGAAAAAAAAAACGTGTCTGGTCGATTTCTTTCCCCTTATTTGTAGGCAACCCTTGTGACACGATCATTTCTATTTCACGATCAAGTGCAACGTCTGCGGAACACACTTCGACTTTGCAAAAAACTTCTCACCTTAAAAATTAATAATGCAAGACTATATTCTCACTTTTTACGTTGGTAATAAATTTTATTTTACAAAACTTCGCTGCATTGCGTATTTTTTTATATATATATAATTATGTGATAAATATTCTTTAAATAAAATAATAATAACGACGATTCAAGGTCTCAATAGTTACAGTACAGTTCAAAGAAAACTGTTCACAAGACAAAAGTTAAATTGGTATTATGTTAAGCCTATAGACTAAATATCCATTTACCAATAGCGTAAAGGATCATTTTTTTTTTCTCTTGGGTACTGTTCACACTGCATCATTACATATTTTAAGTAAAATAATAATAAATAAAATCATACAAAGTTACGCCATACAGAATTACAGGGTTCCAAACTATAATAGGGTTTCCTATGTATAGAATCTTAACGAAATAATAACAATTACATATTAAATACTTAATAAATAATAATACGTTATATTATTCAATTGAAAGTAATATATTGCCTTTTTTTTTTTTTTTTTTTTTTTTAGTATTGTTGTTTTTTTAATCTCTTTATATAATTTTTTTGATAGAGAATTTAGATAGAAACATCATATTAAAAAAAACAGAATGTAACCTAAAATATAATGTCATTGAATCCAAATAATTTAAATAAATTGCGGTATCAATAAATAAAGATAATTAAAAAGTCAAGATATATTTATGTGAACATTGAATTATGCTATATGTTTCTATAATGCCCTTATATTTCGAGATGCATTTTCGCACTCTACCATACATATAAGTGGAAGTATATATATTGCATTCCTGAGCGCTCGCTTTACGAATTAAGAGACATTTCGCTTGATGCAACGCAACCCTTCACAACCCCGAATGAAACGTTCAAAACGATGAACGATGTAGAGGCCGACATTTGTCAGGACTAAACCTTGCCCTTTCATTTTTTTTTTCTTTTCTTCTCCCGATAAAAAACGTTCATTTATACAGTAGTTCTAGGAAGCCAAAAGTCCCTTTACCATATCTTCTAAGACAATCGTGAGTGGAATATAAATCGAATCAAGGCGGGTTATGTTCCTTGTATATAGAGTATAAATCACTATGTTAATATTGTTAACTAGATATATGTGTTCAAAGACCTAATTGCACAGGCTCCGAAATAAACACACGCACTGGTCAGTGCATTCCGCACGATAACCTGATCTCAAATTTCAATCACTTTTTTTCTTTCTTTTTTTGCTTGCTCTTGCTGTCATATTTATATAATGTATACTGTATATTATGTGTTATATATGTCACTTATAACAATTGACCTCTACATTTCAATTATTTGCATTAATTTTAAATTATTACACTGAGATTGTTAAATTCCGTCTAAAATATTTAAACAAAAGTAAATAAACAATTAAGGGTCAAATAAATATACAGTACAATGATTACCAAAAGTATATATTTTTATTGTTGTTATTTCAAAATTGTATTGCATAGCTTATAAATCTCCCATTCACCCTTAGACATCAAATCATTGAATCATATGATTTATATGGTTGCCATTCATATGATTTGAATCGAGCGCAGAAAATATACATAAACAAAGAAAGCAGTTTTTTTTTTCTTTATATGATGCTGTTGAATCTGTTCTCTAGTTATATAATAATAAAAAATGTAGAATATCTCTATCATACCAAAAGTTTTTTCATACATACTTCTTTTTTATTATTATTATTATTATTATTTTTTTTTTTTTGGACAACAGAAACTTTAATATAGAGATGAGGAGCGCAGACGCGATTGAAAAGATTCACTGCGGGTATATATAATTTGGTTCTGATACGTGCGATGATGGTTTTCACGTGGGCCCTGAGGCTATCGACATGTTACGTGATGATAGACCAAAACACACCCACAATTGTCTTCTCTTTCTTCTATAAAAAGTGAATTACACAGTAATAGTATTATAGTATATAGTTACAAAATCAAATACAGTTTAATTTCCTTATTGTTTGCAACGTACAAACCTATAATTCATAATACTTAATAAGACAACTTATTAAGACAATTTTAAGCAACGAGAGAGCCAAAACTATGTGTTGAATATTTTTATTTATCATAATTATTATTTAATATATAATGAACAAAGTGTGGAAAAAAAGAGTAAATAAAATTGCCAGCAAATTAAAAATTGCTTATTTAATGAGAATAGCTCTGAATCTTCATTAATTAGTTATATAGGTAGGGCAAAATGCCTGCATGTTATACTGGACGCACGTGTCATAATTTTAGTCTCAATTTGTTGAATTATATCACGCATTAAAAAAATTCTTAATAAGTATATAAACCCGGCCTTTTATATGGAGGTAGTTGGATGGTTTTACCGATACATCTGTAGCCTGTAACATTATAATATATGACATGATGCTCCAATATGCTATATATTAGTATATATATATATATACTTCTCATGTCCCAATAGTTTATGAGCCCGGTATATGTGGGCATGCACATACATTTTTTTAATATTTTGGTCACTTATATATCAAATATACTATTCTAATATTTATTTATTACCCTTTTTCTTTTTATTAATCTTGTACTATTAAAAAAAAGGTAGTTTTTTTTATCATATAAGCTGCGAACCCCATAGGTAAACTTATTTTTATTTACACTCGGTGCTTTCGTTTATTACTTTGTTTGAAATAATAAAAGGATGGGGTTGAGTGAAGGGCAAACGACTCTTGCATGTGACCCGACCCGCGTAACCTCCAATACCCCTTTGGTGCTGTGAAAAATGTGATAAAAGCTATTCTTGCTGTTTTAGAAAAAGTGAAAAAAATAAGGAGAAAAATCACACTAATAAAATTTGCTGACATATTATATTTGTAATGGTAGTAAAATTTATTATTCTTTTTTATTAGTAATTTTTTTAAAATTCCAATTATTTTTCTATAAAGAAAATGAAGCGAAGTTGTGTGTGTGTGTGTGTGTGTGTGTGTGTGTGTGTGTGTGTGTGTGTGTGTGTGTGTGTGTGTGTGTGTGTGTGTGTGAGAGAGAGAGAGAGAGAGAGAGAGAGAGAGAGAGAGAGAGAGAGAGCTATTAAAGGTACAATGAGTAAGATCAACAAATTTAGGGGCTAATTTTATTGTATATTTTAAACGAGAACATTGTTCTGAATCGATAGAATATGCGAGCTGTTAATTCTTGAGTTCTTTGAGTATTTGTAATTAATATTTGAAAGTCACAAAGTGACGTCATGGATGCTAACTTTTCCTATACTCAAATGCATCAGTCGACGCACTTGACGTCATTTTTCAAAAATTAAATAAAAATACTTAATGAATTCAAAAATTAGAAATTTGCATATCAATCGATTCAGATCAATGTCCTCTTTTAGAATATGAAATAAAATTAACCCCTAAAATTTTTTTTTAGTCTTCCTCGCGGTGGAAATTGATCATAGATTGTCTCAGCATAGTCAGTCTTTCTTATACAATATAAATTGCAGGTTGAGACTGCAGTGAGAATATATATGGACAATATCAATAATTGAGTGTCAAGGCTAAAGTATTATAGTCATCTACTGGTGAAGCATGAAAAGAATAAAAACAAACTGTATTTAATTGCTATAGTGCATGAGTGCATGACATAACATACAGGCGCGCTTTTAGTACAGCAGTATAATAGCAGCCAACGCATGCGTTATTCTATATACTCCGAGCCAATTTGAAATTATTTAAATTTTGAAACTGACATATAACAAGTTGTAGTTTTTTTTTAACATCAATTTTACTTGTTTTCTTTCTTTTATTTGTTACAATCAATACTACAATTATTAAAAATGTAAAAAAAAAAAAAAAAAAAAAAAAAAAATGCTCTTCATCCAAAAGGCGAGAGGATTGTGGTACTATAGAGTGTACTAGCTATAAAAGTACAAGAAATACAACAGATCTATATATTTCCCTATTATATTCTTATTATATTTTGTATTATTTGCTCGGCTTGCTCTATAAACCTTTTTTTAACGAGACATAATAGCGATCCAAGTCAAAATTTCGTTAGCGCACTGCAATTTAGATCTCTTTCTAACTTTGTATAGCATCTAAAAATCCTTTTATTTTATTTTTTAATTTTTTTTTACCGCATGTAGGTAAACCGTATATAAAATCTGTAAATTGCTCCGGATGTTTAGTTTTTTTTTCTTATCGTATTATATGTAATAATCAACTATATTAATTTAATTAATATACAAAAAGACAATCTGCCTCACGATCTGCCTATATAATTACCAATAAATTCTATAAGAATGACTTTTATTAATTAATATGTCATACATATACGCATACATATACGATGCATAATATATGTATTTTTAACTTCTCAGAACATTATTTAGTTAAAAGGGTTTATTGCAAATGATTAAAAAACAATTTATTAAAATATATAATAATATATGTAATTAAAATATATACTGTAATTAAATTATATATCATAAACCTAGCGAAATTCGATCATCATCCATCACTATGTACTATCATCAGTATCGAAATTTCATTATATAAAAAGTGATTTTCTTCGTAGGGGTCTCAATGGGCAGTATAATATATATGTACGGTCAAAATTTAAATCATTTAAAATACTTATATGCACCCCCGCGGTAAAGTACATTATATAATATTATATTATATCCCGCAGTAATCCATATAAATTATATATTATGCATATATTATATTGGTTTATGGTCATCATATATATATATATATATATATATATTAATATAGCCAAATAGCCAAATTGATAAATAAATTATATATACATTAAAAAAAAATGTGCGCATCAGATTTGCTGGTGACAATAGTCAGTCGCCAGTGTTGCGGTGCATAAATGCTCAACGCAAATTTATTTACACGATATATCGGATATTAAGATATTATTGTCCGCATATGCGCGCACGCACTTTTCTCTCTCTCTCTCTCTCTCTCTCGTCTCATTTATTTTATGACACGCACAAAAAATGACAAGCTATGCTCTATCTTAATAATCATGATGTCAAATTATTTGTTTTGATAAAAATCAAAGAAATTCGTGGAGAAAGTCTCATGTGGCTCCAGATAGTCTCACGACCTTAGAGACGTAATGACTCAGAGGCCGAGTCTTGTTTGCCGGTGAACCAACACCCAGATGGCATGTGCAGGGCATGTGATCAATACGGAGCCGCGCATGGCTGGTTTGGGCTACGAGAGACATGACGTCATCTTTACTGTTTCTCACTCGACGTTTCATTTCCCATTGACCCCTTCGTACCTCCTGGAGAGAAAATGGTTGGCTGCGGTAGAATGTGAAGTTCTTATTGCGAGTGTGAAAAACTATTGTATTTTTTACCGATCTCATTTCTTCCTATAGTACAATTTAGATATTTTAATTTAGCTATTGACTTGAACAATAATTTAATTAATTTGATATAGAGTGCCTTTTTTTAGTTTGTGTGAGATCATCACTTGTGTTTCGTGGCTCTCGTCAGCTGCATGACGGGATTGCCTGCTTTACCGACTGCAGTAGAAATGGAAGCCATCTTGCAGCAGTAACCTGTCATTTACTCTAGACTAACAGTGGTTTTTTGCTGTGTTTTAGTGATTATATATGCACGGAATTAGTTCCAAATTTTAGTTAAATTATTAGTGAAAATAAATTAGTATAAATCATGGGTGAAAGGGAAGTACCCGCAGAAGACAGTATTAAAGTAGTCTGTCGATTCAGACCATTGAACGATTCTGAAGAAAAAGCAGGATCCAGATTTATTGTAAAATTTCCTTCTGGTCCTGATGAAAATTGTATCTCTATTGGTGTAAGTATTACATATATAAAAAATAAGCACATATATTACTTTTATTAATAAAATGGAAAAATCGTAGACAAATTATCATAATCTGATTTTGATACTCATTAATTTCACCATCCCCTGAAAAACTCAGAAAAATATCTTTGTTATGGGGACACACCCTCTAAAAATTACGTTAATAATATATTATGGATATAGCCAATATTTGATTAATATTTTATCCTATGTATGAACAGCTTTTCACATTTCAATAAGCTGGGTTATTTGCTGTCTATTTTTTTTTTTAAATTTATTATTATTTCCTTTGAATGAAGAATGGTGAAAAAGTGAAGTAAAAATAGACCTGTCAACAAAGTTTTTTTTTTTTTTTTTGTTATTTATTTATTTATCGAAGAAAATATTTTTGTGTTCTCATAAGACATTTTATTTTAATTATTTTTTATAGCCACACAATATAAAGTACAGAGTATGTACAAAATTCTGTACATACAGATAGGATAAGTTGATTATTTATATTAATCATGCTATTGTTATTTTGGCTTACAGGGAAAAGTATATCTGTTTGACAAAGTATTCAAACCGAATGCTACTCAAGAAAAAGTTTACGATGAAGCAGCTAAATCTATTGTTACTGGTAAGTTAATTAGAAAAACCAGTTAGTAATAATTATAAAAATAGCTATATGATGCATATTTCTTGTGAGGTATACAACTATAATCATGACTATACGTAGTAAATATGTAATTTTAAATCCACCCTTCGTTTGTTATTCAGATGTCCTCTCCGGCTTCAATGGAACCATTTTTGCCTATGGTCAGACCTCCTCTGGTAAAACACATACAATGGAAGGAGTATTGGGAGATCCTGGTAAACAGGGTATCATCCCTAGGATTGTCAATGATATTTTTAACCACATCTATGCAATGGAGGAAAACTTGGAATTCCATATTAAAGTCTCGTATTTTGAAATCTACATGGACAAAATCAGAGATTTACTTGACGGTATGTTTGTTTTTATTTCTTATTATTTTACTCTTTACTTACCGGTAACCATACTTTGAGACTAAAGGTTTGTTTGTTTGCCAAAAAAAAAAAAAAAAAAAAAAAAATCAAATTAAATTAAATCACATCACATTAAATTAAATCGTATTTAAAAATTATCGGACGTTCATATTATTACTATCATGTCAAGGAGCAGAAAAAACTGAAAACAGGGTTTACGAACAAGCTTAGAGTTGTATATTTTAAAAATTATGAAGAAAAATATTAGTAAGAGTCATTCTTCATACAATAAAAATGTACAGTACCATAAATTGTAAATAAATTTGTTTTATTTTCTCTTCATACTGAAAATATCCTAAATTTTACCCTCCCGAATATTTTGAAAATAAAAATACTATTCTTAATGAAAGCTCTCCTAAAGGTAATGACTGTATATTTGTATTTATTTTTCAGTATCCAAGGTAAACCTCAGTGTCCATGAGGATAAAAATCGAGTTCCCTTTGTAAAGGGAGCTACTGAGAGATTCGTATCTAGCCCTGAAGAAGTATTTGAGACAATTGAGGAGGGAAAGTCCAATCGTCACATAGCTGTCACCAGTAAGTAATTTAAATGTTTACTAAATATTCTTGGCAGCAATTTGGTTGCAAAATAATAATACAGTACAGTAGTTAAAAAAGAAAGAAAAAGAAGACTATTTTTTTCTTCTTTCTTAAAAATAAAGTGGACCAAACTTAACAAATTTCGACATTTTATTCAATATGCTTTATTTCAGAAAAATATTGGACAAATTTTATTGTTTCTTTTATTTATTTTACTATTTAATAAAAATAATAAAAGTATTATATTTTAAATTTGCAGTAGCACAGTTTTGATAAATTTAAACACTTTATTTTCCCCTTTGATTCTCAATAGAACTGGTAATACTTTGATATGCACATCTAAATAAATAAATAATAAGTAAGTAGTAATAATAAATAAGTTTATTGATCAAAGATTTTAATTTAATATTTAATGTAAACCTTGTCATTTCTAAATTTAAATGTAAAACTCTACTGCTTAATTTCAGACATGAATGAGCACAGTTCTCGTAGCCACAGTGTGTTCCTCATCAACGTGAAGCAAGAAAATCTGGAGAACCAGAAGAAGCTCTCGGGCAAACTTTACCTTGTGGACTTGGCAGGCAGTGAGAAGGTAAAGAACAATGCTTCTGCAGCCATTTTAAAACTTAGGTTTACGATTACAGTAATCCTAAGAAACTTATTTCGATGTTGCAAACAAAATGTCTATCTTGTATTTTATCACGCGAAGCAAAATGTCTATCTCGTTCCCAAACGTTATGGAGATGGCGCTCGAGATAGACATTTTGCTTTCAGTGACAAAAAAACAAGATAGATATTTTGCTTCGCATGATAAAATACGAGATAGACATTTTGCTTTCCGTGACAAAAAACAAGATACTAGACATTTTGTTTGCAACAAGATCGATTTGCATTTTTTTTCTTTTGTATTTAAAATTTGAATAAAATATTATGTAGGTATGTTTGTAGTGAATATTCTTTGAATAGGGTATGTAATATTTTATATTACAGGTACTATCAATATCTCTGAATTTTCTCATCTCAAAACAGTTAACTTCAATGAATAACCTACATTTACCCGTTATCATTTTTTTAATAGAAGGTTTAAATAGAACTATTTTAAAAACATAGATTAATAATATTGATCCTAACCATGATGATTTTTACCTTAACTTAATAATCCAGATTATATAAATAATATGGAACTGTTAATGATTTTAGGTGAGCAAGACTGGTGCAGAAGGCACAGTGTTGGATGAAGCTAAGAACATCAACAAATCTTTGTCTGCACTGGGTAACGTCATCTCTGCCCTGGCCGATGGCAATGTAAGTTAATATCAGCTACAACTGCAAGCTTTCTTTGACTTACACATATGTTTTGTTACATAGAAATCTCACATCCCTTACCGAGACTCAAAACTAACAAGAATTTTGCAAGAATCCCTTGGAGGTAACGCCAGGACAACAATCATTATTTGCTGCTCTCCAGCATCTTTTAATGAATCAGAAACAAAGTCAACACTAGAGTTTGGAAAAAGGTATGGTATTTGTTTTGAATATCTCATTAAAGGCATAGAACACTTTGAACAAAAAACATGTCTAGTATCCTAACATACAGTAGCTAAATATCAACGCTGATTTTGGCCGAAGTCATTGATTTCTAATTAATTTTACATTTACAAAATGTCGGCTGCATGTTTATGACGTCACAGCTTGCCTCTTTCCGCGCGCTTGGACTAGTAAGCTGTGAAGTCATAAACATGCATCTGACATTTTGTAAATGGAAAATAGATTAGAAATCAATGACCAGTCAAATTACCATTGATATTTAGGTATGTTAGGATACTAGACATGTTTTTTGTTCAATGTGTTCTATTCCTTTAAAGCCCTTGTCAACTTACTTTTTTATCATTTAGAATACTAGATTGATAATTACCATACCTTATTATCCATGAATTAGACACCATCACATTGATTTTGTATTTATTTTTGTTTATTTTCCTTTTTGCGGTTATATCACGGAAATGACGTCACAATGTACCCCCGCCAATCAGTCACCGCTCTGGTCACGTGATAAATTTAAGCCCCTCCCTCAAGTTCTTTACCCCTATCACGGCTCCATCGGTACATTGTGACGTCAGATACGTGATATAACCGCAAAAAGGAAAATAAACGAAAATAAATACAAAATCAATGTGGTGGTGTCTAATTCATGGATAACAAGGTTATGATAATTATCAATCTAGTATTCTAAATGATAAAAAAGTAAGTTGACAAGGGCTTTAATATTGTGCTAATTCATTATTGTAAAGCAAGATTTCTTGATTGACAAAATTAAAAGTTGATTAAAAGGGGTTGTTGTTGAACCTCTTACCAATTAATCATTGAATTAAAGTGTTGATTTTATTAACGTAATCTTATACTAATGAACATGCAATATGTTCCAGAGCAAAGACGATCAAGAATGTTGTAACTGTGAATGAGGAGTTAACTGCGGAAGAATGGAAGAGACGCTATGAAAAGGAGAAAGAGAAAAGTGCTCGTTTCAAGGGAAAGATAGAGAAACTTGAAGAAGAACTGAGCAGGTATAATATACACATATTATGCTAAAATATAAGAAATTAACTAACTTTTCTTTTTATTATTAGATGGCGCAATGGAGAGACTGTCAGAGTGGAGGAACAAGTGAATCTCCGAGAACCTGTGGAGGCTTCTACCCCTGTTGCAGCTATGACTGACTCGGATATCAAAATTAATGGTAAGACTTTTTGTTTTTTTAATGAAGAATTGAAAAAGCATACAAACCCTTAGCTCATTGCTTCATATACCACTAATATGATGTCTTGTAAAATTTTAGAACCACCAAAAGGTCCTGTGGCTGCTACACCAGGAGGTGGTGTCATGCTCGGATCTCTCACGAACGAGGAGAGACAGAAACTGGAGGAAGAGCGAGAGAAGTTGTACTTGCAACTGGATGAGAAGGATGAGGAAATCAATCAGCACAGCCAGTTGATTGAGAAACTCAAGGACCAGATGATGGAGCAAGAGGAGGTAGGATCAGATAATTTACATCCCCTTCTATAATAAAACTAAATATATAATGTGCATGATGAGTTACATTAAAATTAGATCAAAATAAAATATAGGAATAGTTAGCGATATGTTCTTAAAGCCATAGACCATATAACACAACATGTGCTTTTAAATGAATAAACACAAAATGGGATCTTCAAAACTGATGACAATTTTTACCAGCATGTTAATGTAGCCCCACGAGAGAGCGTGAAAAAACTGTAAAGTATGCAATTTGCGTGAAAATTCATGTTTATGACATCAGAAACATGCAAAAATTAGTATGAAAATGCTATGCGGATTGCATAATTGGAATTTTCTAATCACTGCTACGGGGCTACCATTAATTTTTGAGACAAACTAAAGTTATTTTTGTAAATCCCATCAAGTGTTTTGTGATACAAATGCTTATGTTTTTCTCTGGTCTATTCCTTTAATTGTATCAAATTACAAATTTTATAAATGAACAGTAGAAGTATGAAATTATATTGAATATCCCTTAGCGTACAGTCTTTTGTGCAATGTTATTCAACTTCAATTTGTAATCTAATGATATATTTTGTGTTTTCACAGCTGATTGCTTCCACAAGACGTGACTATGAACTGGTACAGCAAGAGATGAACCGTATTCAGCAAGAGAATGAGAGTGCAAAGGAGGAGGTTAAGGAGGTACTCCAGGCACTGGAGGAACTTGCTGTCAACTATGACCAGAAGTCACAGGAAGTGGAGAGCAAGAACAAAGAGTATGAAACACTAACTGAGGAACTGCTTCAGAAACAGGTCAGTTTCAGAATTCAAAACAATATACATATATATTTTTTTTCTTGTCAGTCTGATCAATTTTATCATAATTATTATTTTTTTATTGATTGTAATTATGGCACAAGAATTTTCAGTAATTGTAAAACTAAATATTTGTTGTGTTTTAGTCTCTTCTTAACAATACCTCATCAGAACTGCAACAGTTGAAGGACATGTCAACTCACCAGCGTCGTCGTATCACAGAAATGCTCACCAACTTGCTCAAGGACTTGGGTGAGATGGGTGTTTCTATTGGAGGAGATGGCACAGAAATCAAGGTAAATACATCTTGTGTGATGCAGTATTATGTTTACGTATAATTAGTGTATATAAATATACACTTTTGATTATTGTTTCTGGTAAATGTACTAAATATTATAATTTTGAATTGCAGTTCTCCTCTGATACAAATGGAAAGATCGAGGAAGAATTCACAGTAGCGCGCCTTTACATCTCTAAAATGAAGTCAGAAGTTAAGAATTTGGTGCAAAGATGCCAAAATTATGAAGAGTACCAAAAAGATAGCAATAAGAAGGTAAGTTTATAAGCTACAATAATGTTCGTTAAAACTACTTCTTATATCAACTTAAAGATTGTCTCCTTACTTTTTATACTGATTTTCTTGGCTTGTGTGTACAGATCAATGACTATGAGAAGGATCTTGGTGAATGTCGTCTTCTGATCTCTCAACACGAAGCTCGCATGAAGTCCCTGCAGGAATCTATGAGGGAGGCAGACAATAAAAAGCGTCAGTTGGAGGAGGATATTGATTCTCTGAGAGAGGAGTGTGCCAAGCTCAAGGCTGCAGGTCAGTTACTAACCGGTACATATTTCTCCAGACTGATTTAATAATAATTGTCATCAAAATCTGAACATTTTATATATTTATACTGAGGCTAGTGGGATTGAGCAGGCTGTCCTGAGTGTCCTGACTCATACCTAGCGTCATAGGTAAGAAACCAATAGTGGTGAAAAGTGGTGTTACTCCTTTTAACCACTTTTAAGTGAATGTGGACGGCCTACTCAATCCTGGCAGCCTCGGTTTATATGGAGTGAACCATACATAATTTTTTTTTAAAGATAGTTTTAAGAAAATACCCTCAACTTATCATATTCTTCTCTCAATAGGAGGGGGGGGGGTAAATAAATATTTCACCAAGTTTTCTTAATTTTTTATTCTCTAAATACAGACTTCATTACTCCAGAAACATCGTACAATATGCATATTAGTAAAGAACACAAATAATTTACATGAAATTTATTTTTGCAGAGCAAGTTCAACAAGTATCCAACAAGGAGAAGGCAGAAGAGAAAGCCCAGGCTCGGCAGATGCGTGAGGCATTGGAACAACAGATGGATCAACTAAGAGATGTTCACCAATTGCAAGTCGCCAAGTTGAGAGACGAAATTAGTGAGAAGCAGCAGCTGATCAATGAGCTGAAGGATCTGAACCAGAAGTTCACTCTGGCACACCAACAGATGCAGCAGGATTACGAGAAACTCAAGCAGGAGGAGAATGAGAAGAGCCAGAAACTCCAAGAACTCATGTAAGTAGACAATAATCACACAATAAAGTTGTAAATTAATAGCAATGGAGGAAACACATACCGGTAATGGCAGTGATATCTCTTAATAACGTAACAATGGGAGGATAGTATTATGTTTCCCTGAAGAATTTTAATTTTATAAAAGATCATTAGATAATTGAGTAAAATATAAAAATCCTTATACTAGGATGTTGCTGTATTTTTTTGTCAATATTAATTTAATATATATTTATATTTTTAGTTTGACCAATGAGAGACGAGAGCAGGCTCGCAAGGACCTCAAAGGTCTTGAGGATACTGTGGCCAAGGAACTGCAAACTCTGCACAATCTGCGTAAGCTGTTTGTGCAGGACCTGCAGGCCAGAATTAAGAAGGTATTTATTTGTTATTATTACAATTTAATCATTTAATTTTGTGTTACTGTGACATTCAGAACTTCAAGGTAAATAAATTAATAAAGTATTCAATATGAGGAACATCCAACATAAGCACAATAAAATAATAATAAAAAAGAAGGGATTCTTTTCCCTGAAAACAAGCATTATTTTTGTTCTTCTATGAAACATTTCAATAGAAATTAGTCTTTTATTTGTGTTTTCACTTCGGGATAAGCGAGCACCACAAGGGTAACAATATAGAATGCACACCTCTCTACTATGCAAGTTTAAAAAAAGTATTTGCCCTTAGCTCTACCTGCTAAGCTTACCTGAGAAAGTGTACAGATTTTTTATTCACATACTATGTCTTTCATACTTGCATTACCCTCTTATCCAGCAGACTAGAAAAGTCAAATCAACGGTTAATTTCTATTGATTTTTTTTTAGATAAAAACAAATAAAAAATACTTATTTTTAGAGTTAAGGATCACTTTCAGTCTAGATTACTTACTATAAAAGTGTATAATATAAGAAAAAAACCATTTCGGTTTAAATTACAAATCAAAGGAAAGTAATAGATAGCATTAAAGCACGTTATATTGAAAACTATATTACGCGAAAATCTTTAATTAATAGAAACAAAAAAGGGGACGTAAAATTGCAAGCGCAAGGCCGCTAATGAGAGAATTTTTACTGCCGTGATTGAAATGTGACAAAACTAACCTGTCTTACCACTCGTCAAGTTGTGTACACCGTGTTTCGCCCTACCCACGATCAATATATCGCATTTCATCAAACTTAAATACCACGCAGTTAATTAACCAAGTGATAATTCATTTAATGCATCACGATATATATCAAGTAGTTCAGGGGCTCGTCAGCACAACGATCCGACATTTGCGAGACAAAGATACACGCAGGCTTGCTAGGCCGCGCACATCTTTACCTTGCCAAGGCCGGTGACAGACTGGCTACTGGCTTGCGCGCCGTCTCGAGCGACCTCCGCCCTCACGCCTGCTTCCCCAAGCAAGCAAGGTGGCAGAGAACACGCGAGAAGCACGCAAACGAGTAAAATTTCTCGTTTTTTACTCGTTTGCGTGCTTCTCGCGTGTTCTCTGCCACCTTGCTTGCTTGGGGAAGCAGGCGTGAGGGCGGAGGTCGCTCGAGACGGCGCGCAAGCCAGTAGCCAGTCTGTCACCGGCCTTGGCAAGGTAAAGATGTGCGCGGCCTAGCAAGCCTGCGTGTATCTTTGTCTCGCAAATGTCGGATCGTTGTGCTGACGAGCCCCTGAACTACTTGATATATATCGTGATGCATTAAATGAATTATCACTTGGTTAATTAACTGCGTGGTATTTAAGTTTGATGAAATGCGATATATTGATCGTGGGTAGGGCGAAACACGGTGTACACAACTTGACGAGTGGTAAGACAGGTTAGTTTTGTCACATTTCAATCACGGCAGTAAAAATTCTCTCATTAGCGGCCTTGCGCTTGCAATTTTACGTCCCCTTTTTTGTTTCTATTAATTAAAGATTTTCGCGTAATATAGTTTTCAATATAACGTGCTTTAATGCTATCTATTACTTTCCTTTGATTTGTTACTTACTATAAAAAATAATTATGATTTCAGTCTGCCAACTCTGAGGACAATGAGGATGATGGAGGCTCATTGGCTCAGAAGCAGAAGATCAGTTTCCTAGAGAACAACCTTGACCAACTGACAAAGGTGCATAAGCAGCTGGTACGAGATAATGCAGACTTGAGGTGTGAGCTGCCCAAGCTGGAGAAGAGACTGAGAGCCACCATGGAGAGAGTCAAGGTATGTTTTTTTTTTTTTTTTTTTTGCATTCTGTCCTCTTGTTTTGAGAGAGAAATCAGTACAAACAAAAATTATTAGTAATCGCCAATTATCATCAAAATTTTAGAACACTTGAACTTTTTATTTTGTGGTTTAAGGGACAATTTAGCATACAATGTTACCATAGCAAGCACACATCAAGATGTAAAATATCCAAAACTAACAAACTAACTGGATGTAGATATCCAGTGTTACTTCTAAATTGAAAAAGTGCTGAGAGAAATGTGTTAAAGCAATAATATTACTAGAAATAACAGTTCTTAATTTTAAATGTTTCAGATTATTATTTTAATTTGGCAGTCTTGTGTATTGAAATACTTATTTTTATACAAATCATGTGAATCTAATTCCGTGCTTTTTCCACCACCTTTAGTCGGTATTCATACAAGTACAAACACCAAATCCCAATGCAAAAGTTGTCACCACCGGGAATTGAACCCGGGACCTTTCGCTTGCCGGGCGAATGCTCTTACCACTGAGCTATGGGTCCAACTATTGCATCCAAATTTGGAACTCATACTTATACAAACACCTTCATAGCAGCTAACCGCTGCCAATCATGTGCTGTCACCTAGCGGCCAAAGTGGTCACTCTTATGGCGACCTGAACACACTGAATCCTCCCTTCTGCAAGTGAAGGGAGGTGCCTCTGAGGGAGGCTATTACCCGCACGAAGGCTCTAAATTCAATTTGAATAGTGTGATTTTAACTCAAAGATGGGGTAATATAGATACAAATCATGTGAATCTAATTCCGTGCTTTTTCCACCACCTTTAGTCGGTATTCATACAAGTACAAACACCAAATCCCAATGCAAAAGTTGTCACCACCGGGAATTGAACCCGGGACCTTTCGCTTGCCGGGCGAATGCTCTTACCACTGAGCTATGGGTCCAACTATTGCATCCAAATTTGGAACTCATACTTATACAAACACCTTCATAGCAGCTAACCGCTGCCAATCATGTGCTGTCACCTAGCGGCCAAAGTGGTCACTCTTATGGCGACCTGAACACACTGAATCCTCCCTTCTGCAAGTGAAGGGAGGTGCCTCTGAGGGAGGCTATTACCCGCACGAAGGCTCTAAATTCAATTTGAATAGTGTGATTTTAACTCAAAGATGGGGTAATATAGATACAAATCATGTGAATCTAATTCCGTGCCAGGTCGTGTTCAGGTCGTGTTCAGGTCGCCATAAGAGTGACCACTTTGGCCGCTAGGTGACAGCACATGATTGGCAGCGGTTAGCTGCTATGAAGGTGTTTGTATAAGTATGAGTTCCAAATTTGGATGCAATAGTTGGACCCATAGCTCAGTGGTAAGAGCATTCGCCCGGCAAGCGAAAGGTCCCGGGTTCAATTCCCGGTGGTGACAACTTTTGCATTGGGATTTGGTGTTTGTACTTGTATGAATACCGACTAAAGGTGGTGGAAAAAGCACGGAATTAGATTCACATGATTTGTATCTATATTACCCCATCTTTGAGTTAAAATCACACTATTCAAATTGAATTTAGAGCCTTCGTGCGGGTAATAGCCTCCCTCAGAGGCACCTCCCTTCACTTGCAGAAGGGAGGATTCAGTGTGTTCAGGTCGCCATAAGAGTGACCACTTTGGCCGCTAGGTGACAGCACATGATTGGCAGCGGTTAGCTGCTATGAAGGTGTTTGTATAAGTATGAGTTCCAAATTTGGATGCAATAGTTGGACCCATAGCTCAGTGGTAAGAGCATTCGCCCGGCAAGCGAAAGGTCCCGGGTTCAATTCCCGGTGGTGACAACTTTTGCATTGGGATTTGGTGTTTGTACTTGTATGAATACCGACTAAAGGTGGTGGAAAAAGCACGGAATTAGATTCACATGATTTGTATCTATATTACCCCATCTTTGAGTTAAAATCACACTATTCAAATTGAATTTAGAGCCTTCGTGCGGGTAATAGCCTCCCTCAGAGGCACCTCCCTTCACTTGCAGAAGGGAGGATTCAGTGTGTTCAGGTCGCCATAAGAGTGACCACTTTGGCCGCTAGGTGACAGCACATGATTGGCAGCGGTTAGCTGCTATGAAGGTGTTTGTATAAGTATGAGTTCCAAATTTGGATGCAATAGTTGGACCCATAGCTCAGTGGTAAGAGCATTCGCCCGGCAAGCGAAAGGTCCCGGGTTCAATTCCCGGTGGTGACAACTTTTGCATTGGGATTTGGTGTTTGTACTTGTATGAATACCGACTAAAGGTGGTGGAAAAAGCACGGAATTAGATTCACATGATTTGTATCTATATTACCCCATCTTTGAGTTAAAATCACACTATACTTATTTTTAGTTTGCTTATTTTTGTTATAATGTCAACAGGCTCTTGAAGTGGCTCTAAAGGAAGCTAAGGAAGGTGCAATGAAGGATCGTAAGAGGTACCAATATGAGGTAGATCGTATCAAGGAGGCTGTTCGCCAGAAGAACCTTGCACGTAGAGGACCCACTGCACAAATAGGTATGTTAAAATCTCCTAATTACAAAAGTAGAGGTGCTGTATTATACTTACCTTACCATTAATCAGATAATAAAATCTTTCTTTTTGTTTTTTATTAAATTGTTTTGAAGTTTTTGAATGCCTTATACTTACTTACCCCTATATTTGATCAACCAAACAAAGAAAGAAAGCCATCATAATGCTCTTGTGCTGTGTACATATATTATTTGCTACATTTGCTAACTTTGTGTTATTTCACTAGGACTCTTCTGCAGGGGCTAAAAATAAAAAATAAAAAAAAGGTTAAAAAATAATAATAATGAGACAGGCAGTACAAGCAAGTATCATTTTATTTGCCACAATTCAAAGTAGAGACTATTAGGGCTTTTGGAGGCAGATAGAGAGTGTGGCATTTTTTTGTTTAGAAAGTTGATAATGCTTATCATGCTAATGTAACTAATACAAGTTTAGATTACAGTGTTACAAAAAAAAATAGTTTGTGGTAGTTTTTATGCTTTCTTTGCTTTTATTGCTTTCAACGTGCAGAAATGTTTGGTGAAGGGGCAATGTCAATGCTTATCATTTAATATTCTCAACGCATTCTATCATAAATTGCAGTTTGCATTTCATGAGCATTTCTATAGCTTGAATAATCTCTCACATTACAAGAATCCTTGGCATTCAGTGGAGCATAAACTAATTTCTAAGAGCATTTGTTTTTGTTCTCTGAAATATCATTTTATGAATTAAAATTTTTAAAGTCAATGACAACCTAAGAGAATTTCTTGATGAACAAAATGCCATGTTTGAATTGTTCCTTGTTCATCATATTTTATTTTATTTTTGTCAACAAATTTCCAGAGAGATTTTAGCTATTGCTGCGTGAATAAAGAATGAAACTTAAATTATTAGTATGTAGTGAAATGTAATGTACTACTAACTAAAGGCAGGCAATATCTAGTAAGTCAAGAACATTGCTGTTGATCTTTACTTTTCATGTCAGTTAAACACTAAACCTCAGCCAGCTAATGTCCTGTTATTAAAAATAAAAAAAGATACCATAAAAATAATTTTTGGATATGATACATCCTATATTTTCAAAACAGAAATTAAACTATAATTTCTTCATAAATTTCTCACAATTAATTTTTATCAATTTTTATTTTGCTGCTAAATTGAAAAATAATGTTATTGAAGTTTCTCCTAGTAGGATACACATGAAAAACAACAACAGAGTATGAAAATATTTATATCAGAAAATTAAAACAAAATTATATTGTGCTAACTGTAGCTCGTTATTATTATTATTATTTTTCTAATCAAGATGCAAAAAAAAAAAAAAAAAAAAAAAAAAATAGTACCATGTTTAGAGATATTTCTGTGTTTTCAGGACTGAGGTTTATAGTCTAATCTGAAACTTTAAGAGTAATGTTCATGAGTGAAACATAAGCCTTGTCATGTAATAGAATACAATATCAAATGCATTAAATATTGATTGTGTTTTTTCAGCCAAGCCTATTCGAGCTGGTCAGCATCATATAACTGCAGGAGGAGATCGAGGAAGTGTAGGTCTGCGGGCAGGCCCCGTGGGCTCTGGTGCAGCACTTGGTCGCATTATCACGGATGAAGAGATGCGCAAGAAGAAGGTGGTCACTGGAGGAGGTGGCAAACAAGAGTGGTGAAGCAACCAAGCAAATGTGAGACTGTGAGGCCCCCTGTTAACACTCAAAGCTTTTGGCAACATTACAGCAAAACACAATGTCGTGATTCTTTAACCTTCTTTTTGTTTTAATATATATAATGAAATTGTTTATGTTCTTATTTTATTTATAATTTAATAAATATTTTTTTGTTTTCTATATAATTTTTAAATTATATATAATAGTAGAAACAATTTTTTTCATTTCAAAGTGCACGCTTGTAGTTATTATCTAATCTAATAAAAAATAAAAATAACTAGATCGGTATTCATTATTATATATATATATAAAAAAAAGCAAAGGAATATAAATATTATACATGAAAAATAAATATTAATAATACTAAGAGAATAATAATAAAAAAAGAGGGGGCTGATAATAATAATAATAACATTAATAAAATATAATATTAACATTGAGCTTTTTATAGCAAAAAAAAAATATATATAAATTGCAGCCCAGCATTTTTTTATATTATGTATTGTTTATTTTTTTGTCTGCCTGAATGTAGCTAAACATACAGCATTATTGTTAGTATGGCAAATAATGCTGGATGCTGTTGTAAATTTCTGCTGCACTTTTGCAAGTAATGAAAACACACTCATGACACTCTGGGTTGAGGTACATATTAATGAAAAACAGAACAATAATGTAAGAGGCAGCTCATGCTTAATTATGTTGCTATTACTTCACTGGGGGTTTGTGAAGCTGCTTATTATCATTATTATAATAAATGTCAAAAATTATTGAAGATTAAAAGAAGGGGTCCTTGATTTATATAAATTACAAAGTATTAATTCCATTTTCCTAAAAAGAATTAATTGTTATAAAATATCAGGTATCCCATTGGTGCTGATAAAATTGATTAAAAAAAAAAAAAAAAACTTTTTAGGAAAAAATTATGTGTTATTTAAATTTTTTTTTTTTTTAATAAAAAGTTGATCTTTTATTGTTTTGAATGCTTCTATGGCTTCACTGCAACCAAAGAAATAAAAAATATAAGATGCAATTTTAATCTGAATAAAAAAAATGTGTGTATAATGCTATATTGTGTATCATATAAAAAAAAAGAAAATACATTATAAAAAATAATAATAATAACTTTTTGAGCAGCAGCAAGCAACATTCATAAAATTGAAAGTTATTGTGCATTTTCTATATGACTTTCACACCCAAATACTTGCATTTTGGGGGGAATATAAATGTGTGTTTTTTTTTTGGAGCAACTGTGAAATAAAAGAAGAAGAAGAAAAAAAAATATTCACTGTGAGTACAGACTTGGCTAGATCCCAAGTTGGAATATGTACTTCAATGTGAAAGTATGAGTGTAGACTTTAATGAAATTCTAAATGTAAAGGCCTTTTTAATGTAAAAAAAACAACACAAAAACAAAACATGAATTATCAATATTATCATTCAAATACGATATTCATATTTATTTTGTAATCAGTGCCGTCCAAATTTGTTTTCAAAAATTAGTTTCTATTCATTTTCATTATGTTTTAATATTTGATAATATTATTTTTATTTTATTTTTTATGAGTTGAAAGTTTGATGGACCTAAAAAAAAAATTGAAATTGTAAAAGTTATTTTAATTACATACATAATATATAGTTTAATTTCATACATCTGAAAGGCCTTTGATATATATGAATATAATATTATTTTATAGGCTTCTACAGTTATGTAACTTATAAGTATTATATTTAGCTGATTTTTTATATGATTAAAAATTAGTTTTTTTTTTCTTGTGGTGCAATAGATGTTTAATTACACAAATGTAACTTATTTGGGTTACCTTTAATTAGAGTAATTAGTTTGGAGAAGAAGAAGCAATTGATAAAAAAATAAATTAGTTTAAGGGTTATTATTTTATATTATGTAGTTGTTTTTTTGTGATATGTTGTAACTGTTATATTATAATTAATTTATTGCCAGTAGTTCATAATTATTTTTTTTTCTCATAGGATGAATGATTGTTGTGCAAGACACATTAAGAATAAATAAATATGCAGTTGCTCCTGTACTTTTTTTTATGTCAGCTTTTAATCTCGTCGCTGTATTTTCCTAGAAACCTATACACATACAATAATACATGAAAAAACAATATTATATTTAAAACGGCTTTTTTCTTGAAAACCCAATTGTAATATTTAACTTACAGGTACTACTAAGAAAATATTTTTTCAGAATATTTTTCATTTTTAATATGTTTTACAAAAAATATTTAACAGTTTTAACAAATTTTTAACTCAAATTTAACACAATACTTATATGTTGTATTCTTTTGTGCAATTCAATTGCAGTCTTAATATGTTTTTTATTGGAAATTTAAAAAGGAAAATATTCTGATAAATATTTTCTTGTAAATATGAAAGACAGAAAGATGAAATTCAACAAAAAAATAAAGCACACTTAATTTAAAATTTATTGTGTTTCATTAATTTAACTTCCTATTTTATCTTTTTTAATAGTTTCGCTAAATTTTTTAAATAAAATATAATATTTAAATACATAGTACAGTTTAGATATTTTTTTATTATTAATTATTATTTCTTTTTTGTAAGAAATTAGATGAAAACCTAGTACAATCCAAGAAAACCATAACAAAATGTTATACTTTACTTAAAATACTTTTTTTTTTTAAATTCTACGTTACATTGCGTATACATTTTTCGTCCAGCCAAGATCCTCACATGGATCTTGTCGGCTGGTTCGAATATCAATTAAATAATTTTACAGTTTTTTTAGGATTTTAATTAAATAATATTTAAAATTTTAGTATAAAAACTATACTTAATTTTGTAATACAATTTAATATTTTTATTTCCACATTTTTTTTATTATACTTTTTTTTTAACTTAACCTTTCGTTACTCGCGCCTATAAATGTAACGCGAGTACTCGCGTGGGGTATAAAACCACCCCACACTTTATTGCAGTTTTTTTGAACACCATGATTTACCTTAGAACAATTTTCTTTATAAATAAAATAACTATTTTTAATTTAACTATTCAAATTTCTTTAAATGACATAAATAATATTACTTATGTAATTGTATTTATACATAAATACACAATTATAAGTAAGATATAATATTTTTAAAATAAAATAAAAATAATTGTGTTTTTATTAATTTTTATTGTTCTTGATGCAATTGATTTTTATATATATATATATATATATATTATTGTCTGCGGGGCTATATCAAGCCCACATCACCACAATCAATTTGATGAGTATTAAAGAAACTAAAGATAAACTTTAAGGCGGAAAATCAAGTACTGCGGGATTTGACTAAAAAAAATTGTAAAGAAAGAAAAATCTGAAATTTTGGAGTAATTTATTAGGGTATAATAATGCTGTTCGTAAACCCTGTTCTCTGCACCAAAAATGACGATCGCCTATGGTTATTCAAATGGAATGCACATTTTTTGGTGCAAGAGAACAGGGTTTACAAACAGTATTATCTTCAAAAATGTAAAAAAATAAATGGGGGGTCGCCATGCTAGATTTTAAATTCTGATTTTTTGAAGAGTTAGTCCCACAAGAGCCCATGTTAATTTCAATAATTATTTGCTCTCTTATCTGATGGTCAAGAGTTTTAAAAACTTTATCATAGGTATCTGTTAAAATTAACTTTCAAATGGCATCATAACGTTTGCAAGTTTTCTTTTTAAATTTTGAGATACAAGCCATCTATATACAACCCTTAAAAATATGTCATGTCAATATCACAAATATATATCTTACATGTTAACTTACAACTACAATTATCGGATAATTTATTAGTTCTCTTTTATAATGTTAGGCTGTGCTAGATAATATCCAATACTCAGGTTGTGGTGATACCATTTGAAACAATAATCTGTAGGGAATAATTTTACATTTTTTTTTTTTAAATTATACATATCAATATATGCCCTTGAAAATCACTATATTGTTCATTATCATTATATGTTTTACTATTTATATTTGGTATTGCAATTCATATAAAATTCATTAAAAATTTTGAAAGATTTTCATTTACAATTTATAAGATATTATCTACATTGATTTTCATGCAAGTCGAATTAAAACACTTGATATCGCTATGTTTAAACTTTTCTCAACATATCTTAATAATAACTATTTCCACTCAACTTTTATTTTCCATGAAGCGATATATATTTCTTGGGCGATATGAGCGCATTGAAAGCTCCCGCAAATTATGTGGCTTATTTCTTATTTTAGAATATTATAATTATGTAGAATATATAAACATATAGTACAATAGTACAATATAACCAAGCATTTAATTAGTTGAATATTATATGTGAAAAAATATTGCATGAATTTTTTCGTTCAAACTTTTATTACTTCATTTATCTTAAATCATACATTACGTACAGTGAGTAACAGGTCATAAAAACGTTGTGTTAATAGATACTGTAACGTATATTGGGATATATAATTTTTTTTTTAATGCCGATTTCTGAAGACTGTGGTCATGATATTGTAAATTAACTAAATTATCAATGACATAAAAAATAGCATTAAAAACAGCAATGAATACGCCCTTGAGATATAGTAAAGAAAACAGCAGCCAGCATTATATAGTTGTGCTTTCTCTATGATATACAAAGCGTATAGAGTTATTTATCAGCCGCAAATATCTTGATTTACTATGTTAATTAATGTAAGCGTATAGTTATATAGGGTAAGATGTGCGTCAATAAATTTCATTTGCAGTGATTTGACCTTCTAGGAGAGACAGAGTTGTTACAATCAAAATAACTGGTATGAAGTCCCCATATATGCATTTATTACGTCCCTT
Organism: Ecdyonurus torrentis; assembly: GCA_949318235.1. Classification (NCBI taxonomy): domain Eukaryota; kingdom Metazoa; phylum Arthropoda; class Insecta; order Ephemeroptera; family Heptageniidae; genus Ecdyonurus; species Ecdyonurus torrentis. The sequence goes on along the minus strand of OX439129.1, from coordinate 37,500,449 downwards.
AATTCTTCCGTTGCGATAATCCTGTAGAGTAGGCAACCCGCACCGTAGCTTTCTATTGTTGTTTCTATCTCTGACGTCAGAGATGCCGGACAACAATAGAAAGCTATACGGTGCAGGTTGCCTACTTTACAGGATTATCGCAACTTTATGCATACATGGGGACTTTCATACCAATATAGCTAACTTTGAAGAAGGCATGTTATTTAAATTACCCCATAGTATCACTTTCAGGCAGTATGGTGAGGGATGACAGCCCTTTATATCTTACAAAATCTTGACCAAACATATGATATAGAAGTTACTTGATATATGATAATATATATATATATATATATATTTTATAAAAATCAATGGATAAAATACATAATTGATCTTATAATGTAGCACAGAAAAATACTTCAATTTATTCTATCATAATATACTGTTCATTTTCTATTTCTTATGTTTAATATCTAACTTTGAAGAAGGCATGTTATTTACCCCATAGTATCACGATAATAAAGTTTAATATTATAATTGTGGGGAAAGGAAAGTGTGGAATTATAATTATGCAGTGTGTGGTACAGGGTACAGTATATACATACATGTACTCCCAATTGCCGACGTGCGCGATAAATTGCAATGCTATAGAAAGTGCTTACAGTAAAAATTTAAAGTTAAAAGATTTCTAATAAAACATAATTACATAAAACGAATAAAACGTCGAGCATAATAAGAGATTACGCGAGCTGCCGGGGCAAAATACGTTACACTGCGATGTATTTATACAAATTAAATGTAATTATAATGTATATTATTTTTACTGTATCAATATCAATGCATATTAATTGAAACTTCGCAACTGCAAATGAGAATCGCGCCATTAAAAGACATTAATTAATATCACAATTAAATTAGGGAATATTTATATTTGAAGGAAAAATAAAATAAATGTTAAACTCACTATTCATCTTTATACCTATATAGCACAGCGTAAAATTGTTAATAAAATATAGGCATAAAAAATAATCAAAATTTGATAGGGAATGATAATCAGTCAATTTCTATATTTATACGGAAGTGTATGAAATTGGGACCTGCATAAATCCTATTTACGGTATACATAAATATTTCATATCCATAAAATATGCTTTATTCGTTTATATTTTTATAGCACATAAATAATAAGGCCTATATTATGTGACGTAATTTCTGCATAGAAATAACAAATAAAGATTCTTGATTTTTGTCACCATGATCAATGCATGTTTCATTTTCAGTGATCGTTATTTATTTTGTTTATTTATTTGACTTCATCTTTGCAAATTAAAAAAAAAATGACATAATTATTGTCTTCAATGAACTTTTTTCCTCCTGAAATATTTATTTACATGGTAATAAAAAATATAAACATAGTGTCGTTAGGTATATATATTTCTGAAAATAAAAATCAAATAAAAATGTACATATGAAATAAAATTATTTTATTATCAAATTTGTTGAAAGAATGGCATTTGTACAATAGAAAAAAAAATGATGAGAAGAGCGAGATGTTAAAGAAGATCCTTTACAGCTTGGCCTGTAACAAAAAGTGACAAAAGTTAGAAATTCGAATATATAAACCTGAAAACATTTTTTTTTTTCAAAAATAATATTCAATGTGAGACTTATTGAGAGTAATTTTAATTAGAGTATAGTCAATAAAATATTAAATCTTTTATATTCATTTATATTTTTAATGACGTTGATTTTACGTAGTACTCTAATTTTACGGATCAATGTTTAAAAAAAATTATCTATGCTCTTTTTGTTGCTTTAAGGTTATTTATAAGATTTATCATTGTTAAACTAACAAAAAAAAGCAATAAAAAAAAGTAATTTAGGATTCAAATTTATAAAAAAATATATAATGCAGAGTGCTATATACTTACGTTGACGTGGATAGCGAGGACACCATCATCTTCATTGGAGTTGATGACAATGTTAGCCATACCATCTCCTCCAACAGTCACGGACTTGCCAGTGCAAGAAGAACCCTCCTTGGAACCGGAGATGACGTCACAGTAAGTACCAGCGGGCAGACAGGTCTGGCGGTTGGTGTTCATATTACTACCCTCATTGTTGAAAGCAATGAATCCCTTGCCTCCACGGCAGAAAGAGATCTGGTTGTTACCGTTATCCCACCAGTCATTCAAAGTGGTTCCCTCAACAGCGTTTCTGAATCCAACCATGTTGTACATTTGTCTCCAGCGATGCTCACAGATCCATCCATTGGTGCAAGTACCATCAGCGTTGAATCCAGGGCTGATAGTGTTACCACTGCCGTCAGCGGGTGGACCAGCATCAGTATTGGTGAAGTCAAAACTGGACATCATACGAGGATAGCCATAAGGATGGGAGAAAGTGAATGCGGTTGCCATCTTGTAGTTCTTGGGCACCTTGTAGGTGAGGATGTCAGCACCACCGGCACCGTGTCCACGCTGGTTATCGTGATTGTCCACAAATACGAATGCGTTGTTGCTTGCTAGGAATCCCCATCCCTCTCCCCAATTTACGAGGTACTTGAGTAGGTTCTTGCCGCGGAACATTTTACCAATCTCAGCGCTGAATCTGAACTCGGTCACGCGACCCATGTAGGTGTATTCGTCGCCACTGATAGCCTCACCACCTACGCAAAAAATAGTTTGTCGTGTGATTATATGAACCACTCAATATTGTACATAATATATTTTTTACTTTGTTTTTTAAATATTAAAATAGTAAAAACAAAGTGACAAAAATAGGACGAGTACAGTATAATTTAGAAAAAAAAATTGATCTTCAAAATTTTCAATACAATTTAATACTAACCAAGATCAATGACCTCCTGGGCGATGAATGGGCGAGCTCCAGCTGAGAAACCATGGTCAGTGTTGAGGTTATTCAATCTGCCTAAAATAGCATCCATATCTCCAGGCCACATGTGCTTGGCGGCGTCAACACTGGATAGTATAAATAAAAAATAATTGATGAAATGTTGAATTAATGAATAAATATAAATAATGCATATATTCCAAATTGAAATAGTATAGTACTCATAAGTACTACGATTCTGTATATAAATAAATAATTATTTGTTTTTATTCAAAATATTCAAAATAAAATTATATATATATAAAAAATGAAAGGGCAACTGAGGAGCAAACTTACCGGAATCCAGCGACTCCCATATTAACAAGGTTATTCATCATCTCTGCGATCTTTCCACGCACGTACTCGGATGATTGAGCAAGATCCTTGAGTCCTACCAACTCGCAGTTGCGCACCTAAAATTTGATAAGATTCGTTTACATTATAGAGCTAAAAACATTTGTATTTTTATTGAATAAATTTAAAAAAATTATTCATTTAGTATAGTTACATAATTTTATATTCTATTTTTAATTATGCAACAAATACAAAAATATAAAAATGGTTGAAGCACCAGACAGATGTTTATTTTATAACCTCGGTAGCATATCTTCAGATTTTTATTTCCAAAAGTTTTTGCTCTTATTATAAATTTATCTTTAGTGGACTTAACGTATTAAAATAAAAAGAGCATTTCTCAAAGTTTGTATATATACGTACATTGTTGGGGTCGTTGTAGTTGGTGATTGTGCAGTCGCTGTTGAAATCGTTGGGTCCGTAAGGCACAGCAGGGAACTGCTTGGCATCAGGCTGAGCGGTGCTACCACCGGTACCAGTGAGGGAACCAGCAGGGCCGGTCATGTGGTTGAACACAATGTCGGGGTAAATTCTGGAACATGAACATGAAATATCTTATAGAACCTCAAGAAATCATGTTTTAATTGTTATTATAGGTATTATTAAAAAAATAAAATAAAACGAGTTTGTTTATAAGACTTTTGAATTAAAAATAAATTTTGACTTTGAAAATCGTTATTTATAAAAAGAATAATAGGAAAATAAGTTTACTTACACACTTTGTATTTGATAAAATTTTAAGCTATAAATTATTAATATAAAAAATAATAGTTGACATTTTTAAACGCGTCATTCAAAAATCAGCTATCTACTGTATAATTATACAATACTGGTGTTAAAAAGTTAATAAATCGATGTAAAAATATTTATAATAATACCTGACTCCAGCGTTGTTACAACGACGGATCATATCAGCAAGGTCAGCTTCATTACCAGAACGGGTCACAAATTTGTAAGAGATGGGTTGGTAACGTTCCCACCAGGGTCTGGGGCTAATTACAGCATTCTCAGTTGGGGGAGAGATCTAAAAAAAAAAAAAAAAAAATGATATATCAAATTTAAAATCTAAAAAACTATTTTTTTTTTCTTTTCATACCTGAACACCAGCAAATCCCTTGGGCCCTAAGAAATTCTCACACTCAGCAGCGATGTCCTGCCACTTCCATTCAAACAAATGGACAATGCCGCTGTGTCCTGGAACAATATTAGGATCCCATTGGGCATTGACAAATGCAAACAGTGCTACAAGTACCAAAGACTTCATGGCTGCAAAGTGAAGAGACTGAGAATAACTACGAATATTTATACATAAGCTATCCCCCACTTTTACCCATCTCTTATCCTATCAGAATCATCAACATTATAGGCTTGACATCATAATCTTTCATGTAATCTCTTTGATTTTATCCTAGCATTTTTATACATATATATCATAATATAATATAACATCAGTTACCTAGATAAAAGTATACATATAAAATTATTACGTCTTAAACCTGAACATATACTTCAAAATAACATTAATCTTGTGTTATATAAGCATCGTATTTTAAACATTATTTAATTATATTTGATGAAAAAAAAAATATGTGTGTATTAAACGATGAATGTAATATAAACTTTGCATTATTTATTTATTTTTCTTTCTTTTATATGCTTGAAACTGCAATAAAATACTACTGCACATTAGGACAATCTCGGGAAATTGAACGAAAGAAAAGAAATCTTCATAAAAATTCCTTGAAGGATCAGAGAAGGTGATATGTATAATTAATTTGATTGAGGTTGGTATTATTTTACACTAATTATCTATGACAATATACTATCTATTGCAATACAATATCTATCTATATATTATACAATAATTATCTATTAAATATTGGATAACCAACAACTCCTTATTTAATTTTTGGGAGATCATTTTGGGAGATCAAAAATAGCAAAATATATAAAAAAAATTACTAATGGCAAGTATATAAAATCTGTGAATATATTAAACTGAAACCGGTATTGATATACTATTGTTATAATATTGATAATGCAGGTAAAAAAAGAGTTTTAAATGTGTGTTACTCACTTAGATAAGATGACGTTTCACCTAGAGTAGGTGATATTTTAACCTAGGTGATAATTTCGTCTATCAATACCTGTTCCTGGTTAATATGTATTCCCATTGTAATTTAAAGGCTAAATGTACAATGTACCACAAGGTAATGAAAAACCTGCACAACTATAGATTGAAAAGCATCACTAAAATTGCAGGTTATTCATTTCATTTCGGTACCTGCCATTAGTAATACTTTTTCCCTGTGTTACTTACTTATTTTAAGTTATTGTATTATAGTTTATAATTATTAGAACAAGGATGTGTGTATTTTTGCAATGAATTATTGTTGCTGCAACAATCATAATTCCAACTAAATATATTGAAGCTGAAAATTGGCAATTTCATCCAGTGCTTGCATATAGTACAGGCAGAGGTACTAAAGGAATTTCCAATCTTATAAAATGATTTTGCACAATTTTTGATAAAATAATCTTGAAATCAGATTGATTAATTGATAGATTTATTTTTATTTAATAATCCACGATGACAGGCTATGCTATTTATTTATAGACAATTTAAAAATTGCAAAAAAATTGCAAAATTGCAAAATTGCAAAATTGCAAAAAAAAAAAAAAAAAAAAAAAAGTCTTTTCTTTTCCAGAATATTTCATAAATATTTTAAGCTAAGGCTAACAAGGTTTTACCAGAATAAAAGTAAACATAAATTTATTTGTTTTTTATTAAATTTGCAGGAATGTTTTATTTATTCACTTATTTTTTTACATTTATTTCTTTACGTCTTCTACAACATTGCCTGTAACAGAGAAAACCAAAGTGTAATTAGATGTTTGTTTGTTTTTAATATTTTCTTAACAATTAAAAAAAAAGTGAATTAAAAAAAACATGAAAAATAGACTATTTATTATTTTTAAATAAAAGAAATAATTCACTGGGGTTAAAAGTTTTGATTTTGTCAAGTATATGATGAATTTGAACAAATACATTGCAAGTACACTTACGCCAACATGAATTGCTAGAACGCCATCAAAGTCACTATCACCAATATCGATGGTTGCCATGCTGTTCTCATTGACCACCACCGTTTTTCCAGTGCACGAGGCACCTGATTTGGAGCCAGAAATCACGTCACAATATGTACCTTGTGGTAAACACGTCTGAAATGACACACGCAAGGTGATTAGATGATAATGTTTTATTTTAATACTATCTGTAATTGAGTAATCACAATGCAGATAGATTAAAAATTTAGTAAAGTTAAAGTTATACTTGAAATAAAAATTTTCATTTTTGTTTTAACATTAAATAATGTAATTAATTGAAAAATGAATGCTTTCAATAAAAAGGAAATTACATATAGCCTCTCGTTCATATCTCGTCCTTCGTTATTGAAAGCAATAAATCCTTTGTCACCACGGCAGAAGGCAATCTGATTATTTCCATTATCCCACCAGCTATAGACCGTGGTTCCTAAAACATAATTAAATACATCAATAAAAACGATCAATCAATTTATATTAATTTTGTATTCATCATAATACCATCTACGACATTTCTGAAATCGACCATGTTGTACATTTGTCTCCAGCGGTGCTCACACACCCAACCATTGGTGCATGTATCATCAGGGTTGATTTCAGGACTGAGAACATTGCCTTCGGCATCTGAAGGTGGACCAGCATCAGTGTCAGTGAAGGCAAAACTGGACATCATGCGAGGGTAGCCGTAATTCCAAGCAAGCTTGAATGCTGTAGCCATCTTATATCTCTTAGCTTGTTTATAAGTGAGAATATTTGATCCTCCTGCACCGTGACCACGTTGATTGTCATGATTGTCTACAAATACTAGAGCGTGGTGACCGAATACAAAACCCCAATCTTCACCCCAATTTTGTAACCATTTCAATGCATTATCACCACGGAATGCTCTTCCAATTTCAGCACTGAATTTGAATTCAGTAATACGACCAAGAGGTGTGTATTCGAGACAACTAACTGCTTCGCCACCTAAAAGTTTAAGTCATTAATAAATTAAAAATTTGCATAATACTTCAATATGTTTGGGGGAAAAAACTAACTAACTAACTAACTCACCTAGGTCAATAACTTCTTGTGCAATAAAAGGTCGTGAACCAGCAGGAAATCCGTGGTCTACATTTAAGTCATCCAAGCTACCGTAAATTGCGTCGAGATCTTCCGGCCACATATGTTTTGCAGCATCTACTCTGTAAATTCAAATAATATAATTAAAAATTAATGCAACAATATATTTCAAGTGCTTGAAAAACTTAAAACGTACCTAAAACCTGCAACACCCATTTCAATCAATCTGTTTAGCATAGTAACAGTCTGAAGTCTGACCCACGTCTTACGTTGATTTAAATCTTTCAAACCTACGAGCTCACAATCACGGACCTGGATTTTGAAGAAAAATATTGCTTTAACTTTTTCCGGAAACGTATCTTTCACAAATATAAAATTGTGTTTCATGAAAATATACTAACATTTACAGGATCATTGTAATTATTAATTCCACAACTTGGGTTAAAGTCAGGAGGACCATAAGGGACCGCAGGGTATTGTTTCTCACTAGGTTCCGCAACACTGCCACCAGTACCTGTGACTACACCTGATGCGGGCCCAGTCATGTGATTTATTACGATATCAGGGTAAATCCTGAAATAAAATAGCAACATTAAATAAATTCAAATTAAATTTTACTATACGTACCTAACACCAACATTATTACAACGACGAATCATGTTTGCAAGATCCGTTTCATCTCCTGATCGCGTGACAAAAATGTAGGAAATAGGTTGATAACGTTCCCACCAGGGTCTACTGCCAGGGTTTCCAACGATCACGTTCTCTGTAGGAGGTGAAATCTGTTGAATAAATGAGTAATTTTAAAATTAAGTAGTTTTGAGCTTTTTAACTAAATTATTTAGTAAAAATTAATAATCATAGTAAAAATATTAGAACTGTACCTGAACTCCTGCATATCCTTTGGGTCCTAGGAATCGTTCACATTCATCAGCAATATCATTCCATTTCCATTCAAATAGATGGACAATTGCACTGCGACCTGCCACAATATTAGGGTCATACTGTGCGTTCACAGTGACCAGTATTGTGGTCAAAATGACCAGTAACTTCATTGCTGACGTGGTAAAAGACACTCTTGTTTTATTAAAACTTGGTCTACAAATGTGATAATATATTTGTTATTATTTTAAAGATATCAGCTAGCTTAGATTTAAGATCTGAGATTACAGGTAATAAAATATTATATCTATAAATTTTAATAACATATAAGCTTTTTTTTAACAGGTGTCAAAGTACTCCTCACTAAATTTATAAATAATAGATTGAGGAGTAGAAAACAAAAACATATCTTATAGGTTTTATTTATTGTGTAAACTTATAACTTCAAAAATTTACTTTTTTTTTTGTAATAAATATATTAACCAAATTTTAAGTTCCCTTATTTTTATAAGTACATATTTTTATAGCAATGAAAATCTGATTTGTAAGTGAACGAAATAAACCCAATATTGTATCTTACAAATTTAATTGATAGTTTAGTTTATTGTTAATCATTATTATTATCCATTTATTGTTAACCATTTTTTATTAATGCTATTTATACTAATTTTTCAAATTTTATTGCATTATTATACTATATGTTATTATTATTCTAAAATATTAATATCAATTGTGTAAAGGTCTATGTAAATTACATTTATTGATCCCTTTATATTTGGATTTCAAAATACTTTTGAAATTTTAATTTAATAGTAAATCATTTCAAAAACTATCCATTTAATAAGACTATCATAATAAAAAATGTAAACATAATAATAAGATAATTCTTATCTATCAACACTCAAAAACTAAAACATATTAGGTATCACTATAAGAAAATTGAGATTGAAAATAGAGAATGAAACCACTTACAAAATTATTATATAACACAGAGAACGCATGCACCCAAAGTTAAAGTGGAGAGTAACATTAATCTTTAAATGTTAAAACCATGACAGTTGACACGTACTTTTTATTATTATTTTTATTTTGTTAAATCTTATCAAACTATTGCAAAAGTACAAAAGTAAGGTCAAATGATTGACAGTACTTTACAGCTAAGTCATGAGTTTTATATGTCAATGATCTAAATACCCAAGATTGATTAATTATATAATTTGTTTGGATCATAAAATTCGAGAATATTTGTTATGTCAGTTATGTGTTGCTATTTAAAGTTCCAGACTGTGTTCTTATACTCACCTTTGCAAGCAGCTCTTTGTATTTCTGTTTATTATGTCATCGGTCATATCAACTTCTTTTTTTTTTAATATTTATTAATACTCTTTATAAATTTTATTAAATGAACTTTTATATGATAATCTTGATACTTACTAAAATATAATAAAATCGTACTATGTATTAACTAAGATATATATTATAATAAAATTATGTATTATAATATTTAAGAAATCAAAATGGGAAATACTTTTAGTGGATGTTATCTAAAGTTAAATAGCAAACTAAATTTTAATTGATACGAAAATATGTGAGACCGATTAATACTTTTAGTAACGAATAAAGTTTAATAATTATGCTGGATATTCCGGGGTAATTTGGAAAATATTTTCAATGTCAAAAGAGAATGCAGGCAGATAATTTTCTTGGACCTTTCTATGTAATTTTTATTAAAAAATAATTGGATTTTCGTTTGTAAAATACTTGATAAAAGTATTGATAGTAGTAGTATTGATAGAAGTAATTGAAAAACTATTCATAGCTCATAGCTCTTATTTCATCCACATTACTGTACAATCATGTTCTTGACCATAATAACCTATAAATAAATAAATTTCGCAATACATTTGATATTCAAACCAAGTTTTTTTAAGATATTTTTTTTATATTGTACAAGAAGGAAAATAACACGTATTTGAAAAGTAGATAATATAGAACTATATAAGTTACTAAATTTGTTTAGTGTTTAATTCTTAATAAGAATAGTACAATTATGTTTGAAAACTATAAGATAACAAATGTCGAGTTAGTAAAATTACTGTACAAACATTTAGAATTAGAATCTAAAATAGCTATATATTTACATTATAAATACTTATATACTGTAAGAAATAAAAATGTGATGTTTATTTAGATTCATGCTTATGGAATATTTTAATAAATTTAGATATATATTACTGCGATAAAATGTTAATTATTAACTTGAGATTTTTTTAATTATTAACATATATTTATAAATTTATTTAGTGTTTGCTGTGTGTGTGTGTGTGTGTGTGTGTGTGTGTGTGTGTGTGTGTGTGTGTGTGTGTGTGTGTGTGTGTGTGTGTGTGTGTGTGTGTGTGTGTGTGTGTGTGTGTGTGTGTGTGTGTGTGTGTGTGTGTGTGTGTGTGTGTGTGTGTGTGTGTGTGTGTGTGTGTGTGTGTGTGTGTGTGTGTGTGTATTATATATATATATATATATAAAATTTAGCCAATGGAGCATAAAGCAACAAATAAATTAAATTTTAAAAATAAAAAAGTGAATAATAAAATAAATTACTTCAAAAGTTCAACCTGTATTTTTTTCAGTTATACAATTTTTATTAGACTGACCTGTTAAAGATAATACTAAAATTTTGTTAAACCAGTTTAATCTACATTATCTTCTTACCAGTTCAGAGTTGATTAATAAGAAATAATACCCTGGATCATCACATGAACACGTGCAATTTCGTGTCATTCAATGTCATGTAGCAAACTAAAAACATCAGGTGACACAAAAGAAACAAAAAATATTAAAACGCATGCATGTTATTATAAAAAAAGAAATGCAGAGGATTTATTTTGACAAAGTCTTGGATTAGCAGTAAAGCTTTGGCAAGTGGTTTCAAAGAACATAGAAAAAAAAACTGTAAATTTCGTTAGTTTATTAAACACAACAGCTATATATATATATATATATAATTATATATATATAAAAATATTTTTATTATAATGACATTAAAAAAAGTCAATGTAGAAGTTATTTTGTAACAAAAAGTAGATTGTTGAAAATATGTTTTCTTAAACCTCAATAATTAGAATTTAGATTTGTGACGTGGATTTATTATGTGCTCATTATATAAGTTGATAACATTTTGTATTGATATACCTCTTAGAAAATAGGTGTGTTAATGATAAAACAATACCAACATTATACATCTATTATCTCTGTTTATACTGATATAAAAGAAATATTCTCATGCTATTCAAGGACAAATATAATGATTTAGAGAACAAATATCTATAATGAAAAGAAAGTATAAAAAAATAACAATATTTATTGGTGCTTTTTTCCCCTAGCAAAGATAAAGTAAAAATAAAACATTTGTGTTTTGTTTATTTGTTTATTATTAATTGGAATGTTATTATAGACATTGTTTGTCAACTTTTCATTATAATTAACTGAATTGAATTACATTTACGCGTTGTAATATATATATAATTATATATATATTTATAAAATATCTCCCTGTCTCCTTTTTAACAATATATAATATTAAACAGCTTTATTTTAAATGTTTCCATTTTTTATTTATTTCAATAAAATGCAGTTCTTTTATGAATTTTTTATTCTCTTGTGCTAGTCGTTTTACACCTTGGCCTAGAATGAGAAGTTGCAGAAAATACATTAGTCTCATGAATTTTACTGTTAATTGCTTTATTTATTTTGCAAAAAAAAAAGAAAAAAGAGAGAGAGAGAGAGAGAGAGAGAGAGAGAGAGAGAATGGATTTTAGAGACTTTTATAAGCATAAAAGATTTTATACAAAAGAATGTAAAGTTTCAATATGTTTGAAGGTGAAAAGTACAAGTATGTACTCTGAAAAGCCATAAGTTTAATAGCAATTCTCTATTTTAGTAGGTTTCGATTAAATTTAAATACTAAAAAATAGCCCATCTTAAAAAAAAAAAAAAAAAAAAAAAAAAAAAAAAGGTAATATTGAGGAGCATTAATGCAAAATACTAACATTGACGTGAATAGCGAGCATTCCATCCTCCTCGTCAGCGAGGATAACGATGTTTGCTGTTCCATCAGCAGCTACTTGTACTTCTTTGCCAGTGCAGGCCCCTGCCACCAGTGACCCTGATATCACATCACAGTACGTACCCTCCGGCAGACAAGTCTAAAAACAATTACAGTTTGACTCATCTGAAATCACTTTTATATACAATTTACGTATGAAAATCTTATCTTGCTACAAACCTGCAAACTCAGTCCCATGTTAGAACCCTCGTTATTAAATGCGATAAATCCTTTGTCACCACGGCAAAATGCTATTTGATTGTTACCATTATCCCACCAATTTGCTACTGCTTCACCTGTAATATTTTTTATGATGAATATTTGAGAAACTTTATTTTACGTGTAAATAATGTACGTAATAGTATTTAATGAATCGTATTTATACCATCAACAGCGTTTCTAAATCCAACCATGTTATACATTTGTCTCCAGCGGTGCTCACACACCCAACCATTGGTGCACGTTTCATCAGGGTTAAACTCAGGTCCCAATATGTTTTCACCAGCATCTGCAGGTGGTCCTGCATCTGGGTCGTCAAATGCAAAGCTGGACATCATGCGTGGGTAACCATAAGGCCAAGCAAGCTCAAAAGCTGTTGCCATCTTATAAGGTCTAGGATTTTTATGTGTAAGAATATCTGCACCTCCATGACGTTGATTATCATGATTATCAATAAATACAAGAGCCAAGTTACTAGGCTGTAAACCCCATTCTTCTCCAAAACTTTGAAGCCATTTCAAAGCATTTCCACCTTGGAAAGCACGACCAAGTTCAGCTCCTTGTCTAAATTCTGTTACACGTCCTATGTGTGTATATTCATCTCCAGTTATTCCAGTTCCACCTAAAAATATATATAAAAAATTCTTATGTATAAATATTTTAGGAAATACTGAGATTGCATATACCAAGATAGATAACTTCTTGTGCAAAAAATGCTCGTGATCCAGGAGCAAAGCCGTGATCTGTGTTGAGATCATTAAGACGACTGAAGATTACTTCCATGTCTTGTGGCCACATATGTTTAGCTGCGTCCACACTATCATATAAAATAAAATAGCAAATAAGTAAAGTTAATTATATTATTTTAATTAATCATACTGACCGGAAGCCAGCTACACCCATGTCAATAAGTCTATTCAACATATCAGCAATCTTGCCACGCACGTATTCTTGAGACTGGTCAAGATCTTTTAGTCCTACCAGTTCACAGTTGCGAACCTATATATCACAAGCATATTTAAATTAAAAATAATATAAATATATTAAGTTAGCAAACAAATTAATTAATTAAGATCTAAATTTTTTAAGTAAAAATAAAGAAAATATTTCTTTACATTGTCAGGATCGTCATAATTTGTAATATCGCATGTAGGATTAAAGTCATTAGGTCCATAAGGTACAGCAGGGAATATTTTGTTATTAGGCTCAGCTGTACTTCCACCTGTGCCTGTAAGGAAGTCTCCAGGACCAGTCATATGGTTGAATAAAATATCAGGAAAAATCCTGAAAATTAGGGCATATATTACAGTGATACGTGGGATTACGAGCTTTTAAAATTGATTTATTTTTCTTTTTAGCTTCTCAGCATTATTATGCACCTCACACCAACGTTATTACATCTGCGTATCATATCAGCAAGATCCTGCTCGCTTCCAGATCTTGTATTGAACATGTAAGAGATGGGCTGATAGCGCTCCCACCAAGGACGTGGGCTGATGACTGCATTTTCTGTTGGCACGGAGATCTAAAACATGCGAATGCTTAAAATGTAGCAATACAATTTCACATTATTGAACTCAGAAAATTTCTGGCTGTTTTATATAAAAATAAAATTCATATAATTTCCAATACATAAATATTCTTTGAAGTATAAAGAAAAACATAATAGCAAATAATACAATCAATGTAGAAGTTATAACAATAATTTTACTTGATGCAAGTTGCAGTTAATTAATATATTCCATTGGACAAACGATTTTGGTTCTTCTATTATCTACAACCTACCTGAATGCCAGCGTAACCCTTAGGTGCTAAAAAGTTCTCACATTCTTCTGCGATATCGTTCCAGCGCCATTCAAAGAGATGTACGATTGCACTGTGACCTGGGACCACATTAGGGTCCCATTGAGCGTAGACCGTTGCCACGTACACGAGCAGCAACAAACAGGACTTCATCTTTGCACAGAAGCAGCCGCACCTGTAGTATCACTTCAACTTAAGTTAGTCTCGGACGATGCGATAACTTAATGACCTCTCTAATCACAAAAGTTTCTCAAATTTTTAAGATAAAGTGTTTGACATGAGTTAATATCATTATAAATTATATGTTTAAATAGTAAGACTAGTGGTTATTAATTATTTTTTCAATAATTTTAAGATTTAACTTTTAGTATTTGAAATGCAGACAGGTTTTAATACGGAGTAAGACTTATTACATGAATCAATTTGCTTTTCTCTTTCTGTGCGTAGTTTTTTTTTTTTTTTTTTTTTTTTTTTTTTTTTATGAAATATTGAAATTTACATTTGAATTCAATTCTGCAGCTAAAAACTAAATTTGTTTTTTAAAAAAACTGAAGCTCGATCATAATACTGATCTCGTTTTCTCTTTGGTAATTCATCGTTATAGAAAGAAAAAGCTGTATAGCTTCTCTCTCTCTCTCAGTCTCTCTCTATCTTTCTCTCTCTCTCTCCTTTTCCCTCTCTCAAATATCTAAAATTATAAAGAGGAATTTAAATGAAAAAAATAAAATAATAGTGTTACATTTTGAGTAAAGAAATGTTGTTTATTTTTATATACATATGAAGTTATAGATTGATGTTCTTGATGAGTTGAGAATTCACGTTGCAGTATAATGTAAAGGTTGAATCTTATGCCAGTTTCGCCTTAAATAATAAATTAAATTCATGTTAGTATATTTTATAACTTATATGCTTATTTTTTAAGTAAAAATATTTGAGTTTTTTTCAAAAATACTTACGTTCACGTGGATGGCAATGGCGCCTTCAGGACCAGATCCGGGGATAGAGATGTCAGCGGTTCCATCAGCAGCGACCTCAACAACGGTTCCAGTACATGCTCCGTCCTCCAGTCTACCGGAGATGACGTCACAGTAGGTACCAGCAGGTAGACACGTCTAAATAACGATACAGAACAATGTCAGAGTGATGGTGATTTTTTTTTTTAATTACGTGTTTGAAAGCTTACCATGAGGTTCTCATTTAAGTCACCAGCCTCTGCATTAACCACGAAGAAACCCTTATCTTCACGACACCAAGACACCATGTTGTTACCATTATCCCACCAGTTGGTTGCGTTAGTTCCTATCAAACGAAGTAAATAGCAATGTATTGTATTTTAAAATATTACAATAATAAATTTCTATTAATATTTATATTAAAAAATGCAATGGAATGCGAAAAAACAATAATTACCCTCAACGGTGATGTAGAACTGCACCATTTGAGTAAGTGCATTCCAACGATGTTCACACACCCATCCATTTCCACAGGTACCATCAGCGTTGATGACAACGGACAAAATATTCTCATCAGCATCCATTGCTGGTCCAGCCTCGGTATCATTGAAATCAAAGCTTGAGATCATACGAGGATAGCCGAGAGGCCAGGCCAACATATAAGCTTGAGCTTGACGATACATGCGGGGATCTTTGTAGGTCACGACGTTCTGACCACCTGCACCGTGTCCACGTTGATTGTCATGGTTGTCATTGAAAACAAGGGCGTATTGATGAGGAGCAAGACCCCAGTTCTCACCTGAAAATCACAAATAAATCATTAATATTTTTAAACTACATACATACATCTTGACTACATATAAAATTATAAATAATTTAACGTACCGAAATCGAAGTACCATTTAAGAGGATTATTTCCACGCATTGCGCGTCCTAATTCAGAACCGTATCTGAATTCAGTGACGTAACCAATATCGTAGTACTCTTCCTTAGTCACTGCCTCTCCAGTACCTTTAAATAATACAAGTTAACATTGTATTACTATGTACTGTACGTTATTATAAAAGAAGAAACAATAAATAATGTTACCGAAATCAATAACCTCCTGGGCAACAAATGCACGAGAACCAGCAGGGAAGCCATGGTCAACGTTGAGGTCATCAAGACGATCAAAAACATCCTTAAGATGTTCAGGCCAAATGTGCTTGGCAGCATCTACACTGCGGGTATAAAATTAAAAATATTACAAAACTTTTTGTAAGCCATTTTTTAAGTTGAAAAGTGAAATTTGTATCTATTTCAATGCATTAACTTACCGGAATCCTGTAACTCCAAGTGCAATAAGTTTATTGAGCCACTCAACCTGCATATCACGCACATACTGGATACTAGTGTTCAAATCGTGTAGTTCGGCAATTTCACAATTGCGGATCTAAAAATAAAATCCCAATGTAAAAAATTATATCGTACTTAAAATGTAATTCATTACTTACGATTTCAGCATCCTGGTAGTTGTTAGCCACGCAGAATTCATTGAAGTGTTCAACGGTGTAAGGAACACCCGGGTAGTCACGTTCCTGAGGAACAGCAGGAGTTCCTAGTGTACCATAAGTATCATCCCAATCACCAGACATATGGTTCAATACAACATCAACGATTATTCTGCAATGAAAATAATTCATCATGAAAAATAAAGTTGTTATAATATTTTTAATAATTTTTCGTGTAAATGTTGTACCTGACACCAACAGCGTTACAGCGAGCGACCATATCAGCAAAGGCTGCTTCATCTCCAGATCGAGTTCCAATCTGGTAAGCCAAAGGCTGGTACACTTCCCACCATGGTCTGTTTCGTTCTTTGCACACCAAATGCTCATGCACAGGAGAAAGCTGTACGTAGTACGAGAAGATATATTATAATATAATGAATATTATTATTGTTAGAAACATTAGGTATTGCACATTTTATTGTTCTCTCTAAGCTTTTTGTTTATGAGGTATAAATTTTAATGTACGTAAGGCTAAGATTAAAATTTGTTCCATTTGAATTCTTCCGCTAATTTTTTAATAATTACTTTATTAGAAAAATGCGCGTGAAGTTTTGGTAATGTTTATTATATATAATTTAGTGTTAATATGTAAATTATTTTTATTGAGAGGTGATTGTTATTACTTGCCACTTAAAAACAATAATTTTATGCTACATACTTGAATACCAGCAAAGTTGTTAGGTGCTAAGTAAGTTTCACACTCAGTGGCTACATCCTCCCATTTCCACTCAAAGAGATGGACGATGGCCGCACGACCTGGCCAAGGGTACAGGTCATATTGTGCGCTTGCGAGCGACGAAATCGCGAGGATCAGAGCAAGAACTCGAACCATCGTAGTAAGTGCCAATAGGAGGTCTCTACTCAGATTTATACCCCCAACTTTTAGCTTCAAAAGTCGCGTGATAAGATATATCTACGAAAATAGAAATAATATCAAGCCATATAGTTATGTAAATAATCAAGGAGATGACAATCAGAAAGGTCATTATATGATTGCATAAATGACAAGCAGAGAGTATGTTTAATTTTAAACTTATAATATATTACGACTCAACTATTTAATTTATTAATTATTTACCAATTAATTTTATGCTAGATACAAAAAAAAAAAAAAAATAATAAGATATTAAATACAAAATGTTAATACTATTTATCCATTAAATTTCCTTGTGTTAATTTAGACAAAATTTTCCATTCATTGTGATTTTTTTAAACATGTATATATTCTGAGAACAATTATTAAAAATGGGGTGAGACATTGCTAGTGTCATAGGCTCTAACGGGATAACCGTGGCGGGTGTTGTTCTTCTTCTGTTCACAACGTTTTGCGTCCGACGTTGGGCGCATCTTCAGGTGAGTATTCTTCAGGTGTTCATCAGGTGAGCATCTTCGCCAAACGTCGGACGCGAAACGTCGTGAACAGAAGAAGAACAACACCCGCCACGGTTATTCCGTTAGAGCCTACGACACTAGCAATGTCTCACCTCACCCCATTTATCGAACCTTGTAAACCTACATATCTACAATTATTAAAAATGTTTATTGAAGATTTATTTGAAATTCTATGATCAGCACGTAATCATTTTGATGTACAAATGTTATGTAATAAATTTCAAATCTGTAGAGATAATAACGTAGAATAAAAATAACTACAAACAGTGTAGTAACTAAACAACTGTTTATTATGTAATAAACCTAAATTACTGAATTAGTATCGCACTATATTATAGTCAACAAAGTAAAAGTTATATTATTTTCACATATTTCTCATATTTTTTGAAATAATAAGAATCACGATTGTATATAGTTAATCATACTTTGTAAAGGAAATAATGAAAAATTTAAAATAAAACAATTACTTTTTTACAACATAGCCATATAGACATTTATTTTCTTCTTCTTTTTTTTTTCCATACATATATTTATTTAACACACTTATGGATCGGAGTAATTGTACACCTTATATAAACGTTCATGTACTGTACATAATACACTGAACATATGAATATAGTTATAGTAACATTAAAACATCATATTAATTATATATCATATAGTTATTTATATATATATATATATTATAATTTTAGGGTTAACAGCTCATAGGAGAGAAGGGCAGAAGATAATTTTTCAGTACAATTTTTTATTAATATTATATTGAAACACATTTCTTTTTGTTATTTATTTTGTTATATTATGTTGAGAAAAGAGAGAAACAATATTGATAAATAATATACTGAAGACAATTCTGGATTTCTAAAAAATCAATTTTGGCTTCAACATAAAAAATAGGTAATACAAAAAAAGTATAGCTAAAAAAATAAACAAAAATAATGTAAATGCAACAACGATAATACTGAAAATATAGTTTCCTATATGAAACACAAGTTTGATATACAAATTAATAAATTGTTAGATTTTTCAGTTGAATGAAAAATATAATAAAACAAGTCCCAGAAGTTATATTATTGAAATAAATACATTAAAAAAATACACATAAAAATTGAAAACAAATTATAATGTTTTATAAAGAGACAGTATCATACACGGAAAAAAAATTACTACCTACGGCAGGTATATGAATCCTTTATTTTGCAATAGGTACACTTTAATTTGGATCAGGTAGTTATAAACTACAATATCAATTTAATCTAAGTGAGTCACACCTTTATTGTAGCATATTGCACCTGCATTAGCAGGTATTATTGTAGTATAATAATACCTATGTTCTAGATTATATGTCTATCTATTGCATTTACTGGATTTAAATACCTGCCCTAAGTATTTTTTTCTGTTTATATAAAAAATCATTAATTGTTGTGTAATAGTTTATGTTTAAATTACCAGTTTTACAAAACAGGGTATCCGAAGTCCATTATTATGACAAACATTTACAAGAGGGAGCCTAACTTTAATATTTATATTAATATTTAGACACTTAATTTTCTTGTTCATAATTATTATAAGTTATATTACAATGATACATTATGATCTATTTAAATTTTTTTTTCAGTATTTAAGAGCCTAAATGTAAATTCGTAAAATATTAGACTATCAGTCTTAAATAAAAAACATAACTTATAAATTAAATATTTTTGTACGTATTTTTTTCTTTAATTGATTTAATGCAAAAATAGCTCGTTGTCCATTAAAAACAACTATTTTCATGTTTGAGATTAAGTTTTTATTAATTGTAAATAATTATATACTGTGTTGACAGTGGGATAACTATAGAAGGTTTACGCACACATATGCTGTCAAATAGTTTATAACAAATTATATTTGAAATATTCATTATATCAATACAAGAAAACAAAAGGAATGATAGATCACTTGATCAAAATTTTATGATACAATTTTTTACTTTAGTGAATGTTTTTCTTCTTTGATTAACATTAAAACATGATTCGAATTTTTAGTCATAACTTTTTTTCGAATGCACACATGATCGAGATAGTATTATATTTACCAGTCAAATGCAGCGTTTTTTTTTTTTTTTTTTTTTTTTTTTTTTCTCCTATAAGAATAACATTACAAATTTAGTGCAAATATTTTGAATGGTAAAAAATGTTATCACAATCGTGTGTACACTATAATTTGCATTAGTTTTCATCATATGTGAGTGTCATCAAAGTCTCATTCTATCAATAATTTGATATTATCATCCTTATTTAAAAACAATACAAACAAAAAACAACTAAAATATAATAATGTAGAACATTTGATACATTACTGTAAATTGTATTAATAAATATACAGTATGTATATTATCATTGTTATTATTATTTTTTTCTTCATTAAACAGATGTATTAAAAAAATTTATTGTAAAACTTTCAGATAGAAAAAATAGAATTAGACAAAGAGATGTCAAAAGATTTTTTTTTTTTGTTATTATTGTTAATATTATGTTCAAAAAATTGCTAGTATTATTTTGAACATTACAATAATTATACATATATATCTTGATTTTTTTATTTTTTAATAATAGACAATATATTTATTTATAAATATTTTACTTTTCTAAACAGTCCGCTACACAAAGTTTTGGCAAGAGGAGAAAAGGGCAGCTGTATCACATCATTTTTTTTTTTCAAAAATAATATAAACATTTATCAATTATAATCCTACACATCATCATAATTATAAAGTGATATCTAGATATTTTTTTTTTATCACTTTATTTCACACATATTGAAGGTAAGGGGGTAAGCAATCGAAAAACCACAAAGCAAATAGTGTTATTTTTATGTAGGTATATTATATTACTATCCTATAACAACGAACATATACTTAATATTTAATCGACTCATCAGTGTACAATACTCACTCACGTAGTGCAAATTTAAACTGTTCTAACATCAAAGATAAAAAATGTTGTAATTTATTTTTTCTTTATACTTATTTTTTTATATCATAAATACGAACACCACAATATATTTTAGATTTTTCAATATTTTATTATATATTTCGTTTATTTAATCAATTTGGTGTTGTTTATAGCACAGTGATGATTAATATGATCTTTAAAAAAAAAAATTAAGTTTTAATATTATAAAATATGCCTTCAAAAATGATACTAAAGAAAGAAAATAAGTCTAATAATAAGTTAATATAAGTTGATCATTTTCATTTGATATCGGTTATAATTAACAAGTTATTGGTTAATTTTTTTTTTTAAATCTTTGGTATTTTTTAATAAGCCCGCATAAAAATAATATGTATAGCAAAATTGACCTGCAATTTTAAAAAGGCGTTTATTGACATTCTCTTTCAGATTGGTTGCTTATAACTTTAGTTATTAAGAATGCGTATAAAATTTTCGGAAGCTACATGTTGTTTTTGTATTCACAGGCGTATTTTTATTTATTTTTTGTTGTTGTTGAATACCTTAATAATTAATAAAATCCAAACAATTAATGGAGATTTAATTACAAACAATTAAGTACACAAACTTTTGATGTTTTCTCTTTAGTCTGCAATGCCCTGCACTTACTTTTATGTATTAAAATTTTAAGGCAATTAATTTAGCTTCAAACAATAAAGGGTTATAGACTTTTATTTTAAAGTTAAAATCAAGTTCAGTACCCTTTTTTTTTACTTCGATGAGGTATAAAATCGAAAGAAGCATAAATTCTTTCATATTGATTTGTATATAGATTCACTATAATGATATGAATATTTTAAACCGATGAGCACCAATCTGAATCTGCCCTTGTAGAAGATTCTACCTTAGGTACTTTAAGTTCTTTTTCAGGTTTTACTTTAGTTGTTACTGTAGCTGTAGTTATAGCAGAAGAACTACAAGGAGAAACTTCTACATTTGAATCCGATAATTTTTCCTTCTCAATTTTTAATTTCGAAGTAGAACTAGGAGAAGATTCTACATTCGTCACCAACACAATTTCTTGTGTTGGTGAGGCTGAAGGCTAGTTCGATTGCTTACCACCACTACTTCCACCTCCGGCACTACCCCCACCACCACCCCCGCTGCCTGTACCTGTTCCTCCTGCTGCCCCTGCTCCCTCTGAGCTTACACGACCACTGTCCATTTCTCCGCTGGATCCACTCGAGCTGAGGGTAGTATTGGAACCATAAGGATCAAGTGAACTTTGCACCGACATAGAACGTCCTTGGCTGGATCTCCTCACTCTATTAGGGGAGAGCTTGGCGGGGTCGACACTTGTTGGGTCTGCCTGCACAGAGACGGCAGCGCTACAGGCTCTGATCACCAAAAGTTAATCTAAACTAGCTCAAAAATCTTAAAATTTATTTGAAATTTAACGGTTAAATAAAAAATATTCATAAAGCAATATTAAAATCTTACCATTTTGATAAACTAACAACTCAGTATTTTGTTTATATAATAACATGAGTAACTGCATGCATGAGTGTATATAACAATAACTAGGTTTCACCTGGTAGGCTAGAGCATTCATTATGATGCTGTAGGGAACCAAACCCAGTGGATGCACCTCTCGCATCAGGACATTGGCAGGGATCTTGTGGAACTGAATATACTCCAGGAAATTGCCAATCACTTCCTTCAGTTGTGTGTTTGGATTCGAGTCACAGTATTTCTTGCCCCACATCAATGCCGCCTGAATGAAACAATAAAAATTCATTAATTTTTACATTAAATGATATCTTGTTACTATTATCAATTTACTAAATGTGAGTTGCCTAATATATTTAATTTTGTTACCAACTAGTAAAATATTTTAGTTAATTCTAATTTTATATTTACAAATTCTGAATGGTTTTATTATTTCCGCTTAATCTCTATTATTATTCTCACCTGGAATTTTGTAAACTCGTCTGCTCTAAGTTCTTCTCGTGCCAGGATAAGTCGTACCACGTGTTGAGGCAGCAACGTGAAAGATCCCAAGTTCAGTACCTCGTTGCCATGTTCATCAACAAACTCCAAAACCTGAAATAAAATAAATAAATAAAGTATTTTTTATGGTTTATGTCGAAAAATCATTAAAATTATTTAAATTCTTAAGATATGAAATATTAAAATTTATGAATCAAAAATATATATTTTTTTTCATTAAACACATAATTTTTTTGTAATTTTTTATCTTCATAATTTTTCAGAGAGAATAACTCGTTTTGAAGTGTAAGCAAAGTAATTATAATACTAAAAAAAATAATAATAAAAAAGAAGAAGAAGAAAAATAAAGATGTTCTGTTATTGTGAGTCACAAATTCTCATTTTTAGAACATGAGTGCATTTTTTCAAAGTTTAACTTCCATTTCAATTAAGTATGAGAAATTTTGTTGCCAGGAAAAGGGAAATAAGTAAGAAAGATGTTGTTTTATTAAAACGCATTGCAAGAAAAAGAAACTACAAAAAAACATATAAAATACACCAGTAATAATAAATTTGACACGCTAATCTCACAGAATAGATGTTTATCTGAATTGTTCTTATCTAATAAATAGTTTAATTTGCTTGTAAAAGTAAAAAATTAAAAAATATAATATAACAAAATCTTAAGTTTTCAGTATTAATTTTACACTAAAAAAAAAAAAGGTTTTAAGTTAACAAGTCTGATAAAATTTCGCATGTTAAGGTTACATCCGCTATAGAGTAGAGTCAATGATGGAAAATATCAACACTTTGCTATGGCGTGGCTGCACGAATATCCTCTCTCTGTCTTAATGTAGGAAGGTAGGTGGTTATGGAGTTACGTCACGAAAACTAATCAAAGTCATAAAGCTCAATTTTCTATGATTTTGAATGATAATTTTAACCTTCTAAACACTGATAAGCATTATACATATTATACCATAATATTAAATATTATTAAGTCAGACTTCAAATTGTAGACATGCGACTTAATATGAATAATATATGGATTATATGGATACCAAATTTCTTATACATATTTGAAATTTATTCTTTCAAAGTTAAAAATATATTATAGTGAAATATTTTTTAGTTGAATAAAATAAAGAGTATTTTTATTTAATACTAAGACTATGCTCACTTGATTTAAATTTCTAAATTTCTTGAAGAAAATTAAGTCTAAAGTTACAATACGACTATACGTGATATGAAATAATAATCATCCAATTAAATTTTTGATACTTTGTAGAATCGATACTACGCTGTTAGCTCAGTATACTACTATGCTATCACCATAATTATATTTTAAGGAAATTCTAAGGAGGAGAGGGGTATTTAAGGAAAGGCATAAAAGGCATACTTGTAGTGACTTTCTTAATACGTTATCTTCTTTTCAATTACAGGGTCACTTTTATAGGGTCACTATTAGATCTAAATCCACCAGATTGCGACATAGCGACTCTACTGAGTTTATTGTACCTAGAATCAACGTCAACTATTATAATGATTCGTTTTTTTTCCTATAAGCGTTGGTTTATATAATAAAATAAATTGTAACATTAAAGATATGTCAGCAGCTTTGTTTCTAAAACATATATAATGTCTAATTTGTTGTATTTTTACCTTTTTATTTTATTTTTTATTTTACTTTTATGGATAACTAACTTGATGGGCTTTGCCTTTTTAGTTATCCTTTTGAGCAATTTCAATGTTTTGTGACATGACTGTATATTGTCTGTAAAATTTCCTTTCTCAATAAATCAATATTATTATTATTATTATTAATTATCAACATCATTTTATTTATTATCATATCAATAAAGCATAAATAATTCTAGAATGGATGTCTGAAATATAATAAGGTTCACGGAAAAAAGGTCTTCGGATCCTGCCCGAGAAAGGTCCTGCCTTTGCGCACAGGTATAGCGTGGCGGTGATTTACACACAGGGATAACATTTTATCTGAGAACCTTTTTTTCCGTGGACCTTCATTCTGTATCTCTAGAATACGTTACCTTCTGCACAAGTGATTTAGTACACTTATATTGGATGTAACGCTCAGCAGATGCAAGGAGAGCGCACACAGTGTCTACATTGATGCAACACTGAACAAATCCTGCACACGCGCGGCGTAATTCGTCTAGTCCGTAATAGTCAGCTGCGTTCATTACACCTGGATACACAGTAAAACAATTGATAATCAATATATATACATACACAGTTAAAGTTTTAATAAATATGATTTCTTTTTTTTTATTTAGCAGGTAAATGGCTTTTTTTTTTCTTTTTTTTTTACGTAGATTTTTTGTTGAAGATATTATATTTATGTTAGAAATATAATCTTAACCAGCAAAAACTGCAATAATGTCATAAGAAATGCTCTGCAAATATTATTTTAACTAAATAAAGTAAATACAATTCTTATATTATTAATTCTAGAAATATAAGATTTAATAAACTAGAATTATTTTATAAGCTAATCCTTATAATGATATCAAATGTAGCGAAGTAAAAAATAAACGTCAGTTTAATTCAATTTTATATTTTCTACGTATTTTATTAAATGAAGTTTGAAATTTAATATTAAACGTATAATTTATGTTTTTAAATTAAATTTGCTCCAAAGTAAATTAAATTTAAAAATCTTCGTTTTGCAAACTGTTTCAACACACATTTATTTATATAAGTATATATATATATATATATATATATATATATATATATATATATATATAAGTATATATAAGTATATAAGTCTATATATAGAGAAAAATATATTTTAAAATGAAAATTGAAAAGATAAAATGTATATTAAAAGTGAACATTAAATTTCAATTTTTAATATTTTTCCTTTTTAAGTAAATGTATGTAAGGCAATTTTTTTAGTATGTAGTTTTATTGGCAGACTAAAAAAAACTCATTAAATAATCATTTAATTAAAGATATATGAGAACATATACGTTACTTAAATACAAAATAAAATGAAATTGTGCCATAAGGGTGTATACTTTTTTTTAATTTAATAATTATATTAAACTCAAAATACTACATTAAAAGAGAAAATAAATGCGTAAAATTATCCTAGTCCTCTTTTAGCAACATTTTATTTATTTTTGTTAGTAAAATAAACTTGATTTAATACAGCATTTTGTAATATGTTTTTTACGTAGAGCATATTCATTATTTATGCAATTACAAGATATCAACATTTATACTATATGATATAATAATTATTGTTCGATTCATCAGTTGTTGTTTTTCTTTTTATTATTATTTTTTACCCGTAAAGGATACTAAATATTTTCCTTTAAAGCCGTAGACCACATGAAACAACATAATATGCTTTTTAATGAATAAACACAAAATGGGATCTTCAAAACTGATGACAATTTTTACCAGAATGTTAATGTAGCCCCACGAGAGAGCGTGAAAATTCTGTAAAGTATACAATTTGCGTGACTATTCATATTTCTGACGTCAGAAATATTAAAAAATTAGTAAAAAAAATGTTGTGCGGGTTGCATGAATCGAACTTTCTGATCACTTCTACGGAGATACAGTTGGGTTTTGAGACAAAATGTAAGTCCCATCAAGTTTTTTGTGATATAAATACTTATGTTTTCTTCTGGTCTATTCCTTTAAAATATATAGTAATGGCAAAATAATATAGCTATTAATTTTAGCAACGTTAAAATTTATGCTAATTCTTAAGAGTTTTTTTTTCTATTCGTATTGAAAGACTAAAATTAATGTGAAACCTCTTAATATTTAAACTAGCTCAACGATAAATTTACCTCTAATGATATTGCAAATATAATATCAGATATATATTTTTCTCCTTTCTGTAATTCAACATTGAAAATAACAAGTTGAATGTAGTCAATATATAAAAGGTTATGCCTACATTACATTATTTGAACAGGTGTTCAAATATTATACTTACATTTAATGTAGAATAAACATGGTTCTGTAAATTGTAAGTAATTATTATAATTGACTTGTTATCAGTTAAAACCACTTGCAAAATAGACATAACTAAACTGATCGGTTTTAGCATGTTATATTATAGACTAAGGTATATATTATATATAATTATATAAGTCAATAAAAAGTTATATAATATTATAAATTTTGTATTATAACAATTTTCTCGGTGATAAAAATACGAAACCATTTATATTTAGTATATTATTTGTGTAGTACCTTATAGTCATTAGTCATTATGTTGAAAATTATGTTTGAAAACATCCTTATTACTGATCAAACTAACAAATTAAATTAGCGTATCTAAAAGGATGCTTAATATTATTTAATATCTAAACCTATAAATATAGCAGTCAGAATACATACAACAAAAACGTTGATAGTATAGGGTGTGTGCGCATGACGTCATAATAAAATGCACTTCGATGCCATAATTGAGCAACGATTAACATTGCTTAGGATAGGAGAAACGTGGGTTTTCGGTATTTTCATTGGAAAATAAGTATATTTTTTGTCATTTTTATTTTTTTCGCATACTTCAAAACCTAATTCAACTTGTTAATAGCATTAATTCTCTAAAAAAAAATGCTAAGCATTTTTAAAGTGGCAAAATGTGCCATTTTTCCATACCGGCCCATGTTATTTAGTTGTTTACTTATAATATGGCGTTGATTTTAACATGAATGCAACCACCCTTTAAAAATGTTACTTCATACCTGATGTATTAAACCTGATTTACAAAAAAAAAAAAAAAAAAAAAAAAAAAAAACTTTGTCACAAATAAAATTTAATATGTAATCTAATAAAATAATTTCCACATGAATTATATTAAACAATTGTTATGTAATTATTATATTTAATCAATATAATGTTAATAAAAATATATTTGATTGACATCTATATGTCATACAAGACAATGAATATATTTTATGATGTTATTTTTATATCTAAAATACGTGCATTGTTTTAAACTAAAAATAAATTTTATAACATTTTATATAAAATAACTCTCTTTTTTTCTCATGGAAAACATGCATGAATGAACATTTAAAAAAAAAAAAGCATTTTTTATTTATAGAATATTTATATATATATATATATACACGCAAACTGAAGTATTTTAAATATATATTTTTTTTTATCAATTTTACATACCATCCCATTGACGATGAATTTGTATATACAATAAAAGTACTAATAATAGCATCGTTATATATAAACAAGAATTTTAAAAAGAGAATTTTATATAAAATAAGGTTTTGACGTTTATGATATAAATTATTTTGTAAAAGGAAAGAAATTCTTTACCTCAATTTGTATTCTAATTTAATAAGACTTTTTTTTTTACTAAAAAATAAAGATTTTACTTTAAAAATATATTTTAAAATGTTAAAGGTAAGATAATGATGAATAGATATGATGATTAGTTCTATAAAAATAGTCATTTATTTATTTATGTAAAATGGATAGTTACTTGTAGTTTCTTTGTTATAGTATGATATAATAAAATACTTAATAGTTATTTAAATTTGTTATTAAACTTCAACATACTATATATAATTAAGACAATAGAAATTTTGTAATAGTTCACATAATTGTTTAGATCACGCAACTATAATTTCATTACGAGTTATTTAATATGTAGTGTAGTCACTACAGTCTATTCTAAATATAGCAGATATATTTCTAGTTGAAAAAAACTTATTTATTATTGCTAAAAGAATTAAGGGAAACCAACGAAAAACATGTTACATACTTCAAAGATGTCCAACGCAAGTGAAATTACAGGTAATTTTGGACCCAGTAAAATCACAATTAAGTACCAATATACAGAATTTGGCACAAATCATATATATATATAATAATTAATATGGAAATGGTTTTAGTCCCGTGTGGAAAAATACGAAAGACAGACAGACGAGTTAAATTTACAAAATTTGGTGACTATAAGAAGTAAGTTTAAAAAAGGGGACTATAAATAAATATAACAATTAAACATATTTGTAGCCCTGTTAGGTGGCAATTATAATGAGGAAGACTACAAAAAAATTAAGGGGTAATTTTATTTCATATTCTAAAAGAGGATATTGTCCTAAATCGATACATATGTGAATTTCTAATTTTGAGTTCATTAAGTATTTTTAATTAAGTTTTGAAAGTTTCAAAATGACGTCACAAGCTGCAACTTATGCATGTGGGGTGTGGGCATAGGAAAAAGTTGCAGTCTGTGACTTCATTTCATGTCTTTCAAAAATTAATTAAAAATACTTATTGAACTCAAAAATTAGAAATTCACACATGTATCGGTTCAGTACAATGTAATCTTTTAGAATATGAAATAAAATCACCACCTAAAAATTATTAGTTTTCCTCATTGTGAAACTTTTCTAGATTGGATTTTTAATGTTATTTTTAATGTCTAAAAATAATGTTTAATATATATATATATATATATATATATATATATATATATATATATATATATATATATATATATATATATATATATATATATATTTGAAATATAGTTTAAAAATATGTTTAATGTTTTTTTGAATTAACTTTAAGTATAAAACTGATAAACTTACCAAGTAGAGTCCTTGGCTGCAAGGTAACGCAACCTGTGTGGATGTATTCGATAAGTTGGCGAAACACGTCTGGCTCAAATTCTTCAATGATGAGAGTATGATGTTGATTGGACTGCGGCTGCAACAAATAGAACTCAATGCCTGTCTCCACTGTCTATATTTACATCATAATATATTATTGTTAACACAAGGAAAAATAATTACCACATTAAAGTTTTTGTAATTCAATTTAAAAGATTAATTATATAAGTGTAATTGTAACTTAAATTAGAATTATAGTCCAAATTACAATTTGGTGTTTAACTGTGTCATGGAGTTTCCTAGAAATAGGTTCATCATTTCAGGTAGATTATCAAGTTCTTCATCTGTATCACCATTTCACAAGAAATTGATAAAAAAATAATAATAATTGAAAGCTAATTTTTAATATTTGTTAAGCGCGAGGAAAGATTCTACATTAGGTTTTTGGAAAATCATATCCATTTAATTCTTCTGTTAAAAAATATTAAATTTCAAAACATAGAAGGCTATTTTGATGAAAATTTCTGTATTTTAAGTAACATGATAAATGTAATAAGATATTATATATATATAACAAATTGTACAACTATTTTGTATGAACAACGTTTTATAATTTGCTTTCTGCTTGAATAATTTTATTTGCCCCTACTACCCAGATTTCTTTAAATAAACAAAATAATTAAGCAGCCCGCATTGAACGCTGGTGTGTATAATATTTATGTTACATTATTTCGCTACCTACTGTTTATACGTGGGAGTTGACATTTAGGAACTTGTGAAATAACGAGAAGCTAAGCTAAAACAATTATTACTCTTTTTTAAACTTTTAAATCTGATAGCTTAGGACAAGTTTTTTTTTTTTTTTTTTTTTTTTAATATTTAAAGTTTTTTTACAAGCAGTTAATTATTTAATGTAGTTAAAAAAAAGTTGTATATAAAGTAAAAGTTTCATTAAAATTTATAAAAGACAGCAGCTAAAAAATAGTAGCTTTTTATATGCAAAAAGAGTTCCATTGAAATACGAAGAAGAATATTTGCTCAGTTCTCATTTATTTTTACAAAAACAGTTGAAGTTCAAATCATGTTTCTTTTGTTTGTAAAATGTTTTTACTGAACAAATAAAAACATTTGAAAGGATGAAAGGATTATTATTATTTTTTTTTTCACTATTATTAAGAGTAAAGAATTTTCATTTGAATAAAACGAGAGAGAGAGAGAGAGAGAGAGAGAGAGAGAGAGAGAGAGTGAAATAGCCAATCAGAACATCTCATTGTTTTGTTTTCTTAGAATTGTTTATATATAGAAAAAATATGCCAATATATCTGAATGAACGAAGAGCATTTTAAAAATAAAAACAAACAAACACAAACAATGAGAGTTTTTAGTATCCTCTTTCAATTACTTGATTGTAAAAATATATTAATTTACAAAAAGAAAGCTTTCTTCATCTCTGCGATAACTAGTCAAATTATTTGCTTCATATACCCTAATTCAATAGAGGGTTTAAAAATGGTGCATCGCAGTGTTTTTAATTTAAAATAATATGAACTCATTTATTATTATTAAATATTATTATTTTTAATATTAGATTAATTTTACACGAAGATATATATTTATCAGGCATTAATCGCTTACATTCTGTAAAATTGCGTGTTTGTTGAGAATTCTTATAAATATGTTAAAGGCGTAGAATACCTTGAACAAAAAAACATGTCTAATATCCTAACATATCTAAGTATCACCGTTGATTTGGCCGGAGTCATTGATTTATAATTTATTTTACATTCACAAAATATCGGCTGCAGGTTTATGACGTCACAGCTTGCCTGTTTCCGCGCGCGTAGACTAGTAAGCTGTGACATCATAAACCTGCATCTGACATTTTGTAAATGGAAAATAAATTAGAAATCAAATTAACGTTGTTATTTAAGTATATGTTAGTATACTAGACATGTTTTTTGTTCAATGTGTTCTATTCCTTTAAGTGCTTGAAAAATTGATTAATAATTTAGAGTATCTTAAAATGTATCACGTTAATATAAATTACCATTACACATGAATTTTTCTAAATAAATTGAATTACAAAAATGAAATTCTGAGATATAATAATGATAAGAAATATTTGCAATAAATTAAGATTTTAGTGCTTCATTTTAAGTGCATAAAATTATGTATCAAATATAAATTAATTTTGGACAAGTCTATAAACTATATAACAATGCAAAGTAAACAAAAATATATATTGTGTTAAATATCAGCATCAGCAACAAAATTTATAAACTACAAAATAGAAATACAATGGATTAGTTGTTTATTACGTCTTTTCTTTGTGTGTTTTTTCGGGGGGGGGAAGTAAGGTCTACAATAAAAAGGCAATTAGTATCAGCTTAGATTTTTTTTCTTTTCGTTCTTAAAGTAAGATCTTAGAAATACATCGTTTCGTCTTATTGATATATTTTTTTAAATTGTTTTATAAAAGTTTGGTATTTTTAGACTGTTAAAATTCTTAATCTAAGCTGATTAAAAAAATAAATAACAGAACATGCCTGTTAATCAAGCAAAAGTTGATTTGGGAAACAAGCAATATTAGATTTCAAAAATTAAATTGTAAAAAAATAGTTATGTTATGAAATTGAAAGAAATACTTTGAAAGACAAATTAAAAATTTGATCATAAAATATTATTTTGCAATGTTTTTTTCTGAATATTGTTATAATCATGAGTAGAAATTAATAACAAAGTTAAAATTCAAAATATAAAAAGTATAACTTAATTAAGTACAAACATACAAAAACAGTGCATATAAAATCGGCAGTGCAGTACGACGAGAATGCATAAACACAGTTGCAGGAACCAGCATAAAGTAGCATAATATAATAATATATTAGTAAAAAACAAAAACACAATCGTTGCAGATCAAAAATTTGCAAGCAACAACAACACCACCATCAGTTAAAATAAAGACGAAACAAAAGTTATTTACATTTGAACTTTAATTTAAATAATAACCTACAAGAATACAAGAAGGCTTTATTATTATTATCCCTGATCTTCTACGTCAAATTTTACTTTTTTAGTATGTATATTTTTTTTACCAACTGCGACACACTAGTAATTTACTGTATACTCTAAGATTACATGTTACGCATCATTTTCTTTGCAATTTAATGCCTACTGTCGTTCTAAAAATAACTCCACATGCGAGTTAAGTCAATAACACGCAAGCTGTGTTTTGTGAGTTACGTAAGACACATAAAATGACTGAAGTAACAAAAATATAATTATAAGTAATTCAATTATATTAAAAGCTACGTCTATTCTTGTATTATTATTATTATATAAACGTTCAAATGTAAGTGGATGAATTTTTTTTAAAAAAAAAAGGAGCTAGCAAGAAGAAGAAGAAAGACAGAGCGACAATCGGCAGCTCGAGCAAGCAGAGACAAAAGAGACAAATATAATTACTGAGAGGAGGATTTAATTATCTTTTAGCAATTAATTTAAAGATTTTTAGATTTTTTTAATAACTTAAAACAATAAGTTAAAAATAAGCTTCAAATAATATGAGATTTTAAGTAATAATTGTATGTTTAAAAATTTCTCGTTTTTTTTTTTTTTTTTTTTTTTCTTTCTTTCTTTCTTTCTTTTTTTTTGCAATTAAATTAATTTTAGTAAAGAATAAATTAATGATTGAATACAGTATTCTAAAAAAAATATATAAAAAAATACAATTAAAATCCTCCACAGCAATAACAACGACACAGATAATTTGATCAAGGTTTATCGTTGTGTTGAGGGTCGTTACCTCTTGAATTGGCGCGAGCTGCTGCGTGAAGCCGGCGCGCTGCGACATATCAAACACCACCACATACATCACACACATCACACACCAACATCGGAGGGGGCAAACATTAAAACAAAAAACTTGTCTTCTTGAAATAATTTACTTAAAAAATAATTAAAAAACTTAAAATGAAGTATCAATTTTATCGTATTTATTATTACATCCACTCCACCCCTCCATTTTTGGCCAATTTCTCTTACTTAAATTGAATTTCCAAATCAAGAGGACAAATTTTAATATTAACACGTATTTAATTATGCCAGTCAAAGAAAGTTTTTTAATAAGCTTTACTTCTTTGGCATGATTATAAAAATTACTTTAAATTACTTTTTTTTTTAAAAAAGGGTACATCAGAATTAATTATTTTAAAAAAAATCTAAGCTACTTTAATATACATTTATTAAAGGATTTGAACATCAATATTAAAATATTTGGAATTTCTAACATCAATATCTAAAAATGAATTTAAAATATGTTGATACTAAAATATTTCATGCATATATTTATTTATATTTTAAAATAATCACCAAAGAAAGTAGTATATTATTTTCCCCCTAAATTTCTTCAAAAAGCTTTGTATTCTTATGTTTCAAAGAATTATAATAATGAAATTTGAAACTATTGAGTTTACATGTAACAAATTATGTAATGTAATATGGTACACATCTATAACTTACACAAACACAAAGTTCAATATTTTCAAATAACAAGTGTAACATGAACTTTTAAAGATTCTTTTTATTATTTTAATGTTTGAAAAATAAAAATAGAAATTTCAAGTATTCTGTTACCTCAAAGTATACGTAAATAATGTAC
The DNA here is from genome assembly GCA_949318235.1 of Ecdyonurus torrentis. NCBI lineage: Eukaryota > Metazoa > Arthropoda > Insecta > Ephemeroptera > Heptageniidae > Ecdyonurus > Ecdyonurus torrentis. The sequence continues at coordinate 37,465,948 of OX439129.1, read as the reverse complement.
AAATATCATTTTGTCAAAGACTTACATTTTTTTTTTTTTTTTTTTTTTTTTTTTTTGCAACGACCAAGTTATATTTTTAAGCCATAACAAAGTTTATTAGTAAAGCTGTTTTTAAATTAACTTTTTAAAACTATTGCTTCTAATTTTATATAATTATCGTTAGTAAATAAAACCAATAGCAGCTCCTTTCAATAATTGACAGTAATTTTAAAATGATCGGATCGTATTAAATTTAATATCTAAAATACTGGGACAGGAATAAATAAGTTTCTAATTTATATCTGTATTAAACATAAAAAAAAAAAACTTATATAAATTTCATGTCAATTTTTCTATAATTTTATTTAAAATGTTATAAATGTTAATTTCTAAATACTGAATAATTGGTTTATATATATAAAAAAAAAAGCTAAAAGTTTATTCATCTGCATATTTAACCATATATTTCCATATTTTAACAACATAACATTAAATACTTCAAAGAGATTTTAACGTCTCTTTGATTTTATTTAAAATGTAATTTAAAATGCATTAATATACTCTATATATGCAAATACTTACTGAAGTTTAAACGGTTACTAGATGATAATTGCTAATCGAAGCGTACAGTTATTTGGTCCATAGGAAGCAGCCAACTGTATTATTTACCTCGTGGCAATAACACTTTAAATCAAATTGCTTTATTACGAGTCAAAATTAAGGGTTATTATTCCCTCTTCTAACTATCTTATCTTTTTCGATATAATATTATGAATGAATATTATTTTATAAAGAAGCTTATTTAGTTGCTGAAATATTACATGCAAAGTCAAGTATTCAAATTGTACATAAGCAAGTATAGTGGACTATTTACAAACTATTGTTTAAATACATGATATGGTAAGTGATTTATATGTCAATTATATTTATGTATAGCATGATTAGATAACAGTTTATCTGGAAGCAATATTGAAGCTAAAATAAGAAGTGTTAAGTAGCATTGTGAGAAAAAGCTTAATTTTTTTATGTATTATATTTTATAATTAAAAATTATTTTAGTAAGTGAGAGTTACAAGGCCTCACCTGCTGAGCGGCATTTTGTAGATTTAACAAAGGTTCGCTGCTTCGTTTTAAAAACAAACGTAGTTTGTTCTCGCGTGGTGGTGGCTCCTTCTTACGTTGAGGACTGGGAGCCTGATATAACATCTTGTGAAACACTCTGCAAAATTATACCGAACTCGTCTTTAGAAATTAAATATTTTTAATTTGAATATAAATAATACATGATATTATTTGCATACATTAAAGCAAAATGAGTATTAGTTTAGTATACCTGCTTCGTGCTGCGAGCACGGCTTTGACAGCACACACAGGCTCTCGCGTGTCTCCCACGAGAAATGTGACGTCACATAGCTCCGGCATAGAGGCAAGGAACTTCATATCTTCTGCAAGTCCAGACTTATTCTCAAAGGTACTGAGGTCTGGCTCATCACTCAGCGCCTCCGCCATCGTACAGCTCTGATCTGGCATTGAGACGCTGCCTGTAACATTAATACAAAATCTGCTCTTTAGTAACAAAGTTATTAATTATACATTATTATTACTAAAAAAAACTTATTTATTGTTTTTGACACTATAAATAATAAAATGAATGAATGAATGAATGAATGAATGAATGAATGAATGAATGAATGAATGAATGAATGAATGAATGAATGAATGAATGAATGAATGAATGAATGAATGAATGAATGAATGAATGAATGAATGAATGAATGAATGAATGAATGAATGAATGAATGAATGAATGAATGAATGAATGAATGAATGAATGAATGAATGAATGAATGAATGAATGAATGAATGAATGAATAAATAAATAAATAAATAAATAAATAAATAAATAAATAAATAAATAAGTAAATAAATAAATAAATAAAAGTTAAATTGAATTAAACAATTGAATTAAAAAGAAGAAAGATATTGAAAAAAAATGAAGGGCATAGTATCCTGGCGTATAGGCAACAAGTTTGTCTGATATGAGATGCAAGTTGCATATTAACTAAATTTGCAGGGGCTATGTTCCGTAGAATGTATATTGGATTTTCAAATATTATGCCTGATGTATTTTCTTGCAAATACTTATACAATCCAAAAACTTGAACTTTTTAAGTAAATACTTAAGGCGCTTTATATGTAAGTTAAAATGAAGTTGTATGTTAAATTTGAACCTCTTTCGATATTTATTTTAAAACCACAAGAAAACTTTTGACAAAGTTTTTATTGCTTTCTTGAATGAGGGACAAAATTCTAAAACTTTGTAAATCAGAAGTTCTAATGTTCAATATATACCAGCATTTCAGTACTATTTAAATAGTAAACTACACCACAAACATGTTTGAAAAGGGATACAAATAAAATAATGAAAACTAACATCTTCCAATCTAATTATTATTTGTAATGTAAAAGTTTTATATATTTACATTATATGCTTATGTTAGCTGACTAGTTTGATTTTATATTAGTATGCAAAATAATTCTGTTTCACTAGCTCGTACAAGTTGAACATCACACATTCATTTGAGTTAAAGTTTTACTGAATAGTTTTACAACATTTTGGTGGTGCTTGCATGAAAGATTAATTTTCTAATGTTTCATGTAAATGCTTGAGTAGGTTTACAGTAGCTAACATATTTAATAAATATGTGAGAATTGTTATTAGCATCGACATGTGTTCCATCAAATATAAATTTTCTATCTATTTTTTTTTCTATTAAAATGATTTATTCAAATCTATATTATAACATCAATCTTTCTATTTATTATATTTTTTATAGCTAACACAAGAATTGTATGTATTTTTGTTAGAATTTATATCAGGTATATATGAAAGGTATATAATATGAAATTATACCTAATTTTAAAAGTAATATGATCTCTACACCATATCTTTGGCTTCTTCTGTAAAATAGGTATGATAACAAAGTTTGCTTTATTAAATTATTTTTTCACTACAGTACTTGGTTTTTAGCTAGATATAAAACTTTCAAAAGCACTCAAAAATTTATTACGGGTGTAATATTCTATATTGGAAGTTTAAAAACTCTTTGAGCATGGACTTGAACGGACTCGTCATCAAAGTATTGTTGAGTATATTGGTAATGGGAAATGAAAGTAGGGAATCCTATTTCCGTAAGAGCTGATTGTTTTTAGAATTATTTCCGAAATATATGTCATAATAAAACCATTTTGACATGTTATATAAGCTTGTTCAATGATTCAATTTTTATTACAAATTTAGTATTCTCTCTCTCTCTCTCTCTCTCTCTCTCTCTCTCTCTCTCTGTCACTTGTAATTTTCATAAAAATTTAAATTTTATAGTAAAAAGTTTTAAAATATGAAGTTTATAAAAGTTTTTAATAATTTGGAGAATTTTTCAGTTTTTTTTTTACGATACATAAAAGATGTTTGTAAAAGTTTTAAAATTACGAAGATCTAAAAACATTTTGTGATAAAATTTAATAAAAAAAAACTTTTTAAAGTTATTAATAATGTAACCTTTTTTCCATATACAATTTATGTACTTTTATTTAATAATCAAACTTATAAAGTCTTATTTTTATTGTGCTCTGATTTAGCTTTTAAAACCCTCTTTGTTACTTTGAAAGTAGCTATTGGCGCTACATTGTCACCATACGCTTTCGTTCCCATGGTAACCTTTTTGTTAGAGAGGATACAATAGATTGGTAGTAACGTTCACTACATACATACTCATGTGTGATGCGGTTTTTACTACTCTGATCAAATTGAACCGCAGATTTTTTTTTTATTTTCAAGAGAATTTTGCCTCGTTTTACAAAGTTGATAATTAAATTGATAATTATTTAACCACATTTAGCACATTTACCGTATGATGTAAAACAAAATTCTTGGAATTATTAACTTGGCTATATGTATTATTTACTGAGTATATATTTTGTAGTCTTAATATTCAATTTCATAATTTCTAGTTTATTTTTCAACGTACAGTACGGTACATACTATCATTGAAAGCTGAAATAATAATCTTAATATTGATTTATTTTTATCACTGCTCAATTATAGGTCTTAAAATAATAATAAAAAAAAATGCTGTACTTATCAATAAAAATATTGATCCACAAACCTCTTAACAATCAAGATTAAAACAGAAAAGTAGCAGAGAGAGAGAGAGAGAGAGAGAGAGAGAGAGAGAGAGAGAGAGAGAGAGAGAGAGCAAAGCAATAATGTTCCATTAAAGTTTTAAAAAGAAAAAAGCAGTGCTTCTTCTGTTTCTCAATACGCATAAAAAATATTCTCACGTCTTTAAAAGCTCAGAAAAAGCAACTTTTTATTTAGACTTAAGTGTCTTTTTTTCCTTTTAAAATAAAAGTAATGGATTGAATATAAAAGAAGTTTAAAATATTTATTATTTTCTAAGATTAAGCTGCTCTAAGTTAGAAGCCAACTGATGAATGTTCATTATTAAATAATATTCTAACAGGATAAAAAAAAAAGATTTTATATAACTATGTATTTTCCTGTTTATTTAATAATAATATGCTTTTAATCTTGTATATATATATATATATATATATATGAAAAGTAATTAAAATTCTTCTGTGTGAATAACTGTATAATATATTTAAGGTTAAAATTAGTTTGCTAAATATCAAAGTTGTGAGATTTGCTTTGAGCCTTGGGCATTGTAAATGATACCATGAACATCTATTTTTAGTTAAATTAACGTTCCTTTCTTGAGGCAAACTTTGGTAAAATTACATCTCTTTGTTAATTTTCATGTCAAGGAACTTTGTTAACGATATATATTTATGAAACACTTTTTTTGTTTTTGCATGGTAAATGACTTTAATTCTCTATTATTGAATTTTTAGTAAGTGTTGTGTATACAAAGTTACAGTCAAACTAACATATTTTCAATCTGCTCTCTGCTCATTAATATTTCTGGGGGCTAACTTACTTAACAAAATGTTAAATACAACGGGAAAACGTGTGTGTATGTGTGTGTGTGTGTGTGTGTGTGTGTGTGTGTGTGTGTGTGTGTGTGTGTGTGTGTGTGTGTGTGTCTATTTTATAAAATACAAAGTTTTACAGTACTCACTTGTAAGTAAATTGCGGACACACACACACACACACACTATAATATATATATATATATATATATATATATATATATATATATATATATATATATATATATATATATATATATATATAAATAATACACTATTTGTACGTTGATAAAAGTTTCCTTTTAACTTCCGTTGAAATAAAAAATCTGGCTTCAGCTATTATATTAAAATCCAATATCCTGTAGTATCTGTTCTACATTCATAGAATAAAGAGACTCTTTCATGTATTCAACTTAAAACTAGGATAAAAAAAATACGATGAACAGAATTTGAAAAAAGATGAAAAACTCTTGCTTATTAAAAGAATATATATTATAATGGATAAGGTGAGTTAAAATAGCATACTACTATTATAAAAGGAATGTGTAATATAGTACAATATTTCAACAATGCAAAGCAAAATCAAGAATAATTCCATGTAAAACCTCTTATACAAATGTAATTTATTATATTTGATTGTAGGAGAGTGGAAATAAATATATTTTTGAATCATTTTATAATATAAAATTTATATTATATTTCATTAGTATATATTGTTCTACGATATTAAAACTAGTTACGTTAACATCAAAGAAAATCATGATATTTATTTCTTATCTATATCTCATATTAACCTCAGTTTTAGAAGTTAATGAAGTTACATAGATAACGTTAATAATTAAAAAATATATATATATCATTTTTTATAATATTTTGTAACAATTAAATTATATAAAACTTATGTTATTTATTGTGTACAAAATATTAATGAAATAAAGTCTTTGCATTCTGGTGGAGCGTGAATAAAAATAATTACTTTTGTATCTAAAATTTAGTGACTTTTATCCAGATGGTGATACTAAAACCCCGTATGCTTCATTTTTATCCTTTTTAATAAAAAACCAATTGTACCAATTGTACTATATATATTTTTATCTACTACAGTATACACAAACGTACTGTAATGAAATAAAGATATAGACATCGCAGACAACAAAATGTTTAAATTAGTATATTATGAAACAATATTTATAATTTATTACACATTTTTCGACATTTGATAAAAAAGGAAGATAATTAATTCTTGTTTTAAAGTACGTTAAAGTAGCATTAAAGAATCTATATAATTAAATAGTATATTAATTAGCTTACGTACATCCCCCTTTGCAAATAATTAGTATTATTTAAAATACTCAGTTTTTTCTACATCAAAACCTATTTTAATAATAATTAACTAATAATGTTTCATTTAATTTGCATAGGAAAAGTGGTATTGAAATAATTTACTGTACATTTTTAATATTATGAAAAAAAATTATAGAATTTAAAAGTCCTTGATTAAATTGTAATTTATGGTTGCATTTTTAATTTGCGCAAAATATTAAAAATTATGGCAATAATAATCAATTTTGATTATTTATGAAATTATTTAAAGTATAATAAAGTAAAATTAACTTAATTTCCAAATTTCATTATTATCTCATATATATATTATTTTCAATATTAAACAATATTATTATTGTTTTTCCTTTTTCATTTTCTAAAATGCTTCTTAATTTTTAATGTAGTCATAAAGTGAAATGTTCATGACTTGTTTTCATAATTAATTTCTAACACAACAAACTTGATACAGAAAGCAAGGCGTAATTATGAATGTAATACGAGATTGATATAGCGTTCGTGTCAGAAGTCAAGATATCGTATGACAAGACGAATATCAAGTATACGTGATTTGTCAAGTTAGTGTTATTGTATGAAAGTGAATAAACTTTTGTTCAATATATTAAATATACATATCATTAGTATGAGTGACATTTTACTAAACTTACAATGAAAATTTAAAACAACGTTAACGAGGGGAAAAAAATATATGATTGGAAATGTTCTCATTAGAGTTTAGATTTGTGTCTTCTTTATCCTCTTTTAATTTTTATTTATGAATATTTGTTGGAAATATAAAAACGTGAATAAGGAAAGTATTTAGTGTGGAGATCTTATATATTTTATATACATTATTATATAATATATTTATATATACAAATATGAATAAATAAATATATAATGTAGCATTGTTGTTGCAACAGTAATTTTTACATTTTTACTTTTCAAAAAACTTACTGCCTTTGCGTCTCATAATTTCACCTTCCATAGCAAGTTCCCAAGGTTCCATGCTTGCGTCTCTTGAACGAGTGTGCCGTCAAACCCTCTCGCGTGCTCCACCAAAACTGACTTGACTATTCAAACTGAAATGCTCTTTCCAGCCAACAACCCCGGCGCGCGCATCATAAAGGTTTCAATAAGGACAAACTTGCCTGTTATATAATATGGGATCCCCGTGACAAAAAAAAAAAAAAAAAAATTTTTGGATAGCATGATAGAACTGAGTTATACTCCCTTTCTTACTTTTCAATTGACATGATAAATAAACTGTATTAAGGCATTGCGAGAGTTATGAAAGCCCTATATTATAAATTTATATTGTTTTTCTTTTGATTTGAGAAAATAAAAAGGATGTAATTTTAAAACTTGAGAATTCAACAGCTATTTTATTATTACTATTATTATCATTCGATACATTGTACGCAGAGCTGTTTTTATTCCAAATATTTTTATTTAATTTGTAACTTATTTTTTTTCAAATAGTATTTTTCTGGCAGCTTGGACTGGCAAGAGCATAATTATATTATTATAAAAATAAAATTTTGAAAGTATTTATTCAAGTTAACGTGAAATATCAGTAGTATTAACTAATATTTTCTTAAAAAAAAAAAAAAAAAAAGACAATTTTCTTGATTTTTTTTTTTTTTTTTTTTTTTTTTTTAGAATTAATGCTGTATTGACAAAGTGAGAATACAAATATTTTACTCACTTGGGAAATCAATTAATAATTCTACTCGCTACATAAAAAAGATAAAACAGATTTAGACGTAGTTAACCATATTCAATAAACTAACTTGTAAGTATATAAATACAATTAAAATAATTATATCTCCCCCCCCCCTTTTAGAAATCAAAAAAGTATTATATTTAGAACGTTTTTCATTTTAATAAAATAATGTATTATACTTTTTTTATTTGTTAATATTTTGTAAAATATATATATTAATAAAAGCTTTTTAAAACATTTTTAGCAGAAGATGGTTTAAATTAAGCTGTAGCTCAATTTAAAAAAAAAAAAAAAAAAAAAAAAAAAAACTTTCTCTGTTGCTCTGTTTATAAAAATTAAAAATTTATATATCATTTTCTTCACTTTTTATCACTCTATTTTTGAGCTCGTTTCGAGAAAATTTTTCATCATTGCTATATTTAAAAAAAAAATACTAATATATTTTTAGAGGAAATATGTAGAGCACAATAAAAAGAGTATACAAAATTGAGTATGTTCATTTTGTTTACCTATTATTATTGTTTTTAACTGTCACGGTTAATTTTTTTTTTTTTTATATCTATAATATTTAAATAAAAAACTTTACAGTAAAACGTATAAAATTTTATAAAACTTTTTATTTAATATTCAATAATTCAATGCATATATTTTTGAAGAGGTCGAGTGCATACAAAAAAAAAATTAATCAAATTATATTTATCTATGTAAGTTGTAATATTTTTTTTTTAAAAAGAGATTATAGATGATATAATATTAGCTGACAAAATAAATTTATGTTGAAGTATCATTGAAAGAAGAAGAAGGAGAAAAAGAAGAAGAAAGTTTATTCATAAAATTAGAATTTGTGGTATGACGTGGAAAAAGAAGACGTCTCTTGTGGTGATCGGTGTCAAGTGCAGAACGGAGCGTGATAACGTTAAGAAAATATCGATTGCAAAGATGTGGGGATAATATACGCTCCAGGCTAGAATAGTACGTGCGCGAAAGCTAAACTTTGGCTCCAGTTTTCCCATCCAGCTGATTCATATTACTTGTAAACATTCACGTATCAACCCAGTTTTTTCCCATGAAAAGTTTGCTTTATATTATACAAAGCTTCCTCGAAGCAATTTTTCCAATATATATATTATATATATAACTTTTTTAATAAAGTCCTCATAGCATATTTCAGTACAATAGGGTATATCTTATTATTTTTTTAATATTTTATATAAGAGGCTATTGTTAATACATGCATCATTAAATTTTATAGAAGATAAATTTTTTTCTGTACTTTGGATTTTTTTTTTTAATATATTAAACAACATTGAGTTTATTTTCCTTCAGTATATATATTGAGTTAATCTTCAAATTTTATTAAAATTTTTATTTCATCCATAATGTTAATCCAGTTTCTCGTGAAATTAAAATTCGAGGAATTTCAAATAAAGGCATATATAGCACGCATAACTAAATTTTATATATAATACTCATACACTGATGAAATAAATTACGTAATTTATGCTGCATTTTTATGTTATACATAGCATAAATGTTGCTATTTTGGAATAGCTTATAAATAAATATGCTGTGCTTTTGTACGCTGTGCAATATATACATAATATAATTAAAATATATAGCATAATAAAAAGTTATATTTTTACGAATGAAATCGGTGTGTGTAGCATAATTAGTACGTATTTAAATTTGCCAGTGTAAAAAGTCATAAAAAAACAAACATCGTTGACATTTTAGAAAATTTTAAATTAAAATTGAGATTTTTTTTTTTAAAGTTTCCTGATCATAATGATCCCAAAGTACGTTTTAAAAACTTAAAATTAAAAATATTTTTTATTAAAAAAGCCAGTGAAACTGTATTTAATTAATTATAATATGTATAGGCTTATTATTGCAAAAATATACTTTTCTTTTTCGAACTTATTTTATTGTTCTTACTTTTCACGTTCTAGATTGAATACGTTTAAAATATATGAAGTAAAATCAAGTAGTTTTTATTTATAGAACACCTAATAGAAGCTAAATAGATAATTTTCCAAAGCAAAATTACTCAGCAAAGTGTAAAATGAACTATCCTCACACACAAAAATCATCCAGTTGAAAATAATGTTGGTAAAAAAACAAAGAAAGCTTTTTACACACTACAAAAAATTACAATGGGCGATGTAAAAGTTTCCATAGCGAACATTTCAAAATTATTTTGCGCAGTAATTTGGCATTTTTTTTTTATGCATCGCAAATGCTGTTAACAGCATAGAAAATCATGTTTATATTGCTATAAGTCGTCTGAGACAGATTTAAAAGTAAAACTATATTATATTATACAGAAATAAACAAAATACCACTTTTCATTGCTAAACAGTTCAGTTACATTTATTCGTTTAGGCTAAAAGTTCTGGAAGAGTTTATTATTTTTATTATTAGGTGTTTGTGCAAAATGCATACCTACATATATTTTGCATACTAATGAAGAGTAAATTTTTATCCCGCGAGTGATCATACCAAATCGTAAATTCAAATTTGCCTGAATGACTATTGATGAGCTCTTTTGTAATGATAATTTGTTATTTCATTAAATTTTTTTTACGATGCATATATTATTATTTAATCTTTTTACGATTCGAATATTACTAATTTTGAGCTAAAAACATAATACATAAAATTGTCATACAAAAATTTCAAAATTTTTAATGTCTTATTTTGTTGTTTGTAAACTTTCACCTATATTTGAGTATATATAGATTTGTGCATGTAAGGTCCTGGGAGATGCGTATTACACATTTTGTGTCTCTACTGGCCGCGTTATCGATTTTTAGTTGGTGGCGCTCATACCAACAGGTTACCTATAGCATTTTGCTTGCATCTCACAAATAAAACACCAACTTACCCTCAAAACTCGGATGGAAGTTTCTCTCAGATGAACAAATTTATCAACTTATATTAAATTATGACGTTAAAATATATTGTAAAACATTAAAAATATACTAAAACTCATTCTTATCATTCAAATAATAACTAATAACAAGAATTTTAAGTTACAACTATCTAAAAATATGATATTATATTATGAAGTAAAATTCGTCACCCCAATATAGTCGTCTGGTTTTATGAAGATACGCGCCAACTGAGCAAGCGCAAAATTATCAAATCATTTTTTGCAAAGTACACTCATGCCATCTTGTGAGAATACTTTATACCTATCCTTGGTTGTATTGCTGTAATTGTAACCTAAAAATATATGAAAATATAACATTCATTTTTTTTCATTTTTTTAGCATTTTGTAGCATTCAATGTCATTGTTACATTTCAAACTTTTTTTTTTTAAATTTTATTATTTTTTTTATTCACCATTTAACTTCGATTTTTTACTTTTACTCTTAAAACAATTTTTGGTACTTAGATATAGCTTAATTACTTATAATATACAATTAAAAGAAATATGTGATTTACAAAAAAAGCCTCCCCTTCGCCGCGTTCCTTACAAGCACAATATATTATAGTTAGATATAATACAAAAATAAAAAAGCAACAGAGAGCAAAATATCAACCCATTCAGAGTTTAGACTGGTCTTAAAATAATCATGCAGTCTATACTTGATATAACATTACAATCAAATACTCCATTTATTTTCCCAGTGTTTTCATGCTTTGCAATTTATTTACTGCATATTTTATGACCTTATATCGTAAATTGATAACAGTAAATACATCAAACTATGATTAAATCGTATTTTTAAAGCAATACGTGAGAATATGTAGAACGGTCCAAAGCAAGAAAATAGTAGATTCATTAAAAATAATAATAATAATTTAATAAAAAAAAGAAGGCAAAATATAAAATATATTTCAATTTATTAACATTCAAACCTTATAATTTATAATATAATTATGCAACAATTCAGAAATATAAAGTGCAAAATCTATATTCTAGTAATATATTTAATTTAAAATCACTGAGAACCTGTATAAAATACTTACTATCAGTGCAAAAAAAAAAAAAAAAAAAAAAAAGGAAATTTGACATATTATAATAAATTAGTTTTAAATTTGATTATACTTTCTAAGGGTTATACAAAATTATAGAGAACTTAAAGATATAGGCCTACATAATAAACATTAGCTTAAAAATAAATCACAATTAATGGATGTTTACACAATAATAATAATAAAAGTTACATATATACAGTATAGTATGACAATATGTTAAATAATTAAAAATAAAGTAAATACGTAGAAAGATTAGAGCATATTGAATTAAAAATTAATAAAATATTCTCTATAATTCATACAGTTAATTGAGACTTGGTATCAAATGTTTCTAGCATACAAAAGTGCTAGATATTATTTAATTAAATAAACGTAAAGGGGGGGGGGGAGATAGTGTCATAAATTATGATACACATATCGATGCTTACCCGTCGAAGTGAACGAACTACACTTTACAAATTTGGGGAAAATGAACGTTCTACACTTTAAAAATTCCAATTTCTCCCATCTAGTTCTCATGTTAAAACGCGTAGAAGCGCCAAACGCAGATCATTTATTTTGAGTGAAATTTGTAAAGTGTAGTGAGTTCACTTCGACGGGTAAACATCGATATCTAGTATCTCATGTTCTCACACTGTATCACCACACATCACACAGAGCAACAAAGCGTTTTTTGCCTTCGTCAGTTCTTACAGACTCAGACTGACACTATGAATGATGGCAATGCTAGTGTTATACACTGCAGTTTATATAGGTATGGCGAGGGTTGGGGAAGGATAGCAACAGATGAGCAAGACTAAGGAATAGAGGAAAAAGGAGTAAGGATAGGAGTGAGGGTGGTTTAAATATGTGTAAGAGAATTAAGAGAGATTAGGAATTAGAGAGATAGAAAGATTATAATGCACTTATTGACATTGATTGATAAAATGATCATATAATAACACATAGATTTGAAAACTTGGGGAGTGAGAAATTGAGCCGTTTGTTAACAGGTACGTTTTGCATGAGAGAGAAAATATACTTCCAAAATTAAACACGAGAAGTACTTATAAATTACAAAGGGAAAAGTTTGGCATTTTTAATACACGTATTGGCATAGTTTAATTTTGTATGTACAGCTCTGGCCAAAAGTTCCCGAACGGGGCAGCGGCGGCCGCTGCGTTTTCTCATAAAGATAACATAGTGTGGTTGCGGGTTGCCTATGCAAATCGTTCGGGAACTTTTGGCCAGAGCTGTACACTTATTGATGCTGGCATATACAGGGCCAAATAAAATATAAATGAAATGAAAGTTGTTTTTTTACAAAAGTTGAGACAGTCGACTTTACGATATGATATATATTGTAGATAAGATTTTTTTTTTTAAATATTGTTTATCAACCGCATTTTTTCCCCCTTAATTGTATATTTATAAAATGATTTATTAAAAATTATGTATTAGAATTAAAAGCATAGGCAATAATGAGTTTACTGAAGTACAATTTATAAATGCCTCATGCGTTCAGACCAACAGGCTAGAATATTTTCTATTATGCAAGATGCCCCTGTCAATTAACAGCTCATTTTCCCATTCCTCAAATTTTCCATTCTATGTGTTACACTACTATCTTTTCATCAATCAATTATTGCAAAATCAATTTCTTTCCTGTGACAAACTATATTAATTAAACTCTTGATTTTATAAAATTACAAAAAACTCATAAAAGGATAATTTCCAAAAATGATGAGTCTTCTGTACAGTACATCAGAAAATGTATAAATAGGCCTACAGACTACTAGGATAGCTTATACAGAGTTGAATAATATACAGCTTAGTATGGGGAGTTTTAATATTTAATTTGAAAACTTGATACATCAAGATTCACAGATAAAAAAGTTACTTAGTTATTAGATTACTTTAGGAATTAAAGTTTGGTTACAAGCTAGGTGTTATAACAACTTAATAATAAATAAATAATAATAAAAACTGGAAAAAGAAACAAATTATTTAGATATTTTAATAATCCAGAACATATTATATTTTTTACAGTTTTGAGTTAGCTTTGCTTTCAAAACTAAGGCAACTGGCAGACTTTAACAATGAGTATGTGATATTTCTATTATATTTGTTATATTTATGATTGAATTATTATATTTCAAGTTATTTATGATTTTCTTTACCATGGGAAAAAATCAAATTATATTCACTGAATAAGTTTTTAAAATATTATTTGTAACTGTATAAGAAATGGGATTGCACAAAATGCATTAGTATGGCAGTGTATTTTAATTCTTGCTAGAAGAAAAATCCTAATACTTGCATTTAACGATTGCAAGAATTTTTAAAGCAGGAGCGTTTATTTTGCTTTCTCAAAAACAACAACAACTCGTTTCTGATTTTCAATCCCATACTCTCACTTCTATACCAGTAATAGTTTAGTTAGTGCTATTAGCCTGTTAACATTAGTTAGCTAACTTAAGTTAGTCCTAACTGTCAGCCTCCTGTCAGTTATATTCACAGGCATGACCACAACCAGTTGGACAAAGTTTATGTTTAGCCAGCCAGTCTCTCATGTGCATCAAATGACCCCCATGAGAACATCCCTGACACCAGGAGTACAGCCCTCTGACTACTTCATGACACACTGCACAAGCACCACTTGGTTGATGACAAGAGTCGCACAGCCAGCCGGATCTCTTCAATGGTTTGCTACAACGACCACAGTTGCTGGGGATGGTTGTACTCTGCTGGCTCAATTGGTTAATACTTGGTAGCCAGGACATCTTTATCACCTGTCATCAAATTAAAATTTGTTATTCGTATGACAAAACTTACAATAGAAATTAATAAGTTGTAACTATTATTTCGCTGTATCTTTTACCTTAAAGAGGAAAAAATTATGAGAGTTTAAATACTGGAATGCTTGTATAATTTTTATTATTTGGTTAAAAAATATTACCTGTGTAGCAGTATTCCAAAGTCTGTGTCTACCGAGTAACTCTAGATAGCCAAGCAGCCATTGTTCTTGTAACGTTTCATCCACAAGACCTTGTCGCTTCTCCCCGAGAGCCAGTAGGACACATGCTGCTGTCTGTACATCACTCATCTCTGCATGTCTCTGCAAGGCTGCAGCCACTACCTCACCTGGGTCCCACGGCACCAGTCTTGGCATGCTCATCACTTGGAGTAGGGGACATGTAGGGGGTGCTTCTTCCACTGGAGGAGTGTCTGAAACACAAAGTACATTGATAGTAAGCATGATTCTACCTGTTTAACGAGTTAAGTTAGAAGGAAAAATGATAGGAAAACCATGTAGGGTAGCAATCGTGAAGTATTGTTCTATGGCAAACAGAAAATCTTACTACAGCCATATTTATATGCCCACTCACTTACATTGTAAAAGGTAGGGCCTTACCTGAATTTAACAGATAACCAGTTAAACTAGTTGGGCAAGTGATAATGTTAAAGGAATAGAGGTATAGGCACAGTAATTTAATTTATTTATTATTATTTTTTTTTTAAACTTGATTCTTGATAGCAATATTGGTTACAATATAATTTTTATTGTAAGGTAACTTACCATCTACCATGTCAGGTGAACAGTGATTTGGAAATTGCTCTGGAGGAGGGGATCTGTCTTCAATCTCGTGCCTTAATTGAAAAGCCTCACTAGGAAGAGTCCAATCTTGTTGAAGTGGATCTAACCCACTCAATTGCTCAAAATCCACATTCAACTGATCCATTTCACCATCACCAAAGAAGAAATCACCCTGTGTAAAAAAATTGCAATGCAACTTTATTAAAATTGGCAGATTTTCAAACAGTAACTTCATGTGAAATATTATCACATTTATATTTTTTACCTGAGCATTGGCAAGTCCACTTGCAATGGTTGTGAGTGCATGATCTTGTTGCTCAGTCTCATCAGTCTCTGTGTCGTTATCCTCACTTAGACCACCACCTGGAGTCTCACCTCGATCTCCGGCACCTGGACCTCCTATGTTCTGACCTATTGGTCCTATAATAACACCAGGAACTTCCACAATACTAGTTTGGTCATTAGAAGGACCTGGTATTGTATTAGCTTCTTCTCGGGAGGCATTAGCAGAGGATGAAGGTTGCAGTTCTTGTTTTCCACTGGAGTATAGAGTTTTAACAACATTCCACACCAGGCTTACCTAAAATCAGAAATTACTTGTTTTAAACTAGTGCATTTCAAGAGTAAAATATTTAAATTACATTAAAAGGTAAGGATAGCAATTGGTTTAAGACAGTATTTTGTGTAAAAAAAAATTTAGCACATAGCTATTACGGCATTTAAAAAAAATATATATAACCACTAACCATACTATGGTCTTGGATATAACTTATAAGTTAGTATGGCCCAGTTTTTACTATACAAAATAAAATACTGTACATAGCAAAATAGTTACAATCAGTTGACTAACCTGATGCCTGCCTAGCTGCTTAGCTATCAATGCATTGTGATCACAGAGGTCTCCCAAGTTCCTGCCTTGAAGTTGGTACTTAGCAGCACACTCGTGCAAACACTTCACATCTTTCTGTGCTTTGTTGGAGTAGGACAGCATGGAGCTAGACACCAGGCAGAACTGCTCACTAGGTTGTGATATTTTCCTGTAAGTTAAGAATCACAAGGTGTGTCCATATCATAATCATCTTTTTGTGACTACGATCTCTTATAAGATTATCAAGATAATCATAAGAAATTCAAAATGTATTAAGGAAAAATAGATGTTGTAATCATTTTTTTAAAAAAGAATAAATTGAGGAGGTGGATGAGCATTGAATGAGCGAGGGACGTGTTGCAAGAGGGAAATACGTTGAATTTTGGTCTGGGTTATAAAATCCTCTCTCTCTCTCTTTCTCTCTCTCTCTCATTCACACACACACACACACACACACACACACACACACACACACACACACACACACACACACACACACACACACACACACACACACACACTAATTTTCACCTCACACTCCCCATTTTTTTTCCAAAAATGATTATTTTTTATTCATTTTACATACATAATCAGAATGAAATTATTTAAAGACTAAATATAAAGTATAATCTTACCTAAGTAATGCAGGAAGTTTTGATAATGTAACTGGATTTAAATTTGTTTTGAAAGCAAAGCTTAGATCTCCAGCACTATTCATGGACACACCTTGAGGATTAGCTTTACTAGCTGGACGAGTAGCATCTTTGAATACATGTTGATACAAGTTACAATCCTGGAAAAGATTTGAGCGTTATTATAACAAATATTTAAAAAAAAATTAATTTATAGGCCATGTATCAATCATACATAGTTTCTCTGTGATTTTAAGTCTGAAAAGGCTGATGAGGCACTTCTCTTGAAGTATTATTCTGAAAGTTATCTCTGACCCAGTAGAGGACCTCACTAGGACCTCTTCTCTATGGTACGGCTCTTACTGGTTTCCTCTATACTTTCTTTTTAAGTTATCATTAGCAATCCCGATGTTTCCTTATATGTATGTACTGTATGTGTCGAATATTAATAAAAATAACTTACCCTACTTGTGGAGAGAAAAACATGTGGATCTCCTCTCCAAGCAATTCCCGTGGCCACGTCTTTGTGTTCATTGAACGCTGCAAATGCAATGTACGGCCTCCTTACATCCCAGATATTTACACTGCAGTCAACTACCAGGGCACAACTGGCTATATGGTGCTTTCTCTGTGGTCGCCACTTAATTCTCCCCACTGAAGCAATCGTGGGAATTGTGTATTCCAATACAGGTTTAGCACCTGATAAATCCCATACCTATGTACATACCAGGAAAAATATATTACTTCACACTTACAGTACTTTATAAAGGGTTACACTAAAATTAAAAACAAGAAACTTTGTATTGGACAAATCAAGTATGGCTTGCATGAACATGGTAAAATACTATTGTACAATAGCAATATAAACTATTTTCATGAGCTTTGGTAAAGTACAGCAATAAATAAAATTCCTTCAGTGAACCTTTATAGTTTTATCTCGAGATGCAGTAGCTAGCCAGGTGACCTCAGGATGCCAATCACAGGCAAATACAGGACCACTGTGTGCTGTAAACTGGGACAGACAGCGGTCAGGCTTCCTCAAGTCCCACTGTTGTACGTTACCATTCTCAGAGACAGCAGCAAAAATATGAATGCAGTGTGGACTGAATTGTACATCTCGCACACTCTCTGTTTTACTGTAAAAATATATATACATATATTAGCTTTATTTTTAAAATTTTAAGACAGTAATATATTGAGATTTTATTAATGTCACCTGTAAAATGTCCGAGTTGCTTCCTTCTGTCTAAGATCAAAACATTTCATAGTACCATCTTGAGACCCTGATATCAGCCACATAGCTTCTGTGGGGTGAAAACTAACTTTATTGACAGTACGTCGATGATCATTAAAAACATGTTCTTGTTTCGACCGAGTTGTTTTGCTGAGATTCCAAACCACCACAGCTCCGTTTGTTGCTGCAGTTGCCAGAACATTATCTGTAATAATAGTGGCAAACATTAGTATCATGGTTCCTTATCAAAAATTAAGCTTATTTATATTACCTTCAAAAGTATTCCAAGCAACATCATTGCAAGAGAAGTTAAGGTTGATATTTTTACCCACGCGGAGATTGCAGTTTTCTACAAACTCCTCGTCTTCGATGGAGAATACTTTAAAAACTAAAAAGAGAATACAAATATCGTACCAATTATAATTTTGAAGAAAAGAATATTATTATTATTATTATTATTATTATTTTTTGCCTACCATTTCTACCAGCGATTACTACTTGGCTGTAATCTCTGTTTAGAGCTAAAGCATTTGCCGGACCCTCCTGGGTGACAAACATTGTTTTCGCTTTTGCCATTACACTTTAAGGACAAACATGCTTTCCTATACCACTTTAAAAAGCATTTAACGTTATCAAATCAATTCAAGTGACACTATCTATAATTTTACAAAGTATAAGCAAAATATAATCTCAGCAAAACACTATAAAATCAACTAAAAAATTTTACCAAACTTTTTTTTTTTTTTTTTTTTTTTCAATTTTCTTTATTTTTCTTTACAGCTGCTGGAGCGCTAGTCATATTTTTGACCGCGAAATAGTTTAAAACTTCGGGCCGATCGACTGCTTCGACTGCCCGCGACTGCTCCTGCCTGAGGACTACCGCTGTTGCACGGGCTGAAGCACATCAAATAAAATAAAAGAGATGCATTTTAAATAAAAATACAGATAAAAAATGTATCTCTAAATTTTATTTGGTGTGTTGTAACCCGTTCAACAGCGGTAGTCCTCTGTCTCCACAGGCAGGGGCAGTCGCACATTGCGCACACATTATGCCACATTCCATGAATGTTGTATGTGTACTAACAAAATTTGTATGCCTAATCCGATATTCCGCATTTTACTTTAACTGTTATAGCTGTAAATCTTATATTCTAAGATCAAGGCGTCTTACACTTCAGTAAATTACAAATAGATCATGTAGCGGCGTAGCGCATTTCCTATATTATACACTTACACAAGAAGTTATACATGCAATAATTTACAAATTATAGTGAGAATGCGCGATATTATTATATATATATATATATATATTTTTTTAGCTTTTTCAATGCCATAATTTATTTCATCGTATTTCATTTAAATTGTTTTGATTTTATAACTGAATAATTTATATTTTTTACCACCGCGCTTTTTATTTATATCTGCATATATGTGCAGTTTTCAATTTTAATTACGTCATATCATTGTTCATATTGCTAACTTTTTACCAATTAAAAAAAGCAACAAACTTGAAAAGGCTTTATTTTTAATTTCTGACCCAAGAAACGAAAACTAAAAATTGCAGCGAGAACCAAAATACTAAATTTTATATAATTTTTATATGGAATTTTGATTTTAAAAATTGATAGTTGGTTGGGATGAAAAAGTTACGTTTAATTTACTTTAGTAAAATTTATAAGTAAATATATCTTAATATATATCCTTAGAAACAATTAAATTATAATTAATAGTAATACTAAGTAAATAAGTTATATACTTTTAAGGTTAATGTTTACAAGAAGTGCATACAAGAATCATTATTTTTATTGTACAATAAATTTGAATTTTTATTTATTTTTAAATAAATCCCAAAAACTTGCACTTTGTATAAATTTAATATTTGCCGTTATTCAAAAGCATCTAGAAAATAAAATGAGACGGCGAGGTTAGGCCTTACTACATATGTCTGGTCCACCTCCTAATACAATAACAATAAGAGAAAATAACTTAACTTTTATTATTAATTTATTTACTTCTTTTTATGCATAATTTTGATAATTCTTGATAATTTTGATAATTTTGTTTCACTTAAATATGAAATGTAAGCATAATCCAAATTAATACAATATTTATTTAAAACTTGACAATTAGACTGATATGCGAGTGTGATTATAATATTTATAATTTCTCCAATCATCAAATCTGTAAATCCTAAATGGTACATATTTAAATCTGATTTCAATTTTTGTTATCTTTAATATAGTCATTTTAAAGGACATTTGATTTTGTTCCAGAAGTGTTTATTTTTTATGTATGACATAATTATCAGATAACGTTATATATAAATTTTCTCTTTTTCCATACCATCTTATCAAAAGCCCTCAAAAAATCTTGATTATACATTTTCTTAAAAATCAATAACATAATTAAAATATATATTTTATTTGAAGTGTTATATAATAATAATAATGTTATATAAGAATTCAAATTATGCACACGACCCATCAACTTTGTTTTAATATAAAAAGAATGTGCATGCAGGGTATTTTTTAGTAGCAGAGCCATGAAAGTTCTGATTGTTCTTCTTGCCTGTGTGGCTTATGCCATGGGCCAGGCTGGTGAGTGATTTTTTGTTATAATAAAAATCAACAATCAAAATTGATGAATCAATTAAAGTTGCTTGGTATAAATATATAATATATACGTAATTTATATTATTCTTCCTATAATTTTTGTATATTGGTATGAAAACTATAAATAAATAAATTTATTCATTTTTGATTAAATTAACGACTGAAATGGCTAATAATAATATGGATTGAATTGTAGTCATTTTAAATGTTACATTTTTTTTATTTTTTTTTATTATTATTATTATTATTATTATTTTTTTTTTAAACACAACAACATTGACCGTGTAAAGATATAATTCGATATATAAGATATCGTCTATACAAATTGTCTACAAGCAAAATGATAAAGCTACAGAACGTGCTATTTATCACATTTAAATCAAGTAAATACTGACAAGACATTACGTTTGTTAAAATGAAATTACTGTAATTAACCTATATTTTTAAGTTTTATTGTATAAACTACTGCAGCTATCAAAAGTTTATTTATTTTTTAATCCACTGATTTATGTTAATTTATTTTAATTTTTCCCTTATAGTAACAATTTCTTTATACTTTTGATAGTTAACTTAAAATTAAAGATCAAGTCAAGTTATAAATGTACATTATTATTAATAAAAATGTTTTCTCAGGGTGCCCAAAAATCATCACCCGCTCTGGCTGGGGTGCACGTCCCCCAACCTCCATCACCTACTTGGCTCATCCTCTACAATATGTGGTGATCCATCACGCTGAGAGCGCCGCTTGCACCACCCAGAGCTCTTGCACCTCTATGGTACAAAGTTTCCAGGACCAACACATGGACGTTAACGGCTGGTCTGATATCGGTTACAACTGGCTTATTGGTGAGGATGGTAACACTTATGAGGGTCGTGGCTGGGATCGTCAGGGAGCTCACTCTCCTGGTTTCAACAGCGTCAGCCAGGGAATCTGCTTCATCGGAAGTTTCACTTGTAAGTTTTACTCTGCAGAATTTTAAAATACAAACCAAATAACTAAAATGTTCTTTTAACCAAAGAAATATGTTATAATATTTTATATTTATAATAATATTCTATAATAGTTTTAAAAAACAAAAAAGAAGAGGGTTAAAGTTATTTTTAATAGATTGACATATTTTGAGCCCATACAGATACAAAAAGTGCCATGTATAATTTTTTACTTGTATTTTCCAGCTCGTCTGCCCAATGCTCAGGCTATTGCTAACGCCAAGCAGTTGATTCAATGCGGTATGGATGCCCGTTATGTCCAGTACGCACATTCTCTTCTTGGACATCGTCAAGATGTGGCTACCGACTGCCCTGGAGATGCTCTTTACAATGAGATCAAGACCTGGAACAACTATGATCCCTCTCCTTAAATGTAATTTTGACTGAACTCAAATACACACGCATCTGTTAAACATGATACTCGTACTATAAAATGTAAAAAAATGTACATTAATAAACAATACTTTTTTTATTTTCAATAATTTATATCATTGTGCTCTTTTAAGAAAATTAAAAAGAAATATTACAAATATGTAATTTAATACAAAATATAACACACACGTGTATTGGTACAGGCTTCAATCTAAAGTAGTTTTTATATACCAATGAGCTTCTCTATATTTTTAATGGATTCTTATTGTAAAATTATAAATATATGTGGAGTTATTTGTACCAATTTTTATAAATTATCAAAAAACTTAAATTTATTTACAAAACAGTTCTAGATAATGTAAGTTCATATTAATATTAACTTATTATAATTTTGTATTTTAGATTTATTTATTAAATTTATATATTACACTCTTTTATTAAATTTACATTAAGGGTAAATTTTTCATAAAAACATAAAACATATTGCATAGAACTAACATAACAATCTAGAAATTTAAAGGATACAATTAATTAATTTAATCATATTTGCTGTTAAATAAAATGCAGTGTACAATAATTTAGCAAAAATGCACACATATAAATTAATCATCTGGAGAAATTTGTGTATTAAGCACTTTTTATATGAAACATATAAATAATTAAAATTGCTTTTTTTTAAATTAACAGTATACAGTACAATAACTATTTTTTAAATATTTTATCCAATCATAATAATTTTTTTTAATTCATCAGTAACGCCTATTATGTTAACGTATAAAATTCTCCTGAGAGCCTCTTTTTGAAATCCCTTGCTTCTCGAAGTCCGACGACCTCGTCGTATCAGAGTGAAAACATCACTTTTGCATGTAGTGATTAATTAGCCACATGATTAAATATGTGATTATGTAGGCGCAGCTCGCGTGCTGATATGCAAATTTGCATCTTGGAGGCAGACTATAGTTACATTTTTATGTAAGCACAGGTTAGACATGGCCGGTAGGTCAGAGTTCATTGATGTGTACTATTCACACATATGACATTAGTCCGTCAGTTGTTGTGCTGTCCTCGTTTTGATAATCTCAGAGACAGAGACACTCATTCTGTTATTTACTAATTTAATGCACTGCATTTTATTTATATTTACTGAATTTTTATATTAAAAATAAATAAAAGTAAATTATAAATAAAAGAACAAGTATAACTTCTAATTTGTAACAGCCTGTAAATTATGCAACTTTTTCAACATTTTTGTAAAACAATTACAGTTTTCATGCGTTTTTAGCTACGCACTACTCGTTAGCGATAGCTCAATGGCATACTTATAGCAGGAACCAAATTGAAATTCAACTCACATTATTCTTTCTCTTTTTCTATTATATTTTTTTAAGTCATTGTGTATATTTGATGTAAAAAAAATAGCATTCTTGTATTAATTTCATTTTTGCCATTTTCTACACTTTCAAATAAACTAATCAATAATAACATGTTATGAGTTTGATATCAGTCTACTTAAAAGAATAAATGAGTTATATATACTCTAAAGAATATATATATATATATATATATATATATATATATATATATATATATATATATATATATATATATATAATGTAAAACTTACTATATAAACTTCAATGTAGGCATATAGAACGCATATGAAATTCGTCACGTATAGTCTTTTTAAGATGGAGTTTTTAAATGAAACTTTAATGGCTAGTTCACACGGATCAATATTATAGCATTGTGCAATAAATTTATTGTGCATGCATGCAATATATCAATTGAAACTATTCAATTTTCATGTCTTTCAATTTATTTCACAATGCAAATATTGATTTGCGTGAACTGACTTTAGTTATGTAAAATGTCATATATTTCAATTTTATAGGTAGATTTAGTGTGGAGGATACAAAAACTGTTATGGGAAGAAAAAATATGCATTCATTTTGAAGCTATTACCTTTTTTAAATAATTAAGTAATAATGAAGGGTTTGAGTGAGCCACCCTTTTAATATTTTAAAGAAATTAACGTACAACGATGCATATCTTTAAAAAAAAATCTCGTATACATTACCATCAAATATTTTATTAAATTTTACATACCACAGCCAGTTTTAAAAGTAAAAGTTAATTAATAAGGTTACTTCCATAATAATAGTAAAATCAAATTGTTTTATATATATATTATATATATATATATATATATATATATATATATATATATATATATATATATATATATATATATATATATATATATATATATATAAAACTTTGTAAAACAGTTAAAGAAAATGGCCTAACAAGTTTTAGACTATAGATTGAAAAATAATATACAATATAAACAATGAATGAATAATATAAGTAATAACTACTAGTAACAGTAATAACCTTTAAGAAATTGTAATGTAACATTTATTCAGAGAATTTTGTCATTTCGTGCTCCAAGATCTCATTATTAATTGTATTTATTTAATTAATCAAATTCAAAGTAATGAAAAAGATTTGCTGCATTTAAAACATAATACTTTAAATGAGTCAAAAATTATGTGAAAAATTAACGCTGCAATCCTTACGTATAGCAACCATAGTGAGATTGAAAAGCATTGACAAGATCTTGTCATAACAAGTTTTTATAGAATATAGTTTTAATGATGACACATTTTTAATTACGCCTAAAATTATTATTACATAAATCTCTTTGTTTCTTTATTTGAGGACATGATTATCAACAACAAACAGAATGACATAATGATAAAATCTGATAAACATATATTATGCAAGACGTACCTTTTCATTTTGCACACGTTTCTTTACTTTTCACCACTATAAATAGAGGATGAAAACTGCATGGTGCATCAATCCAAAATGAAGGTTTTGATTGTTCTGTTTGCTTGTGTGGCTCTTGCCATGGGTCAAGCTGGTAAGTACATTTTAATATCATTGATATTTTTAATAAATTTTACTAATAAATGAAAAGTAAATAAATTTGAAATTTATTTTTTAATAATTTATATCAAAGGTAGATTTGAAAAGTATATTTTGAATTAATTTTTTTTATAACTCAAATATTTACACTGTAATATTCCTCAGGGTGCCCCCAGATTATCACCCGCTCTGGCTGGGGTGCACGTCCCCCAAATTCAATCACCTACTTGGCTCATCCTCTACAGTATGTGGTGATCCATCACGCTGAGAGCGCCGCTTGCACCACCCAGAGCTCTTGCACATCCCTTGTACAAGGTTTCCAGGATTATCATATGGATGTCAACGGTTGGGCTGACATTGGTTACAACTGGCTTATTGGTGAAGATGGAAACACTTATGAGGGTCGTGGCTGGGATCGTCAGGGAGCTCACTCTCCTGGTTACAACAGTGTCAGCCAGGGAATCTGCTTCATCGGAAGTTTCATGAGTAAGTGGTGAAAAATAACAATCATTTGTTAATTAAGTTAATGTGTCTCTATATAATGTTATACTTTTATGCCGTATAAAAGCAATACAATGCAGCTCTGCATATAATAAAAATGATAAAATGGAGCTTATACTTTTATCATAATGCTTATGGGGGATTAATATGAGTTCTATAATACACTTTCATTCTATTATTAGTATTATTGAAAAAGAAAACAAAAGAGTAGAGAGAAATCACTATGTGTAAACTTACAAAATTAAGCTAAATACAGCATGAAGTAGAATCACATATTAGAAGCGTCGTTAATTGCAGATATTTTTTTAATGATTACCTAGAATTGTTTAATCATATTATTTTGTACTTTCCAGCTCGTCTGCCCAATGCTCAGGCTATTGCTAACGCCAAGCAGTTGATTCAATGCGGTATGGACGCTCGCTATATCCAGTACGCACATTCTCTTCTTGGACATCGTCAGGACGTTTCCACTGACTGCCCTGGAGATGCTCTTTACAACGAGATTAAGACCTGGAATAACTATGACCCCTCTCCATAAGTTATCCCTGGAAATTTAACACCTAAATCATTTCCCATAATAAATTAAGTTTTCATAGTCAAATATACTTTTTTATTTTTTTATTAAAAAAAAAAAAAAAGAAAAAAGAAGAAGATAACATACGAGGTTGTATAAGAGATATAGTATGGCATAATGATACGATGCAATAAAACAGCTTTTTTTATCAATTTTTTTTTTATTAAACGATACACATGACACTATAGAGAATAATTTTATTGATTATATAGATAATAATGAATTACAAATTTTGAGTTAATTCTTCACGGGGAAAATTTGACTATAAGGAT
This sequence comes from Ecdyonurus torrentis, assembly GCA_949318235.1. NCBI lineage: Eukaryota > Metazoa > Arthropoda > Insecta > Ephemeroptera > Heptageniidae > Ecdyonurus > Ecdyonurus torrentis. Next base: position 37,439,383 of record OX439129.1, on the reverse strand, counting down.
AAATGTGGCTTAACTCTTCTGTACGGATCTATTCCATAACATAGCAACACAGAAAACGGTAAAAAAGGATAGAACATTTTAATGCATATTTATTTATGAAATTTCCATCTATATCACTGAAATAATATAATTGACTTTTACTAAAAGAAGAAACTTTTTTGAGACCGACTTTAAGCAATTTTGCTTACAACCACTTCCGTTTCTACGTACTACGTATGCGCAGTACGTAAAACGGAAGTAAATGTGAGCAAAATTGCTTAAAGGCAGCCTCTAAACAGTTGCTTCTTTATTAGTCAATGTTTTTATACAAGTATTATATGTTAACATTATAGACAATGAAAAATATCACAAATTAATAAAACATTGAAATAATGTATGAAATACTGTTGCTTCGTGTTTGTAAGAAATATATTTTGGAAAAAATTGTGTTTGAATCATACAGCTATAAATAATATTTTTAAAAAAAATGCTGTCTTATGTATTCATTAATGGCATATTTAATTGAATTTTTTAATAATAAAAGCAGTAAAGATGTAGTGTTTATTGTATTGATATACTGTATATTATAGTTATGGCATGTTTACTCGGAGCAATGTTTGCACTCTATGTAATAAATGGAATAAATGTAATAAATGTAATAAATTAAGATGGAAACTGTATTATGCTTATGTTAAAATTTAATATTAATATTGTGGTCAAGGTTTTGTATAATAGGGCTGTCATGCCCTCACAACGCCTTAAATAAAGTTATTATTATTATTATTATTATTATATTTTCTTAAATGACATTTTAATAGTTTTTGATAATGATAACATGCAATTATATTTATTACACATTGAAATATTGCACCGTGTGAAAATGACTTAATAATAATTTTACTTGATGTAGATCACGCAATAAAACAGTTTTTATATGCATACTTAATTAACCTAAAAGCAAATAAATATAAAGCTTGCCTAAATTGAGTTTCATTAGTTCTGTTTGTTTGATTTCTGATACAATTTGGTCTTATACAAACAATTCATAGATAAACATCAAAACGAAGAAAAATAGTTCACGTCCAAAGTTGACACGTACAGTGCATAGTGCATAAACTATAATAATCAATACAGTGTATATTATGATATTTGTAACTATATTGTCAAAGTAAACCAAAGTATTTAAAATTATTGAAAAGGAGGGACATGTAAATATAGTTAAACACCTTGAACAAAAAAGTTGTGTAATATCCTAACGAACCTGAAAATCAGCGTTGATTTGGCCGAAGTCATTGATTTCTAATTTATTTTCCATTCACAAAATGCCACTGGCGGTCACTGACGTCATAGCTCGCTTGTTTTGCGCGCGCGTAAACCAGGCAAGCTGTGACGTCAGTGACCACTAGTGGCATTTTGTGAATGGAAAATAAATTAAAAATCAATGACTCCGGCCAAATCAACGTTGATTTTCAGGTTTGTTAGAATATTACACAACTTTTTTGTTCAAGGTGTTCTACGGCTTTAAATATATATAGATCAAGTAATGATGAAATGTTTTTAATAAAATTCAATATATTAATAAACAAAAAATGGATATTAAATTTTAAAATATCTATTTCATTTCTATATTGTTACCATCATTTAATGAAATTTAACCAAATTGCATACTTAGTTTAAATGTCGAACAATCTCTAACCTCTGACACCAAATGATGATAGATTAGATAATTTAAAACTTAATCAATAGACATTATCTAAAAAAAAAAAAAAAAAATTATATCCATCCGTCATTGACTTTAAGTTAAACACTGTCTTTGTCAACACAAATCAATCATAATAATAAATAGAATACTTTTGTTACTAATGCGTCTTATCAAATAACACAATAATTTGTGCACACGGCACAAACGTTTTCTCCCTATAAAACCTGCAGAATAGTACATTTAAGTTGACTTTGGTTCCTTTGATCAACAATGAAGTTCGCAATCGTTCTTTGTGCTTTGGTGGCTTCTGCCTTGGGTGGTAAGTGAAATTATAATAATTTATATTTTATTAAAAATAGAAAAGATAAGCTGATAATATTTTATATTTATGAGTCTGCATTTTATTAAACTGAAATGCAAGCAAAAATTATATGCTAAAATTATACTTCAAAAGAAAAAAAAAATTCTTTTGTAAGAGATATTTCTGATTAATAAATCAGTGAGCTTGTTTCTTTCTCTAATTTTCTTTTACTCTCACAAATAAAATAATAACCATCATATATGCATAAGGAAAATATGTAACAAAAATGTTATTACCACTAATGAAATATAATGAACCTCTTTCAGCTTGCCCAAATATTGTTTCCCGCTCTGGTTGGGGTGCACGTCCTCCCACTGCCGTCTCTTACCAGACCATCCCCGTACCATTTGTCGTGATCCACCACGCTGAGAGTGCATCATGCTCCTCCCAGAGCTCTTGCAGCACCCTTGTGCGCCAGTTCCAGGATCAACACATGGACATCAATGGATGGAATGATATTGGATACAGTTTCCTCGTTGGTGGAGATGCTAATGCTTATGAAGGTCGTGGATGGGACAAAGTTGGAGCTCACGCACCAGGTTATAACAGCCAGAGTGTTGGAATTTGCTTCATTGGAAGTTTTATGAGTAAGTATAATAATATTAAATACCTAGGAATGCAAGCCAATAAATTTCAGAAATTAAAACTTTTTAAATTTGGTAAATAGTTTATATTGATGTTGCCTATATATGTAGATAATAAAGAAATTATTTTGTTATGAGAAATTCAAAGGAAGTTCGATAATTAAAAATTCATGTGATTTTCAAAATGTTATAGCCTCACTGCCCACGACTGCTGCCATGAACACCGCTAAGCAGCTGATCCAGTGTGGTGTTGATGATAGAAACATTCAGTCTGCATACTCTCTTATTGGACATCGTCAAGCCGTGGCTACCGACTGCCCTGGAGATGCTCTTTACAACGAGATCAAGACCTGGAACAACTATGACCCCTCTCCTTAATTTTTATGTGTATTGAAACTGACATAAAAATACAGCAAATTTAAAAATATTTATTTGTTATCTATACCCCTTTAACCCCTTACTTACTGTTGCAGCTTAAACGTTTTTGTTATATTCATTTATTGAATTTTCCAGTTTTAAATTTTAATTTTGACTTATATCTTAATTAATGCTGTAACAGAACAGTAAAAGTAACGAATAGAATACAGGTTTTTGTAAATATGATTTTCATAGCTAAGTGTTAATGAAAAAGCTTTTAATACTAAATTTAATTCTTATCTATTGTATAGCATGTCAATTTTGTTATTGATTATCATACAAAAAGAAAATCGCAAAAAAAAAATAATAATAATAAAATAAAGAAAGAAAGATTAAAAAGCTTTAACTAACCTTTCATCTTTATCTTGCTGGTTAATAAAAGTAAAACAGGTGAAATAGATAAGATAACAAAGCTAAAACATGCATAATCTTATTAACATATTTTTAGACCTTATTAAATATATTATGGTTAAAACTTTTAAGCTTGAGCAATATACATTTCTTGTAAATGGTTAACTAAAAAAATATTTACATTCCGATTTATTCAATATATTTCTTTCGTTTGATGTTCCCATCACTTGGCAATTAACTAGAAAAATGTCACGATGCATCTTCTTAAAAAAAAAAAAAAAAAAAAAAAAAAACTTACTTCCTGTATGTTAAAATTTTACGTCACATATAACTTCCTTTTCTAAAAATAATTATAATGAAAGAAGAAAAAAAAAGTTAATATTTATTAGGTGTGTAGGAGTATGATATATTTATATATATTTTTTTATATACATGCAAAAATCATAAGGCAATGAAGCATGTGAGTGTTTAATATATTATTTATAATATAATATATAAAAAAAGTTTATTTGAATGACAGCTCCGAGATGAGATGGCAGAAGAGAGGGAGGGAGGAGGGGTGACTCCAGGCTTTGGTAGCTCCAGAGTAAAGCGCCGCACCATTCAGTCTGCTGTTGTTCACCGACATAATGACTCTACTCTCCTCGTGTGCTCTCTCCTATATCCGAGCACTAACATTACTTCTCGTCTCATTGCCTATGGCATTCGCAGGTATGCTTACCTTAATTATATCAAGAACGAGTTGTCAACATTTAATTGGTCTGACAAGAACATTTATATAGCAGTTATCTTTCACAATATTGTTTTGAGCATTAAAATGAATGAATGAATGATATTATATATATATATATATATATATATATATATATATATATATATATATATATATATATATATATATATATATATATATAAACTAATGCAAGGTGAAATAAGGTTTAAATTCATAGTGCTAATAAAAAAAATTATTTTTAATGTTTATATTACAAGTAACAATTGCATTTAAAAGAAATCAGCGAGACAGATAAATCAAATATTAATAGCTTTAAAAGTTGTTTAAAATTAAATTTAAAGAGTTTTGTTGATGTGAAGAAAGAAAGTAATTAATTATTATTAAATTTGTAATTAATGGATTGAGATTAAAAGTGTAAGTTTTCATCCATGCAATAATTAAACCTGGAAAATTTAACGAAATTTAGAAGAAGATTCATTTATACGCATACTTGTTTAACATGTATGAATAATACATAAAATTTTAAATATCATTTAATTCTTTTTTATTTTTGGAATATTTTACATAATTTAACAACGTAACGTATAACTTATAAATTATAAAATTAAAGTTAAATACCGTCATGACTTTTAGTCATGTATATAATATTGTATTATTCTAATATATTTTTAACTTTATTATATATTTGTTTATATTCAATTACATTTTTTTTGACACTATGACTTTGAAAATGAGCGTGAAAGAGGAAAATATTTTTAGATATATAAATTAAAATAAAGCTTTAATATAAATTTATATAATAAGCTTAAGTTTATTTATATAATAAGTTTTAAAAAATGTAATAAAAATAAATAATTATTAAAAATGACATTTTGTTTATATAATTTACCTCAAGTAGGATGCTTTGATGAAGTACAGGTATATTACTGTCATAAGTTTAGCTTACTCTATTGTTGAATGTGCACAACGATTGTTGCCAGTCACGCTGTGTTGAACTGCACGTACACAACAAACGAAAATATTTCGACATTAATTACTTAAGTTGGTAATAATAATTGTTAAAACCAAGGGTATATAAACTGCGATGAAAAATTAAATTATCGTAATCACTTTATATTGTCAAACCTTTATTTTTTTTAAATTTTTATTGTATTTATTATATAAAATAGTTCTATAATAATATTTCATTATATTATTTTCTATTTAAAAAAATCAATATGAAATAAAATATGTATATATAATTACATAAAATGAATGTAAATATCATTATGTTAGTTTAACAAACACAGGAGTAAAGTAGTTCAAGACCGAAGTGTACATTAAATTTAATGTTTTTTTAGTACCTAATGCATTTCAATTGAACTTGGAATGCACTTATTTATCATCAATCATGAAAATACTCTCTATAAATATTACGTGTTTTCTTCTTAGACGTTTTAAAACGCCGGTTATTAAAATATAAACTTTCTTTTACCTTTTTTTATAACTTTTTTTCTTAATTGTCAACAGAAATATTTACAACGTGTCTGGGTAGTGGGTGCTATACATATAATTAAATATTAATTTTGAAGGCCAAGAGAAAAATGTATAGTTAATAAAATTTTCTTTGCCCTCTGTAATTGCAGTAACGTAAAATTTTTTTTAGACCTTCTGAAAGTATTTATATTATTGATATAAATATATACCCATATTGATAATCTATACCATATTTTTTACTATTAATATTATTATTAAATAACTATTAACTATGGGGACAAATTACTATTTTTATGTAAATTCAATATTTAATTATTAATATTACATAAGAGAATTCATGTAATATTTATTATGTGCGTAATTTGATACTGTGCGTACTTTAAATATTTATATATTTAATATTGTAAAATATAGAATTACATTTCAGTAATAATATGTACACAATTCTCAACACTATAAAACAAGCAGCAAGTGGGAATTTTGTTTAATATACATTAATAATGAAGCATTAGGTATAATGAATGTTGAAAACTAAATTATTCACAATTATTTGAAAATTCTACCGTTGTATTTCATTGATTATTACATCATACCTTATATCTCTATAGTGTTGATGTTGAATAACAAAATTGGTTGTGTATCTGTATTTTAAAAACAAACAAACAAATAAACAAAAAATTTCAAATTAAAAGAGCAGGAATAAAACAGTTTTTAAGTTTAACATTTTAGTTGTATAATTGCTTTTTAAACTTAATTGAAACTTTGACAAGGTAGCAAATCAAATACAGTATACAGTACACCACTGGTTTTGGTGGTTTAATAAAAGTTAAATTTTGATTGTGAACTTTAGAATACCTTTAGTATAACGGGAAAAAATACGACTTTAAATTTCAAAGCTGTAATCGTCATTTTTATGACTTGCTTTATTTCTTAATTTATGAAATCTTGCCACACCTATTTGTTAGAGTATACATTTGAACTAATATAAGAAAACAAAAAATACTATGTAAATATATAACACCCCTTTTCCTTTGACCAAATACTTGAAAATTATATTGACACAAATATGAAATGAATATTTCAGAGCAGCATTTCGTATATATATATATATAAATAAAGTATAAAGTTATAAATATACTGTCATTGTGAGTAAATATGTTTAATGTAAACCTGTCATTTACCATGTCATCACAAACTCTTTTTTTTTATTACAGAGTAAAATAAAATGCGCAATTTCACGAGACTTTTGCATGCATACGTAAAAAATAAAAATATTTCAGACAAACTACTTCTGCCAGTTTAATTTTAGTATTCTTGATATTATAAACATATAACCTCATCAACAAGCATACCATCAAGATTTGCATGTTGAAACATTTCTCTTTTTTTTATGCACTAACTTAAAGGTCACTGAACTTATATGAAAAAATCATTTAAATATAAATAATTAATTTTGATATCTTCCAGATTTTTTTTTTTTCTACGCGCTAACTTATAAATTATTTTCATGTGTAATTTTTTATTTATACTGAATACGTATAAAAAAAGGAGCCTGCTTATAAATAAGCAATATTAACTTTCAAAAGAATTCCAAAGGTTTAATGAAGGATTGGTATAGGCAAAGCAGGTAAAAATAACACACAGTATTTGGTTATGTATGTATAAAGCATCGTAAAAAAAAAGCCATATAACAAAATGTAGATGGGAAATATTTACATGAAAAGTTATTTCGATGGAAGAATCTTTTATTATTTTTTCTTTCCAAAGTTATATTTAAAAAGTTAATGTAAATGCTACCACTGGAAAACAAATGTATGGCTTAAATATAGGACAGTCACGAATTGTGAAAACAATATTTATTAATTATATATTAAACATGCAAGTTTGCAATAATTTTGTAATGCAGAATAATTAACGTTCCAATAAGAATTAGGTATTTTATATTATTTATGTTTTTCAATTAAACTACGTCTCCTTTTATTCTATTAGAGCATAAAAAAAAAAACAGACTATCCTCTTCAGTCCCCGACTTTTTTAAAAATTATTTCACTCTGTTGTAAATTTTAACCACGTTTTTGTGCAGCTCTCAGAATGACAAAAATATGTTGTTGTTTTTTTGTCAAAAAGGTTTTCTTGCTTTTGCGGACCCCCTACCCACTCTAGAATGCTCAAAATAGCGTTAAAAATCGCGTAAATTTAGGGGCGTTTTCTGGTCCAATTGTTGTATTTTTATCTCAATCATTTCCATTTTTTCTTCTATTTTTTATTGAATTATCTGATGTTCACTGTATTGTATACTGGGACTGAAGAAGCTATTTTATATATAATGTGAACATAAAGCTTTATATATAACACTATAGTGGCTCTATGTAATGCTATGTAATATAAATGAAGTTACTAATTGATTGATGTTAATTTACTGTCGACAGAATGTCCACGAATTGTAAGTCGAGACGAGTGGGGTGCTCAAACTCCTAGTAGTAAGACTCCACAGCAAGTACCGGTGCCATTTGTGGTGATTCACCACGGGGGTATTGCAGAGTACTGTGACAACGAGACGTCTTGTGGAGAACAAGCTAGGGCCTATCAATCTCTTCATATGGACACGCGAGGCTGGGATGATATTGGATATAGTTTCCTAGTAGGGGAAGATGGTAATGTGTATGAGGGTAGAGGATGGCATAGAGTTGGAGCCCACGCGCCACAGTACAATAATCAAAGCATCGGAGTTTGTATCATTGGAGATTTCTCAGGTAGGGGATAAACCTTTATTAATTGAGGTCAATGTTCTTTCCTTACATGTGGTTTCTACCTTGATTGCATAAAAAACACATACTTTTTTTTTATTTATTATAGAACAGATATAGAAAAGGTACTTTACCAATAAAATAATAAAACAAGGAAAAGTGCTAGTTCATTATTTGTAGTTTTTCCGTGTTTTAAATTATTATATAAATTGTGGGTTTCTAATAATCTAATATACTTTTTAAACCTGTTTCAATACACTGTTTCAATATACGTAAAAATAAAATTTATTAATAATAAGCTTTTTTTTAATACTTAATGCTACACAAATATTGAAACCACTGTTGAATCCTGCGTAATCTTTAAATATATAATTTAAAAATTTCATATATTTTGTTTAACAAATATTTTCTTTCATTATATATACAACAATTATATTTGTGGAAAAGAATTTTTTAATTTTATTCGAATAAATAAAAAAATAATGATAAATACTTGTAACAGAAATAAAGAAAAAAATGTTCAGTGTATATTTGCTGTCTTATTTCACGAATTAAGTTGGTTAAAAAAAAAGCTTGAAATTGTTAAAAATAGGTTTGACGAGTAGATCAAGGGAAAGTAACAATAGAGCTTCTGGAAACAATTATAAATCATAAAATAAAATAAAAAATAGATATATACAAAAATATATATATATAAAAAAAAATCACAACTAAAAAAATACAAATTCTTAAAATACGATTCTTTTGATCAACAGAACGGCTGCCAAACCGCAAGGCATTAGATGCAGTTGAACGTTTGATCAGTTGTGGACTGGAGAAGGAATTTATTGTTCCGAACTACACAATCCTTGGTCACCGGCAGACAAGAGACACTCAATGTCCTGGAGAGGTTCTGTACCAAGAAATCACCTCGTGGCCTCACTGGGATCCAAACCCTAGTCCTCGCAAATATCATCCGCACCCAGGACAAGGAAGCACATTTGCTTTGTCCTCCCTCGCGCTTCTCACTGCTCTCGCATCACTTCTGCTGTAATTTTTTTATTGAGTACAAATATATTTTTTTTCTTCACTGATTTCACTCATTTAGATTTACCAGAGCTTTAACATAACAAATTTTTCATAAAAATTTATTTATTTATTTTATATTCAATTGAATTTCAAACATGGGAATTCCTAATTTATTTTTTTTTGTATAAAAAAGATCTGTACTTAAATTTTATGACGTCATATATTCAGTAATTTTTATATTTATAATATATTTTTATTATTATTATTATTTTCAATGTCACAGAAAAAAAAATCTCATGTACCTCTCAATTGCTACACTAATAAATGGAATTTCATTTTGCAAATAATTTAACTTTTTCTTTTAAATATTCTATACTAATAATTTATAATACTATATTTAAAATTAATAAGAACTGAGATCTCGTCTTGAAAAGAACAAAAGTACTATAAGGTTATCATTTTCGTAATTTATATTACTGATTAATTATGTTTGTGCAAATAAAAAAATAATAAACGTTTTAATAAAAAAAAAAATCAAATATATGTTTAAACAAATTTATTTCATCACTTTAAGAACAGCAAAAATAAATATTTGGTTTTAGTATTATTTTATTTCTAACCTTTTCCTTACTTTACTTTGAACCAATATTGATCATTTCTGTCAATATATCAGTTTATTTACGTTATTTGTATCATTAATTTTTTAAATATTTAAAATCAATGAAATACATTCTATATTGACACTAGTTTTAACAAAAACACGCAAATAGTTAAGATATAATGCAATATTATGAAACGTAAATGAATATATTTTTTATAAGTATTAAATTTTGGTATTGCAAATTTTTATTATTATATTATATATATATTTATTTTGATAATTAACTTACAATTAAAATATTACTTTACATACGAGCACGTCAAAATTTCACCCCTGTGAAAACACCAACATTGTGTCGGGATAATAAATAAACATAATGCTTTAATCCCTCAAAAAAACAATAAAGAAAGCAATAAAATATTCATTAACTTAAAAATACATCAATAATGTTCATATTATTATTTCATTTTAAAAAACACTTTCATCTTCTCTCTATTTTCCTCCTTCTATTTCTTTTCCCCTGTGCAGTTCTCTTTTCTATTCTTGTCTGATAGTGTACAATAACAACATAAAATAAAATAAACATATCTGACAAGAAGCAAAGAACTTCACTACGGGGATCACACTTCGATGAAAATTTACATAAATAAACTTTCGTTACTTTGTTAAGACGATGAAGAAGAATATTTCATTTTCAAATTCTTTCTATAGCTTTACCAAAGTGTAAAGTGACTTAACAGCTCTCTTATCTTCATATATTATTTTTAATTTAAGTATTAAAAATAGATTTCAGTCACTGACTCTCGTTAATAAGGGTGTAAATTATATTATTTTAAAATCTCAAGGGGATGTATTAGCATGTGTTGTAATCTTTATATATAGTTATATAACTTAAACCTTACCAATTGTCTTTATCTTCACAAAATATCTTTTAGAAGTAATGTGATTTGTATTATATTCGTTCGCGTGTATATTAACATGCAATATTGAACGAAAAGTTGACCCAAACCCAAGGTCAATTATATCCTAGAGGGTTAAATATTTTCAAGGTTTTGAGCACCGTGTGATACGTACGCCCTCTTCATTCAAATGATGACTGTCTTTTTTTTTTTAATTTAGTGAGAGAAAAAGAGAGAGAGAGAGAGAGAGAGAGAGAGAGAGAGAGAGGGCAGTATCACTATGATAGAAGCGAACGATGATAGAAGCGAATTATGTTCGAATCTGTCTTGCGCGCACTCCTTTTTTTAACAATAGGAGCGGCGCAAGTTGCATTTTTTAACATAGGCAAAATTATTTTAATATCTATACTGAAAATTATTAATTAACTTACGAGTATACTAGTGTATTTATGCGCTACCCGATCTACTTTAAACGCCTGATGATTGCAACCCGTAGTGCATCAAAAATTAAAAATATTAATATAAAATCATTTTATGTTTTTTACACTTACACTTTTTTAGCCAATTTGCGATTTCATACTATAGTTTTTTTATCAAAAAGAATAAATCAATAACTATTTTGCAATTAAATATAAATTTAAACGTATTAAAAACGAACGTACAACAACAAATGAATCAATTAGCTCCCAGCAAAGAAACAAAAATAAAAAATAAAAAATGAAGAAAAATCTTAATAAAAATAATAATATTAAAAAAAAAAAAATCTCAGTTCAAGAGCGCGATTCCTTCTTTCTATAAATATTGCAATATTATGTATATTACAGTGCAGGTGTCAATCAGTGCTATCGAGCATCCACGCTACACACCTGACGCGCCGCTCCTATTGTTAAAAAAAGGAGTGCGCGCAAGACAGATTCGAACATAATTCGCTTCTATCATCGTACGCTTCTATCATAGTGCGCCCCCCCGAGAGAGAGAGAGAGAGAGAGAGAGAGAGAGAGAGAGAGAGAGAGAGAGAGAGAGAGAGAGAGAGAGAGAGAGAGAGAGAGAGAGAGAGAGAGAGAGAGAGAGAGAGAGAGAGAGAGAGAGAGAGAGAGAGAGAGAGAGAGAGAGAGAGAGAGAGAGAGAGAGAGAGAGAGAGAGAGAGAGAGAAAGAGAGAGAGAGAGAGAGAAAGAGAGAGAGGCGTTACTTTATAGTTTGTTCATAACGATAAATTTGAAGACACAATAACTGCCAATTGCTAAGTAAAGAAAATGCCATGTTTTTTTATTTGATTATTATAATTATTATTTTACTATCTCGCAAGTATATTATCTTCTCTCAACATATTATTATATATTTATTCTTTTTTAAAAGAAACTTAATGATGAAATTTCCTTGAAGTCTTTTAAATTAGTCATTTTTCATTTTACTAATGCATACCAACCCTATATGAACCAAATATACAATGAAATGTGAATTAAATTTATTAAGAGTAATTTAAAAAAATTACACTTGTCCCTGGTAATTGAACTTAATTTGAGTAACTAAAGTGCAAAAACCATTTTTACATTAAGGGTTACTTTTTTTTTAAAGTACAAGAAATGGATGGCACTTTTATTTGCTTACACTTTATTTAAATAAATAATAAATAAACAAATAACTGCATTTAGTTTTTCTTTTACTATTTACATAATACAAATCACCACTTTCTGATTGACATGTAATCAGTACTGCGTATATATATATATATATATATATATATATAATGGTTAAAAATTATGTTATTATATAACTTAGAAAATAAATAATTTTATATAACAAAATTGCTATTAAATTAAGTAAAAAATGTACACACAAATGTACATATAAAAAAGAACAATATTAAATTTAATAACATACAAAAAAAAATACAAATTAAGGAAAAATTTATTTAAACGTAAGAAGAAAAAAATAAATACATCACTATTATAACTTTAATAAAAATAAATAGTGAGAAAAAAATATAATAATAATAGAAATACAAATTACCATGATGTTGCTAATCTCATTGAAAAATCGCTATATTATTACGTTGACGTCTTGGGGAAATCCCTTGCAAATTATCTTTCTTTCTCTTCTTCTTCTGTCTCTCGAAATATAATGAAAGTAAAAGAGAAGAAAAAGGAAGGCTGGTCAGTGGCACGCTAAGGGGCGTGTCTCTCCCTCATTGCCAAGGTGAAGCGTGACGCAGTGACCACTCGGTGGTCCCTCGGGGTATTCAATACTCGCCAAGCTCAGTTCTCCACTCTTACACGCTGCACCAACAACAAACGAATAAGACACCCCCCAGAGGAGCATTTAACATTGACAAGGTAAGCTAAGAAATCTGACATACAATAATACAAATAATAAATTATTATGCGCCTTTTCAATTTAGTTTTAATTCATATATAATAGGTAAAGAAAAAATAACTACAACATAATGTAATTGATTTTTTATGTCTATTTCAACAGATAATGTAATAAAAAATATATTCAAAACACAATCAATTTATTTTGACATTTAAAAAAAAAAATCCCTAAAATATCCAAAGTAAAACTTTTTTTTTATATATAAAATTTTAAAATAGCATAAATTAATAACATTTTTTTACATCATAATTTTTTAATCCATATGATTTAATCCAGATGATGATTGACATATTCAGTTATTAATGCTGGAAATGAAATAGTACGCTTATTTAAAAAATTGTGAAGGCAGAAAAATCTCCAGTTTTTTTTTTTTTTTTTTTTGTTTTATTTCTTTGCACATTTTTTATACTGTATTATAAGCAAACTAAAAATAATTAAATATTATGTATTTTGGTGATACAACCCTAATTAAATTTTTTACAATTTTTGTTTTCATTTCCGTTTAAAAAACTCATGTTCAATAAATACTCTAATTAATAAAAATTAGCAATAACGTTATGCGGTATTTTTTTTCTTTCAAAAAAGATTGCAAGGTCTAAAAATTTGAATAAATTCCATAAAATATATACAACACTGAAAATGCATGCGATAATTAACAACAAAGTTTATTTAGTTTAAAACTTTACAGATGTCACCAAAAGCCATTAAACTGTAAATTATTTACAACCCATTCATTAACATCAATTAGAGGTGTCATAAATTTTCAATAATTAGTACAGCAATGTGTTTTGTATTAACAACTTGAACAAAATTGATAAAATTAAATTATGAACGCTTAGGCAAATATTAAAAAAAAAAATGTTTAAGGACTAATAAATTTTATTTTATCAAATAAAATATTCAATTCCATTCTCAATAACTTCAATATTTAATAATTCCAAAGAATATTTTATACTTCAATGTTATGATATTTTAGTTGACATTTTTTTTAACTTTGTCATACCGCTAAACACGAAATGTGTATTTCATTATCAAGGTTTTCTTTTTATAAAAATTATACGTCTTATCTTAACCTTCATTTCTTGCCTATATGGATATTAGAATAAATTTAAATAGTCTACTTATAAGATTTAGAGTATTATCTACATTTATTGTCTATAATATTGTCAATAATTCTATGTCATCGGATGATCCATTTTTGAGTGATATGAAATATTAGAATTTTATTTATCAGTAATATTGAAAAACAAATTGTCCGCAATGCAGGTTATTATTTACACAGATAAGTAATAAAATATTGTATCACAGATTATATAATAAACAATGGGTTGCTAATTACATTACGTTTCTTCAAGTTCTCGTTATTATTATTATTATTTTGCTCTATTTTAAACATGAAAGTTACGCAAAATATTTTATATTTATTAATATTGCAGTATAGTATTTATTTAACTCGATTGCTTTCTTTCATAGACTTAGCTTTCTTTTTAGACTAAAAATTTTTGGCTAACATTTTTTTTTTTAACTTGAAAATGTCTCATTCAAATTATTGAATTTTAAATGTATCTATCCATATATACTAATTAAATATGATGTTTACAGATTCGTCCGTGCGTGTGCGGAGAATACCTGGTCCCGGGTTTGGTACCACGCCCGGGACCAGCACTTGAGGCTGCTGTATCTCTATGGCTGGAGATAGGCAGTGTTCCTCCACTAGAGAGAGCACTACTAGCGGGTTATGGACACGTGCTACAAGGACGAGCCTCTCGTCTACCAAGAGTTGCCAACTTTCTTCGTAATGTGCCGATCTACCAGGTGATTTTCAACATTATATGAGGTGTCACGCAACATCTCAATCCAATATTTATGTGTCTAACATGCATATATTATGCTGGGTATATTATATATCGTGATAAAGTGTAATAATCTATAATACTGCATCTACTGCCATAGCCTTGGTATACTCAAGTGCACACAAACTTTAATTTTAGAAATAAGATCTATTTATTAGCAAGCAAGTTCAGAATAATATAAATTCTCATTTTACAGTTGGCTATCCAGTAGGATTCAATTCTTAATTTTATCTCTAGGTCAGGTGTTCATATAACTTCTGGTGTATTAAAATTCAATTGCCTCCCCCCCCCCCCCCCCCCCCCCCATTGTTAATCCTATATCAAAAGTGGAGAGAATTTAATCTCCAAGCGACATTTTTTTAAATAAAAATTGACGGTTCTTAATTGATTACTAATTTGTTATATTTTATAAGAAAATGCTAATTATTATAACTTTGACACTCAGATCTTGTTATTGTGTTAACAAAAGGAATTGCTGTTCAAGTAAGATATTAGTTTTAATTCGTTTCAAAGTTATAAACACCAACTGCTCTCTCTCTCTCTCTCTCTCTCTCCCTCCCTATCCCTCTCTCTCTTCAAAGAGTTATTCGAAGTGAAGTACTATACGTATATAGCAACTTATAGTATTAACATAGAAATGTTTGATTATTTAACTAGATTCCAGTAAACTATAGGGGGGAGATTTACAAGATTAGTTATTACTTTTCTCTCTCTGTACTTTATACTGTATTATACTCATGAAAGTAACAATTTTGATCAAAGATTGTAAGTAAAACGTTTGTCTGTTTTACGTCCTATAGCTAGCGATGGATATGTCACTAGAGCAAAAGATTATATTTAAACAGTTTACAAAGCACGGGATAAACTTTAACTTCCTGTCTTCCTCAAGAAGAAGAAGAAAAAGAAAGGAGCGAGAAAGAGAGAGAGAGAGTGAGAATGGCGGAGAAGTTATCATGCTCTGTCACAACATCCAACACATGGTGAACTGTCACGTCTCGTGTCATAAAGATAAACCGTATCAAAGTCGCAATTTTGTGGAACCATTTAAACGCCCACACATAGGTGTTGTCTTTAAATAAAAATAATAAATACAGTCTTTATTGTATAATACGCAAAAGGTACAGTCACTGAGGCAGGGCTATAATCCCTATCACTAAACCATATAATATATGGTATATTATTATATAATATATATATATATATATATATATATATATATATATATATACATATAAGAACAAAACATTTTTATTACATACATGAATATTTATATAACCTATGTGAAAAAAATACGTATTAATTGTATTAAATATAGTAATTAAAACAACAACAACTTAAGAAGCACTTTTAAATGCTGTTCATACGTGTATTGAAATTAGAGATACGAATTTAATTTTTAACAATAAAGACTTTTTTAATCTTGAAATTTTGAATAAAAACAAACAAACATATATAATAAAGATATAATGGGATTCTTTGACTTAAAAGCTGCTACTCTCCTTTTCATTTACAATAAATATTATACATTACTATTTTCTTTAAAATTTAAATATATATTGTTTTAATTCAAGTCTTCTTTAGCTTTAATGTATATATACTACTGTACTTTAAATTACCATATTAAGAGAACTATCAAAGTAGCTCAATTCTATTGAAGTAACGCTAAATTATGGTTTATAACTTATTATAGGTCAACTATAAAACGAATAATAATCCATTTTATTTTTTACGTTATAACAGCAAGACTTAAGCAAAATAGACTCTACTACTAGGGACATTGGAAAAAAAACTATCTCAATACTAATGACTTACACTTTGAAATATGCGTATATTTAATTTTTTTACATTTAATAGAGAGAGAGAGAGAGAGAGAGAGAGAGAGAGAGAGAGAGAGAGAGAGAGAGAGAGAGAGAGAGAGAGACGTTGAAATTGCTTGCAGTGTCTGTTAATGTGTATATTATTACAAGGCTTCAAAAATGAAAAATTACTCACACTGATTGTTAACAACTTGCATTGCATAAATTTTGAATTTAAATTTTAACCTATATTTTTTGAAAGCAAAATATTTTGCTTTACTTTTATTATTGTTATACTTACTATACGTGTAATATGGTATAAACTAAAAATAAATATCGCGGGAAAAAAAAAAAAAAAAAAAAAAAAAAAAGGAAAAGGAAACTGGTAATAGAAAATTTGTATTGTATATTTTTTAAGTTTGCATACATTATTTAATGACTCCACTGAAGTAAAAAAGAAACTTTACTCAAGGCTCGTAATGTTGTGAGCTGGTAAATCTCACTTCACACGTGAGATGTGCATGCAGTGTAGGAATACTTAATGTCACAAAACGTGTTTAGCACAGTACCTCACGTGCCCTCGTTTGTCAGCAATTCTAATATACATTGCGCAAAAAATTTGTACATTAACACACTTACGTTATAAAATACTTGTAATCATGCAATCCTTATGACTATCATTTTACTGCAACCCTTGAGGATAATTTAGTACCATGATTCACTTTACCATGTTAATTATTTCCATGCAGGATGTATTACTTTTTTTTCTTTATTGTTTACAGTGTCTATAGCAGCTATTTCTAGTGGTTTAGTTTTTCAAAACCAGAAGCATAGCTAATGGGCTTGGAATAAATAAGTCAAAATTAATAGTCTAAAACAAATTTATAGTAAAAAAAAAAAAACTTATAATAAAAGTGTTATTAAATAAGTTGTTAAATAAAAGTGGATATTTTATGATGTAAGCTTATTATATTTAAATCTCAATTACGCTTAGTTTTCTTTACACAATAAAAGTACTTATGGTCCATTTTAGACATTATAACTTATAAGTTAGTTTGTAAAATTTGCATAACTTAAGATGTAAAATGAATTTGGTTGCAGGGTCGAATTGCTCGGATACATGAGGCTGCCGCCGAGGGCCGCCTCACAGATCTAGCACGACTGATGGACCGCGAGGCTTGGGGAGCATCACGTGACGAGGGGGCTGCTGGTAGCACACCTCTGCAGAAGGCCATGTTGGGAGGACACGTGGCAGCTGTCAAGCTACTTCTGCGACGTGCATCGTGTAGCCTTGTGGCCACAGACAGGGTAAGGAAAATTATTTTCTTCCCTGAAACCTAAATGATGCTTCTTAAAGGAATAGACCAGAGAAAATCATAAGCATTTATATCACAAATCACTTGATGGGGTTTACATAAATAACATTAGTTTGTCTCAAAACCCAACAGTAGCCTCGTAGCAGTGATCAGAAATTTCGATTTATGCAACCCGCACAACATTTTCATACTAATTTTTGTATGTTTCTGACGTCATAAACATGACTTTTCACGCAAAGTGCATACTTTACAGTTTTTTCACGCTCTCTCGTGGGGCTACATTAACATTCTGGTAAAAATTGTCAACAGTTTTGAAGATCCCATTTCGTGTTTATTCATTAAAAAGCTCATGTTGTTTTATGTGGTCTATGGCTTTAAGACAATCTAACTTTTTAATAACTTAAAACAATTTGAAAAGCTTGGATATTTTATTAATATTAATAAAATTAGAAATATTAAAGTAATACAAACTACATTGATAGCATACAGTATAATCTAGATATTAAATTCAAACCTTTTTCGGTAACATGAAATTGGTCGTTATTATCAATTCCCATCTTTCTTCAAACGAAATAATTAAAAATACAAATATGATTTATTATGTTGCAATGAACTGCCTGGGTCAATAAAGAATTCTTATGATATGAGCCAGTTTTTTTCAAGGAAAAATTGCGTCTATATATATTTTCTTATTGCTATTCTCTTCTCCACACCATATGGCTGCTTTACACATAACTTGCAACCATAAACTTTTAAGTAGCTTAATTAAATGTTACTTACATAATATGTTACTTATTTCACTTGTTAGTAAAATATTTTGGTACATTATTAAGCAACGATTTCTCTTCCAATTTTCCACTTTGTCATACACACAACACTTTCTAGCTTATAAGTTAAAGTATTAGTAATTACATAGTTTCCAATTTATGTATGGTTTATTACTTTGCTCTAACAAAAAGTGCTCTACTGTTATAGTTACCACACGTATTACTTATAATATACATTTTTCTTTCAAATTAATCAAGTTGAAAATCATATTACAGTTATATAGTAAGAAATTATTCTCATTACAGCCATCAAAGAAATATAAAACAAACAGAACATTGCATAAAAAGTTTTATTAGTTTTATTTTTTTAATATTGCTTTTTGTAGAGACATTTTATTTCCTGTAAATCATAATGAAATGCTTGATTTCTTCTCGGTATTCTTAAAAAAAAAAACAATACTGAAGTTCAGTGTGTGTGTATAATACGTATATATATATATATATATATATATATATATATATATATATATATATATATATATATATATATATATATATATATATATATGTGTGTGTGTGTGTGTGTGTGTGTGTGTGTGTGTGTGTGTGTGTGTGTGTGTGTGTGAACTAAAATAATCAAAGCCCTGCATATTCTATAGCATTATCACACACAAAAGTATTTACGAAACGAACATAAGTTTTTCAGACTTGTTAAAATTTTCTGTTTATGTTAATAATTGTTAGTGTATGTACCTCATATATACATTTTAATACAGGTATTTCTTTAAACGTCTTTTCTAAAAATATATTTTACTAGTGAATTTTTTTTATTTTATTTGCACATTTTTTTAAAAGCATGAACAGCTGTAAAGTCTTTAGTTTCTTGATTTTATATTTTACAAGATCCACTGAGAGATCCAAACTTTTTGCACTCTGAACAAATATAATATATACATTTTGATTTTAACTCCTCTTCTAACTCAAATAAAAGAGATTTTAATTAACTAGTGGTCTGAATACTTATTAAAAGTTCAAGTTTGCATTATATTTACTTTTTATTCAAAATTTTAAAAGTTTTAATTATTAATACAAAATGAAGATTGTTATTATATTTTTAATCTTTTTAATGCATTGTAATATTTAATAATATTATTTAGATATTTTACTTGACTTACTCCTATTACAATGCTTATAATTGTTATTTTAATTATTATTTGATTTAGTGATGCAATATGTATTACGACGTATTTCGTATAGTGATAAAACTTTGAGTTAATAATTTAGGGATACTATGTCAATAAAATGCGTTGTTTGGCACTTTTCTTTGTATAGAACGTTCCCTATGAAACCTTGGCTTTAGGTTATGTTGTACAATTCAATGCAGATAAAGGAATTGCTGAATATTCAAAATGGTTAGCTGTTGACAACAACTGTCACATTCACCCCATATCAATTAATAACTAAAAGTATACAATCAAAGAATTAATAGTATATTAAAAAAATTAATAAATAATATTTCCAATTACTTACATAGAATCGCCATTTTAATTTAGTTTCAAATAATTAAAACATGTTTTCAATATATTAAATATTTATAATTGTTTTTACAAATAGCATTTTAATTCCGTCTTCATTATATAGATTATGTAGAGTTTGGTTAATTTTATTCATTTTTATATAACAAAATATATACTTATAGGAATAGACCATAAGAAAAGATAATCATTTATATCACAAAACACTTGATGGGACTTACATAAATAACTTTACTTTGTCTCAAAACCCAACTGTAGCTCCGTAGCAGTGATCAGAAAATTTCAATTTATGCAACTCGCACAACTTTTTTTTTTTTTTATTATTTTTTTTAAACTTATTTTTGCATGTTTTTGACGTCAGAAACATGAATAGTCACGCAAATTGCATACTTTACACTACAGTATTTTCACGTTCTCTCGTGGGGCTACATTAACATTCTGGTAAAAATTGTCATCAGTTTTGAAGATTCCATTTCGTGTTTATTCATTAAAAAGCACATGTGTTTTTATATGGTCTATGGCTTTATACTTAAAGTCTCTAATATCATAGTTGTTAAAAAGCAAGAGAGTTGATTATGAAGTAATAAATTGCTTTTTAAATGGTGCATTCATTAATGTCATTTTTGATAGCTTTTAAATATAAATAAAATAAGCAGAGACCTATAGTTTTAAAACTCTAAAATTTTAAGACATGTTCTGTCTGCATGGTATCAGCTAGTTGAAAAGATTTGTCGTAGATCTGAAAGCTAGATCTTGAAAAGAGCTAGGGTTAATGTCAATTTTGACAAATGCCTAATTGAGACTAAGTAAGCATGAAACCTAAAGTGAAAAGGAAGATTGTAAAACCATCAGTGAGTTTCAATAAGACCTCGAGTTTGCGCCATGGTCAGCACTTGAGATATAGGGCTAAGCGGGTCACACTCAAAGCAGGGAATTGGAAATTCGTAATAAATAATTAAGTTGTGTCTCTCGAATAGATGAAAAGAATATTTTAATTGACAATTATTGAATTTTTAAATCAGACATCAAAGTGAAATTTTATTTTCACATAAAAACTGATAATAATAATAAAATCGATCAACTGAAATTTGTGACGTAACTCAACCCCGTTTTTTTGCCCACTTGTTTTACTTTGTTCCTTTGGTAGTTGCTTATTCACGTCCTAAATACTGAACGAGTTATACTTTTTTACATTATTGTAATATGTGATTGAACGGCTTTTGAAGTGAGAAATGTAAAAACCTTAATTTAACAATATTGTAAGGTCCTATATATTATACAAGACAAAAGACAAAAAAAAAAAAAAAAAAAAAAAAAAAAAAGACACGTGAAATAAAAATAATCCATGTCCGAGGCACTTATTATTATTACTGTTATCTATGAATACCAAGGTATGCAAATTAACAATTCTAACTATAATTGCTAATGAAATTGCGCTTTGTCAAATATGTCAAAGCCAACAATGCGGTCACATATGGCTCACATTTTTAATTGAAAATTATAAAATTATCATTATAATTAAATTATTAATATAAAATTTATTTGTTAGTAATTATATTTATTTTTATATTTTTGAGGATAATTTTACCATTAATGTAAATTTTAAATAATAGGATATTTTGCTCATCCATTAAGTCAATAAAATTGTCATGCTTTTGACATTGGCACTCGCTTTCTATTACCACGCGGAGAAATATTTAAAATATGATATTTTTTCAGTGTTTTAAAAAATATTGAAAACTATATTGAAAAATAAAATTCTGTTAGAAATTGCAATATTTTTTCTTACGTTATTTGTTAATACAGTAGTTGTAGTTACAGTAATACGTTAAACAATAGCAAAAAAAAAAATAAATAAATAAAAAATAAAAAATAAAAAAAAAGCTAATACTTATTATGTAACAAAATTTGGGAACTTAAAATATAAAGTTAAAAAATATTGAGCACGTAGAAAGACAATTTTTAAAAAAAAAAACTGAGTAAGCCTTCAAAACAAAGCAGTTTTTTTTGGTTTTTTTAATTTCATGATGTTCGATTTCTAACGCCAATTTTAAAAATAATTGCGGCATATAGGTATAAATTTAATATATTGTTATGTAAATTATATATGCATTTGGCCGCAAACTGAGAGGTTCCAGATTTGACCCCTGGTGCCTGCTACTTTTGTCAAAAAATTATAGTACTCATACAAAAAAAAATTAATAATAATACTACCTATGGCAGGTACATGAATCTTGTATTTTGCAATAGGTACACTTTAATTTGGAATTGGTAGTTATATAGACTACAATACCACTTAATCTAAGTAAGTCACACCTTTATTGTTAGCATATTACATATTCCACTTGCATTAGGTATTATTGTAGTATAATATTACCTATGTTCAAGGTTATATGTCTATTGTCTACCTATTGCATGTTTAGTTTTTTTTTTTTTTTTTTTTTTTTTTGCGTGTATATATATGTGGCTAAAATCAGATGGTGTAAACACGTTAAACGTTAAATATTTAATCCCCATCTTTGGGTGCATAACTGCACCAGGAGTAGAATAATATCATTTGAACTGAAAATTCTCAGTATCACACAAACATATATAACAAGACACTATAAAGGCAGTTCATCACCTTAGCTTTCACATTGAATCTATTATGCTGTCTATTCCTTTGATTTGTTTTTTCCAACTTAATAAATAGTTCATAATAGTTCTTAAAATTTAAGCTACAAAAATATATAGCCTAAAACATATATGACTATATATATAATTTATTATTTATATAGTTGAATGAACGACCATACCAGATTACCTACAGATAGATAATAGATTGATAAATAATAAAGTAAGATCGTGCAAGGTTCATTGTCACTATAATGTGATTTAGAGGGTGTTATTACAATATATACACGCAGTGCAGGTGCGTTGCCCCTGATGTCGCGTCGCTTTATGTTCTCCAAAACCAACCCCCTTTAACCAGTTCTCCATGTTATCCACAGATGGGGCGAGCACCACTACATTACGCCGCGGCTCTGGATGCTATGAATCGAGACACAAAAGGATCTAGTGATGTTGGATGGTACCAATTGCTTTTAGAAGCGGGAGCAGATGAAAAAGTAAAAGATTCGGTAAGAATGCAAGCGCCCATTTACATGATCATCTAACTATGCAATTAAACCCTAAATAATTTTATATCCTTAATGAAGATTGATTAATCAATAAAGCTTTTACCAGAATACAAATTAATAAAAAATACAATTTAACAACAGCATTAAAATATTTTCATGCATCGTGTGAGTTTTGGCACCTGAAAGTTATGCAACTTTTTCAGCATATAAGTATTGTGTTTTGCATTTCTTGCCTGCGATGTACATTGTTATAATATCTCACTTTTCTTCTACCCATTTAAGTTCTTAAGATCATATTAAAAAAAAAAAAGACTAATAATAACTAAAATTTCATATTTAACGACTCAACTGATATATCACAAATCTAAATTCGGAAGATTTATTTTACAATATATTTTTTTATTACATGCATGATAGGCAAAGAAAAAACAACTAAAAAAAATAGCAATAATAAACATTAATTAATTTTTTTTTTTTTTTTTTTTTTTTTTTTTTTGCTAATGACCATTGACCAACAAAGAGGAAAAGCAAGCGTGTCCTGTCTAGGGTGACACCAATTATGTTGTCTCTCCTTTATATATAGGAAGGACGCATTTATAGACTGTCACTTCAATCAATATTACTGACCTCATTTATGTCTCGTAAACACGTTGTATTTGTATTTTATGTGTATATAATATTCATGTATTATATCAAATTAATTTTTAAATAAATTTTTACTTTTTTTTTATATGTCAAAGATATAGTTATTTTTACGCTACTTTTATATAATTTTCTAACCCTATTTTTTTTTTTAACCATACGTGACCAAATACGTGTTCTTTCAACACTTTTTTTATAATTTTAATATTTAATAAGAAAAGAATGGAAGAATAAAAAAAAAAAAAAAAAAAAAAAAAAGATAAATACTTCCGGGGTTGGCAAATTAGAGATATTAATATTTCTTTATTGACAATCGTTCTAGAAAAATATAATAGGAGGAAAAATATTGCATAACATACTATCTCGCTTATTCTTATTTTTATTTAATTGACAGTTTAACTTTCACGATTGTTCATAATAATAATAACAATAGCATAATATGTTTTTATGATACTTATCAATAATATATATATTTTTATTGTTTTATCAGCTCACAATAAACACATTAACTTTTATAGCAACTTTCATAATTTCAATTTAAACTAAACATATAGGTAGTTGTGGATGGTCTTTTTTAATATTGGATTATTTTAGAAAAAAAAAAAAGTTATATTTGACCAATACGTATCATATTCATGCATATAAAATTTTAAACTATTTGTAGCTATACATTCTGAAGTTTACTATAAGGTGCATTAACTGATAACTGAATTAAATTCATATCGTAATATCAAACCTTTTCACATTACGATGAGGTAAAAAAGGCAAAGCAAATTATTATCAATAATCTTACTAGATGAGCTATTAAACAGCTCGTCGATCGATTAAAATCTATCACTACAGCAGTTTCATCATAATGCATAGAGGATATAAAATTTTATTCTATTACCTTACGTAAATACCATGTTTCATATTATATAAAATATGTATATGGAACAATACGTTAATTAAAATCTCCATGTTTGAAAGCATTGTATATATACATACAATAAAATTTTATATCACAGTACATGTACATACACACGATTAAGATAATATATTTTATCATTCAAATATTTGCATTAAATTTAATCGAGAAAAATACATACTTTATTCAAATGGTAAAATAAATTTTCACAGTTATGTGTACAATGGTTTCTACGTAATAATAATAATTAACGGCTTCTACTGGTCGAAATCAGGCTTCAAACCTCTCAATTCAACCCAACTATTTGAATTTAAAACTGTAACTGTAATGTTTGACTACTGCAAACAGTTGGGTTGAATTGAGAGGTTTGAAGCCTGATTTCGACCAATAAAAGCCGTTAATTATTATTATTACGTAGAAACCATCGTACGTAACTGTGAAAATTTATTTTACCATTTGAATAACGTTTTTTTTTTCCGATTAAAATTTAGTGCAAATATTTGAATACGTCACTGTAAAATTTGACTGTACTGCATACAACCAAAATTTCATTATGTTAATTTGTTTGTTATTTTTTTATCTTATTAAAATTTAGTTTCTAAATAATTAATATTGATAATTTTTTTCAAAAGATGGTTTAATACTATAAATTTATTATTTATTTTTTTGTAAACAAAATTTTTCTTTTCTATTATTATTATTTTTTAATATAAATTTTCTTTGATAATACATTATACACTACTCTATTATAACTGAAACTGAAATTCACAACAATTTGTAAAATTATTATGTTTATTTTATAGCTGGGTCGTACACCTATATTTTACCGCGAGTGTTGCTCGGAGCTGCTTCAACGTCACGAGTGCAAGGCAAGCAGTACTAGTAGCAGTAGCAGCAGCGAGGAAGATGAAGGGGATCCCCCAGTCCTTGTATTTCACGTTACTGTTGAAGTACGAGAGATGTCGGACCAAGAAGTTGAGAATAATCTTGTCAATCACGGTGGTATCAGTTCTGAGACCATCAAAGAACTAGCATAAAAAAAGTTGCATGTTTCTCATTTAAAAATTTCATTACATTAACATTCATTTTTTTTTTAAATAATGTTTTCTTTGCTTATTTTTAAGCGTCATATTTAGCAACATTATTTATAATTTATAATAAGATTGCATTATTTATTTCACCCCACTTATTATATTGCTCCTTTTTCCTCATATTACACATTATAATTAGAGTAATTAAATCAAATATTCATTTTTATATAACTCACTTAGGTTTTGATAATTGAAAATTAAAAATTCCTAGTAAAACAAAACGTAAATAAAAAAAATCCAATCAAAATATAAATGAAATAGGTCACTAAAAATATTTACGTTATAACAAAGTAAAAATTATTCATTATAAATTTATTATAAGTACTATAATTTCATTAAAAATCTTATTAATTTTTAATATATTACGCTCATAGAAAACAGAACACTTTTCAATTTACTCAAGCATAAAATCAATGCATAATCAAGCATTTTAATCAATGCAATTCTTAAATAAAGTTATTTAAAATCAGGTCAAAAATTGTATAAACTAAAACAACAAGTTTCTTGATTGCGTGATTTGTGATGTTGAATGTTTAAAATGTTTACTTTAGTATAATATTGTTTTTGTAACTACTGAAAATAGTCTCTAGTTCAATGCCAGATATCAAATTTTTATAAAAATAATAGAGAAATCCTTTATAAAAATTCTAAATTGAATATAAATATTATTCAGTGTCATATGAGCGTGATATATTTAAAGAGGTAATACAAATTATAAATTTTTAATAAAAAAAATAAAACACTATAAAATAATTTTACATAATTAGTATAAAATTACGTTGATAATTATACATAAAACATTGTCATTAGAATTAATGTCATATTTTTAAATCATAATATTTTAGCTATGTATTTAAAAGTTCAAATAGGTTAATTTTTAGATTTTTTTTTTAATATTATAGATGAGATATCATTCACCTTTACATAATTTGATTTAAATTAAGTATCTATAAAATATAATAGATATATCTGTGATGTTAAATTATATTATCTTCTAGTTATATAGTATGATATTTTGATGTCATCATTAATACTGAATTGTGTATGTGTGTATAATAATATGTATTATTATGTATAATGCATACCATCGCATTATTATACCATACACATTGTTAATAAATTGTAATAATAATAATGTATGCATGTATGGTATATAAATTATACTATTATTATAGTCAATTGTTGTGAATTTATGTCAATAAAAATGTTATATTTAATTTAAATGCATTTTGATATATTCATGTATGACATTTTGTACAGTTCTTTTTTTTTTTATTTGCTTTATAAAGAAAATTGTTTTTTTTTTCTCTGTAAGCGCTTGGGTCACGGGGATATAACTTATTAAAAAGTAATTGAATAGACAAATAGAAATTTCCTTGTCAAAAGAAGAAGGACTTTTTTTTTTTTTTTTTTTTTTGCAATATACATTTTTAATTATTTTAATGATATGTCTTTTTACAAATACATTTAATTATAAATTAAACATGCAATCCTTGGTTTACTTTGAAAAAAAAAAAATAGGATGAAAGAAACTGCAGTAATTTCCTTCTCTATTGGTTAATAATAATTGAAAAGCAAACGACGATCCACTTATCAAAGTCAAAGAGAATTGTATCAGGCTTGATGTCATCATGTAATACTTTTATATATATATATATATATATATATATATATATATATATATAAGGGAATTTAATAAAAAAAACACACGCTTACTAAGTTGGATAGTTAAAAGATTGATAAATAATTAATTTTATATAGCATAGTGAGAGGTAGCCTAGAAACCCGTGTTGTTAGCAACCTGCAATCGACATTGAGCTGGCGTGAGTTAGATAGATAGACTAGAATGTATGGTTTAGTTGCCGCCAATGGCCGGCGCAATTGGGACGTGTACTCCGCATGGCTCCTGATAATATAAGGGCTGGGAGTAACCTTAAGGGTAAGAATCATCGTAATCTTCAAGCCTCGGGACTTTATCAACACATCAGTCCACCTAGAGGTAAAATTATTTATTAATTAAATATTATTTATAATTAATATTTTCATGTACGTCAGGTAAAATGATATTAAAAAAGCCTGGTATTCTATTTTTTTAAATTTGCATTTAGTTAGCAATATTTGATTTCAGGTGCAAGTAAGCATTTTCAAAGTATTAAATATACTTATAGCATAATAAAATAGCCTTTTAGTAATAATAATATGCAAAAATATGAACCATTTAATAATTTAAATAACATGGCAAAATTTAAAATTATTGTATGTGTTGACAGTTTTTTTTTTTTTTTTTTTTTTTTTTTTGCAAATTGTTACAGTTATAAGCTTTCTCAAGCATAGCTACTAAAAAGCAGCTATTATATATTTTGCTCTACAATTGTTCTCATTTATCTTATTCAATTTTCAGACAAAAACATTTAGTTACTTATTGGAGCATGTCATGCACACTTTTCTAGTTTGCTAAAATTTTAAGTGAGCAATTTTTGGCATGCTTGTGATTAATATCTTGATTTTATTGCAAATTAGCTTTTAAATTGATAGTAAATTTGGTAAAAGAAAACTTGAAAGTCTTGTTTATTTTTAGTCGAATTTTATTTATAATTCTCATAAATTTTTGCTTATTCATTCTTATCTATTTTTATAAGATTTAGCAAAGATCTATATTTAATAAAAAAAAATACGCATTTTTTAAAGTTAAACATTATGAAATTTTAAAATATAATTATGCTATATTATGCAATCAAGAATTTTAAAAAAAATGAGTAAATTATACTCACGTGTCTTTTAAAAAAGAATTTTTTTGTGTGTTATATGTATATGATATTATCTCTCACGCAATTCTATAATAAATAAGTTCAATACAATGTTCAACAATAAGTAGTGTATAAACTACTGATTCACATTTCAAAAAAAATTACATTCAACTTTATTCCAAGCCGAAGTTATTGAAGAAAGACCTGTTGACTATTACCAGTATCATCACTCTTACTAGAGAGTAAAATCTTGAGCTTGCATCACGTTTGTTTAAGTATAAAACTTTTTGTATGAGATGAGATTCACATCGTTTGTAAGATTAATGGTCATTGGTTACTTTTACATCAATTTGTATATAAGAAATTCTACTTAAAGGTAGTTACGGTTGAGATAGAACTTCATTATATTATAAAGATTTAGTATTTTTGCAATTCTTCATCTCTCTATGATACTAAAGATGTTAAAAATTAAGAAATATAATTAAAAATTAATATTATTAAAATGGAGGTTACCGACGTATCATGCTAGCCAATCACAGGAAAAAGGACCATTAATTTTATATCCTTAACAATAGCATACCCATCCGCTTACCATTTTATTTTTTAAAGAAATAGACAAGAAAAAAACATAAGCATTTATATCACAAAACACTTGATGGTATTTATACTCGACTCAAAAAACCTCAGTCGATTTAAATCAGGCATGCCTAAAGTATCGCCCAATGCCACATTTGAGGAGAAAGGGCCGGCTGGGCGATACCGTAAAAGGTCGAACGGCAGGTAACTCACGTATTTTGAGTCGAGTATACATAAATAACTTTATTTTGTCTCAAAACCCAACTGTAGCTCCGTAGCAGTGATCAGAAAATTTCAATTTATGCAACCCGTACAACATTTTTTACTAATTTTTGCATGTTTCTGACGTCAGAAACATGAATAGTCACGTAAATTGTATACTATACAGTATTTTCACGCTCTCTCGTGGGGTTACATTAACATTCTGGTAAAAATTGTCATCAGTTTTGAAAATCCCATATTGTGTTTATTCATTAAAAAGCACATGTTGTTTTATGTTGTCTATGGCTTTAAGAAAACTATTGGATTGAGGCCAGAAAATGAGTTTTTTTTCACCGGAAACACTTATGGAGTAGAATCAAATATAAACTAAAATAACCATTTTTAAACTTGCATTTTTCTATATCAATTATTATTATATTCGCTATCAACGTCTATAATATGCTTTTCTTAAAAACTTTTACATTAAAATTTAATATTAAGTATGAACTGATTTTGTTATTAAGATGAATGATACTTTACTGAAACTTTTGTACTCCTTTCTAGAAATTTAAGTGTCAATTCAATGAAATTAATATATTAACATAAGATTACTGTGATTGAAATAAATATTGTTTAACAGTTTAACTGATAACTGATTTAATTGATTAGATCAATATAGACATGTTCGGTATTAAACACTATTATTATTATCAGCAAAAACTATATATAAAAAAAAAATAAATAAAGTGCAAGAGCATTAAAGGGTTGAAGGACCCATGTAAGTTAATCGGATGGAATCTATTTTGAATGCAAAAAAAGAAGAAGTAAATTACTTTTAATTATGAGAATTATGCTCTATTTTCTTAAAGGGTTTCAACACCTTGAACAAAAAAAGTTCTGTAATATTCTAACAAACCTGAAAATCATCGTTGATTTGGCCTAAGTCATTGGTTTCTAATTTATTTTCCATTCACAAAATGCCACTGGCGGTCACTGACGTCACAGCTTGCTTGTTTTACGCGCGCATAACCCAGGTAAGCTCTGAAGTGAAGTCAGTGACCGCCAGTGGCATTTTGTGAATGGAAAATAAATTAGAAATCAATGACTTCGGCCAAATCAACGTTAATTTTCAGGTTTATTAGGATATTACACAACTTTTTTGTTCAAAGTGTTCTACGCCTTTTAAGAGGAAATAAAAATTTATTTTTTCACAGTTTTAAAAGCACAGTACACAAAACATGATGATGTTCATCATAACTGACTAGACCAACTCTGGTTGTAACTTTTTATTGTTACTATGAACTGCCTGAGTCAATAAAATTTCTAATTTATATTTCTTATGCTATGAAATAAAACTATGCTGACATGAAAATTTATCATGTCAAAAATATTTCATGAAATATTTTTCAATATAAATATTATGCCAAAATAGTTTTATTTCATAGTACTATGAATTATATTTTACAGAGAATTCAATTTTTTATACTATATTTCATAAAAGAGAAAAAATGTCTTTTATGCATGAAAAAATAAAATCATACGTGCTAATTAAAAGTATACATGATGTAAAAATTGTAATAAATTGAAGTGCAAATGCCACATCTAAGAAGGAAAAATATGATGTTCACTATTATTTTGTGAAATCCATTAATCATTATATTTTAACAGTATGCCAACTTTCATACATTATTTACATTCATTCTATATTAATGAAAAAATATAGTTTTATGTGTTCTTATATAATGATGTATCTGTCATCATATTTTGAAACCATTATAATAAAACACATTTTCCAATTACTCAATATGAACAAAAATAATTTGAATAGAAAAGAAAGAAAAAAAAAAAACTGACAACATTTTGCGTAAGAAATAATTTATCACGTTACCTAAATAATACTTGATTTTGACAGGTAGTGTAGATAGTATTGATTTATATTATTAGCTAATATTTTTTGCCCTTGTTTGATCCTTTTTATGCACTAAAAAATTCTGCGCAATAGTTTAACAAAATTGCCTATAAATTACGGTAACCTTCAATTGCTCTTATTTTAATTGTATTATTTATTCATTTCTACCATACGTTAGTTATAATACAAGTACATTGTTAATAATTGTTGTTGTAATTTTTTATTGGGCGAAATCAGGCTACAGACCTCTCAATTTAACCCAACTTTTTAACAGTACAGTCAGTTACAAATTTAATACAAATTCTACAATTCATAATGTGATAAAAGTTTAAATAATTTTAATTTTAAATATTGTGTAATAGCTTATTATACATTAGAATTTTTCATATGTATTTCAATATACAATTGATTGATTTATTTTTTTATATTTATATATTTTTTTTTGGAAAATTTATGTACATGATGATAGGTTGTTGCCTAACAGCGAGACTATTATATTAGAAATGACTGCCAATGAAACATTTGTAAATACTTACATATATAGCTATAGCTCATTATGAAGTTACAAGAAAAATTATGTTTAATCTGAGATCATAAATAAAATTAATAAGATATTGGAAAAACAAATCCTGTGGCTTTTGCAACTTAATTTTTCGTGGTTTTAAAATCACTTTTTTTTTTTTTTTTTTTTTTTTTTGGTAATTGTTATTTTTGCACCAAATTTGTAATTCATGTAAAAAAAATTGTGGAAATATTTGATTAATTTCAAATTGTACTATAAAATAACAAATTTCAAATTTTTGAAGTATATTTTATGTTATAAATATTTAACAAAAAAAAGTAATAATGATTTATAACAAAATTTATGTGGTAATATAAAATTGTCTAGTGTTAGTGTTAGTATAAATAAATATAAATCAAAATATAGTAAAGAAGTTTGAATGCTCACACTATATGGGAGTAGATTTATAATATCATTTTGATACATGGGGCAGTCTGCACTCGACTATGTATACGTATATACGTAACGTTTATTATTTATAACTAGAGTTATTATAAAACTCTCTAAAATATAATATTGCAATAACAAATGATATATTAATGCAGAAATACTGTTATTATTTATTCACGTAAGATATACTCATGAAATTTTAATTTATTTTTTTTATAAAATAAAAATTCACGTTATATATTATTGACGTAGTCAACGTAAAGTATAAAAACATACCACTGAGATACTGTTTCTCTGACACGATAGTGATTGAGGCACATTTTTATATTAAAATATCTATGATTTTAATTTAAAAGTTAGGATTGGGAGACAATGTGAAAGAGTAAGAGACAGAGAGAGAGAGACAGAGAGAGAGACAGAGACAGAGACAGACAGAAAAACAGAAGCAAAGATGAATATTAATTTGTGAAAGTTATATTTATTTTTATTTTGTAAATTATTATACCCAATAAAAGTATTTTGTTTATATATATATATATATATATATATATATATAATTTATACACACTCACGCACATACGATATAATCAATGTGAAATTGGTAACAAAAATTGTTTTCAATTGAACCGTACATCTATGTGGTCGTCATTAAAATTTTAAATAATTAAAAAAAAAATGTACAGCAAAATTGTTTTTTTGTTTATAATAATTTAATAAATTTCACTCCATATTGAAATAAATCTGTCAATAAATGTAAAATAAAAACAACAAGAGAACTTGAATCTATATTTTTTCCATACCATTTTATGAGTTTAGCTTTTATTTAATAATATTTTTATGTGCACGATAACACAGTTTTGTATCAATAATTAATGAATATGTTAACATTAAAACATTGTATATATATATATTTGTTCATAATACAATTATAATTAAAAACGACAAATTTTCCAATGAAAATAATAAATTATACAAAAATGACGTTGTATATATAAAAAAGGTATAATAATTAATAATCTTATTATAAAATATTATATGATATAAAATCAATTAATGGTAATTAAGTTTTACCATGCAATCAAAATAAATTATATAAAAAAAAAGTTGCAAGTAAAGCGCAAAGTGCAATTAAGCGGTAGATTTTGTATGTCAACCTGACATGAAATTGCAAAGTATAATTTAACGATGTTTTATAGACAGCTTTAATATAACATGTTTTTACTACCGTGTTATATTATAGTAAACATAAACTATAATAATGAGCTTTATGTATAATATACTCTATAAATTTTAAAATTTACATGAAATAATATTATTCAAATATAACGTATAACCTTTTTGAATAAGAGATCTTGACTATATATGTACTGTATAAGCGTGCATGAAACAATAGATACACTTACTAGATAATTTCTGTTATTATAATTGTTCGTGTACTTTTTGATAATGTCATTGACTTTGATTTTTGTGTGGTGCGTATGTATTTTTTTTTTTTTTTTAGTAAACTTATTTTAATTTATTCTTCGTTCAAATCTTGATTCTTAGAGAGTAACTTAATCACATATGTCAATGTAATAAAAGGATATTTTTACAATAACTTGCTATTAAAAAAAAAAAAAAAAAAAAAAAGTTCTTACAAATTCTGAGACTTTTAAAAATATGCCGAAAATAAATTAAAATTTTGTAAATAATAATTTTTAGTGACTAAGGGAAAAAGAAATATTTTTCATGTCAAGGCTATGCTTTTTTTTTACATACAGTATTATATAATATAAAAAACATTATTGCTGAGGTGTGCGTTTGATGTGTTTTCGTCATTGTTACGCGCTTGTGGATTCCCGCACTTCAAGGGGGTGCCATGTTATTCATATGAGAAAGTGATGAATTGACATGACGGTACCATGCAGTGCGACTCTCAAGTTTAGGGTGTAAAAATAAAATAAAATGTAAAGTCAAGAATTTAGTTTTTTATTTGGTCAGAAGTCGTGCTATAGTGTTGTATGGTAGAGATTTTTATGAGCTCTCGGAGTGCATGTAAGTCAAAACAAGGTCAAAATAAGAGAGATTCAGCAACGAAGTAGTTGAATCAAATACAAGATTTACGTTATCTGAGGCAATTTACTGCTTTTGTTGAATATCAATACGAAAATGGCTTCATCAATCACTTATAGGGAACAAAGGAATGCCAATTACATTGACAATCAAACTTATGGGATGTTCTTTATTTTTTTTTTTTTCAAATATACAAGGCTTTATTAAATTGGTTTAAGTTGTAATATTTAGATGCCTGTAAATATATAATGACGTTGAATTAAAAATATAATCACTGTTAATTACTAAATCAATATCGCAGCATTAAAATTATTAAATTTTTATAATTATTTAAATGTGCTATATAAGAGTATAATCAATACTTAAAAATCTTTATGCTGTATATATTTAATTTCAGTAATTATACTTCATATCGATGCTTAACATTATAATATATTTTATATCTGTTATAATTATATAATATGATATATTTATAGATACATTATATACATTTATTTTGTGCATTTATACGGATATTGCAACCATATTACAAGTACTTTGGTAAAAGTAATAATAATATTATTATTATTATTATATGATAAATTTGAGTCACAAATTTGATTTTCGTTAATTTTTATTAAAATTTTATTACTTAGAACGTTAAAACTGTGTTTCCTCTTTTTCTTTGTATAGCTTTAGATTTTGATTTTGAGCTATTGTTTCAGCAATTCCCGCCCTGAAACCATCAACAGTACGTCAGTGGTTGGCGGAGGGAGACGTTGCAAAGCTGGAACAACTGGTTACTGACGGACAAGGTCATCGCTTATTAGGTGAACACGCATCTTTGCACGCCACCAAGCAATTTCTGCGCAATCTGCCTGGACTTATGGTACGTCTATATTTTTAATTTATGTGCATACGTTCTTGCACCCGGTCACTATCTTTGAGGTGGTAAATAAATTGCCAAGCCAAAGAAGGAATGATATTTTTTTAAAAAATTATATCAAAAGTGAAAAAGTTTTTTTATTTTTTTTTATTTTTTATTAAGTTTTAAAGCTGAATTTGGATTTAGAAAGATGTCTCAATTTAAATCACCTATAAAAAGTTTTGAATCATTTTTATGGTACTCTCAGGCTGAAAAATCCTCTTTTCTTTTAATATGAAGAAAAACACTGTAGTCTATCAAGGTTTGTATAAACCTTGATAGTCTATATATTTATTAACTACAAAATAACGTAATAGAAATATTTACCCTGCTCGTTAATGTTACTAGTCTACAGGTACTAAAACAATTAATATAATTGTTGTTACTTTTTAATTGTTTTTTATGTGTTTTTTATTATATTCATATTACTTTCTCTTTCCACAACTTACTATAAATGAACTTACGAATAAAAATAAATTAATATTTTAGTACAATTTTTAGCTTAATAAACATTAATAATAACAATTAAATAAAACGATCCTTCGATACGTTTATTTCAAACATGAGTAATATTTAGATATATTATAAGTTAATAATAGTTACGCTCTACAAGTAGAATATTTAATTAATTATATTTACTCTAGAATTTTATTTCAACATAGAGTTAAACTTAAATCTGAATATCTGGAAATAATCTATGTAGTAATTATTAGTAAACCACGTCGGAGATTATATGTGTTCATACGAGCTGTCACATAAATTATTATATATAAATATTAAAGAGTTGTAGTCTGAAGGTTAACTTATCTTTCAAAGTAACAATTTGCACCATATTTCTACGATTCTGTAAAATTCAATACTAATACCTAATTATGTGAAAATTTCAGGACCCATTATAATCAGTTAAGAAAGAAAAAAAATGGTAATATCAACATGTGGTATATTGAAAGTCAAAATATAAAAATTCATGATTCCCAATTTGTGTAGTAATCCCTCTAAATTATTACATATTAGTGTAATTTTATCGTTTAAGTATTACTGTGAAACAAAAATTAGATTTTTATGTGTGTACAATTTTTAATCAAAGCACTCTCATTTTCAGCCTTAAAATTAATCATCAATAAAAATGAAAATTTATGGTTTAAGAATATAATAAAACCAGATAAAAGTTTTATATAAAAGTTATTAAAAATAGAAATACTCTAATTATTATTTTATCATATCTTGAATAATAATAATAAAAAAAAGAGAATACCCAAATTAATAATGAATTTAAATTAACTCTGTAAAATAAATTTTCATAAAATCAACTTTACTTTTTATAACGTTAAAAAACTCAAAATCTCTTATCCTTGAACAATATATAAACACAAGAAATTAGACGTTAATTAAAATTTATGTTTACTCTCGAAAGAACTTTAAATTTTATATAACATTCAAGATTATATATTTTTTGTTATTATATAACTTTTATACTGAAAATTAATAGCTTTTTAAAGTTATTTCATGAATAGTTTACTTCCTTTCTTCGTTTTTTTAAAATTATTATTATTATTATTATGAAGAAGAAAATTTACAAGTATCTCTGGTATTAAACTAGATTAATCATTTCATAATTTGAATCTTTTGAAGAGAGAGAGAGAGAGAGAGAGAGAGAGAGAGAGAGAGAGAGAGAGAGAGAGAGAGAGAGAGAGAGAGAGAGAGAGATGATATAAAACCTCCCCTCTTTATAAGTTAAACCACATCCACACAAGTATGAATATGATTAATGATGGTTGACTTGATAAAATCAAGAAGTGCCTTATAATATAAATTGTCGTAAACTATATATATAAGATTTAATATAACATTAATATACTATGTTATTAAAGTCTTTTCTTTATTGGTGCATTTGTAATAATTCTTACTCTATAACAACTAATTTGGTTTTGTTTATATACTCAATGTTTTTATGATCTAAATAATGTTATGAAATGACAATCATTAAAATATGATAATAAAATTAATTAAAGTTTATATATCTGTCTGTATATAGTATGAATCTTATAATGTTAGTATACTGATGTTATTTAAATTAGAGTGAAATATTTTGTATGCAAAATAATACAACGTAGAAATTTTAAAATAATTAATGTTTTGATTTTTCTTTACATCCCAACTCTTCAATCTAGTTATAATTATGATTTGTATGTACATTAAAATTCAGCAAAAAACGTATAAAAATTAAATATATTTAAACATGATTTGTAATTGTAGGTAGAGTACTCTAGAAGAGTAAGAGTTCTCTATTGTAGAGTTTTCATCGATTAAAAAATTTGATTTTTAATGTTTTAAAATGTCTTATTTTATTAATTGAACTTGCAGTGATTACGATATAATATATATATATATATATATATATATATATATATATATATATATAGATTTTACTGTTGTATGACTCACATTTATTGTGATGAAAGCTTGCATCATTTATATTCCTTGTATGTGACGTTATACTTATCGATTTAATATAAATAATTCAAATACAAATTTTACTAATTATTCTTTACACCTATACATATATTGTATAATATAAAATTTTCTTTTCAAATTTATATGATTGAGTACGTTGAAAACAAAAACCTTTGTGTTGGTTACAAATAATGAAAGCGAAAGCAATTATATTTGTATATATGTCACATGATATATTAATTAAAAAAATGCAATCAATTATATAACTCCATAGTATAATTCTGTTAGACTATATAAATGGAAATAATAAACTAAAAATTATAGATATAAAATTTGATGAGTAAAAAAATAAAAGTAAAGAATGCACAAAAATTGTTTTGAAGATGTAAAAATGATTAGTGTATAACAACGTGTTCTGCTGTTTGGTTTAGTCTCGTCAAGATGCAGCTCACTCTGCAGCTGATGCAGGCCGCGTAGAAGACCTACGAATTATGTTAGAAAAAGGTGAGGAAGGAGCACGGCTTGCGGTGAGCAAAGATGCAGCAGGTCTAGGACTACTTCACAAAGCCGTGCTGAGAGGTCACGAGGCACTTGCCCAGATGTTGATTGCAAAATTCCCAGCCCTTGTTCATCTCCGTGACCATGTGAGTAACAGTTACTAACATCTAAACATCTTCTAACAATAAGAAAGACTACAAACTACAACAACAAAATTAGGAGGTTATATTATTTCATATTCTAAAAAAGAACATTATCCTGAATCTATTGATATGTGAATTTATAATTTTTGGGTTTATTAAGTATTTTTAATTAATTTTTGAAAATTGAAAAATATGCATGCATAGGTAAAAATTTGCCTCCTGTGACGTTATTTCGTGACTTTAAAAAAATAATTAAAAATACTGTATGAACTCAAAAATTAGAAGTTCACATTTATCAATTCAGGAAAATGTCCTTTTTTAGAATATGCAATAAAATTACCCCCTTAACTTTTTTAGTCTTACTTAAACTCGATTTAAATGCTTGATATTGAAGTAATATTACCATGCACTTGTTAAAAAAAAATTATTGCTATACAAAATTAAAATATTTTTTACAAACATATATTTAATCAACATTTTTTCTACTTACTATTTAAATTAAGAGAGAAACTTGACATTTCCCTTAAAAACTATTATGAAAAAAAAAAAATAAACGATAGTTGTTCTAAAATAACTATTCTTATATACAGGAAGGTCGGACGCCGCTGCATTATTGCGGTTCTGGTCCAGATCCTATGAATATGTGGTCCATTCTTGAAGCTGCGGGAGCAGATAAAGATGTGGTAGATCGTCGTGGTAATCGAGCACGAAATTACATGGGTATAAAACCTAATTCAACTGGATCAAGCAGCACTCAAAGTAGCAATATGGCCACGTCTTTATCATCGGGTGGTAAGTGATCGTCATATTTTTAATATAGTTGTACTTTACTTTAATTAAATAAGCACTTAAACTATCAGTTATTACTCTATTTTATTCTTACACACTTACATGCATGAATTTGTTAAAAAGCATGCATGTAAATTTAACCTTCATGCTCTTTATAACATTTTTCTGTTGTCGTGAATGTAGTATACTGTACGAGTGTACGTGTTTCATGGCTTCCATTTTGTTATAAAGTCTCCTGTAATATAGGCAATTTGCTCGTCAGAAGTAACCAACTGGTTGCATACCTGCATAATTTCGCAGGGGCTAACTATAATTTTTATCTACATTTTTTCTTTGGCACGTTATGTGTAAACTTACTGTAATAATTGGAAAAACAACAACTATACATGTACAAATAAAATGACAAAATGTTTCAACAAATTTATTGATATTTGACGAGAGAGTAGACATAACAAAAAATATAAAAAAAGTAGTGATATTTATCATTGGTGAGATTGCATGATCATAAATTATTAACATTGACGTTTCATTTTGAATTCTTACTCGTCATGAACAATATCATAAATGATGCATTTGATATACTGTACAATGTGAGGTCAATCGCATTACTTTTTTTTTACGTCGTTAGTATATAATATTTACTCTGTGTTCACGGTTATAGACACGGAAGCAATGTTGAGTAAATAATAGCTACAATAATTTCATACAGCTACTAAAAATTATGTTTAATATTTTCAATTCTATCTGTAATATGAATATATTATGTTTTAAAATAGTTAACAATTCAAAATTTATAACCTTTTATAATAATTGAAACAATTCAATGGAATTTTTGTCAGGATAAATGGTATACAAAAATTTAATTTAATAAGTCCACACATGCTTATACGTATAATATATGACCTAATTTTGATAGTACGATCGAAAATTGAATATGTTTACATACCTTTTTTTTTTCTATAAACGCGTTGTTTATTTTTTTTATATTTTTTTTCTTTGACATCATTTTTAATCAAGCTAACTTCT
Source organism: Ecdyonurus torrentis (assembly GCA_949318235.1). Lineage (NCBI taxonomy): Eukaryota > Metazoa > Arthropoda > Insecta > Ephemeroptera > Heptageniidae > Ecdyonurus > Ecdyonurus torrentis. Next base: position 37,398,874 of record OX439129.1, on the reverse strand, counting down.
TATTTCTTGTTATTGTATAATATTTTAAAATATATATTAAAATAAGCGTAATGTGTCGATTTTTGTTTTTGTTTTTTTGGTTAGTAATATTTCTGATGAAAATTATGACTGACATTTAAGTAAACAAAAGTAATGTACAAGAACGGTTATGTACACATTTTTTAAATACATAAAAATGTTTGTATGTAATGTATGTAATATTTGTTTGTTCTCTTGAGATTTTTGTTGTTGATATTTTTACAACAAGGTATAAAGTGTGTGTATATCATATCTATATATGTATGTATGTGTGTGCATTGTTTATTTTTTACTGAGATTTTTTTTTTTTTTTTTTTTTTTTTTTTGCAAGTGAATTTAAAAAATAATAGAGTTCAAAATTGCTGATTTAAGTTTTTATAACAAAATATTGATTATTTTTTAATATACATAAACATTAATTATAATAACTTACATTTAGTAACATTTAGTTTGCATCTGATAATATTTAAAATTAACGTTTACTTTATTTTATACTAAAATGTAAATGCTTGATAAAAAAAAAAAAAAAAAAAAAAAAAAAAAAATCCAGATAAGAATAACTCCAATTCTCGTAGAATTTATAAAAGTAATTATATTTGTATGTTTATGACATGACCTTTAAAATAGAGATTTAACAGAAATACGTTGTCCCATTATGCAGTGCAATTTATATTATAAATTATTTTGATAAAAGATTCATGTCAAAGAAATATTTTTTATTAAGAACACTATTTTTATTTATAAAATTCATATCGGTAATTTATACTTGCAGATTTACCTGCAGTTGTGACTCGCGCACATATTCGCAAGTGGATTCACGAGCGAGATCTCCCGCGACTGGAACATCTCGTGTGGTGTGGACATGGAGAACGACTTTTACCTGAGACTAGTACAACGCCGCGTGTTCGCCGCTTTCTAGAGGCCGTACCATGCATCCTGGTATCGTCATATTTAATTTTATCTCTACAAATAAATTTAAATCTTTTGATTATTATTATATACTTAATTCTAATTGCTATAATATAACTAACAAAAATAAAGAAATAAAATGAAATAAATAAAAAATAATAAAATAAATGAAATAATCCGAGAGAATTTTTAGTAATACATTTTATGTTATTAAGTCAAGATTCCGAATGATTAATGATATTTACATATTATTCCAGAGTATAATCAAAGAGGTACATTTGGCTGCTGTACATAATAACCTTCCACTCTGGCGCATGCGTACATCTCCTCCCGCACCAACCCACCTGGTTTTATCCCAGGACAAGAATGGACTCACCCCTCTGCATAAGGTAAAAAATATTTTTGTCCGATACGATGTTATAAAAAAAATCTAATAATTTCATAAATTAATTGTAAATTTTTAAAATAGTTCAAGGCAATATTTTCTGCTATTAATTTTCACTGGAAAAAAAGAGAGAGAGAGAGAGAGGAAAAAATACATTTAAATTATAGTTATAAAGGTCAGGTGATTTGTGAATGAGGCAATAACAGACAATAAAGAAACACAGTTTTATCATCTTCCTTCTATTTCCTTTAACTTTAAGTTTTGAAAAAAAAAAGGTACCAATTTACTAACTAGATTACTTGTTAAATTTTATTTGATTTACTTTAAGGCGTTGTTTTCTTAATGTTGGACTAGGCTGCAGGATTGGGTCACTCGGAAATTGCTGATGACATTATTCAGCGCACGTCTAGTTCTGCCGCTATGCGTGATGCTGAGAGAAGGCTTCCTATACACTATGCAGCCATTCACAAAGCTACTGGTCCAATATATAAGCTACTACTTGCTGCTGGAGCAGATGAAAATATACCTGATATGGTAAGTTTTTAATATTAAAATAATAGGATGCTTTTTTTTTTTTCAATACAACAACTATATACAATATGATATATTGTTTTGCAATAATCTTGGAACTTTCATTACTTTCCAATATCTATTCCAGTGTATATTTATTTTTAAATTGTTGCTGTTAATAAAACAAAGTTTAGTAACTACTTGACTGTTTTATATAATAAATAATATTTCCGTGTAGCGTGGACGATCTGCCACGTATTACGCGCAACATCCAGGTGACTTAAACAACACTGCCATCCTCCATAACACTCCTGAGGCACCTCGGGCTCCAACACAACTACCTGCAGGATGGAACTGGGGGATGTTGACCCTTGACCCTGAAGCTTTAATAACCAGACCAGGAGGTCATTATAACGTAGGACCTTCAAAACTTTCTTTACCTACATTACCACGCCCCGGAAATTCTTCCTTCAATCCACCATTTCGTACTGGCAATCCTTCCAATAATAAGTCATTACAAAACGGTTACCTTCACAATTTTCATAATCGTTCCGGTAATGTTACTCTTCCACGTCCTAACTTACCTTATAAAAATTATTCACCGCCTAAAACGTTTTCAAATATACCTGCCAAAATAATTTCTCCTATAAAAGCTACCTCTATTTTACCTGTAAAACCTCTACATAATCCTGAACCCCCTGTACATACTGAACCAATACAAGATAAACCTGAAATTCCAATAAAACCTGAACCTGAAACTAATTTGGCACCAATAGAAGATATAATATTGAAAAGTAGATTGACTTTATCGACAGCAATAGCCGCAGTTACAAAATCAAGAAAAACAAACGCAACTCCTTTGTCACTTGCAGTAGCTGCATTAACTCAAAAAAAGACGACTCTAAATTCATCAACCCCAGCAACAACTTTCTCGTTTTCTCCGAATGTTTCTGCTCGCAGTCCCTTGAGGCAAACAGATTCATTAAGTAAGACGTATCCCATGTTGACTCCACATTCAGCTCCTGATTATGTTGGGAGTAGAAGTGGGGGGAATAATGATTACAGTGTTCCAAGCACAGCTCCAGCACCCGGACAAAATAACGCAAGAAATAATCTAAATAAAATACTGGATAATGGAATGAGTGGGAGTGACGATGATTTACTTTTTGTAAGTATTAAAAAGAAAAATGTGAGCGTTATTATATTTTTATAGAAAGTGATTATTAAATTGGTTGTACATATATTGCGAGATTGTGAGGCATCAAATTGTAGTATCAGCAGTAAATAAATAAAAAATAAAATTTTTCATGCTTATATATCGTATCACATCAACAGATCAAATATTAATTTTACGTTTTTTGCCTAAATTACAGGGTTCTCCTATACGTCCAATCACTCCTCCCGGCTCTCGCATGGCAGCCCCAGTTTTGGAGAGATGGGTACGTGCAGGTAACCTTGGTCGATTGGAAGACGCATTACTAGAAGGTAGAGGTCATCGAGTCATGAAACTTCTCGCCAGTGCAGCACAAACGAATGATTTCAGAGAATTCATTGATAGAGCTCCTGGCTTTATGGTATGAATTTTGAAATAAACTCATATAATATGCAAAAAAAAAAAAAAAAAAAAAAAAAATGAACTGCTGAAATTACATAATAATATAATTAATGTCTTAGGATGCAATGCGACACATGCATGACGCAACAGCAAGTGGTAATGTAGCAGAGGTGAGAGGTTTGATATCACAGTACCGTCGTATAGTACTTGCGAGAGATGACGAGGGAATGCAGCCCATGCACGTGGCAGCTCGTGCAGGACACGAGGACATGTTACGTCTTTTGCTTAGAGTCTTCCCGAGAGGCGCCGGTGTTATGGACTGGGTGAGAATTAAAATTTACGAAAATAAACTTGAAGTTAAGTTTTAAAAATTCTAAATATTCTTTCTGTATTATTATTATTCTTATTAGAAAGTATAAAAAATAATAAAAAATGGCAGTTATGCTGCATCCATGTTATCTCTAAAATGTTATTATTTTGGAATAGCATAAAAAAATATTATGCTGTTATGAAAAAAATTTGCTTGAGTCGGGTTTGCATTATTATTTTTTTTCCGTGAAGGATGTAGAGCTCAGTTTTACAATGTATTTATTTATTTTACGTATTTATAAAAAGCATTGAAAACTGTTTTAAACTTTAAATCAACCATGTATTATTGAAATTGCAATCAATAACAAGATTTTATTTTAAATTTGTACAACTCTGACAATTAATTATTAGTTTTTTAGTGATTTGTTTTTATATAAGTAAAAGTATTTTAATTTGTAATCAAACTACAGATATACTGCACAACAGAACTTTTATTCAAAATAAAACTATTTTATATTTATGTATTTTGATAAATTAGATTTGACCTTTGTAAGAAAGTGCAATCTTGTTGTGTAATTCTCAGGAGGGTCGCACGCCGTTACATTACGCCGGCATGTGTCAAGACGCTGAGCGGGCTCTCACGTGCTACCAACTACTTCTCGCGTACGCCGCGCCAGAAAGTGCCAAGGACGCGGTGAGAATAAATAATATACTTAGAATTTACACTGTTTTACTTCATTAATGTTACAAAGTAATGGCATAAAAACAGTTTTTAAATTACCGCAAAAAAAAAAAAAAAAAAAAAAAAAAAAAAAAGATTTTGCACTATATACAGTACATAAATATTATATTAAAATTCAGCTGAATTATTTTTTTTAAAATTAAAATATATTAATACCAATTCAAAAACATTAAAATTATATTTTGTAATTTTTATTCAGATATGAAAATTACATCAACTTAAAGGCGTAGAACACCTTGAACAAAAATGTTGTCTAGTATCCTAACATACCTGAAAATCGACATTTATTTGGTCTTAGTCATTGATTTCTAATTTATTTTCCATTCACAAATTGGTGCGTGCGGACTCTGACGTCACATATCACCTGGTCCACGCGCGAGTCAGAGTTCGCACGCACCATTTTGTGAATGGAAAATAAATTAGAAATCAATGACTCCGGCCTAATCAACGTTAATTTTCAGTCACATTAGGATATTAGAATTAGACAAAAAAATTTGTTGTTCAAGGTGTCCTTCGTCTGTAATTCTTGGTATTTAAACTTCAATATTTTTTTTCTTATTTCAGACCGGCAATCGAGCCTCAGATTATCTTGCTGAGTCCCGAAGTAATATTCCTGCACCCTTTGATGTCCCCAACAAAGAACCTGAGACAGTAATGGAGCCACCTCCTACCTCAGAACTCCCCACCGCTAAAATTGACGAGCCGAATGATTTGACGACATTAAGTAAAGTGAATGCCTTGAACAATCTCAGTCATTTAAACGACCCAGCTCAAGTCAGTACTCCACCTTCTCAGCTAAATATTCCGACGGATGTGCAAGAATCAAATAAATCGGAACCTCCAATTGAGGAACCAAAGTATGATAAACTTCTCGGTTAAAAACGTTTATGATATTTCGTTATAATTTTTAAATTTTACATATAAAATTAGCAAACTATTAATTTACACTGGGTGTCATTTTTTTTTAAACATTAGAATTAAATATACTATTTAAATATTAGTATATATATAATTTACTATAATTCTCACTGTATATTCATTTTAAACATTGACAGAAAAGAAGTTGAAGGACATGAGGTTCCCGTCCCCGCTGAAATAGAAATTATCCCCACAGAAACCAATGCACCACAAGAAATAAGTACTGATCCTAATCCAAGACAAGTAGCACTAGAGCCTGCTGTGATAGATATTTCTAATAATCATACAAAGAAAAACACAACACAAGAGGAAAATGAAAGTCTAATTAGTGAGGCGATGAAACCAATACCAAAATCTAAAAATCAACCGTAAGACATAACATTTTTATAATTTTGCAATTGTGTAATTTATTTTTTTAAATTTTAGTTATGACCCTGCACGTGAAGAAGCACGTCGACATGTAGAAGCAAGAAATACTGAAAAGTTAGCAGAACTTGTACTTGCTGGACATGGGGATAAAATAATTGGTCTACGTTCTAATAATGCTTACGTGCAAGGATTAATTGACCACGTTCCTATATATATGGTAAGTTTTTTTTATTTATCTTACGTGTTTTAAATAATAATAAAAACATATTTTATTTAGGAAAAAATTGCGGCTGTTCACTTGGCAGCTTCACACGGTGACCTTGAAGCATTACAATCTTCTCTCGAGAGACGTAAATTTGTGACCTCACGTGACCAATATGGAGCAACACCACTTCACAAAGCAGTGTTGTTTAGACAGGTTAGATAATACAATAATTCAATAATTTTGATATTGTTACTAAACTGTTGAATTTTAGGTTGGTGTGGCTAGATATCTGGGAGGTCGCTTTCCAGAGACTTTAGATGCTCAAGATAATGCAGGACGAACACCACTCCATTATGCTGCTGTACTTCCTGATAGAGGGCTAGTTTATCGTACTCTAATTGCAATGGGAGCAGACCCAAGAAAGAGAGATAAGGTTAGAAAAGTATAATAAAACCCATACAAAATATAGTAGTAAAATCACAATTTTTGACGGTACTATAATTATAGTAAAATAAGCATTTCTAGGAAATCATGCATGTCATATTTTTTAAGAGTATTAAAATAAAACTATATTTGTATTTGAATTAAATGCTGTTATATTTTACCATACAACAGAAGCATTTTAACTTATATATTACTATGTCAGCGTGATCACACTGCTATGGACTACCAGCTGCACCACGAGCAACATCGTGACCACCAAAATTTGTTAAGTGAGCTGGGAGAAGACCCTGCGATGGCGGAGAGACCCCTTGACCCTGCTCAGGCCGCAGCAGTAGCGGCAGCCGCTGCATCAACTCTCGACCTCCTACAACAACCTCAACCCCCTGGTACGTGATACGTCAATATTACAATGATATATTATAAACAGTCTACTTTAATATTTTTATGTCATAAATAACACTGTGTTATCTTAAAACTATTTCACTTATAGAAGCAGATGGCTCAGCAATGAAAAATTCTGACTACGTTGAGAAGAGTGAGTTAATATTATCTTATTATATGAAACAAATATATTATATATTAAAGCAAATTTACGTATTCAAATTATTTTCCTAACTTTTCTAAGACGTAGAATGCAATTGACGTAGAATGCAATAATGAAGTAGATTTACGTAAAAACTTACGTCTATTGTAAAAGTTATACTTTTTAATAAGAGAAAAAAATTGAATATGTGAAAGCAACGTTACGTTTATTGTAATAATATTTGAATGTTGCTGCTTTAAAATCAATATTGAAGTTATTATCTATATATACTATACCAGAAATAATAATTAAATGCTTGTCATTATTTTGAAGGTGTTGGAGAACCACTGATGCAAGGATTGAAGGAGGTATCAAGTCTTCGACCCAAGGACCCGATTGCATTCCTTGCTAATTATCTATATAACTTTCCACACGTCACACGACAGGTACAGGTAGGGACACAAATTAACTGATGATGCACATTTAAAATTTAGGCTGGCGGTTGCTGGTAAGGCATGGAGATAAAATAAATAAACAGCATGATATCTAAAATAATAATAATAAATTAGCGAACATTAGATTACACTATATATAAAAACTTTACATTTTACACATTTTTTAATTTTTATTTTATTGATTTTTAATTATATATTTTTTAACTCTATTACACATAGTTATATGCATAAACATTACAAATTAGATAGCTAGGTATTAGAAACAATATAATCCATGAATCTACATTTCATTATACACATTATAACAAGCACAAACAGATAAACGTAAATATAATAAAGAATAAATATTAAATAAAGCATGTATAGAACTAAAATATATATTTGTAAACTAAAAACTAAAAAAAATAAAAATAAAAAATTAATAAATTATAATAAAATTATTAGATATATTTTCAAAATTTCTCTGATTGCTTGATGCTACTGCATGTACACTCTAGTGATGTTTGTAAACTTTTTTTTTTTTTTTTTTATGACGATCACCTAATGCTTTGTAAATTAAATTACGCATTTTTTGAAGCAAGGGAACAGTGTTTACAAACATCATTACAACACAACACAAACATTATGCTACACAAAACCAAATGTGATAACAAAGCACGTGACTAATTCAGAGCTCTCAGGTAGATACACAGGACAATAAGCCTGGAACTAGAGGAAAAACCTCGGAGAGTCGACTACAAACTGCGGGCTCCATGACAAATGCTGCTGGAAGCACAAATAGGGTAAGCTCGTCACTTTTGTTTCTATAAATTTTTTGTAGATAATTGCACTTGCTAAAAACTTTACTTTTATTACCTTCATAACGAGACGATCATATGTTGAATATTTTTTTCACATTTTATTTTATTGATTACAACATGTTGAACAATATCAAAGTTTCTAATTATAATCAATAACTCAAGCCTATTAAAATCTGACTTACTACCATTTAAACATTTATATCACAATTTATATACATACAAATATGTTTATTTAATTATACGAGTAAAAAAATAATTCAAACAAAAGGAATTACAAATAAAATCATAATAAATATTATTAATTTACTAAAACAACATATTTATTTTAATAGTGATATCATGTAGTATTTCAACAATTTTGTTTTCTTTCTGGTCCTTTGATGCAAATCAGGTCCAAAAAGGTTATTATTTCCAGGACGAGCACGGCCAAAGCATGCTTCACTTTGCCTCTGCTCGATCTCACAGCAGAAATGCGTTCTCTCAACTACTCCGAGAGGCAGGTCTTAGTGTGGGACAGAGAGACGCATTATATAGGACACCTCGTGACGTCGCGCTTGAGGCTGGACTACCTGAGAATGCGAGGGATATTGATGCTTGGGTGCTACATATTGCCCTAGAGGGTAAGTCACTAATTTACCTTTTCTAACTTATAAAATTAATAGAGTGGTTACAAGTGATGTGATTTTAAAACTTTTATTGAATATACATAATAGAATTTGAAAATATTTAATAAATCACAATTTTTTTTTTTTAAAGTAATAATAAAATATAAGTCATTGATTGCAAGCAAAAATTTGATAGCAAAACATGGAAAACTATACATATTAAAATAATAAAAAGTTTATACCTAAATAAAATTAAAGAGATGGAATGTTTTCCAAGAAACTTTAAACGAACAACTTTAGCAAAATGAGTGAAAATTATAAAACTTATTTTATTTTATTTCCTAATATAGAAATTCCAAAAATACTTTTACTTGTTAGTTAGAAGTAGTCTAATAAAATTGAATAGTCTAAAAGAAAGATATTATTAGTAATTTTATTATATATATAAAACATTAATGAAAATTACAATGAAATAAAATTGATATAGGAGACACAGCTAAATTGGAAGAGCTCCTAATGGACGGCTATGATCATATACTTGACGTAAAAGACTCGAATGGCGCCACAATCATGGAGTTAGTGCAACAAAGCAACGTGCAAGAAAGCATCGCTCTACTTAAAGCAATTCCAGCTTTTGAGGTAACGAGAAGCGTGATTAAGTATAATTTTATTATTAACTTAATTAGAAATAACTTTCTTAATTAAGTAAAACTTACAATAAATTGCGTGTTTTAATGTTATAAAAGAATTACGTTAAACATGGATGAATCTATATTGATAGATATTTAAGTGAGAAATAACACGCAAAAGGTGCAAGGTACTTTATAATATGCAAAATAACTTCATTAACTCACGTCATGATCAAAACTTTTAAAGTATTTTAAATTTAAAGGGTATATTGTATGCCTGAATCCTATAGAATTTATATATGTAGAATTCTATATTATATAATATTATACGTAAAAGTTAGTTTGATATAAAAGAATTAATTGTGAAACTTTTTCCAGGAAGAAGTAGACTACGGAATTTATAATTTCTGTTATAATATCATCATTTTGATAAGATTTTTTTTTGTACTGGTACAATTGACCTATTTTAATTATCTTTTTTTTATTTTGTGAGTTTAAAATAGGGTTTAATTATATAATAATAATAAGAATTTTATTAAGATGTTGATATATTTACACATGCATAGATTATGGGCCCCAGCGTATGATTTGACAGTAAAGAAGTATGTTTTCAGTTCAGAAAGACATGAAACAATTATTTTATTAATACAAGTTTATAAAATTCTAAACTTTTACTATATAAATACCAACACAAAAAAAATTAAAGTGAATCAAGATTATATTTTATGTGTTTATAGAATAAGCGTGAGTGGATCCACAAGACAATACGCCACGGCAGTTTGGAGAGCTTACAAGAAGTTATGACTAGCCAACGTCTTGCAGTAGCAAGAAACTCCAGAGGTCGTTGTTCACTTCATATAGCCGCACTGTGTCAGCAAGAGCATATACTTGAGTTTATTGCAAACACATTCCCTCTTACCCTCAGTGCAGGAGACAATGTAAGTTCAAACCTATTCATATCTAGGTTACTATAAGTGTTCCATATATATACACATTTAACGAACTACTTACGAGGAAAAAAAAATTATCATTTTATATGCATACATATTATAATTAAAATATTCCGTACAAATGCATCGCTCATTATTAAGTAAGTTTATGGTTTTTCATATTAGACGTACAGTATGTTCCCGTGTTGTAAAAATGGAGAATAAGCATCAGTTCGATTATAAATGCTAACTGCGTTAATAATTCAATAATGAATTTCTTTATGCGTTTCTATTGCAGTGGAATCTTATACTTGAAGTTATCAATGGAAAATTTCATTTTTTAAATATATCTAATAAAATATTTTATTATTTCCATAATAACTTCAGATGAAAAGTTTCAGTTTTGACACAACTAATACTGATTTTTTTTTTATATTAATGACAATGATTATTAAACTTCATTAAAAATTTATATAATGATTTCAAAGTTAAAACAAAATTCATGTCGGAAAAACAACAACTCTGTACTGTAATTTATTCTACTGTACATATTAATAATTAAATATTATTATGCTACAAACATATATAATTATAACATACATATATTTAGATTTGGTGGTCATGATTGTTCTATATATAGTAATATATCCCGATGCTTCCACGTCAAAAGAAAGCATTTACACTTTCCACCAGCGTGGCGAGTGGAGCTTCTGCGCTTACCACGTATCACGGTGCGTGGACTAGCGGCCATTTACTTAACATTCAGATGCTCCACGGTGGAAAGTGCAGATGCTCCACTCACTGCGCTGGTGGAAAGTGCAGATGCTCTCTTTTGACGCGAAAGCAGAAACAATAATTTTGTCCATATAGATTTACATAGAACACTAAATCTTTTAATTATTCCTTTAAAATATTCATGATAATAATAACTACAGATTTTTCTACTAATACAAGATTTTACATTGCAGTTGGAGCGTACAGCATTGCATTACGCTATGGCTATGGATAAAGCAGAAGTATTAAGTATGACACTTGTTAAAGCAGGTGCAAAACGTGTTCTTAAGGACCTGGTAAGTACCTTACGTAGTGAACCTTGTTAACGATGAAAAATATATTATGCAATCCTATTTCATGCACCATGACATTTAAATGCAGTTTTTTCTTACTTGCTACACTTAAATTAGATTCACACAGCATTCAGGGAATACCCAAGATTCTTATTTTATGTTAAATATTTATTATAATAATAATAACGATAACAATAACTGTCCAAGTTATTACATTTATATGCAAAGTAAGTGGAGATAATTTTTTGAGTGATGGTAACATATTTCAAAAAAGAAAAAAAAAAGTGTAAAGATTTTGTTTTAACTTTTTTTTTTTATATATAATAAGCTTTTTGATTTAAAGTTACTTTATTACCATTTAAAATGTTATTATAACAAAAGCAAAATTTTGAGATGGGTAAAAAGGGAGTCATAAAGAGGGAATATATTATTTTGAGCTATCAGTGGCAGACAGGCTTATTTCCTTCAACATAAATTGTTTTGTTTTGTTACAGAAAGGACGTCAAGCATCGTTCTATTTCGTAAACCGTTCGGATATCATAAAGTTAAGCGAAGAAGAAATACAAGAGAAAAATAAATCATAATTTATATTTAAATATTAAATAAAATAATCTCACTGTAGCCAATGAAAGTAAAAAAGTACAATAGAAAAAAATATTAATAAATGTTATTTTGTAATATATAGTAATTAGGTAATATATAATGCTCAATTAAATTATACTTAGATAATACTTTTGTATAGTAAAAAATATTAGATATTAAATAGAGACGAAAAAATGAAGTAATTATATTTTTCTTAACCTTACTGCAATTTATACACGTATTGATTCTAGACAAAAACATTTGTATCAACACTTTTCTTTGTAATATAAGTTTTTAAACAGAAAAAAAAGTATTTTAGAAATATATAAACGTACCACACTCATGAATATAATTAATAGTGTAATATTATATATTTTATTACTAGAAATCTGTACCATTGTTATTTAAGTTTTCACATTAAGTTATAGAATTTCATCATGTAAATTTTGTCAGCTTGTTTGATAATACAGTATAATTATGTAAGTATAATATGTATTATTATGATATAAATCATATTTTTCCATAGTAAAATTATTATTTGTTAAGTTCTTCATTTAGTTTTCTAAAATTTATTCTCACATTTCCATACTTAAAATACTAAAGATTATTTAGATAAATTTTGTATCACTTCACTTTATTTTCTACTTATACTTCATTGAATCGAGTTATAATTTAAACATTGTTGTTATTGGGATTAATAAAAAATATATTATGTTCATATTTGTTAACCACAATTATATAATAAAATATTATATCAATAATGAAAACATTATTTAATTCAATTGTTTCCCTGTATTGTTTACTACAGTTGTAAATAAATTAAATTTTGTTGAGTAAATAGAAACGTTAAAGTAAAAATTTGAATTATGATATATGGAATCGAATATTTTAGTAGTATTTTTTTATAGAGATGTTTTTAGCTATGTAAATCTATGGATATTAGTTTAAAGGCGTAGAACACCATGAACAAAAAAGTTGTATAATATCCTAACAAAACTGAAAATCAACTTTGATTTGACCTGAGTCATTGATTTCTAATTTATTTTCCATTCACAAAATGGCGCGAGCGGGTACTGAAGTCACAGCTCGCTTGTTTTACGCACGCGTGGACCAGGCAAGCTGCGACATCAAGCTCGTGCCGTTTTGTGAATGGAAAATAAATTAGAACTCATCAATGACTCCGGCCAAATCAACGTTGATTTTCAGGTTTGTTAGGATGCTACACAACTTTTGTTCAAGGTGTTCTACGCCTTTATATTATTAAGTAAATTTGAAAATTTAATAATAATTATAATTTATTATTATGATCTGTACTACTGAATTGTTTAAAAATCAACTTCATTTTGTAAGCAGTATGAGAAATGAGTTTAAAGAAAATATGAAAATAGAATACTCCTTCAAAAATTTAATCTTCAATTTTGCTTGAGGTGGCAGGAGAAAAAGATAAAAGTACTTGTGGTGATGACAGCAAAGCTAAGTTGCTACATAAAAATAAAATACAAATGTGAAATACATAATTCATAAATTCTAAGTTAAAAAGAAACATCAAAAGAGACATTTTTAATTTTGATCTTTGACAAAGTTTGGAAGAAAAAAAAAACTTGCATATTTTTTTTCCTTTTATTTTGTATAATGTTATAGAGGGTTTTTAACACATACAGAATGCTTAAAATTCTTAAGGATTTAGAATATCGTTGAATTATTAATAAAAATTTATATTCAGAATAAGATGGAAAAAAAAAGTTAAATAATGCAAAAAATGAAATTTGAAATGCAACTCAACATATGTGTAGTAAAATGAAACGGTTTTCTCTTCTTTCTCAATTTTTTTTCTGCTACAAAATGCTCTTACATTTTAGATAACGACAAAATTTCTTTTTCCTATACTATTCACATAATAACGCCTTTTATTTCCTTAAATATCATGCAATAGGGATATCTTTAATAGGTTTTACATCCAGTATTAAAATTTTATGTATTTCTATTAATGTTAACTTAACATGTGTGTGACAAAACATATAAGAGTTGAAAGCGGCAGCAAAAAAGTGAGTGTATGAGAGAGAGAGAGAGAGAGAGACAAGGTATACCATATACACGGATAAAAATAAATACGTAATAATCATGTTAGAATGATTTTATTCATTGCTTTAACACAGTTTATGATCTACTGAATAATAATTATGCTGCATATTTTTTCCCTAATTATTTACTTTTTATTTTAAAATAGCAACATTTTTATATTATATATGACATAAATCGAAAATTTTCTTATCCGTGTACTGGATCATTATTGATAGCTAAATTGATAGCTTAATTATCAAGTGCTTTGTTTTCAAAGCCATGCTATAATGTAATATAAACAACTTTGAAAATAAACAGAGTGTGTATGGATTAAGATCATGTTTACTTAATAAACATGGTTAAGCAAAAAAAAAAAAAAAAAAAAAAAAAGCCACATGAATTGATAAAAATAAGATAAAAATAAAGTCTAATTCACCTTTTTTCTTTATAAATCAAGAGCGATGCAAATAAAACTGTTCAAAAGACTATTGATTATTTATTAGCCCTATGAAAAGCTAAATATAAATTCTATTTTGTCTTATGGTACGATATATTTCCCTTTTAATGATTCTTTTTGTTAACGACAAAATCTCGTGCTTTTGCGTTTTGATGAATGATGTTAATAATCATTATAAAAGGACTTGTGAAATCAAATAATGCTTATATTCTGAAATACAAAACCATTCTATTATAATTATAAACTAAAGGCTCACAGTTCTTTCAAATGTATATATAAAATAATACAATAAAGTTTACGTTTAAGGTAACGCAAGTGAATAGAAAACAGAGTAATTACATTTTATCCGTTTTTGTTTACCTTATTCTAACATATATACTCTCCTTTTATTATTTTATAAACATATTTTCTCTAATATAATATAATAAAACCACTGCTTTAGATTATTATTATAACAAACTTCCACGTTTTCTTTCTTTTTCATGTTGTAACACTTTTATGTAAAATAAAAATAAAGGTAGAAGTTAAAACACACATGACTTATAAAACAAGCATTTCTCTCAAACATATAAATATATTTGAATTTTTCGCTTGAAATCGTTGAAATGTTATTCAAATCTGTAGTAAGAGAGCCATCATGTTCAAATAACATGGTGTGAAGAGAAACGTTATATTATATATTATACGTTTATATATAGTTATACTATACAAGAGAAGAGAGTTTAAATTAAGTTGTGAGATCTTCTAAATTATGTATGCATGAAGAAGAAGAAGAACAAGAAGAAGGAAAAAGGAAGAAATCTCAGAGGAGTGATAATTTACAATGTAATTTAGACATTCATGAAAGCGAAACTAGTGCTGTGAATTGTTCAATATACGTCGATTTTTAGTGTTTATATTAGATCAATTTGACATTTTATATGGTACAACAGGGATATTTAAAAGGTATATCTATTTTTTTTTATAATGTAGATTTTTAAAATTTTATATATCACTTTCTTGTGATATTTATATATACTTACTTATTTAAGATCAGTATAATAAAGAAAATGGTTAATGTAATGTTCAAAATCAAGATAAAGAACATTTTAAATAAAGCTTGTTTTGATTTTTTGTAAGGTTAAACCTTGGATTTTTGTTCAATACTTACAAATTATTTTCTTGTAAATATTTGTTGAGGTTATTTGTATTTATTGAGTGTATATTATATATATATATATATATATATATATATATATATATATGATATTTACTAATGAAGAGTATTTAATACAGAGATTAAGTATTGTAGTTTAGTAGTGGTGCAATAATAGAGTAAAGTAGATTGAGATAAATGGGTATAGCTACAGGGATTGAGGTTTAACACTGCTAATAACCTCCCTGACTGAGGTAATTACACCTATAGAGAAATTGCTGTCGTTAACTGGAGGATCTGTGTCCGTAGCACACGTCTCTTTCTCTCTCTCTCTCTCTCTCTCTCTCTCTCTCTCTCTCTCTCTCTCTCTCTCTCTCTCTCTCTCTCTCTCTCTCTCTCTCTCTCTCTCTCTCTCTCTCTCTCTCTCTCTCTCTCTCTCTCTCTCTCTCTCTCTCTCCACTTCACAACACTGCAATTTACTCTGTATCAAACATCAATCTGTTAAAGTATACTGTAAGCAAGTTCTGATACATTTATTTTTAACTTTGTTCCCCTAGTAAAGATCATAGAGTTGATCGCTATTTTCTATAGCATAATTAAATAAATGATACAACTTAATTGGTCTTATTAATTATGCTTTAAATTATCAACAACTATATATATATGCATATATAGTTGTTCAATCAAGTAATTATTAAAAATTAAATTACTTTTAATGTATATATATATATATATACATATTGTTTTGTTTTCAAAAATAGAAGCGCATTTCGATGCTTCCACATCATAAGAGAGAATCTGCAATTTCCACCGTGGAGCAGCTGTAATGTTAAGTAAATGGCCGCTGCGTGGAAAGTGCAGATACTCCGTTCACCGTGCTGGTGGAAAATACAGATGCTCTCTTTTGACGCGGAAGCATCGATATAAAGATAAATATAAATTAAAATATATACATAATATATATTATGAATAATCTATAAAAAGTTATTAAAACATAAAGTGTTCATAGCTTTGGGTAAAGTATTTGTATTCATTATAAAAATAATATTACAAACCGTAAATAAAATAGACTTTTAAAATATATATATGAATTTACATTATATTATTATTATTATTGTTTTATATAATGTAACATGGTTAATAAATTTAAAACAAAAGTAATTTTAATAGTTCAGAATATATATTTTATAATTGTCATATAACTATAGTAAATTGCTAGCAATTAAAAACAAATCATTATTATTGATAAAACTTTAATATACAATTATTTAATATTATATATCTATGAGTGTAATTAAACTCTGTGTGACTGATAAAAGTTTAAAACTGTCGTAGCTTTTTATTTGTTATTTTAATCCCATTATTTTTTCTCATACTGTGATATAAAAAGAAATTAAATGCTCTTTTTTTTTTTAACTTCAATATATATTTTTTTTAATCGTAATGCGTTGTTTCAAATTACATAGCTAATAAATTCAAATTAATTGCTAGTGATATTGATTTTATTATAGAAAATTATTCCTATTAATGTGTATTGTTTGTATGTGTTATACATATAAATGAAATTTAAATAATGGTATTTGTGAACTGCATGTCATTAATATGACTGGCTTGCAAGGTTCACTTAGCCAATTTGTAATAAATTTCATTGCATATAATTGTAATAGTTTTTAATGGATCAAAATGCAATTAAATTTGTTGCAATTTGAAAATATTACAACTTGAAAATATATATTTAGTTTTCTTCTAAAACATGTTGAAGAGCAATTCAAAATTGAATCTTGTAGTTTAAATCAATATACATTCACATTCTATACTGTTGAAGGCATGGAGCCATAGCTATTAAATCTCATATTCTATTCGTAATTGACCAATCTGGTATGGCTGATTCGTGTCATTGGTGTATGAAGCTGATTTATAACTATGTGGTCCTCACCAAGCGGAGTTTCGTGCTTCTCTTGGGTGCGTACGTGAAGTGTGTGAGGTGAGAGCACAACACGTTGCACGATGCGTGTATTTATGTATGTATTCCCCATGACGACGCGCAGTATTCGGGAGGTGCATGATTGATATGATTACATCAACCAGTCTACCTAAACATTTGTATGGTTTATCTAGGTGAATCACGGACTGTGTATTTAGATCATCGTTGGACCGTGTGTACGACTTTCATTGAAACCTAGGCTGTCTTATTGACTTCATGGTTTATGTCTTGATGGGAATATGTTAAAAGTTGTTGCACGATTACACCTACGATACTATTACGATTAAAGGTGCAGGAAGCATGCATTTTTATATAATTTATTTGAAATATTATCCTTTGATTCTAATTAAAAAAATTATGAATATTCATACTGTAACAGGACATAATTTATTAATATTTAAAATGCATATCATAAGTATAAAAATGTCACCTTAATATTATAATTATTTACATTTTAAAATTTATGCTTACTCACGCAATAGCATAAGAAAAATATTATTATACATACAGTGTTATTACATATAAAATTTATGATGTGTTGACATGTAAATATTATTCAAAAGTGTAATGCAAATGTGTTTTTAATGATGCATAATTTGTATACAGAGACAAGAAAATATAAAACGTGAACTCACACATTAGTATCAGCTAAAAAGATGAATGTATTTAAATTTATTTTTGTAAGGGAAACAAATTCTATGGGGATGTAGATGTAGTAATAAAATGTATATAATATACCATTTTTTATACATAAATAAAATACCATAGTGAATAAATAAATGTATATTTTACTGTACGTTGAGATTTTTTTTTTTAATTTTTTTTTTTTAGTATCGTCTTCTCTCTGATTTGGTTTGAGTACCACACATAAATTTTATTATTTTAATTTTAATAATAAATTAGAATTTTTTATGTGAAGCAGAGTAATGGATAAACAATATACTGTAAAATATATTTTCTTCTTTTAATGGAAATCCATTTAATTTTTGGAAACATAGGGATATGTCATAAACAGCTTTAAAAGTTTTTTTTCTTTCTTTCTTCTGTGCGTATACCTTATTCATCAAGACATAGACCGCTTATGTTTACTCAAAATGCAGAAAAGGAGGTGCCGGAAGAGAAAACCACGTGACAATAAAAGTGGGAGAAAAGTTGGTGCCAGGAGCAAGCTAGGTCTGAGCTACCTCCCACTTTTACCGTCACGTGGTTTCCTCTTCCGGCTTTTCCTTTTCCGCATTTTGAGTAAACATAAGTGGTCATTGTCTTATTGACGTGTACACGATGATCTAAATATACATTCGCCATGCAGCCTAGATAAACCATGGAAACGTCTAAGGAGCTTTTTTTCTTCTTTTCTATTTTTTGCTTTTACAATATGTAAAACGTTTAAATTGGTAGGCACTTAAAAATTAAACTTTATCCTGTTTTTGCAAATGTCTTGTATAAATTTTAACTTCCTTTTTTTATTGATTGAATTTTCAAATAATAATAATCACTATTGTATAATATTATATAACCTTACATTCTATACATTGCAAAGAAAACTTTTTATGTAGGTATAAGTGATTGATAATAATATATTAAAAAAATGGATTTAACAAGAAACAAGAGAAGTAGTTTATAAAGTGTTTCTGGTTAAAGTATATAACTGTAGAAGAGAGAGAGAGAGAGAGAGAGAGAGAGAGAGAGAGAGAGAGAGAGAGAGAGAGAGAGAGAGAGAGAGAGAGAGAGAGAGAGAGAGAGAGAGAGAGAGAGAGAGATTATTATAACATTATATCTGATAAATTGTTGTTAAAATTGAATATATATTTTTTACACTTCAAAGTTTCAAATCTTTTGTTCAAATAAGAGGGGGAAAATGTATTCACTACAGCTAACATTCTATTTTAAATGCGTGTATTTCCTAAAAATTGAGTTTTTTTTATAACCAAAACTTATTAAAAAATTAAAATTTCAAAGAATAAAAGACTCATTGAAAAAAAAAATTTATAAAATTTAATAAAGCTAATTTTATAAAAACAAACAAATATATTTTATTTAAAATAAAAGATAATAAAAATTGATATTCAATTTTTGTTTAGTAATGATTTGCTTTAAAATTAAAAATCATAGATTATATAGATATTAAAAAATATTTTATAAATTTATAGAATAAAAGGAACGTAAAATGAGCCACAATTTATATTTAGTAACAAGTTGTGTATGTAAAGTGGACAGTATGTTTACTAACCACACCACACAATCATAAATAAAACCAACATAATTTACCAAAATTTATATAAAAAAATTTTTCGGTCTGCGTACTAAATGACTACAATAAATCAAAGCAATCTGTTTTTCAAATTTATGACTGTGAATAATAATGAAATTTATTAAAACTGAAATATAATATTTAATTTTAAAAGTTAAATATATTTTTATTGTAATTCAAAATAAAATATTTCAAATTTATGTTAAGTTTTTTATTATTATTATATTTTTTGGAATTTGTGTCTTCAATGTATTCAAAAGAAATCATTTAGTTGTTACATGTTGAAGAACAAAAAAAAATCATTTAAAAGTATTATTCATAAAACTACTGCCATCTGCAGAATTTTAATAAGCAATAAAATTATCCTCTCTCTCTCTCTCTCTCTCTCTCTCTCTCTCTCTCTCTCTCTCTCTCTCTCTCTCTCTCTCTCTGTCGCTAAATTATCATTAAAACTAAGCGATAAAGTTTTATTTTTTTTCCTTCTTTTTTACAGATCGATGTGATTTTAAATGGAATAATTAGCTTGTGGTATCATCTAAATTATCGCATTATAAGAATAAAATTAGTCAACAATTAAGTTAAAAATAGACGAATTTAAATCTACTCGATGCTGAAAAAGCTTACGCTTAACAGGATTGTCTTTTGTCTAAAAATTTTTAGGCTATGTTTTAATGAGTTAGATAAAAGAGGCACAAACAAATTTTTTTTAATACATTTAAATGTGAATTTTGCAACTTTTAATACCATTATTTTGATCGAATAAGTTTTTAGGAACTTTTTATAATATGCAATAAAAATATAATATAATTTTATAATACTGAAAATGCGCGGTAATTTGATTCTTTTTTTTTTTTTTCATGAATTCAAATTTGAAAAAAAAAAAAAAAAAAAAAAAAAAAAGGAAAAAGAAAAAAAAAGTATATAAGGGAAGCCACTAAATGTCTTTTTATCTGACGATGTTATTCACGGTTTCTGAAGTTTTTATCATAGGTACTTTAGTTCGTACACACAATTGTAACCACTGACTTTCACATGACACAATCAAAATTTTTAAGGTTAATTTATGAATTTTAGTACGACCCTTCCAACTACAATCCTTAACAATCTCAGAAGCTAAAAATAGAATAGTTTTTAAAACAAGTAAAATCAAAACTTTTTTTTTTATATTTATTTACAAAGTGTACAGGCCAAATGTTATAAAAATTCATTTTTTATTTTTTATTACTCATAAAATAGATATAAAATGTTATATACATTTTTATGTTGAAATATATACCACAATAGATATACATACTAGCTTTATTATTAACAAAATTTATTACTGGGAGTCATCCGTCGAGTCAAATATGCTTCATTTTAAGCTTTGATATTGCAAGATATAAATCTATTAAATATCAATTAATATTTTGGCTCATTACTAACTTCATGCTTATAAAAAAATAGACTACAAGAACGGATTTTGTTTTATAAAATTGAACATTACTTTATAAAGATATTCTATTTTTATAATATATTCTCAAACTAATGTGTTGAACTATATTAAATCAAACGTTTTGTTGCTATAAACTGCCCAAGTCAATAAAATTTCTTACTAAAAATTTATGTAGAAACATTTCTCTTTTATTTTATGTAAGCTGTATATACACGAAGATTTATTATTATCAAAATATACCCTTAAGATTTTGACCCATAATGTATAGCATAGAGTTTATATACCAAATACAAAGATAATAAGTTTAAAAACGAAAGACTTTTGTGATATAAGATTTACATTTCAGAAGGGTTATTTGAATGTTGAATATCTGACAGAACTTTGGCATTGATATTTGTGTCTTTTTATGTTATCTTAACCAAGGAAGGAAAAGGGTTGAAACAAGAAATCATGATGCCTTGGTGAAACCATTAATATTTAAGTAACTTTTCCCATGGGTTTAATAGGGTGATTTTTTTTTTTTTAGAAATTGCAAAAAAATTGCATAGAAAAAAAAAGTAAGTTTTTTTTATTAATTTCTTCGTTACTTAAGTTTGACTCAAAACTAAAACTAAAAGCGTGTTAAAAAAAGTAAAAGCTTACATCCTCATTACTGTGATCGCTAATCTTATTTTATTTATTTCATGACATTAAGAAATACGTGAGAAGAATACAACAACAACAATGGAAGATAATGTGTAGACTTTTTCATACTGTATTACTTGTGAAGTCTTAAATTTATAGTAAGAAAAAAATAATGTATAAATTTGAGAAGTTGAATTTTTAGATTTAACTTGATGAAAACTAGAGTTACAAGTAATTTTTCTAAAGCAAAGTAAATATATGAGATATAATTTATTATATTGATTTTTGCTGTAGAAAAACAATTTCTATTATACGTTATACTACGAAGAGTAAAATATTATTTTTCACTATGGTACAATTGCTTTTGTAGAAACATCATGAGTTACAAATAGATTTAACAGTAGAAACACGTTTTTTTTTCTGAAACAAATGCAATTATAGAATAGTGCAATTGCAATAAATATCAACAATGCACATTTTTTACAATTTACCCTATACCATATAATTTACGAGACACCTAAACCTGATCAAACTACTAAAATAAAAATAATAACAATAAAATGGTAAAAAAAATGGACGGTTCCAACTAAATTTGGTTATACGCAGTGAAACTTTCCTCAGTTTATATTTTATCTCAATAATCTTTGAGTTTGCTATTCGCCTCTGTCTATCTTTAAGCCTCACTGAAAGTTTGTCTTGTGTGTGTATGAGAGAGAGGTTCTCACAGAGATACGACAGACGGAAAGATAGCCTCGAGCAAGTCCAGTGTCTTTGTTGACAACACGGAAAACGTTTCTCTTGACCCCAAGCTCTTCAACATTTTGAGATGATATTTAGATTCTATAAAAGTATTTTATTTAAAGTTTAATATTTTATAAGTAAAGAATAAAATCAATGAAGTAGTTAATTTAATACTTTTTAACACTATATTAAAACAAATACAATGCTTTTATATTATTGATATTATTAATAAACTTTCAGTACAGTTATTTCTTGTACCTCGTTATTTACTGAAGAAAAACCTATTTCTATTGTAGTTCTTTTTCTTAGATATATATATATATTTTTATCAATATCGAAAAGACATTTTCTGAAAGGGTTTAGCTTTCGTGTTTTTTTTAGACATTTTCTATTGAAATCTTTTTTTTTTTTTCTTCTTCTTTTTATTATTGTTAAAAAAAGAAATGTAGTGTAAGCATAAAGTTTTGTGAAGCGAGACTTGATATAATGTGCACTTCACGTCTTTAACATGGGGTATATTGCAAAGAGAATCGCCTGAGTGATTTTCAGTAACATGACACTTTATTTGCTGGCAAAATCAAGTTTTGCTTTGCTGCTGTTTACTTTACTTGTGAACTGCACCGTGTACGGTTGAGAGTTGAGTGAGTGAGTGGTGTTGAGAAGAGAGAGAGGAGGAGGAGGAAGGATAGAGTGCAACTTGATGACTTATCAGGTCAACAATCAACAACGTTAAGACAAAAGCATTTCTCTCTCTCTCTCTCTCTCTCTCTCTCTCTCTCTCTCTCTCTCTCTCTCTCTCTCTCTTTCAAACACACACAAAATCACTCTCTATGTTGTGTATTGTATTACTGTTCCTCTCAAATTTACGAAAATTGATGAATAATACCATTATATTTCAAATGATTCCAAAACCTTTATTTATCTTAGATTGAACTGAAATTCAATTTCATTTTACTGAAGTTTAAATTGTTTAAGTTTATACCACTATTTATTTGAAATAACCGCACTATGAAATATATTTTAACTTAAAGAAATAGACTAGAAGAAAACATAAGCATTTATATCACAAAACACTTGATGGGACATACATAAATAACTTAAGTTTGTCTCAAAACCCAACAAAACGGTAGCTCCGTAGCAGTGATCAGAAAATTTCAATTTATGCAACCCGCAAAACATTTTTTTTACTAATTTGTGCATGTTTCTGACGTCAGAAACATGAATAGTCACGCAAATTGCATACTTTACAGTTTTTTTACGCTCTCTCGTGGGGCTACATTAACATTCTGGTCAAAATTGTTATCAGTTTTGAAGATCCCATTTTGTGTTTATTCATTAAAAAGCACATGTTGTCTTATGAGGTCTATGGCTTTAAGATACTATTTTTTTTATAAATATATTTTTAAATTACAAAAGGTAAGGAAATAGTGTCAAATATACTTAGATATGAAATTTATTTCATAAAACCATTATTTTTATTTTCAACGTACTACAATAGCTGTGTTTTTTTTTTTTTTTTTTTTTTTTTTTTTTTTTTTTTTTTTTTGCAAAGTTATGCATTTTCACTGTAAAAATTCACGACAGAATCACTATTATTTTACCGACCTATACAGTATATCATTATAATATACGTAAAAGAATTGAAGAAACATACTTGAATAACAATGCAGAGTACAATAAAATATAATACTTTATAGAATATCACAATAAAGCACACATAGAGAATGATCATTTCAAACACACAAAACCCCTTATTTTTTATTATTTTATTATTATTTTTTATTTTTTTATTTTAATATATTTAAAAATATCATTAAAAGCTTACAGGAATGTTCTTTGTTGATTTATACACAATATAAAATGCTATTATTCACTGTATAAATACCATACATTTTTTTGTTATTATGATAAAGCATCATTTTCAATATAACATAAATAATATCTGAAATACCTCAAATTCCTCATATTAAAATTATTACAAATGTATAATGAAATCAATGACCTTTACAGTATTGGAAATTAGCCACTGCAAAATTTATAACTCATAGTTCAATTTATCTACCAATTACTATAACAAACGGATAAGTACAGCATTGTAATATAATAATTTATATAATGGATCTAATTCAATAAACTATCCTTTTATATATATTCATAGATACATTTTGATAATTTAGAAAAAAAATTCAAAGTTGTTTTCTTAATGGTATTGTAATATTAATAACTTAATGCCATAGATCACATAAAACAACATGTGCTTTTTAATCAATAAACACGAAATGGGATCTTCAAAACTGATGACCATTTTTACCAGAATGTTAATTTAGCTCCACGAGAGAGCGTAAAAATACTGTAAAATATACAATTTGCTTGATTATTCATGTTTCAGACGTCAGAAACATGCAAAAATTAGTAAAAAATGTTGTGCGGGTTGCATAAATCGAAATTTTCTGATCACTGCTACGGGGTTTTGAGACAAACTAAAGTTATTTATTTAAGTCCCATCAAGTATTTTGTGATATAAATGCTTATGTTTTCTTCTGGTCTATTCCTTTAATCATAAAGCTTTATGAAGGTTTGAGAGTCCTATTTTACAAGACGTTAAACACAAAAGTACATGAGAAGATTACATAAGCAAAGTATTACAACAACAATGAAACATATTTGCAGAAATAATTCAAATATGACATAATGATTTTGTGGTTACTTTATTTTTGAAATGCTGAAATATAGACCAGAAAATAGCTAATAAACTTATTTTCTTATTTTTAGTCAGTATAGTAATATAAAATTAAGAGTCATTGCACTTGATGTTATTATTAAGGAAACACACACTAAATACGAAGGAAATAATAATAGTAAAAGTGAGCATAGCTTATTTTATAATTTTATTAATTCTTAATGTTAATACGTATACATGATGTATGTACTGTATAGTAATATGTAGGTATTATGTTTAATTATAAGTTTGTATATTTTTAGTATGATGTAACCTATATAAAGTATGTAGAAAAAGTTGACAATTCCATTATAACCTAAACAAGTGTAATTCTGTTATTGCATTTTGATTGTAGGAGACTATGGAAACAAAGATACTTTGAATTTTTGAATTTTGAATTTCGAATTTTTGAATTTTTGAATTTCGAATTTTGAATTTGTATTTAATATATTATGATGTAAATATTCTAAATGTAAAAACTAAGACAGGACTAATGCTTGATGTTCAATTATTATTTCTATAAACTACCAGGGCTAATGTCAATTATTATTGATTACAATATTTCTTTGTATTACGTACAGTATGATGTATAAGTAAATGAACATTTTGTTAAAATATTTTCTAACCTTTTAATTATCTATTTAATTATTATGAGAGTTGTTGTTTTTAATTAATATATACTACTTATAGTTTTCTCTGTTATTAAATTTGGTTCCTCCAGTTTAACTGGCAGATAAAATTACTACCTTGACTTTGAAATCTCATTATAATATATACTGCAAAATATTTCAAGCTTTCTATCAAATACTCATGTTACAACCTGTCACTCTTATTTTGACGTGAATGATAATTAGAAACATCGTGTGTGTGTGTTTTTATGTTTGACTAACAACGTTTATAAGTAAATAATTGTCTGGTGTATATTTTACTTATGTTTAATTTAAAAAAGTATGAGTTTTTGTATCATTAATTTTATTTGCTTGTTTGCGGTTCAGATGGTTGGATCTTTATTAATTTTTTAAATCTACACATGTAAAATAGGTACTAAATTTACAAATTCACAGATACAATTTTTGTTTCTTACTACGCTCTTTTGTTATTGTATTTTTTTCTCAATAATGACTATCATTTATTTATTTTTATTTACTTAAGTGGAGTATTTTCTTCTCTCTCTCTCTCTCTCTCTCTCTCTCTCTCTCTCTCTCTCTCTCTCTCTCTCTCTCTCAACCAATACAAACTGTTGATACAAATATATTGCATTTAAAAGTTTAACCCTCCAAGCTATAAAAAACACCAGGTTCTAAGGTTACAGAAGAGCTGCACTTTTCTTGCAAATGTAATGCTCCTGTATTGAAAACTTTTAGAAATACATTTTCATTCAAAGTCTTTCAAGTTTTTCATTAAAAAGAAAAAAAAAACTTTTTTCGGTTTATTTTTATCTTGCTTAACTTAAAATCATATTAATTAAATTCCAAAAAAATTAAATTAATAAAATAATATTTACATGTAATACAACATACTCAACACCACCAATAAAAAAAAAGTTTAAAAACTACAAGAAGATGTAACCAATGCATGCATAAGTAATTTATCGTATGTTGTAGTAATACACGACATGTACAAAAATAAACAAAACGGTAAGACATTTTTTGTCATGTAGAAATATGAATATTTTTCTTAACTTTGATATATGATCTAGAAAATACAGATTTATTACAGTAGGTTGAAGTAAGTTTTAAATTTATGAACCCATCTTATATTATAAAATATATTATATATTTTTTTACTTATTATTTTTATGGCGTAGAATAAGTAAGTATGATATTGTTTCAAACATATTACTTATTTCTTAGTAATATATATATATATATATATATATATATATATATATATATATATATATATATATATATATATATATATATATATATATATATATATATATATATATATATATATATATATATACATACATACATACATACATACATACATATTATTATATTTGTGTGTGTGTGTGTGTGCGCGCGCGCGCGTGTGTGTGTGTGTGTGTGTGTGTGTGTGTGTGTGTGTGTGTGTGTGTGTGTGTGTGTGTGTGTGTGTGTGTGTGTGTGTGTGTGTGTGTGTGTGTGTGTGTGTGTGTGTGTGTGTGTGTGTGTGTGTGTGTGTGTGTGTGTGTGCAATAACATTATTTTAGTTTACTGCGGCAAGTGTGTTATTTTCCCTTGTTTTTCTCTTCAACATTTTTGTGGACACAACATAAGTTTTATTTACTTTTTTTTTTATCAAATAATGTTAAGTAAGAAAGTGTGTTGTGTTTTATGTTCCACGTCATATTTAAGGTTTTCTTTTTCAAGAGGAAAATAGTCTCTTGTCGCACGTTTTATCTTCAAATAAAGGACTCTTGGGGAAACTTTTTAAGTAGGAACATCATTATGATCTAAGCTTCAATGAGGCTGAACTTTTCTAATGTTCATTTTACACACTTTGCGCTGCTGCGTGTGTAACCGCCCATATCATGTGTAATGTAGGCAACCTGGAGTGGATATCTGTTCAACTGGTTGCCTAAATTACAGTCACTCTTACCTTTGCGCAAAAATTAGTAATAAAAATATTTTTTAGTGAATTTCTTATGCAATATAAGTTCTAAATTATCACAAAAATAAATAACTAAAACAATTTTGGTTAATATAAATAAAAATCATAAAAAAAAATATTGTAATATTTTTACTTGCGGTTTCAACACATTTAATTTAGGAAAAAAAATTAAAACGAGAATTTTAAAAATAAAAAATATAATCATAATAAAAAGAAGAAACTTGTTAATTAATGTTGAAAGTTTCAAGTTATATATAAAAAAAATCTCAATTTTACGACTCTGAAAAAAAAAAAGAAGAAGTTATAAAAGCTTTATAACTAAGCCTATTGGATCAAGGTTTGTGCACGTTTGTCTTAATACCCGGTTTTTCACTCTCTTCTTTGGGTTGTCAGCATTGACGCTTCTAGAGCACACTACTCTTTTAATAATAAGGAGTAAAATATCTTTTAAAAACTATTTGCACCATTTCATTTTTTGTATAAACAATGGCAATAAATTTGTAATCAAACAAGAAAGAAAAAAAATCATTTCATAATATTTATTTTTCATAATAAAAAAATAATAATGAAATAAATCAGATAGAAACATTATTCTTTACGAAGCATACATAATAAAATATATAAATATCAAAAGGTAGTTTTAATAAAGGTAGAAATTTAATATTTACAAATTAAAATGTAAGGTTTTGAAACATCTTTCTCATTACATATTAGTTGAACATTTTGCCTTTCAAATTGTCTTTTACAGAGTATAATTTAAAGATGAAAGAAACTTATCTTCTTTTACAAACTTGATTGAAAATGTATTTAATTTAGACTGTTTTATTCAATTCTAAAACTCTCAAAGAATAAATTTAGTTTGTGCAAAGATGAGAAAAGTTTTTATTCAATCTCAAAATTGAGAATATTTTAATTTACGTGTTAAAGTTCCTTTTAATTTTTTTTTAAAAGTGACATCGTTTTATTTTATTTTTTATATGAGACAATATTCTAATGGAATTTTGACGCAATAAATTTTCTCATATGTAAAGTACAGTAATATTAAATCTCAAACTACTGAAGCGTTTCAAATGTTGTATAGCTGAAAAGGAACATTTTGCATTCAGACGGGTGATCAATTCTTTATATTGGCTTGAATTATTTGAACACATGGTGAAACACCGCGTTAACTTTTTCAAGTGAAAGATTGAATTGCCGCTCAACTTGATCGTGTTCAAGCAGTCGTGTGAAGTTTTTCTCTTCGTTGAAAATGCCACAATCTTGCACGCCTGATTGCGTGTTAATATGAACTAACAAAATCTGAATAGCAAGTTCGTGTGATTGAACAATACATGACCTTTCTTTGAGCTTACCCTGCTGACCTTTAAAGATGCAAATAATAACATTATTGAGCTAGAAAGAGAGAGAGAGAGAGAGAGAGAGAGAGAGAGAAATATTTATTTAAAAATATAAAAATACAAAGTAAAATGCTAAGTAAGAATTATTAAACATTTAATTTTCCTTTGTGGGATAATTACGTACAGTGTTTTAAACATTATAATAGAACAATGCTTTGTAACACGAATTGTTAAAATATCGATAAATATAAGCGAAAAATATTATAACGTTTTGTTTATTATGCTTTGTAAGCAAAAGTAGTTAATAATAATAATAAAATTTTCTTTTGATAAGCTAATTACGTAAGTATTTTCGTTGACATGTGTAAGATGCTATGTATATCATGTTCAGATTTATTTTTTAATTAGATCACCACAACGCTGTCATGGATAATCTATATTGTAGAACTAACTTTATTTTGCCTTGGATAAAATATGTAAAGATGATAGACTGTTTATATTTAGAAAACTCTTAGGATATAATAATTTTGAAGAGATATGAAAATTTCTCTCATAAAAAAAAAAATATATAAACTTTTTCTTCAAAGTTGTATGTTGCGTGTTAAGTCACTCATGTCAATTTCACAGCATGGTTCAGTGCACACTTCACAGCGATGAAACCTTGCGTCCTGCGCATATAAGCTAACTAGCAACAGTGTCAAGTTTACCCCTAGGGAAATAAAACATCGTGCCAAATATTTCCTGTATCTCTGTTATTGCTGCCGTTCTAACTTCATATATACATATTATATATATATATATATATATATATATATATATATATATATATATATATATATATATATATATATATATATATATATATTCATATATATTCAGTATATTGTCAGTATCATATGCATTTGAATCCCATAGTTTTTTTTTTAATAGGATATACTGTATTCGATCCATATTGCGTTTTTTTTTTTAATAATATAATAGAATTAGAACTATATCAATTTTTTTCGAATAATCTTACTTGTAACTTTTTAGCAACATAAAAATATTTAATTATATTAGTATGTACTATCTAAAAATGTAGCTAAGTTACACAAATTCTAGATATAAGTTAATATCTACCAGGATAAATATCTCCAAACTTTTCAACGTATATCTGTGGATGCACCACCATAATGAGCTATACGTAATTTATTTTAAATATAATATACAGGGTGGTTTCATTCATGTTAAAGTCGATGCCATAAATGGGCGCTAAATAACATGGGCTAGTATGGAAAAGTGACTCATTTTGCCAGTTTAAAAATAATTCGCAATATTTTTGAGAGCATTAATGCTGTTAAAAGTTTGAATTATTTTTTCAATAAAGCAAGAAATATAATAATAACAAAAAAAATAGCTAATTTTCCAAAGAAAATAGCCAAAAACTAAGTTTGTCCTTTGCTGAGCAATGTTATTCATTGCTCAAGAAGAGAATTGAAAAGCATTCAGGATGACGTCATGCGCACACACCCTATATAATAGCATTTTAACAAAAACTAATAAATTTCAATTTCAAATATAGAACGATGCTTATTTCATTAAAGTTAAGAGCAAAATAGTTAAAATTATAGTAATCTATTTAGTGATCTGAACCAGTGTTTTTCTTACAAAATCAAATACCAATAGCAGTTTTATTTAATATGGTAAGAAATTTTCCCTGGTTACAAATTCAATTACAAGCAAATTCAAGTGGTTAAAGGCAACAGGTGTGTTGTAACTGTTGTCTTTTAACAAATTAAATTGTAAGATTGCTTGATCAGACGTTAATGGTATTGATTATTTTATATATCAGTGGTTACCATGTTTAGAAAGGTTTGCCAAATTTACGTGCTAATCTAATTGATATATCAAGTTTTATTTTAGTTCTTAGGTGATTAAAGAATTAGAAGTATTTTTTTTAATTGCATAGATAAAAGAGTTAACTATTAAAACTTTTTAGAAAAAGGCATTAAGAGAAAAAAAAAAGAAGCAATAAGTAAAAGTTAATCTAGTTTGTTACGATTATATATTAATGCTATTTTTTACTTACTAATCTCTCTCTCTCTCACACACACACACACACACACACACACACACACACACACTATATATATATATATATATATATATATATGAGAGTTTTACAAATTGAGACTGTACAATTTACATAAAATATATAAAAATGTTATAGATTTTTAGGGACCTTATGGGATATAATATTAAATAACGCGTACGGAATAAATTTTACTGGACAGAAGACCATAGAATTTTATGATGAACAGTAAAATATACACCTCTATAATATTGCATTTCAGTTTGGTAAGATTGTAGAAACATATAAAATAAAATGAAACTTTTGCTACATTTTATGTGAAGCTACATTTTAAATGTACAAATATTTCAAAATGTAACTTTACTTTTTAGTTTTATTTAAGAATAAATATATTTCTATGGATAATCTTTGCATCCTATATAATATATTATTCATAAGTTATATAATTGAATAGACCAGAAAGTTTATGTTAATATATTTCTATAAACTTAATTTTAATATATATATAGAAACTTAATACGTAATGTAAGCTATTAAGATATGTTTGTTGAAAGTATATAGAAGGGTCTTTACATTAATAAAGATAATATTGAAAACTTTCTCGCCAATTTTAGTTATACTTCAAAAGTGTTTTCATGCGATATAATATATTATATTATTTATTCTACAGATTATTATTATAAATGTTATAGGAACATCGTTTAAAATAGTAGATTGAACTTTATTATTATTATAAAGTTAGGGTATAATGTTAAAAGTCTTTATATTAAGAGAGTTTTATTGTTAAAATTTAAATAAAAAATACGTATAAATTTTAAATCAATATTGTATTACTTGCATAATGGTCAAATTCAAATTTTTTAACCGTTAATGCATTTGTATATCATCAAATTTTATATTGTATCTTGTTTCTTATACATAAAAAAAAGTTTTGGCTTATGTTAATTGAAAACAATTGACATATTATTGAATTAAATTGTTAGAAAAGAGAGAAAACACGTTTATTTGTAAATACTTTGCTGTAAAATTAAAGTATTATTTTATGAATAAGTCGTATTATGTAAGTACAATAATAATAATGTTTCAACATATAATAAATTTACATTTCCGTTACTTATTACATTTTGTAAAGTTCATCTATGTATATATAATGTTTAACTGTACTACAGGATGTAAAATTACTATACAATTTACATATCTGATATACATATTATTATAAATTATAATTGTAAAATTAAACACCAATGTAATGAATATTACTGAAAAACAATAAATAATAAATATAAGTCATAAACATTCTAGCAGCTTCAAAGAGATAAAGAGAGAGGAAGAGAATAGATAATATTGCCTGTTGGAGTATTATTTATTTATGTATTTCATAACGGGATTTAAGGTGGGAAATTAGGTACTGCGGGATTTGACTAAAAAATTATAAAGAAAGAAAAATCTGAAATTTTGAACGGTGATACATTAGGATATGGTATCTTCAAAAATGTAAAAAAAAATTGGGGGTCATCATGCTAGATTTTAACTTTTGATTTTTTGAAGTGTTAAGAGTTAATGTTAATTTCAATAATTATTTTCTCTCCTATCTAATGTTCAAGGGTTCTGAAAAATTTATCATCTGTTTCAATTAACTTTCAAATAGAATCATAAAGTTTTGAAGTTTTCTTTTCAAATTTTGAGATACAAGCCATCTATATATATACAACCCTTAGGTTCATTGTATTGTGATTTTTTTTTGCGTATCACACATCATCTATATATGTAATAATTAGGATAAAATAATAACACAGATATCTTACAAGTCAAATATATTGTGTTATTTTTTTTTAATAAGTTTATATTATAAAAAGTTAATAAAAGCTATAAATGCATTACTATATATTCAAAGAAAAAATTATCTGTTGTAATCAATACACATAGAGATCTATTTTACCGTAAACAGCAATAACAATAGGATGAATGCATCAAAGCTTCATTAATGAAACTTGAACTAAGAGATACTTGAGCTAACTTGAATAGATATATAATAGAAAATCAGCTCACTATGCTAGAATATATTTCACCGCAATAAATACACTGTCATTGTGAGGATGGCTCAAATGAAATCACTCAAGTGGTGACCTTCACATTATACCAACACAGCAGGGAGCTTTAATTAAGTTTCAGAGGCAAGGATTAAGTGCGTAATAATACCTTAACATATAAGAGAGATCAAACAAAGTAAGGGTTTTATACGTATAATATATTTGATGAGATTGTCTGAAATTTGTTAGTTAATGACAAAGAGCTTGAGGGAATATTATTATGATTAAAAGTTCTTCAAACAAAATGAAAGTTTTTTTTTTTTACCGAAATGTTCAATTGTAAGTTTCTAATTAACATTTATATTAACTGTTCGTTCTTTTTTTTTTTAATTGTAACTTAAGAATAGTAAAGAGGAATTAAATCATAGTTACGTTTTTGAATTGGATTTTTCGTTATCATACATCTTTCCATTAAAGTTGCTTTAAAAAAAAGTCACTGGCTTAGGTGAGGATAATAGTTAATTTTTTTTTTCATGTATTTTATAGTTTTAGTTGAAGCAAAGATACCATGGAAAACTGACATAATTATATAAAAATAAAAAGTTTAGCAGGATTAAATATAGAGCTTATTTAACAGTTAATTTATATTATAAATGCAGTTTATTATGTATATTTTATTTTATTTTTCAATTTTCATTTAAAAAGATAAACCTCTTTTCATATTTAGACTTAAGAAAATCATTGCGTTAGCTTGATGAAATGGTTTTCCCATTTCATGCCTGGTAAACCCAACAGAAAAGTAGGCAGACTTAAGCTCTTCTTTTAACCTTTTTTTTTTTTCTCTATATCAACCTTCCAGCTTTGCTACGTTGTTGATCCTGTCAAGTTTGCAAGATATATAAAGGAAAAAAAAAAAAAAAAAAAAAAAAAAAAAGCTCAAAATGAAACCTGCTTCAGATTAATGTTAAAACTTAAATTATGTTATCTAGGTTGTCTACTACTGAAAACTTCCACGAGTTTTTACACACAAGAAAAATACCAAGTTTTTATAAACTAAAAATGACTCACAAGCAGGCTTTAATTTAAAAAGTCTATTAAAAAAAAGTCAATTTTTTTCACTTTCTGTTAAATTTAATTAAAAAAGAATAAATTCTACTCGTTTATCACTACACACAACAAATCCTTTCTCTTTTTTTTTTTTACAGCTTTTTAAAACAAGAGAAATGTAATATTTAATTTTCAATTTTCTATAATATTGTAATAAAAAAATTATCAGCCTAAAGGGCAATGTACTTTTGTAGTTTGTTATTATGACTATGAAGTAATCAAATTTCATTATAACAGAAACAACGTTTTTTTTTTTTTTTTTTTTTTTTTTTTTTTTTTTTTTTTTTTTGACTAGATTATTCGTTTACATGATATCTAAGTAATAAAAAAAATTGAAAGCAATTTTTTTAAAGTCATTTTATGTAAATGACATGTTCTACTAGAATTGGTACGTGATCCTATTAAAATAGAAAGTGTTGAAGTCAATCATTATAATAACACATATTATGATAATATAAAGTAATATACAATGCATATTAAATTACTATTATTACTATATAATCATATAACATGATGTACTATGACATATTATCACGTCATAACATGTTAATATTATTATGGTATATTTTAGAGAGTAAATAATTATTATTATATTACTTGGTATTTCCTCAACTCAAGTTGGCACCCAACTCTCTTCACTACTTTACTTTTCTTTGTAGTTAATAAAGCAGAATTGAGAAGGAAAACTTTGTCTCCCGCAGTTATTACAAAAGAGACCAACAGGAGAAACTTAATGGGATTATTATGATGTGCTTTATCTTCCTTTAAATGTTTTTCTCTTTAACAAAAAGAAAATAAAAATATTTTTTTTAAGTGCATTTCTATGTTCTTTTTGACGCTTTAATTAATTTTATATAATAAAATTATAACATAATTTAAATTGAGTAAATTTTTTTTAAATATTGCTGAAATATTTTAAATTCAATATTAAAATTGTATAATTTTTTTAATTTTATTATTTTCTTCAATAAAAGCTAATTTTTAATATGAGCCTTAAATTTTTATTTTATTTGTACTGAATATTATACTATAAATTAGACTTCATGGCCAGATATTAAGATTTTGTTACAATTTATTGCAGTATCTGATTTTTAACCAAAATACACGATTTAAGTTTTATTTGGAAATTAATTTAATTAGCAGTCTTGGGTTCTATACCCAAAATTTCGATATCGTTACTTTTAAAAATCTCACCCACGATAACGATACTATAATGATAACGATAGTTTTTCGATAATGATAACTATAAATCATAATGCAATTTTTTATTGAAATAAAATATTTTAAATACTTGCTTCATGACTATACTATACCTACATGCCTTATTTATATATACTTTTTAAATTTTTGGTAATATTTTCTTATTTTCTGCGCACTTTTCTTACTTTTGTGTGTATTTTTTTCTTATTTTTTTAGCCAAAAGTATACACGACAAAAAGATGCGACGATAATATCGGCCATCTTTGTAAATCTATAACGATAACGATAACTTTTATAAAACTGTTAATCTATAACGTTTCGATAATCGAATATCGTTACCGTTATACTGTAGTATCGTTATCGTATTTACGATAATCGAACCCAAGACTGTTAATTAGAGAATTTTTATAATCTTCTGAAAAAGATATAAAAATTAAAAAGGGAAAGTTGCATGAATGATTATTTTAAAATTTCAAAATTAGTCCCTATATGTAAAAATATAATTTAAAGAAATTTGTTGAAATTAGGAAATGTTAGCATAAAAAAAAGAGCATAAGTAAAGGATTTTATAAGACTATTTCTCCCCTAAGCAATGAAATAGAGTGGAAAAAAACCAAACTTATGTTTCATTGAAGAACTTGCGTTGTCTAACTGTAAGAGTAAAGGCTAACGTCTCAACAGATAATTACGCAAGTTGGCACAATATAAGGGAACAACTTTGTTATTATTAAAGTCTGCGTTGCTTGCTTGCTTGCTTGCTGCAATAATTGCAGAGCAGTCAAATTAACGTTCTTCTTAGCTAATTTATCGTGAACATCAAAAGACGTTTTAATGGCATCTAAATAAAGTGGGACATTTTATTAGACAAAAAGACCTAAAAAAAGAAAAAAATTAAATTAAAACAATGAAGAAAAAAAAATCTGCTTTTTTAATTAAAAAAAATTCTAGTGATTTTAAATTCTATTTAATAAACGTAAGTTTAATTACTCTTTAGCCTCCTGGGAATATGTCGAGTAAAAATAACATTTTGACTTTTCGAATCTGAATATGGCATTTTTTAAATTTTTTTTTTTTAACTTTTCAACAAAATTAAGCTAATTTTAAAAGGACAATATATGCTCAAAAAACATGACATCATAATTAAAATGCAACATTTTATTTGTTTTTGGTATACCTCTAACTTAAGGCTTGTGTTTTTTTTTTAGATGTACACATGATTGTAATAATATATTTTACCATTTGAATTCAGCACATGTTTTTCTCATATGAATAACATTAAAAATTTAGCGTGATTATTTAAATAGTAAAATATATTATTATAATCGTGTGTTCTTTACTATATCCTTTTTTTTTAAATAAAAAAAATAAAATATCAAACGAAGTTGTAGATG
This sequence comes from Ecdyonurus torrentis, assembly GCA_949318235.1. Lineage (NCBI taxonomy): Eukaryota > Metazoa > Arthropoda > Insecta > Ephemeroptera > Heptageniidae > Ecdyonurus > Ecdyonurus torrentis. Next base: position 37,361,782 of record OX439129.1, on the reverse strand, counting down.
TAGCGTTAAACTTGATGAATTACTTACATTTACAAAAAATAATAATAATAACCAACAGACTAGGGCAGTAACAACATTACGTAATTTCACTACTTTTTATTAAAAAATAACGTAACGTCATTACTTTTTGGTAGCAGTAACGAGTAACGGTAACGCGTTACTTTTTCAAGTAATTTTTGCACATGTACGACACTACTTTCTAATATTTCAAGCACTGAAAGAAATAAGCTTCTAAATCTTTAAGTACTGTCACTTTGATAATATTTGAGACACAAAGGATTTTACGTATTTTTACCGCACCATAACACGATGAATAACAATGAGAGAGATATTCACTGTTGCACTTCTCCGCCTTTTACTTGACTTTTATCAAAACAAACCAAAAATGCTCGCCCACCCATTATTCCTTCTCTTTTGTTTGCATGATGTTTATACTCATCGCTTTGATGAATCGTTTCCTGTCTTGACCAATTGGATCATCAAAATGATAGAAGTCAAGTAAAAGGTGGAGAAGTGCAACAGTGAACACCTCTCTTATTGTTATTCATCGACTCGTATTGGTGCGGTAAAAATACGCAAAATCCTTTGTGTCCTTATCAAAGTGACAGTACATAAATCTGCTTTCATCATTATATAGTAATTCAAAATTACTGTTAACATTTTGATTTAAATCTCTCTAATTATAATTTATCGAAAAAAACAACAACAATATTTTTAACATGTTTTTGAAAATGTTTTTATTTCATAAGAAAATATTTGAAGTAAATAACGTAAAGTAACGCTAAAAGTAACTTTACTACACTTTTAAGAGTAGTGAGTAACATAGTGTCATTGCTTTTTCTTGAAGTAGTGAGTAATGTAATGAAGTTACAAAAAATCAGTAACGTGACCAAGTCTGATAACCAATCATAATAATAATAATGAAGTGAGAATTCCCAGACAACCATTGCTAATTTTTATATATACGAATTAATATATAATCAACAAAAAGCATGAAAATTTTAATATAACTGAGCTTTCACACACACTAAAAAACAAAACAAAAAATGAATAAACCATTTCAGTTTACGATTTCAAACTGAAACAAAAAGTTAATTTTACAGTAAATTTTAATATCATTGCAAATTCCCCTTTGAAAGTTTCTTTGTTATAATATTGTATGTATTGTATATATATAAATTTCACTTCGTTATTGTTATATACTAAAGCAAGGTAAAATACATAGAATTAAATCATGAGATAACTTTACAGTGTAAAATATCTGGTATAAAGTTTATATTATTTGAATGTGTTTTACTTTTGTGACCACAGAAATGTTCAGTAGATATCGGAACTTGTAAAATTTAAGCGCCAATATAAAACCACGAACAAAACAACCAAAATACATATTATCAACTTTATGGTAGTAAAATATAGTACGTATACCTAGATTACTTTTTTTTTTTTTTTTTTTCATTATTATTAATTCAACTTTTTGCTGTTAAAACCATCACCACAAAATGTATAATTTTAAATTTGTTTACATGAAAAAATTAATACACTTTAAAAAATTCACACTTTACTTTTTTTAATAATAATTATTAAACAAAACTTTTAAATATGAATACTATAGTGATTAGCATTGGCAATTAATTTGAAAGGTCATCGATTGAGATTCATATATAAGATATTAGCATAATACATTGAATGTGTATCAATATATAATTAACAAAACATGATCAAGATAGGGGGTGAGATAGGTAACAGATGGAAGCTATTGTAATGTGGCTTTGTATTTTCTCTCTCTCTCTCTCTCTCTCTCTCTCTCTCTCTCTCTCTCTCTCTCTCTCTCTCTCTCTCTCTCTCTCTCTCTCTCTCTCTCTCTCTCTCTCTATCTATCTCTCCCTCGCTCTACATGTTTGTATATTGTAATATGTGTAGTGTATACTATTATACTATAATGTATTGCAGAAGTGTAGATTTCAAGTATTATAATATTCAGATTACATGATATTAGTTTCACCTACTAAAATCTCTATATTATTGATTATCTATTAAATCATAAAACAAAAGACAGAGTTGATGTGTTTTTTTTTTCTCTTCCATAATACAATACCACCAGAAAACATTATACGTGCACAATATATACGTACTATACCGTTCATGGTGTATAATATAACCTACGTTATATTGTTTGTAATCTACGCAATACATACGAAGAAATTCGGTACGATAGTAGAACTACATAAAAATGTTTTTGTAGAAGAAGTTTGAAATTGGTACTTCATAGTTTGCTTTCTTTTCATCGAACATACCAAGCAATATTGCAAAACATTGTTTTTTTTTACTGCAAGAAAAAACCTTTGTTTAGTACGTCTACAATACGTATTTACACAATACATAACTTTTTTTTCTGCCCCTCCCTTTTTACACTCCATTTGTTTATGAGTTTTTTTCTTTTAAAAATTGTAAGTTGACTACTATTTTTATTTTTCCATTTGTATTTATTTGTGTGTGTGTGTTTTTTTTGTAAAGTAAAAGAAAAGAGTATTATTTGGTCGCAAATCAATAGCGTATGTATGTACACAGTACAGTACATACATACTAGTTCTATATACAGTATATACGCACCAAAGCTAATATATAGAAAAAAAATTTTCAGCTCTAAAAGAGAACGTGAAACTTTTTTAATCAAACCTACTTTAATAAAATTAATTCGTTTGTCTTCTTTGTTAGTATTTAATTGTATTTACATAAAGCAAATTTATATATAAAATTAAATAAAGCGTTAAAAAAATTATGATTTAAAATTTAAATAAGGATTAATTGGTTGATTTATTACTTAATGTTAATTCTAACTGTTTATTTATGTAAAAAAAATATATATATCTCAGCATTCAGATTCATTATGACTGAAAATGTTAATACGCATTTTTTTTTAAATCTTGTATTAAAAGTTCTATTTTAAAGGGATTTTTTTGTTACTTCAACAATTTTTTGTTTTATTTTTTTAAATATAAAATAATTCTATACCATATTACTATACATTTAATATAATGTTATGAAAAACAAATAAAAAATGATAATAAAATTATTATTATATGGTTGTATAGTAAACAGAAACAGACCTGTTGCTTACATAAACTGACCAAGATTAATATTAAACATGATACAATGCAATATAAATTTTACATTTTAAGATTAAAAGCTTTAAACTTAAGTTATATTTAAGCTATATTGTAGAGAGTTTGAATTTGAGAACCAGTGAAAAGTAAGACTTTTTAGTCACGTTTGATACTCTAAAATCCCATGCTATAATATATAACTTACCATGTAGCTCAAAGCGTTTTTGTTCTATATACTGTATGATTCTATAAAGTTTAAAAGTACTTTTAGTATAGTATAGAAAGTGTGATAGGAATTCATGAAACTATTTTCACTAAAATTCTTTTAGAGCAATTTAAAAAGAAAAAAAAAAATGTAATGCTATTTTCATTTACAGCTTCACTTTTCATTTTCATTATGTATTTAAAAATATTTTCTCATTATACAATTTTGATAAAGAACTAAAAAAAAAAAAAAAAAAAAATGCGTTGTGATGTTTTTAATGAATTTTTATGACTTAAATATATTTGCATTTTATTCTTTGGGTATGGTAGTTTTGGTTATATTTTGTAACTTTACAATTTGGTAATACCTTTTAAGGAGAAGCAGACGTCATAAGTTTATTAGACAATAGTTAAGTTACTATTGAACTCTTTGAACAACCTGTCTTAAGAAAACTGAAGGAACTTTGATTATATAAATTGATACACCTATGATAAAAACTGAATTTGCCTTTAAAAATTATTATAAGGTTTATTTATGCAAACCATCAACAACTGATAAATCATGAGATGTGATTATTATACATAAATATATGTATTTTTGTTTCTTAATCTGTATAGCCATAAACAAACTGGGGTTAAGGAGGCAACTGCTTAGATTTATGATATCATCAATACTAGAATGCAATAGAAATTGTAAAACGGGATGCCTACTTTACAAAATTTGTCCAAAGCTTTGTTTAGTAAAAAAAGCAACTGTTTTGAAGTCAACTTTAAGCAATTCACTCTACGTACTGCACATGCGCAGTATGTAGAAACGGAAGTGTATGTGAGTGAAATTGCTTACAGTTGACCTCAAAACAGTTGTTATTTTATTACTCAATAATAATTCTATTGTATATGATGTTCCCAACTTATGATTTATCAGAGATGATAATATTTTGTTTTAAGTACAGTGGCTCTTTAATTATGTACATACTTGTTTACATTGTATCCTTGTAAAACAGACATGGAAACAAATAACATTAAGACAATAATAATAACAATAATAATAATTGGTTTTAATTAAACTTTACATATTGTATAAGATTTGTCTAGTGAAGTAAGTCACTAGGGAGGCGTAGTTTTAGAAAATGAACTCTGAGTGAGGAGAGAGAGAGAGAGAGAGAGAGAGAGAGAGAGAGAGAGAGAGAGAGAGAGAGAGAGAGAGAGAGAGAGAGAGAGAGAGAGAGAGAGAGAGAGAGAGAAAGAGAGACTTGGCTCCATTTTATCGTCAGACAAACTCATGACTGTTTGTTTAGTGTGTCTTTCAAGCCCAGGCCACTACACACACCACTGCGAGGTCAGCATAGCAGACAAAGCCTTGTTAAACTTACGACAAAATTCCCAAAGCTTACTTCAAATCATCGTCATGTATAATTTTACATTCAAGTCAAATACAAATTTTATGTTTTATTGTTTAATAATATGGTCTGAAATTTGGTATTGTTAAATAGACTTTGTGATAACATTTCTTAAGATATTATAGAAAATTAAAAATATTTGTATAAAATAGTTTTTATTTTTAGAGTTACTCCCCCCCCCCCCCCCCTCAGGACTAGTCCTTAATTTTATTGAAACTTTTACAAAATTTTACAGCTAAATTGAAAGAAAAGAAAGTACGTACTATAATACGTATACAGTCAAACACATGGAAAGAATAAATTACGTAATTTATGCTACGTATATGTAATATATCATAAATAACTCTAAATTATAAAAACATAAATAATAATGCTGTACAATATAATAATTATGCTTTTCAACATAATTATTATGCAGTATAGCATAAATTATGATGTATTAAACAAATTGTGCTGAAAATGAGCTACTATAATTATTACGTATTAATTTTTGTCCGTGTACATACACAGCATTTTATATGATTATATATTAAGCTACCCGTTAGTATCAAACTCTCTTTTCCTCTCTCTCTCTCTCTCTCTCTCTCTCTCTCTCTCTCTCTCTCTCTCTCTCTCTCTCTCTCTCTCTTTCTCGTTCTCGTTCTCCATCTCTCTCTTTCTCCTTTACAAAGATAATTTATTAAATTAAATAAAATTCGCAGAAAATCAAGTTTTTATTTTTAGCGAAAAATATAATAAAATAATACTTGAAAATAATGCGAGAGAAAAGTTTGACAATACAGAAAACATTTGATTAAAATCATGAAAATGTTTATTGTTTTAAAACTATACAGAAAAGTTTTTATTAATGAAAGCAATTGAAGTCATTGTTGGTATAAAACACTGGATTTATGCTCAACATTCTTTCATAGCAAGCAAAGAAACGTATATATATAGGAATAATCAAGAGGAACTAAAAGAAGCTTTAAAACACAAGGAACAAATAGCATACTTAAAACGGGAGAGCGCAATCAAAGAAAACTTAAGTTCAATTAAGAAACGTATACGGTAGAAAATAAATTTTATACAATAAAAGTAAATTCTTTCGATAAACTAATAAGTTTATTCTCTCTCTCTCTCTCTCTCTCTCTCTCTCTCTCTCTCTAAAGAACAGGAGTTCATGCATTTTATTCAAAGATATCATTAAAATTTTCAATTTAAAAATAAAATTTATTAAAGAATTTATAAATATTAAATATATTTCAATTTTATAAACTTATGAATAATATAAAAATGAATTAATACTCACCATATTTCTACGTGTATATGGATGAGTCTGTGTGTGTATATATATATATATAAATACACACAGACTCATCCATATACACGTAGAAATATGGTGAGTATTAATTCATTTTTATATTATATACACATATATAATATATAAATTTATATATTATATATGTGTATATAATATTTAATATACTGTATTTATATACAGTATAACAATATTTTTTAATTTTGTCAGTAAATTTGAACTTGATGCTAGCTGGTTTTAAATCCTCAGAGAATTCCGTGTACGCATATTCACCTCAACTCGGTATGTATAGTTGCCACTTTGGGGACCATGGGACACACACACACACACACACACACCTACTTGTTCTGTGTGCAACGTAAATATGTGTATACCACGACACACAGAGAGAGAGAGAGAGAGAGAGAGAGAGAGAGAGAGAGAGAGAGAGAGAGAGAGAGAGAGAGAGCGTGGAATTTATTTTAGCACAGAGTGTTGTGTACCGTATTATTATACATACTTACTTACACACTATAATACACTAAAGTAGTCTAACTTAGTCAGGAAGTAGATTTTAATGACTCTCTTTTCAACCTTGTAAGTTTATGGTATCAAAATTTACACTTTTATACTTTTTAATCTCCTTTTTTTTTTTTTTTTTTTTTTTTTTTTTCACTTTCTTTCTTTTTTTTTTTTTTTTTCTTACAACATTTCTTTCCTTTTTATATTTCTTAAAAAATTCTCTCTTTAATTCTTATCCTGCTTTCAAAAATGAATAATTTCTTTTAAAAGAGGAAGAAATTTAAATAATTTATTAACATAAATTTAAGTCATATAACATTTTTTATATAATATAATATATAAGATTATGATTACTATGTTTCTTCTTTTATATAAAAATAAAATTTTGAAATATAATCGTTTTACGAATGAGTGAGCTAAGCTATATTATCTTTTTATTTAATGATTAATTTGAAAAAATATAACATTCTTAAGATGCTTTTCCCTACAACAAGTTAGATTTATATACAGTATTCTGTGTATCTGTGTATGTATTATATATATATATATATATATATATATATATATATATATATATATATATATATATATATATATATATATATATATATATATATATATTATAAAGTGTTTTACACTTAATTAAATAATCATTGAAACATTGAATTTTTTTCAATTTGAGCTGTTATAAAAATAAACAAATATTACTCAATATTGATTTTGAGTGGGGCTGTGAATTTAAGTTATTAAAAAAAAAAGAAGACTTGATATGTCTTTATAAATACGTTACAGCTAAACAAACTTTTGCTCTCATTTTTTTTATTTTTTTTATTTTTTTTATTTTTTTTATTTTTTTTAGATTATTATTATTTGTTGCTTGTCTTGTGTGCAGTCAAATATTGAATTTATCGATTTTTAAAAGCACGCTGTGTAAATATTATTCTTTGTGAGAACTTGGGAAATTGAAAAAAATATGACATTGAAACGTCTATCTATGATAAAAAAAAAATCATTGTCATGTCATATATAGAAGGAGCATAATGTAAATATTGTTGTTTCAATTTTCTATATTATGTTTAAGTTTTATGTGTGTGTGTCACATTTCAGTGTTATGTAATATTTAATCAGATTCTCTCTCTCTCTCTCTCTCTCTCTCTCTCTCTTATTTAGTTTTGTTACAAGCATTCTTCATTATTAGTTGTATATTGTGCATTAATTTATGTCTATATACTACTGTACTACACGTATTCTTATTTAAATACTTAAAGATTTATTGAAGCATAAATATACATAACCTCAACAAAAAAATACCATTCATTAGTATAACCTCAGGGGAAAAGAATTTTATAGAATGCCATATCTTTCAAATATCTATATTTCATATACATATATAAAAGTTTTACGTTTAGTTGGAAGAAAAAAAAAACTTAGCAAGTTTATATTGCTTTTGATGCAGGGAAAAAATTTATGTGACAAATAGAAATAGAAAGTTTTTATAGAATTTTTTTTCTTTATATTTTGTCTGCCTTCTCTCTCTCTCTCTCTCTCTCTCTCTCTGATGCAATGTTAAAAATGAAGTTTCCTGATTTTCTGAACTTCACAAGACATAGTTGAAAGTATGACACACAATAGTACGTACACATACAACACAAGTTGTGTTGTTAAAGTTTAAAAAGCAAGATAAAGAAGAAGACCTCAAGTTATCAAATAACCGGACTTTCAGACATAAAATGATGACAGAGTTGTTTTTTTTATATAAGATTTTTTTTTAAAGTTAAAAGTAAATGGTTTCCTTCATATTATTCTTTTGTTTGTATAGAAAACAACATTTTAAAGTAGAAAACGTATTGTATTTTTTTTATCTCTTGACAATCTAATTTAATAAAATTGAAATTGAAAAAAAAAATATTCTTTTTCTTGTTTAAAATTGAAATAAAAGTAAGATAAAAGTTCAATTTTGTGATGAACTTTATTGAGATCTATTGAGTGTGTGTGTGTGTGTTTGTGATTTATGTATGTTATTTGAACTATTATTATTATTTTTATTTAGACTAAAGCATTAAAACTTATATTATACAAGCATTGATCTAAATAATACAAGTCACTCCTGCCAAGTCTGTATATCTAATACGGCTAGAGTCTTTTTTTTTTTAATCTATAGAATTGACGCAATACAAGAGAAAAGTATTAATCTAGGTATTTCTGTTATAGTACTGATTCTTATGTATAACTTTTGAATATAAGTTTATTTTTCTTTTTATGTATATATTATGTAATTTTTGTATGCATTTGAAATAAGTTGCATATATATTAGAACACACAACTATGACGAGAAAAATAGCTTGTTTATAACATGCACTATGAAATACTATGAAATACCAAATCTTTTTATATCGTAAAAAATATTATGAAAATAGTACAAAATATTTTTCAAAATATATATATTTATTCATTTCTTTCATCCTACAATCAAAATACACAAAAGTGTATCCGCTTAGGTTATTGTACATTATATATACATATATATAAACACAATTAGAAATGATTGTCAATAAAATACATTCACACACATTAATCAACATATTAAAGAAAAAAAAATTAGATACAAAAATATTAGAATTGGTCCTGTAAAAATTCATCCACTGAGTAATATTGTTTATTTAATAAAAAGATTTTAAGTGCTTTTTTAAAACTAGTTGGGTCGTTTTGTTTTCTTAATTCCAAAGGCAAACTGTTATATATTTTCAAACAACCACAAAAAGGACCTCTATTATAACATGTACAACATGTTCATATTATATATATATATATATATATATATATATATATATATATATATATATATATATATATATATATATATATATATATTTCGAATCTTGAATTTCGAGCGAGGTTGCATGATGATAAGAAAATTTCTTGGTGAAATAAATTACTGTCTTACCTTCTGTGAAGACACTTGGCTTTACACTCACTGATGTCACTATTTTAAATAACAATAATAAAATAATAATCACTTTGTACATAATAATAAAAAAACACTCAATTCACAGTCTTTTTAAAATTACATAGCTATGTTATTTACACTCAATGTTTAACGTTTTCGGAGACTGCATCAAAAATGATACATACTGTCTGTCTTCTGTCTCCTTCCTCAGAACTGTACAAAGTGACTATTACTTTATTATTGTTATTTAAAATAGTGACATCAGCGAGTGTAAAGCCCAGTGTCTTCACAGAAGGTAAGACAGTAATTTATTTCACCAAGAAATTTTCTTATCATATATATATATATATATATATATATATATATATATATATATATATATATATATATATATATATATATATATATATATATATATATATATATATATATATTATAAGGTTTTAGCCAAATCGTTACACTTTAATTTTAATTCCATAAAGTTTATCGTTTTGCATTCAGACCATTGAACATGGAAAAAAATAAAGTACGTAAACTTTGCTTTACGTCAATTAGCATAAATGTTATTATTTTGGAATTAAATAACAAACATAGTATGTTACTATTATGCATTGTGTATCATAAATGCTGCTGTACGAAATAAATGTTGCTAGCATATTATAGTTTATTTTTTCTGTCCATGGTAAATATTCAAATTTTTACTAATTAACTAAACAATTATTTATTCATTATCACCACTTCATAAAATTTATGGGAATAAATAGATTGCTTAATTTATAAAAGTTAAGACATTAAAAAAAATGATAAAAAAATCCATTATAATAATTTTCAGTAATAAAATTCATTATATAATGTAATATTTTATATTTAACACCCAATTAAATATTAATTTATTAAATATAATAAAGCAGTTATAATTAGCATTTTATAAAATGATAAAAAAAACTACCTGCTTTACAAAAGCTTAATATATTTTTTATTATATAGCTTTATTTATAACTTTTTTTCACTTTGTTTTGAAAATTAAAGTAATATATAAAATATAGCATGCTCTTGATAATTTTTTGTTTTGCTTCTGTTTTTATGTGTGTGTATATATATATATATATATATATATATATATATATTATATACACACATGCATATATATAAAAAATTACTTACTCAAAAACACTTGAAATATATATCCTTACCATCACCATGGATATATAGATCACCACATTAATAATATTAAATACACTAATAATTACTACTAAAGCTAATGAAGAGTTCACAGTAACGTAACAACGATATCATTTTAACAAGAACTCGTGATTGTGAACGTCGTATTACAACGCTGTAAACCATGCTCATAATATTGAGAATCATATGTCACAAATATTTCATAGAAAATCATAATCAGCGCATATAAGTTAAATACTAAAACACTGACATTTTTACCTTGAGTTAAAGTTAAAAATAAAAAAAAGATACCTACTAGTTCGTTCTATAAACTAAAAACAACTCTTGAGCCAGCTTCGAAAATTTTTCTTTGTTAAAGACATCTGATCATGACGCCCTTACCTGTTTACTACGTTTATAAGGTTGATCATTATTATTTCTTCGTTTAGAGCTTTGGATCTGATAAGAATGAACGAAGCTTCACAAAAAAAAGTTCCATGCTCAACATGCGATTCACTTTTATCGGCTCAAAAAAACAAGATCAACCAATGAAAGTGTCTTATTTTTTGGTCAGCCAATCACTGTTAATGAGCTTTACTATACTTAACACAACAAACTAATATCGTTTTGAACCATACGTTCATTTTAAAGTTTTACACAATTTGAATGTTTACATATAAATGTCATATTTTTTGGTCTTTAATATTTTTAACGACATTAATTCTTATTGTTTATTTAATTTTAAATTTGTAACTGACTACAATGTAAAACAGTTGGGTTAGGTTAAATTGAGAGTTTTGTAACCTGCTGATTTCGTCCAATAAAAGCCGTTAGTTATTATTATAGGAGCAATGAAAATTTTTGAATGAATATAATACTGAGTTGTTACACTTTTTGTTTCATTAGTCATGACAACATTATCATAAATATTTAACAGTAAACATAAAAATAAGGTATTAAAATAATGTTGACACTCGTATAAAGCTAATATGATTTTTTGTCAGAATTCATTACATTTTAGTAACTACACCTCATAAAATAGCAATATAGTTTGTTTTTTTATCAAAATATAAAAACTTTCCAACAGTCACATGCTATATTATTGGCTATCAATGTTATATATATCTGTAAATTAAAAAGCATTACTTTTTTTTTATTCTAGTGAATTTGTATCATTATTATTATATAAATATGATGCTTGTAATAAATGCATGATATAATTTGTGCGTCAGTGAATAGCATTGTATTTCTCTCTCTCTCTCTCTCTCTCTCTCTCTCTCTCTCTCTCTCTCTCTCTCTCTCTCTCTCTCTCTCTCTCTCTCTCTCTCTCTCTCTCTCTCTCTCTCTCTCTCATCCCTCTCTTTCATATTATCTCTTTCACACAGATTAATAACAATTATTAATATAGTGCTTTTAATGAAGCATTGTACATACAACATGATATCCTTAATATCTACAATATAATATTGTTTCAAACTATAATCAATAAGTAAACATGAAACAAAACTTGTAAACTATTACAGTACAACTGTTTGCAATAAAGCAGAAACAGATTTGACCAATAAATAAATTCTATAGAATATTACCATAATATAGTATACAAATAGAACTAAATTAAATTTAATGAATTTATATATCAAGTCATAAACTAATTTAAACATTAATTTGATCATTAGACAAGTATTGATAAAATTTAATTTAATTTTTTTAATTTTTATATTATACTGTATATATATATATATTATGGAAAAAGGGTTATGATATAAAAGTTTTAGTTAAATGAGTTAAAGCTTGACGTTTTCTCTAATGAGGACGCGGTTCATCGCTGTGAAGTTAGTCACGGGAAATGAGACGTCTGTGCGACTTAAAACATGTGTCTCCTCTCATGGTCAGTGGGCTCTCTTTTATTATATTATTTTTTTACTTTAGCCAAGAAGCTAACTTCATCGATTTTCTCATTTTCTCTCTTCAGCTTAACGCCAACTAGAGGTGAACATTAGAGGTGGATTTTTTTATTAACTTCTAAACTTTGATGTTGTGCGTAGAGAGAGAGAGAGAGAGAGAGAGCATTAATGGGAAAATTTAATGATTTAATGAAAATTTTAAAATGAATATATATATTAAAATTATATGAAGGATTTAATTTCAGGTATTGCAAGGTAAGGGAGAGAGAGAGAGAAAGAGAGAAAGAGAGAGAGAGAGAGAGAGAGAGAGAGAGAGAGAGAGAGAGAGAGAGAGAGAGAGAGAGAGAGAGAGAGAGAGAGGAGAGAGAGAGAGAGAGAGACAAACAGAGAAACAGAGAGATACAGAGAGAGGATAATGACATATTATTACTGATAGTGAAAAAAACCATTTATTGAAATAAATAGTACAGTCCTTTCACAACCCTTTGACATATACCTTTAGTTTCAAAATGCTATTATTTTTTTTCTTATTAGGTATCATCCTGGTGTTATTTATATGAAAATAAAAACAATACAAAAAGCTCTATTTGAAAATAAACTAAAAATAAATTTAATAATAACAAAATGCAGAAAAAATAATATATTATATATATATATATATATATATATATATATATATATATATATATATATATATATATATATATATATATATATATATATATATATATATATATATATATATATATATATATATATATATATATTGCTGCGACTTTTAAATCACGTCAGATTTTTATTATTTGCTTTACCCTCTGCTAAATATTTTTCTGTTATTCTTCAATAAAAGCACGTTTTCTGAACAAGATGGTGCTAAAACTTTTAAATAAAAAAAAGTTAATAATAAAGAAATGATATAGAGATCTCAATTTTCTAAAAAAGCTGGAAAAAAGGTCTCATATATTCTATAAAATATAAAATTTCGTTAAAATGAAAAAAAGTTAAAAATATATTTTGTAAAGTGTTTATTTTTAGCAGCTGTTTCTTGTTAACATTAGCACACAACAGTCAACCTTCTTTATATATATATATATATATATATATATATATATATATATATATATATATATATATATATAATATATATATATATATATATATATATATATATATATATAAATATATATATATATATATATATATATATATATATATATATATATATATATATATAAATATATATAAATACATATGTGTGAATTATTACTTACACTTTCTCAATACAATGTTACGAGTATATCAGACAAGAAATATAAAGAGAAAAAGATTAATTTTGACTTCAGTTGTTTTGTGTTTTGTTTAGTGATAAATTTTCGTGGCTAGTAGGGCAACTTTCTTTCTCTTTCTATTTCAGTATAATAAAATAACAATTGAGAAATATAAATCCCCTAGTGAAATATCGATACCTGTTCTTGTCTACACACACTTGATATACTTAATGTTTTCTCGTCCCTCCTCGTCTATCTCTATTTTCGCAAAAAAAAAAAAAAAAAAAAAGATTGAAAAATTCTTACTCTCTCTCTCTCTCTCTCTCTCTCTCTCTCTCTCTCTCTCTCTCTCTCTCTCTCTCTCTCTCTCTTTCTCTATTTGAAATATTCTGAAGTTGAAGTATTTTCCAATATTTAAGGTATGTATAAATTTTTTTTTATAAAATATTTTACAAATATAAAAGCAGAAATTTTTTAAGCTTTGATGAATTAGAGTGCTTATAGAGATTATTTTATGTTTTCTCTCATAACCAAAACTGGGAAACAGAAGGACTAAAAAAATATATAAATAATAATAAGAAAAATAATCATAACTATGAAGCTAAAGGGAACTTTACCTAAAATTAATCCAAACGCGTTATATAATATTATAGCTTTAGCATTAAAAAAATTTTTTTAAGAGAAAGAAAATCATGAATATTTTTATATAAAAATATACTATGGGTATTTGGATGATATACGGTACGTTGTACGTTAGTGTGTAAAGCATTAAAAAAACTTTTTCCTCTCATGCATAAATTCATATTTGAATATGGACAGTATTATCGTAAATATAGTTGAATCAATTTTGTAGCTTTTTAGATAAAGCCATTTTTTTTTCCAATCGAGTGTATTATATTTTGAAGCATATATAAAATATTAATAACGCTCTACATAATAAAAGAAAATTATACTAAATTTTGAAAAAATATTATATATAAAGAGTAATTTATGAATTTAATCATTTTTTTGTAATAAAAAAAATATATTAATTTAATTTTGTTAAATATGGTAAATAATTTATCTGACTTTCATTACATTTTGTTTGAAGTTCTTATTATATATATTTTGTTAATATTTCAAATAAAATATAGAGATAAATATAGAATATTGTAAATTATACAATATTATACTGTATATTATTAAAATATTATTTAGGCAAAATTTTATTTTAATATTAATTTTAATATATGTGAAATAATTAATGAAAAATAATCCTAGCGTTGCGTACAAAGTTCGTTTTGGTTTCTAAGAGATCTTTCACACTATGTCATTAAGCCATTGCAGCAGACACATTTTCCTCTCTCTCTCTCTCTCTCTCTCTCTCTCTCTCTCTCTCTCTCTCTCTCTCTCTCTCTCTCTCTGTGTGTGTGTGTGTCTCTCTCTCTTTTTCTCCCTCCTTCTCTTTCGACTTGGGGCGCATTAATCAATTTGTGTAATTACGAACATCGATCAAGAAAGAGATTTATGTAGGGTTCTCTTTATTTACACCGCATAGCATCAAAATGTTCGTTAGTTATCCGCATTTTATCTTTGAACAAAAACGTTAAAATAAAATTTTAAACTTGATGCTTGATTTAACTTTCTCTATCGTTCAATACTAAATCTTTTTCAAATGATATGAGTTGATGTATGAAGGGGGAAATTACGGTTTTATTGTATCATTAATTATTCCCACAATACACTGACTGAGCATATCCTTCTGTATATAGTAATTCATTATATCATACTTAAAATAAGCAACCTAAATTTGTATCGTTAAAATGTGGTACCGTATAATTCATAATATAAATTTATTATCACATATAATTTGAGTTGTGGTATAGGGTGTATGCGGATGACGTCATATTTATTGCGCTTGGAGGCCATACTGGAGTAGTCCATAACATTGCTCAGCATAGGACAAACTTTATTTAAGCCAATTTTCTTTGGGAAATCGTTAAGTTTTTTGTTATTGTTATTTTTCTCACATACTTGAGATACTAATTCAACATATTTACAGCATCAATTATCTCTAGAATATTGTATAGTGTTTTTAAACTGGCAAAATGATTTTTTTCCCTATGCTACCCATGTTATTGAGTTATCCAACATGGCGTCGACTTTAACATGAATGCATAGACCCTATAATAGATTTTTTTTTAAATGTTAGAATTGTGGTATATTAATCTTATGTATTGATAGTTTTTACATTATGTTTATAAATCCATTTCACTCATTTATAAAAAGAGAGTTTATTTTGTCATTGTTAAAGAAATAGACCAGAAGAAAACATAAGCATTTATATCACAAAACACTTGATGGGACTTAAATAAATAACTTTAGTTTGTCTCAAAACCCAACTGTATAGCTCCGTAGCAATGATCAGAAAATTTTGATTTATGCAACCCGCACAACATTTTTTTATTAATTGTTGCATGTTTCTGACGTCAGAAACATGAAAAGTCAAGCAAATTGCATACTTTACAGTATTTTAACGCTCTCTCGTGGGGCTACATTAACATTTTGGAAAAAATGGTCATCAGTTTTGAAGATCCCATTTCGTGTTTATTCATTAAAAAGCACATGTTGTTTTATGTGGTCCATGGCTTTAAATATAACAAATAATAGAAAAGGAAACCACAGAAAAGAAAGTAAAAATAAATAAAAGTGGGAAAGGAGAGGCATTTGGAATTATTTCTGTTAAATACATATTTATTACAACTTAATGATTTACCCCCCCCCCCCCCCCCCAAAAAAAAAGTATAAAAAAAAGTTTACGATATAGCTATAGCATTGATTAAATCATTATTAAATTAAATAGAGTCTTTTTTTTTTTTTTTTTTTTACAAAGTTAAGTTTAATAGTATTAAAATATCACAGCAATATAAATTGATACAAAAATTAAATTAAATTACATCGTTAAGAATGTTTAAAATTTAACCACAAATACAAAAGCTTTAAGAGTTATTAAGTTACAAAAGAGAGTTTATATATTATTTTCTCATATATATAAGAAGAAAATTTTACTAAAAACATTTTCCTCAAAATTCTCTCTTCTCTTCATCTTAAGTGTGTAACGTTTACAAATTTGATGTCATGTGAGAGAAAGGGTGTGCAACTTGAGCCAAAGCAAATTGCTCAGTTTATTCCATTTTCCTCCGCACCTCATTATCCTACGCGCCTCGCTTTCTCACATATACACAAAACACTCATGCTTGTATACACAGGAAAACGTGCGAATAATAAATCAACTCGCAATACACATTGTCTTTATATTATACTCTACTAGTCAAAAATTTTAACCTCTCTTTATTATATAATAATACTATCTAAATAAGGTATAATAATTTTGAAATCTTTTGTAAGTAGCTTAGATGTCATGAATAAAATAAACTTTACGTTAGTTACATTACCTTTATTTAGAAATACATTGACAGTAAGCTATAAGCTTTGTTTTTGTTCTAATAACTGTATTTGAGGTAGAATTGTTATTTTTCAATCACTGAAAAAGTAATTTCTCTGCAAAATCAATTAGCATATATAAATAACATTTATTTTCTAAAACAAGAAGCAAGAACTGTATAATCAAGAGAATATTTACTGCAATTTACTACCATCATGGTATAGAAAATAGTTTATATTTACAATGAACTATAGAAATTCATAATGTAAATACATAATAAACAATATAGAGGTTCAAAATTACATTGCAGTAAAGTTAATTTACTTTATTTGTTATTTTTAGATATTTAATATGCACTTGGAGGTTTACGGGGCCGTTATTATGAAAATTCTATAAATATTATAATAATTTGCAGGGAAGTAATTAAAAAAAAGTATATTCCTCTATTTTACAATTTTACTAACTTCATAATTATACCTGCGTTAAAGGCGTAGAACACCTTGAACAAAAAACTTGCCTAATATCCTAACATACCTAAATATCATCTTTAATTTGGCCGGAGTCATTGATTTGTAATTTATTTTCCATTCACAAAATGTCAGTTGCAGGTTTATTACGTCACAGCTTTAGCGCGTGGACCAGGCGAGCTGTGACTTAGTAAACCCGCAACTGACATTTTGTGAATGGAAAATAAATAAGAAATCAATGACTCCGGCCAAATTAAAGATGATATTTAGGTATGTTAGGATATTAGGCAAGTTTTTTGTTCAAGGTGTTCTACGCCTTTAATGAAAGAACGAAACCCACCATTACCGAAACCACATCGTAAAGGATTGATTAAAGATTTTATTAAGTTTCATACGACTTTACAGTGTATTTCATATCATCCCTACAAACAGTAGATTTACGTACTACCGACTTATAGAAACCGAATTTTTAGGTGAAAATGGCGTCTGCGCCTGCAAAAATAGTAAGTTATTTACCTGCCTCACAACCTACTGTCAGTTTACATAAATATTATTTCTAAACTTCTAGCAGTGAAGCACCAAATTTTTATAAACACATAGTAGATTGTGAAGCAAAAAGCCTAACTATCAAACTTCGTAAGCGTAATTTTCATCATAAAATTCAGTCTCTAAATATAGTATATTTTTTCTTGCACTCTAATATTTAAGTTTTTATACATGTTGCAAAATTTTTTATGTTAGCGGTAGTGTACCGTAAATAAGCGGAATGCAGTATTCTGGGCTGACTCATCAAAGTAAGCCTTTTTGATTTGCGATTTAAAAACTATTTGACATTACAGGTGTAATACGGGTAAACACTGCGAATGGTATTGAATAAAAATGAAAATTATCTTAAAATTAAAAAAAAAAAAAAAAAAAAAAAAAATCATGAACGAAGTTGCGTGGGAGTATTATTAAATATGGTTTGCATGAAGGTGGAAGGAATGTACCCAAAAATGGTACTAACTGCTCAATTTTGAGAGATAAAAACATAATTTGCAGCAGGTTATTGACCCCATTTTATTATACCGATTTAATTTTACCGTACTGTTAGTGACTGTATATGAGCAAATTAGACATTTCTGAGTGTAGGTGCGCTACTTGTATATCACGTAAGAAATTGAGGATTATAATATAACACTAGGTTCCGGTCTCATTCTTTCACTTATGAAGGCTTATTATTACTGTAGATATGCCTACAACTCATATATATTTAATATTATTCATAATTATTCAAGAATTTATAATACAAATAAGAATTAACATTTTTATAAACTTATTTTTTTTCTGGCATTTTGTTAAAATCATTATACTGATTACATATATTTTAACTCATGGTATATTTTGAATAACTAGGATATTACATTGAAAATTCATAGAAGTAAATACTTAGAATATTACACATCGATTTGGTTTTACAGTTTGATGAGGATTAATGCTATTATTACCCATTGAACACAAGTGGTGCAGATACTGTACCAATGTGTATCGCAATTTAATTTACCATAAATGTCACTAAATTGTAAAATAAATAGTATCAAATTTTAAAAATATATTGAATAGATTTTATAAACAAAAAATCAATTTTCTATTAAAGTCATAGACATGAAACAACTTGTGCTTTTTAATCATTAAACACATAATGGGATCTAAAAAAACTAATAACAATTTTTTTACCGGAATGTAAATGTGGTCCCACAAGAGATCATGAAAATACTGTAAAGTATGTTATTTCCGCGACAATTCCGGTTTCTGACGTCAGAGACAAACAAAATTAGTATAAAATGTTGTTTGGGTTGCATAAATTGAAATTTTCTAATTACTACTACAGAGCTACAGTTGGGTTTTGAGACAAACTAATGTCATCTATCAAGTGTTTTGTGATATAGATAATTATACTAATTAACGGTTTTATTGGTCGATATCAGGCGAGATAACTCTCAATTTAACCCATGCTTATGTTTTCTTATAGTCTATTTCTTTAAGACAAAGGTTAAAAACAATTAATAATTATGAAACACTTGGACGCACTGATAAAAAAATATCTCTAATTTATTTCAAATAGTAAATGTTGCTCTTTTAGAACTACATAAGTAATTATGCTGTACAACTGATTTATTATGATATGCAGAATAATAATTTTGCAATATTGCAGAAATAGTTGGTTTCTTTAACTTGCTGATATTGTACTGTTAGCGTAATTAGTATAATTTTGTCCTTGTGGAGGTTTAAATTCGGATAAAGTGTTTAAATTATCTCAATAATTCTTAATTTTTTAATGTTTGTATTTATTTAAAATTAAAGAAAACATTTTATACCAATAATTTTGCCGTGGAGATGCATTTTTTTTTTAATTCATTTCATATCTAAAATTACTAAATCATCAGAGTAACATGAAAATATGATGTTAATCTCTATACGTTCAATAATAGTTGTTGTAAAAACCGTATCATACAGTATTTTATTAGTATTGTTGTATATTTTAGTACAAGTCGTAAATGTGTTGTACAGTACGTAAAGTACAACAAATAATAAACGTCAACACAAAACCTCTTTAAAAAAATCTTTTTATGTAAATTATTTAATTAGCTGAAAATTTACATTCATTGTTTTGTTTTTCCTTTTAAAATTTTAAAATATTAAATTATGTTTTTCATAACGTTTTGTATTTTTTTTTGTAAGTAAATAAAAAATAATAATAAAAATATATTTACAGTATTTTATTACAATAACAAAAAGTACGTATCAGTGTTATTAAAAGAAATAAAGTATTAAAAATAAATATATTTTTTAAATCAACAAATTCTAAAAATCCAAACTAGTACAAAAGTCACTATGATACGCGTAATTAATTAAGCAAATAAAAAAAATACGTTAAAAGTTTTATAATGTGAAACACACATTGTTGAAAAGCTGTTTTTCTGCCTGAAATAAAAGCTTCCATTATATACGTATTTTTGTACGAAAAAAAAAATAATAATAAATGTTAGTAAAGTCATAAAAAAAAGTAAAGTACACCTATGGATAAATAAAACTGTGTACACCATTTTTTTTTAAAGCTTGCAATACCGATTTGTATCGTTAAAAAAAAAAAAAAAAAAGAGGAAAATATTACATCAACTTGTTGGTATGTCACCACTTTTATTACAACAATAAAATGATGGCTTTGATGTTGTATTAAACGATTTTTTTCGTTGCTTTTAAAACAACAAAATATATATAACAAATTTGATGATTTATTGATGTGTTGATTAAAAGAAACATCGATCCTATATATTTTTTTTCATTATTATTATTTTGCTCCTCTTGTTGATTTGATGTTATTCTACTGTATATAAACCACAATCATACAGTAATACATCATTATGACGAAAAGATTGACGATAATGCTATTTTAATGTAATGTATAGTATAATATAATACATTAAAAACCAATAACATGTCATTTAACTTGATTTACATATTATTTTTACTTCTATTATTAGCAAACATTATTTCTATATAAATTACATATCTATTCGTGATACTACTATAAAAAATATAATGTTTGTTTTTCTGGCATCATTCAAAGGATTTTTTTTTAAATGTAACATTTACATGGATTTAAATAATTTATGTTACACATAAAAACACATATTATGTATAATTATAAAACATGTGGTAATTTTTTTTCAACGTTCGTTTCTCCTCTTTTTTTTATATTTATTTTTTAGTACTAACAGAGCTTAAATAATCAATGAATTTTTCTTTTGTTCCTTTTTAGCACAGTATTTTTTTTTTAAATGGCTACGTTATTGCATTACAATTTTGTGATAAAAAGGAGAAATAATTCATAATATAAAACACAGTTTGAAAATATCTATAGTTTCCGTTATCATTCTCTTGATACTTCAACTGTAAAATTATTAAAGTATTTTGGAATGTACTAAATGTATAAAGAACTACTAATTAAATTAGTTTTCAAATATCTATAATGCTTATAATTATATAATATATTATTTGATTAAAACATTTAATATCTAAAAGCTTTTCATATTATATAATATATAAACATGATGATTTTACTTTAGATAATATGAAAGTTGAAAATGTTATTTCATTACAATACTATTTGCATACTAAAATTTTTAACTATTAAAATCAATGGTGATTGCTTATTATTTGTTGAACATGATGTTTGGTTTATAAACTTTAATACTTTGTTAAATATTATTCATTACTCTGCATTATGATATTATTATAAAGCTTTATTAAATTATTATTTTATGTATATGAATTAGCACTTTAGTATATTAACTATAATTTTTATAATCATAATATATTTTTGTAAATTAAAATTTTATTTTATTTGTAAAAAAAAATAATAATAACAATTTATTAATCAGTGTTATTGTTTTGCTAAATTAAGGTTAAAATGATAAATATTTTTTTTTTCAATTAGATTTTTTTTTATTATTTAAAACAATTTATTTTTTTACCAGATTAAACTAGTATTGCGATAAAAAATGAATATTAAATAACTATTGAATATTAATATATGAACAAAATAAAAATACAATTTTTTATTAAAAATTTCA
Source organism: Ecdyonurus torrentis (assembly GCA_949318235.1). Lineage (NCBI taxonomy): Eukaryota > Metazoa > Arthropoda > Insecta > Ephemeroptera > Heptageniidae > Ecdyonurus > Ecdyonurus torrentis. Next base: position 37,339,489 of record OX439129.1, on the reverse strand, counting down.
TTGAATGATTTTTTCAATATATTATGTCATTGGATAGAATTATGTTGTACAGAATTATAAAAAAATTGTATTTATAATTAAAAAATTATTATTGTGATGAACTTGGTAAACCTCGAGTGCATGAACATAATACGAGAATAGCATTAACTAAACCAATGATAGTTCTTTATTATATTATGATAGTGCCAGAAGTGATAAACAGATTTACAGAAAGAACAAGAAGATTATAATTAGCCAAGATTTTGGAATAAAATTCCTTTAAAATTAAAGATAAGTGGGAAAAAATTGTAAAAAAAGAATTAAAATTACTTTATGTGAATTCAATAAAAAAAATGAAAAATAAATGAAGCTATTTTAAGATTTATTTTAAATGCAAAGTGTGAAATGTGCTTTTAAAAACAAGAAAAAAAAAAAAAAAAAAAAAAAAAAAAAAGGAAGAAGGCGAGAACATTTTTTTATTTTTTATAAACCTTTACGTCATGAACTTTTTGTTGTGAAATATTTATAATTTTTGTTAAAATAACTGAAAAAAAATGTTACTTACTAAAAAATTTACTTAAAATTTCATGAAAGTAATTTAAAACGAGTATGAAATAAATAAAGTGGATATATAGCCAAAATTATTATATCACATATACGAATATTCAATGCGTTTTAAAATGAAAATGAACGTAAAACCCCCTTGGGTACATACATTCATAATAATAATAATAAAGTACGGGCTAACTTTAGATTGGATATATCAAACTGAACTAAAGTATGAATATTAATGGCAAGTCCTTTTGTATGGTGACCCTTTACCTACACGTGCAAGTGAAAATGTAACGAGAATAACGGCTCAATATCATGTATGAATAGAAAGAAGCGTTTTCATGTCGAGGGTGAATGAGTACAAAAAAAAAAAAAAATTACTTTCTGTCACGCGTTTACTTTGACAAGCAAATAAAAACATAAAAATGCATTCACTGTCAAAGCACATAGTAAGAATTTTTATTTCTAATTGTAACACAGTATTAAAAATTAGATTTTTGTCCTTTTTCAATATTTATTCTCGTAGCTCCAAAAGTTTAAATCAATAAAATTTTGAATTAATGTATGAAAGCATAAAATAATCAGAATAGTAAAAACAACTATACTAAAACTTAATATATATACATATAATATATATATATATATATATATATATATATATATATATATATATATATATATATATATATATATATATATATATATATATAATAAAATTACCCGTGTGTGTATTGTGTAAGCAAAAACATTATTTTGAGGTGTTTATCTAAAAATAGACTAAAGAATAAAAGAATTGATCTGAAAACACATTGTATTACAGTATAGTCTATATAACTTAAAAAGCTACAAAGCTTTATTTTTAAACTTTTTATGACACATAATTTAATTTTTATATAAAAATACATAATAAGTATATTTTAATGTAGTCAGATACGAGTTATAGGGAAATGTATAGAATAGAGAATTATAATATTATATATATATAATATATATATATATATATATATATATATATATATATATATATATATATATATATATATATATATATATATTCATTAGTAAAAGTTATGGTAATAGAATATCCTTAGGTCATAAACATCTTTCATTTCACTTCCAACTTTATGTAAATTATTCTATATTATTTTTATTATTATTATTATTATTATTATTATATATATATATATATATATATATATATATATATATATATATATATATATATATATATAAATATATATATATATATATATATATATATATATATATATATATATATATATATATATATATATATATATATATATATATATATATATATATAAACAGAGAGAGAGAGAGAGAGCAAGCAGCAAAGTTGATAATTATTTTATAAAGGTTCTCTTTGCTTCTAGCAATAACGCCTGTTATTTATGCATCCAGTTGCATTAACATGTTGAGCAAATCATCTAACTATTAGGAACTAACCGTAACCGCATTGTAAAACCAACAACTAACTAACTATTCAGTATAGTAATACGCTTTCTCGGTAAATTGTGTTGTAATATCAAGAGTGTTAATTAGTGTGATACAAATTGCTGTAATGGCTGTTGATATTTTTAAGTAATTTTCCCTGTATTACTATACTACTTTCTCTCTTTCTCTGTCTCTCTCATCCTCATTCTCTCTCTGTTTAACTTTGCATTATTATAATGTAGATTTAATATTCCATGGCAACTTCAACAAAATAACAACACTAAAATGTTAGTTTAATGATAGTAAAATATTTATAATTTTTAGTTCTAAACTTAAACATCAAATAGCTTTTGAATGAAATTTAATAAGATTAATGACTTACTAAAACATTTTCAATAAAATATGATTATTGTATATTATTCATGAATCTACAGAATACCAAAAATAAGCATTTAAGCTCCAAAGAATATAAAAAAGGTATATATAAGATTAGCTCTATTTTAGAGAGTGAGTTAAGAAATTAGTATTATGTAGAAAGTTTGCTAATCTTAAAAGAAGATTTACCTTTTGGTACAAGAGTTTAGAAAGCTGTTAATCAGGTGACTTAAAGGCGTATTTAGGAGACATGAATAGCATTTTAACTTTTTTATAAACTTCGATAAACTTGGTATCACCATAGTTTTCATTTTGGGGAAATAACACGTGCAAATGTAATATTTGAGGAAGAGAAAATGTGTGTAGGGAGAGATGAAAGTAAATATACACGTGTGTAGTATAATGTTACTATCATTATCATATTTTCAAAGGAAACACTCATAGCCAAAATCATATTATATTTCATGTATTATGTTGGCATTTATTTCAACAGTATATTTGTAAAAAGTATACAGTATACGTCAAAATTAATATACTTAAGTCAGGAGAAAAAAATGTGTAAATTTAGAAAATTGTATCCAAATATGTTAATATATTTATTTTTACAGTTTATAAATCAGGTTAAATTACCACCTTCCTTTAAAAAAATATATACTTATCTGGAAAGAGTGAGGTTTAGGCTTGACAATAGACTAGACTTATACTCTTAAAGATATCAAAAATGACGCAGAGTTTAAAAAACCTCGTTAAATTTTTTTCTTTAATAAAAAGAGTATTATAACATTAGGGACTATGTAAGTAAATATTATAAATTTGTTACAGGAGTGTTCTTGATTTCATTGAAATTATGATAATCCAGAAAAATACTTATGAAATTTGATTTATATAAATATTCAAATAGTTTTAGATTTTATGTTCTAAAAATATTGTTATAAATTAACGAGATGATTAATTGTAAAATGTTATGTTACTGTAAGCTAAACGGTGAGAATTGCCCGAGTTGAAATAACTGAAGTTCGAAGCAACTCAAGTTTTTAAATTACCATAACTGAAAGTTGAGTTGATTTCACTCAAGTTTCAGTTATGACGATTAAAAAACTTGAATTGGTTTGCACTTCCGTTATTTCAACTCGTGTAATTCTCTCCGTGTATCTGCGTCTAAATAAAAACTAAATATAGTCCAAATATATTCATATATGTGTATTGTGTAGATATGGGTGCTGCATATTATGCTATTAATCGATACGCGCTTTGCATTACCTCGCTTCTCTTAACTTTACAAAAGTTGAGTCAAAATATATAGTACTAGATATTTTAAATTAACAAAAGTCAAAATGAAGAAATTTCAAGACAAAAAAACATATAACTACATTCGTATATAACTCATTATTATACATTTTATCGATATATTTTGTAAATTAAGTGTACGAGAGATATAACAAGAATACAAATTTGTTTTTCTTTGGTATGAATGTATCCTGGGAATGTATAGAACGAACGAGTGAAGTGACAATGCTATTCTCACGGGGTTGTGCAGCAGCCAAGCAAAATGTAATTATCAAATGTAATAACCTGTTTGAACACCACGCAAATCTTACTTCACTAGACAGACTCACGGCTTTCACTTTAGGGAAATTACATTTTGCTTTGCTAAATCTTCAAATTTTCTATCGTAGTAGAAATACACGTATAATATATATACAACTATATATATATAACATTATATATAAATATACAACTTTTTAGTTTAAGTTTGTTTTTCAAGTTCAGTCTCTCTCTCTCTCTCTCTCTCTCTCTCTCTCTCTCTCTCTCTCTCTCTCTCTCTCTCTCTCTCTCTCTCTCTCTCTCTCGTGTATTTTATATGCATTAAAAAGAAATCCGCTTCTCATTGTATTTGTTTCCACCAACAGTATTTTTTTCCCCTGTTAAACTTACAATTTTGTCATAAAATTTTGATGAATTGCTTTACCACGAAATAAAATAAAATTACTAAAACGTATTTTGTTTTAGTATACCTTTTATATTTTCCCACAAAATAATAAAATAATTTAAATGTTTTAATAATGAAATGACTAGAATTTTTTTTTTCTGTGTCAATTATTCTTAAAAGTAATAACATTGAAAAGCTGTTCTTAATAATTTATTGATATTGGAATGCTTTAAGCAAAAGATAAATTTTCTACACGTTTTTACATAGAAACAGTCACGATGTTTGTCAACTCCAAAAGTGCCGCAAGATATTAGTCAATTTTAAATTCCAATGTTTGTTTACAAACTTATATTGAAAACTTTTTGTTATTGTTTTCTTCTTCTTTTTTTTTCTACTTCCCGAGTTTTATTTCATTTTTATTTTCTAAGGTCTCTTTTTATGATATTACTTTCAAAGTATACCTAAGCTTATATTAGATAAAAAATAAATAAAAATTAAAGTTATAAATTTTACGATAGTTGAAGTTTAAAAACTGTATATTATTATAAGGATTGTTATGGTAAAATTTAACTATGTATTTTGTTATGTATTAAATAAAGCGTAAAATAAGTAGAGTTAACTAGGATTTACGTACATGAATATTCAACACAAAGTACACGACAATATGAAAACCTTTAACAACGACACAATAATTACTTTTACGCACCCTTTTACATTTAATTTATAATCTGGTTTACCTCATTTGCATATTTGAACAATGTAAAATTTTATGTCTATTATAAAATGCAATGTCAACTCTTTAAATAGTTCATATTTCTCTATATTTAGTAAATATAACAATATGTTAGTTTATTAAATAATGAATATAATACAATATTATAAAATAACTTACCTTAAATATTCTTTTCATTGACTTTGCTGATTGTGATGATATATGACTTGACTCGATCCTCAAAAATGTTATTATTATTATTTTCTTTAAAGAAGTAAGCTATTATGGTAATTAAAGTAATACTTAAGGAAAATTACTTTATAAATTTAGGCTTTACCTTTTTGTAATCTTTATAATAATAATAAAAGAAATTTTGTTTATTTGTGCTTTTGTTATGAATATAATTATATAATATTATTTTCTTTCCTAAATAATATCTGAAAGTAAAATAGTAAAGCTATAGTTAAGATTTAATTTATTTAATTTATTTTATATTTTTTTACTTTCTCTATAGAGAATATTTTACGAAAATATTTGATAAAGATTGACGTCAATTATTTCCATAAATCAAATTACAATGACAACTAATGATGTTTTTTTTTTTTTTTTTTTTTGTCATAACAAAAATGTAAACTTTGTTATTGGACATGTTGATGTACTTCACGAAAAAGATTAAATATTGTATTTTTGTCTGTATTGTATGACAGGTGATAAATAACTTGATTTATTTCACAAAATGAGTTTCCATTTGTCCTATTTTTCCTTTTTTTTTTTTAACAGTATATCGTAATTTGTTTAAATTTTTGTCAAAAAGTTGAGTTTTTATTATTATTATTTTTTTTTTTTGGTATATAAAAGAGAAATGTTATAAATAAAACTCAAAATTAAATAAATATTTTATATTTAATTAAATTATTGCATGGTAAAAATTACATCAAAGACACAGTATCAACAACAATTTGCAACACTTATTCCGAGTATACATTTACATGATATTTTTATTATATTTTTTATTATAATATATATTATTATATTTATTTAATTATTTATTATCATCTTACAGCTAAAAAATTCATCCTATAATCTATATTATATATATATATTTATTTAGGGTTCAAAATATTCTGTACAAAACTCTACAATTTTTTTAGCAATATTTTTGCAGATTAGAGTATTATAATATTATACATCTTTACTTATATATTATGTGACCAATGCTACATTTTTGTTTTTTTAATTTTTTTAAAAAAAAGTTGCGAGACGATATGTGTTAATAAATATAGATTAAAAATGTAAATTATCGTGCTTCTTTTTTTTTTAACCTAAAATAGTGTTTTTTAATGTAAATTTTTTGTTAACTATAAGCTTAGTAATTAATAATAAGAGGTTTTTACGTAAAATATTAGACTTTATGGCAAATAATTTTTAAATATAATGTGGTAGGGTGTTACTGTAAGAGGTATTTAAACATATACACATTTATTTTTGATAGCTAAAGCTTTAACTAAACGTATAAAATTAACACAAAATTAAAAAAAAAAAAATAAATAGAACCACATTTTGAATTTTTAATAAAGATATTAATTTTAAAATACTGCCAAATATAAATAAACACATGATTTGTTTTTTATTTATAATTATATTGATAATATCAAATAAGTATGATTATATAGTGTTCATCATCTATATTATTATCTATTATAATTTTTAGATTTTATGATAAATGACTGCATGAACAGATTATACATATATATTATATTAAAAATGTGGCACGAGTGTGTTACTTAAATTGGGGTGTGGTCACTCTCACGTCTGCAAATATTGCATTTTATATATTTATATTATATTTTTTCATTGCGTATGTTTTGGTCCTTGAGATTGGTGCTGTGATGCTGGATGTTCTTGTGACAATTGAATCAATTTTGCTTTTAATTGCGCGTGAAGAGATTCAAGCGCATGGAGTTGTTCCTGTAATCATTATTTATGAATTACTCTAGTGAAAGAATTTATGTAATTTAAATTTAAATTATTTCTTTATTCAGAAACATAGCAAATCTACATACACTGAATATAATATAGTCAAACAATACATAAACAAACATAACGACATAATAGTAAAAATAGCATAAAATAGTCATTTTATTACAAACAACTGCAGCATTGCAAAACTTAGAAAAAATTATGATTCAAAGTGTACCTAAATATAAGGAATGACATATTATGTAAAGCATTTCTTACCTTTAATTGTTCACGATGTTGTTCATGATTCCATCCACTTTGGACCAAATCTTCAATTTCTTGTTCCTCTTCATCTACTCTGCCTGGACTACTTGGTACTTCCTGTGGGTCTTTGGAAGTACTGACTGATGTCACACGGTGTAGTGGAGGACGTGATATTTTGGAAATTAAAGTATCCATGGCATCTGGAAGTGGTTCTTGGTGACGCTCATGGTGGGGCTCGTGGTGAGTTTCATGATGCTCAGTATGGTGGGACTCAGGAGTCTGCGCAAAATCATTTCAAGGCATCAGATGCCATTGTTATTATGATTTTTTTAGTGATTTAAAAATTAATATATGCACTAGTGTATAGTCCCGAATGCTTCAAGTTCATTTGAAAATCGATCAATCGATTATTTGTATAATAAAACAAATACGACATTTTGGGCGATTATTCAAAATATCAATCTATCGCCCAACATTCAAAGAAATTCGAGACTAGTTTTAACTGCTGAATATATGAAGTGTTCCTTGTTAGAATTCTCTTTTATGTATTAATTATTATTTATTTCTCTGTCCTATATGTTTTGTATTTCATTGCACAAATATTTTGAACTGACTTACCGTGGTAGGTTGTTGCTGTTTAATTCGCAATTTAGGTGGAGTAACTGCAGATACAGCAATAAAAGCATTATGATGACGTCCATGAGATAAGCTATAAAGAATAAAGAAATAGCATTATTAATCTTTGAGAATGTGTTATGTAAAATACAAAGAATCTTCAAAATAATATTAAAATAAAGGAAACGGTTGAAAAATATATATTAAACATATGTGCAAAAAAAAAAAAAAAATTCATAATGCATTTTGCGTATCGTATACGGAATCAAGTGTTGCAAGTGCTTTGTCTGGACTGTAGAATGCTAACATATAGACATAAATATGTAAATTTAGCATGCTTCTCGCATCAGTATGCCGTACATGAAACAAGCAAATTTCTTCATTTCTCCTTTACCACAAACTTCGGGCAAAACTCCAAACTTACACATATTTTACTAACAACAAAATATTTATATTTTTACTTTATGTTCATAAAATAAAACTATACATTAGTTTTAAACATTCTGCGACATTCTGTTATGTGAAGTTACTTACAAATATAATAATAAAAAAAAGCAGCAATATATATGGACATCAAAGTATACACAAGATAATGCTGCATAACAGAGAATTTGTCGTATATTGTTCTTTGTTTTAAGTAATTTTTATTTCTACTTTTTGTTAGAAAGATTTATTTATGAATTTTAAAGTTAAGTGGTTCTCAGTATTATTGATATACAAATTTTATATCCTTTGGTATATTATATAAAAAAAATTAACTACCAACCGGAAAAAAACTAAAAACTAAATGAAACTAATGAAAGTATGTGATTATAAAAAAATATACGTATAAGATTGTGAATAATAATTTGAGTTAAATTTACCTAAGAGTTTCAGCAGGATTGGCAGTAACTCGGTGATAAGAAAACTGTGACCAATCATGTTTACCGTTGCCATGGTGATGGTGATGATGCGGAGTCTCAGATGGTACCGGTGGTGAAACACGTTCAGCCTCGTTCTCCAATATCAAAGGTTGTGGCATTTCTGCATTTACTATACTTTTATCATTTTCAAATATATTTTTAGGTAACTGTAATATTTTTGCATGCTTTCCAGCAATACTTCTATCAGCATTCAGTTTTTGACGTTCTGGTAAATTTTCTCCGTTATTATCAGTATGTTCTTGTGGAACATGAGAATGTTCACTTTCTTCAACTCTAGTAATATCTACAGTACTTTCACGGTCCGTTGTTACTTCCACAATATCGTCAGTTTTTTCAGAAACTAGTTTTACAGGTTGTGCTCTTGCTAAAGCAAGCATCTGTACTGCGTTTCTAGAAGCTAAAAGTTCCTGGTCCAGGTGTTCTATAAGCACAGAGTAGAAATTGTGTTTGAAAAAGCCCAACTTTTTTACTTTTCAATCTACATATAAACAAGCTTTTAACGTATTTTATGCTTGGCTAAAATTTCAAAACTTTTACATATACATATATGTGATTAAATATAATGAAATCAAAGCTCTCTTTTGGTCAGTATATTAATTAAAATGCTCTCTCTCTCTCTCTCCTTTTTTTGTTGATATTTTTTTAAAGAGTAGAATTACAAGCATGTAATTATATTATACATCAGTAGTTAAAAAAAAAGTTTTTCTCTTTATTTAACATAAGTTACACAAGGATGCCTGTCTACAGTTCCTTTGATCAACAAACTTCATACTGCACGTTGATGCTTTTTATTTATCAGAGGAAAGAAGTGTTTACTCGTCAGTTATAAATGGTAACTAATGAGTGCGTGCAATTTTGAACGTCGCTTGACTCACCTAGTTCGTGATGAACTTTTTCCCATTGGGCAGGATTTTGGGCTAACTTCATCATTAACTGAAGCATTCGCGTATCGGAACTCTAAAATGTAAAATTATTACATAATCACTTACACAAAATTACTTTTTTTTTACTTTATCCAAGAAGAAGAAGAGTTAATTTATTCATAAAAAATATATTTATTGATTGGAAAGACTAATAATTATTGTAAGTTACCTATTTTTAGCTCATTAATTATAATTATTGATTAAAAAAATGAACAACTTTTTTCTATAATATTTTACAATTGTAAGATTAATTAATTTTAGTGTCTAAAATAAAACTGAAATGTGTGTAATTAAAACTAATTGGTACCTGTGAATCACGTTTCTCAGAAGCAGCTAGATTACGTAGACCGTACGGAAGATGTTTTCGTGGGGGTATGGTGGTGGGGGTTGAAGTTGACTCGTGTATAGGGGAGGGGGAGGCAGAGATTGAAGGAGGAGAGGTGGTTGATGTTTTTTCGTCTGTAAGAGGCACCTCCTGAAACAAATAGTATGTTTTATAATATTATTTGAAGCTTAAAAAAAATATATAATATTGGAAGTATTAGGGGGAAAATTTATATATTTACTTTTTTTGACTATCAATTTTATTTTGCCAATATTTTAATTAAATTTTGTTAAAATAACAATAATACATCCTTTTACAATTACATATTGTATAGAATGATGTAAGGACAAAAAAGTATGAGCAATAAAAATTATAGTCTACAATTTGTTCTCAATCTCATAAATTAGTTTTCCAATATAAAAACTACAATTATAGTATACATTTTTTTTTCTTAAACTCTAATGACCATTAATATAAAAAGTTTATTTCCATTCAGTTAAAGTTTATATTTAAGATCACTATGTCCTTGACAGGGGATAATTTATCTTTGTATGTGATTGAGGCTAAACGATTGTTAACAAGCATTTCCTGATTGGTGTCATTATAGTAATTATAGCAAGAGTAATTAATTACTCTCATTAGCGACTTCTGTGTCCTTCCATTGCTGATACATGCCGTACTTTTCTCATTACTCTGATATTTAATTACTTTCATCAATATCAAACTGTTAACGTTGAGAAATCAAATAAATTGTGAAATAAAATAACACGACAAATAACAGTTTAATTGTTCTACGTTTTATAAAGTACTTAATAGATTTTAATTTTAAATATACTACCAAGAGAGTAACTGTAAAAATAGTTAATTTACAACTTCTTCAGTTATTAGGGTTATTACATGTTTCTCCGAGAAGAAAATATTTCACCAAAGTAAGGTAATTATAAATTTAGAATAGAATGCTTCCTTCCCATGAGGTTTGAGGTAAAAAAAAAAAGTGCAAACATGATGTTATGTACTCATGAGAATAAAATTATTTATGAATCTCTATAATGGTTTGTTTATATTATTATTATTTTTAATATACGATATTATTTAATTGTATAAAATATGTGTAAAAAACTAAAATGAGGAAGTCTACACAAAGTTAACCCCTATGTTTGAATACGTCATTTGAAAGAGAAAAAGTAGTAGATTAACTTGGCATAGGCAATTACCTGGAAAATTTGCGTTTTATTTAATAAAAGAAGAAATAAAAATTTTGAATTCCCAACCCTTTGCCGACTGTGACGTCATTTGTTTACATCCGATTTTCAATTGTCTTCTGGATTTCATGCAACTGCTATAAATTCAAAAAATTTAACGGCCAACGGCCGCCTTTCAACAATGGGATCGTTTGAAATCCAGAAGACAATTGAAAATCGGATGTAAACAAATGATGTCACAGTCGGCAAAGGGTTGGGAATTGAACTTTTTTATTTCCTCTTTTATTAAATAAAACGCCAATTTTGCAGGTAATTGCCTATGCTAAGTTTATCTACTACTTTTTCTCTTTCTAATGACGTATTCAAACATAGGGGTTAACTTCGTGTAGACTTCCTCATTATAAATTGTATGTAGATACCTTTAGGTTTGTACGAAGAGGTTAAATGGGTGATATTTTAAGTGAGACTGGCGTGACGTTTTATATTTATTACAACTTTACCATAATTCAAGTAAAAAAGTAATATACTACACGTTTTAACTTATGTAATATTATAACAATATTTTGCTAAATATAAATCAATCTTTTTGTAGCAAGAGTTGTAAAAAAAAAAAAAAAAAAAAAAAAAAAAAAAAAAAAAAAAAAAAAAAAAATCCATAAAGAAATTCTTTTGTGAGTTTATTATAATATTATAATTGAGCAATTTAATAATATTATATAATGCGTCTTTAAAATAATGAGCTATAAGAAGATAGTATAGAGAAATAATAAGTAAATTTGCTTGTTATTATTTTAAAATTTGATATTTAAACCTATTTTGATTTCCTTTTTTTTAATTCAATGATATTATAAAAATACAATTATTTTCTTCAATTGAAAGTTATTACGTTAAGAACACTTACTTCTTCTGACTCTTCACTCTCCTCTTCGCTATCGCTGTCACTCTCTTGTCCCTCCTGATCACCTTCTTTCTCCTGTTCGTCGTTTGTGTTTACGTTAGAAATCTGCTGGTGAGAGACAGCCACTCGAACACTTGCTGACGCAGGACCTGAATTGTCATCTGCAAATCATAACAGGGGGAAAAAATGTGAAATTATTTACAATACTGTATATTTGATTTCTACAAGATAAAGCTTAAATTGAACAAACTTTTTTTAAAGGAATAGACCAGAGAAAAATATAAGCATTTATATCACAAAACACTTGATGGGATTTACATAACTAACATTAGTTTGTCTTAAAATCCAACAGTAACAAAATAACAGTTGTATGTTGTATGTAATTACGTCAAGTACTTGATATTACTTTCTTTTTTGGATTGCTGGATTTTTTTTTAGGTAGAACGAGAGGTGATAAAAACCCGACTACCATTAATATAGTTGTTCTATAGTAAGTGGAAAATATTCCTTTTAAAAGTACAATACATAGAAATAGTAAAATTTCTTCAAGAGTTATATATATATTATGAAAAAACTCCATTGAACTAATACAAATTTAAGCTCTACTAGAATAAATATATATATTTTTTTATAATCTAGTAATAGAATATAATTGTATAATATAGACTTGTTACATTGTATTATGCTTGATTATTTGTATTATTGTGTGTTACAGTAAGATGTAGAAGAATATTGTTGTAAAATCTACAGTATGTTGCAATGCACTGGTTTTTAAATTTACCTTACTTCATATTGTAAAAAATTATAGACTTTAGAGGTAACACCGAAACCATAATAATTTCATTATATAATTTAATTATGCATAAAATATAATAATTAATGTTTTCATTATTTCATGCATATTATGAATATGAAAATGATGTATTCATTTGATTAAAAAAAAATGTTATTTTTCGTATTGTTTATACAAATTAAATACCTATATAGTACTTCCTCACAAAATACATGTATTATTAACATATATGTTCAAAAGTTATTATTAAAAGGAAATAGAATTTTTTTAATAATCTAAATGGTTTGCTTTATAACAATTTCATTATTTTTAAAAATATATATATATGTTGTGTATTTTAAGAATATGATTTTTTTTTTTTTTTTTTTTTTTACATTTTATTTCTACAACTCTTTCTTTTTACAAATAAACTGAAAAAGACTGAGTAGGCGAAAAATCTGGTATAGTAAAGATTTCCCAGTGGAAAATATTATTGTTTGATCAGCTGTGTTGGTTTTAAAAATATCAAGTATCAAGCTTTTTATGTAAAGTTTTGAAAAGAGAAAGAAAAGTTGTTTTTTTCTCTTTAGTTAAAAGCTGAGAAGTAAAGTTAAAATAAAGCTTTTTTTATATAAATATATATATATAAAAATGAAATAACAAAAATTGTACTGCAATGAAAGTACAGTGCAAGAAAACTCACAAGTTAAAAGATAAAAAAAAAAAGTTTGTGTACAGAAAGAATGAAAAAATAAAAAAAGGAGAAGAGTTTGTTACATAAACTTGAAACACAATTTGTTCTCAGGAAGACGATGGCATAGAACTTCGATAATCCAATCTAAGAAAAAGATCAGAAAAACTTTGTCGTCAGCAAAAATATCCCATGCTTTACAATAAAGTCGGTGAAAATAATGTAGCTATACTTTTATGTTACAGAAAACAACATCATTATATTTATAACTAAAAAAATATATATCTATTACAAAAATTATGAAAAGAAAACTATAGGGAATAAAGTTTCATTTAAACAATGGTTGTCACTCATTAAAATATCCATTGTAAATTTATAACTGCAATTATCTATATTTTATATGTATGTAAAATGTTGTGTATAAACTATATATTCAAGTATTCAAGTTATACATTTTTTTTTCATTCAAACCTACATATTTCTAGTAGACTACTTTACTATAATGACGAGAAACATAGCTAGGGCATGTTTAATTTGAAATATTTGACTATAATATTTGTTGTTATTTATTTTTAAAGTTATTGCACTGCATTGATATTTTTTTGTTAACAAAAACCTTAAATTTTTAAGAGAGAGAGAGAGAGATAGAGACCATAATTATTATAATAAGAATATCAAAATAAAAAAATCTTTTACTTTAAAGAAAAATATATATTTTATTCTTATAAGAATATTCAAACAAATTACTGAACTGTCAAATGGAGAAGAAAAAAAAGTCATTCCCAACTAGTATGTAATTTGTGTGCTCCAAAATCCATAAGACTCATTTAAATAAACTTTTCATTTTGTCTGACTTGGAGAAAAAAAAAGTTAAAAATAAGAGAGAAAAAAAAAGTTTTTTTTTTCTGAAAGATATTTTTTTAACAAGATCTTAAGCACAGTCCGCATTATACTTTAGTAAGAATATAAGGTGAATATTTTAAACTGTTCTGTGTGGTTCTTCAGTCTCATTAGTGTAATGGAATTACCTAACAATTAAGTTAAGTCATGTTAAGTACGTAATTTAAATGTATACGAATAAAAATTATATATAATAACAAAAGCAATTATTTAGTTTTTCAAGATTTTTTTTTATTTAAATATTTATAAGCTGATATCATGATACTATTAAAATTTGAAGAATAAAAATAAACATACATATAATCATATAATGTACATATACATACATAATATACAGTATATATATATATTTTTTTTAGAGAGAGAGAGAGAGAGAGAGAGAGAGAGAATCGTAAGTCAGAAACGAAGAAGTTATATTAAAAACTTTTCAAGACCACTTCTTGATATTGAGATATTTGTTAATTCATTATATAGAAAAGCAATTGAGTTTTTTTCCCCTCTCTCATATTTTTATTACAAGTGGATTGGTATGGTATTGAAAATCGATTTTATTTTAGATTTTCTTTTTGCTTATTTCCTGAGGAAATGTACGGTCTATTTTTATTATATAATGTAGTAAATTTCTATGTAATATAATATCAAAACTTTACAGACGATGAGCAAATAAACATAGAAAATTAAATAATATTCCTCGGTAAAGCTAAGATCTTTCCTTGTACTAACATTTAAAATAATTAAAAGTTTAATTATTAATATTACTATACTGATTATATAATATTTATTTTATGTTCATGAAAGTTTCAATATATTTTTACAACACTTCTCTTGGGTATTAAATTGGTTATTAAAAATATGTCATTCAATAATTAATTTATATATAAAAAAAAATGATCCGATGATCATGTAACGTTTTATAACATTTCAGCTCTCATGTAAAATTATCTCTTGTACTACAAACCTATTATCAATGTCGATTTCTACTATGACCCTCTTGGGAAATAAATTAACTTGTTCCATATTCTATCGGAAAGGAAATACAATTATAGTGTCACCTCTATATAGGATGCAAAAGAGGGGAACGATGACCGTTATTTAACCTATATGAGAATCCATTATTTAATACAGTATGAAAATTGACAAATAATATTGTAGTCAAGTAAACGTGCAATTAAAAATTATATAAAGAGATTAATTATTTTAATAAGTGATTATGATGTTACTTATTATAGTAAGGATATAGTGATGTAATTAATAATATCAACGTAATTAAGTTATAACATTATAGATTCATATAGATAAATACTATTATTTTAATTTATTAAATTTTTAAATGTTTGCAATTCACTATTTTTTTTAATGTAATTAAATTACTCAGAATTGATTTTTCAGATTTTTAATAATAGTAATTAAGTCTCGAATGATATGTACAGTATACCCAGTGAAAGAATGAGACCCACCATTACTGGAAGTAAATTATAAACGATTGGCACTTTTTGTTTTAAAACGAGTTTCAGGTTTTAATTTTTCGTCGGTGAAAGATAATTTTAACTGTTTATTTTTGGAAATAAAAATGACATTTCATTTTTTAGACTTACTAAAAAGAAACAATTAAATAATTTTTGTCATTAATTATTAGAATTAAAATAATACTAATAATACATCTTGCTTGCATCTTGGCTTTATTATTAGCCCTGTGCACGCGTTAGCCTCCCACATAATTAATTGTGGAGTTATGAAATCAAACAAAAATAGTTCAAAAAAAGAGTAGATTTACCTTGTTTTTCACTTTGTATGTTTGAAGTTACAATTTCTTCGTCACTCTCTTGAAGTCTCAAAGCTTGAGGCCATGCTTGCTCTTCTTCTCTTGAAGCAGTTTGATCACGTGAAGATTCACGTGACACGTCATCAGCTGCCACGAAGAACGTGCTTGGTGACTTGGATACACTAGGTTCCTCTCTAGACGTCTCAACAGAAGTTGATTGCTCGACTGAACGTGGGGTTTCACTGAAACTGCTTGATGACTCACTTGACGTGACTAAAGAAGATAAGCTCGTCTCATTTTGTACTCGTAACTCGTGTAGCTGATCTTCAAGGTCATCGGAAATCTATAACATAAATAATAAAAATGTTTTTATTTAAGAAAAGATTCCAAAATAACACACTATAGAAAACAATAACAATACTACAATACAAATACATCAAGATTTAATAATTGAGAAATGTTAATGTTGCATATTAAAAATACGAAAAGTTATTTGCATCCTTTAACTTTTTTTAATTGCTGGGCATAAATTGAACATGGATGTAAATCATATTGAACAAATATTAATCTTTATTTAAAAACATAATACGTTTTAAGAAGGGTGAGATACGTTTTTATTGGTACTTTTCAAACTATAATATACAATACATTGTATATGTGTAGAAAAAGAAAGAGCTAAACTAAGATTTTGTTTTCCTATAATCTGTTGTTATAAGTGCATTTTATATTATTTATTTGCTCATACCTTTCAAGCTATATATTGAAAATGGCTAAAGTATACATAAGAAACTGCAACAACAATAACAAAAGCAAGCAAGCAGTCTTATTTTTGTGGCAATAGAAAATACAATATTGAATCAGATAACAATCAATATCAAATATACTTTTGTCCAGCTAGAGAGAGAGAGAGATACCACTAGAGAGAAGAAAACCATTATATTTATACGGAAACAAATAAAGTGATCCAGTCTTATGACGTCATCACTAGGATTTACGAATCCAAATTGGTTCGGATTTGTGGACCATAGTGCAAAGGCTAATGCCAAGATCTTTTTCTATATCTATATATATATTTTTTTATTCTTACGCAGCTTATCCCACCTTCAACTTCAATTTTTATCAAGTAGCAGTGAGTGAGATGAAAAAGAAAAGAAAAGAGGAGAGAGAGAGAGAGAGAGAGAGAGAAGGGGGGAAAGAGAGATTTCTCACATCTAATATAACAAATCGTACCGAGTTCAATAAAAATAGAAATGTGATGTCTTGAATAATCTGTGACACGTTACTCTTGAGGTTTCTATAATTTAAATTTATAGACTGAAGTAAAACAGACGATTTCATTGACGATTTTTCATTCATTTTAAACCTTTCGTTTTAATAAAATCATTTTTTTTTTATCTTGAACTAGATAGTACTTTGATATATATAAAAACTCAGTTTTATTTAAGTTAGTTATATTATATATCAAAGTTTAATATTATAAGTAAATAAAATTGAAACGTTTCTTTGCATAAAAATTTGCAAATTAGAAAGAAGAAAACATGTTCTATTTCACTCACTGTTTACATAATGTGCAATGCAGATATACAACATCTAAAAACATTCTTTCTCATACAAAAACGTCAAAGAACATTATCTTGGTATAGCTTAAATGCAAGTAAAGTACTATTTATTATTCCATTGTTATTATTTATGCAAAACTTATATCAAACAAAAGAAAATGTTTATATTTAAAAACTGCGACACTAAACAGAAGTATTTACGTTAGAAGAAAAGTAGGACGCGATGATGAATATACATGAAAATTGTTATAATAGTAATGATATTTAAAATATGTCTGGAAAGTAACATTCAGATGATAAATATCATAGAATATTTTAGTACTTTGCATTGCAAAAACAATAGCGTCTACTGGGAGAATAATGAAATACAATACATTGTATGTAATTCCAGTAAAAACATACTTAATCATAATATTGTACTTGTTTATTACAGTGTCTATTATTTTAAAATATAAAACAAAGAGATATATTTTCAATTATAAGCTATGGTACTTTTAATCTAATATTTATATCCAATATCTGTGTATTTTTTATAAATAATTAATATTAAATTGCACCATATGGTTTTGAATTGCATTTTTTTTCAACGTTAAGTAATGTTACAGTATACCATTTCAAAATGCAATGATTTATTTATTTTATAAATAAAATTGCATTTATACTATCGTATAAATAAAATCTATAAATAATATTACATGTAATAACAAAATGTATTTGTGGTAGGAAATTGAATTGTAAACTGATTCAATAAAGTACTAGTTTTTTATGTTTATTATAGTTTTTGTAAGAAGAAATACAATTTGAAAAAAAAATTGCTTATTGGACGTTAAATTCAATTTATAATACAACGAAGAGAAAAAAAAATAACTAAAGCTTAACTTTTTTTTTTCTATTTAATTGAATGAACATAAATCTAATATAAGAGAACGCGACATTGAAATATTGGAGCAAAATTAATGAAATAAAATACAGATTTTCTTTTTTCTTCATATACACGTTGTAGCAAAAAGTTTTGTTAATGAATGTTTCTATTTTCTCTATATACGTGACTGTAAATAAAAAATATTAACCTATTTTAAGATTGAAAATAAAATATTTTATTACTAAAAAATGATGTCTATATATTTTAGTTTGTATAAAATAAATGTAATTTCTATTAAAATTTTCTATTATATTTTTGTTTATTAAATGTTAAATATTAATAAAAATCTTTTGTAGTTGTCTCTAATGTTAAGTAATAACATGTGATGATTTTAGATTTTTTTTTTAGCATAATATAAGAAAAGAGAGGAAAAGAAAAAAAAAAAAAAAAAAAAAGGTCGCTGAATATTCGAGTTTTTTTGAAACTTAGCAAAGTGTGAAAAAGCTTTTACGTTCTTAAAAAACTTTTATGTAAAAAGATAAAAAAAAAAAAAAAAAAAAAAAAAAAAAAAAAAAGCTTTCAGCTTCTTATATTTCATGTTGGCATATTTTTTCAGGAAGTAGATGCCGAGAAGATGGTTGACTTTGTTTACACTCTCTATCGGGACTTTTTCCAGAGTTGATAAAAAAGCACGTGCGTTTTATACATATTGACGTCACATTAAATGAAAAGCATGCACGTGTAATTGACAGGCTATACAGTATGTATGTATGTATATATATAATACATACCTATCAAATTTCCATTTCATTTGCTACATTTAATTAGTATTTTGAATTAAAAATGAAAATAATCTTCATTAATTTTAGATTTTAATCCTTTAATGACAATTGATGAAAAGCTTAATTAAATTACGCGCATGAATAAATGTATTATGTATATATCATTGTTAAAGTGAAATCACAATTAATTATCATTAATTAACTATATGAGTGAGTGTGTGTGTGTGCAGTACTATTAACGTTTATTTGGTTGAAAATGTTTATGACAATAAATTTAAAATAAAAATAATGTTGTGTGTATATATATAAGAGTAAATTGAATTAAAGTTTTTTCATTAAATAAAAACATGATTAAACAGCTAGGCTATCTCACTTTATAATTACAGACTTTTATTTAATTTTTTTATTATTATTATTACTTATTCAACTGTGTTACCACATAGTTCAACTTAAATTTTAACCACTATAATAAAAGTTTCGAATTTTTTTTATGTAATATTATCAGAAAAACAAATAATTTTATTGCAATATCGTATAATAATTTATTTTGTTCTTTTTGTATTGTTTTTAAACAACTGTTGAAGGAAAGGGTACAATAATATCATTATAATATGTTTTTTAACTCGCCAAGAAAATATATGGATTTTTTTTTTTCAATGTTCATAATAGAGTATACTTTTTTTTCTTCTTTTTTAAGGAAAGTTTTGGCTCATGAAATAATTTAATTAATAGCACAAAATGAAACACAGCAATAATACTTCACAAATAATATTAAAATATTTTTGAAGTTATTTTATTTATTATTTATAAATTAGAGAAAAAAAAAGAATGACAAATAACACCATGCATATACAACAACAAATTTTCATTAACTTTTGGTGTACTAAATCTGAAAATACGTATATTACAATAAAGATAAATTACAGTTAAAACATTGCAAGAGTTAAAGTCAAAAATGATAAGTGCTCAGTACCAATATAATATATATATATATATATATATATATATATATATATATATATATATATATATATATATATATATATATATATATATATATATATAACATATTTGATGGATTATTATTTTGTTATTAATATATTTTAAATGAATGAACTGTAGGTATAATATAACCACAAGGATGTTTGTTGGTTTCACATTAGTTATCAAGTGACAACAAACATAAAATATGTCAATGCCAGTAAAATGTCACTTGACTTTGTACAGTAATTAATTTTCTACTTCAACTCTATAGATCAATAAAATGTAAAATTTATCTATATATATATATATATATATATATATATATACAAACAAACACACAATATCTCTGTCTTTGTATAATAAGTAAAGCGTAAATACGATTGAAATATATAGTATGCACAAAAACAAGTTTTAACCTCATATATATATAGTTGTAACTTTCAATTATCATCTTTATAACTTTTAATTATATTACGCAATGAAACTTTATAATATTCAGTTTCAGAGTTTGCAGTGATAAAACTTAAAAATATTTTTTATGATAGATTTTGTTTTCAGTTAACTTTTATTATATAAACTAAACCATTTATCTGAATAGTAAAAACTTTTGTATACTAGCTTCGTTAAAATAAACTTTAATATGGTAAGTTCAAAAAATAACAAGTTTTATATTAAAAATTTATTCATTATCAATATAAATATTTAAACTTCCTTTTTTTTCTCCCTGTAAATTACATAATATAACAATAGAAGTTAAATAATGCATTAGTTTAGTGAGCATGTTAGAACTATATTTAATTTGTTAGCTGCATGTTCTTGACAAGTATGATATTTTGTAGTTGGGTTGTAAGCTCTCAACGCCACTCTATAAACTGGCCAGCTTCTATATCTGTACTTGACATAAAGACTGACAAGTGAATTCAACAGAGAAAAGATAATCATTATAATAGCAAAATAAAATAGAAAAAGAGTTTGTCTACTTGAATTTATATACAAGCATTCTTTATTTTCTAAGATATATTAAAAGAACTTGATATTTAAACATTTTACAAACTTTTTGTATTTGCAGGCGTAATAGAATTTCACGTAATTTATGCTGTATTTATATCATGTAGCATAAATGTTGCTAGCATGAATAAACATGGTTGCTAGTTTAGATTAATATAAATAATTATGCTATACTATTTATATTGCGCGATATATTATACAGTTATGCTTAAATTAATAATAATAATAAATAATAATAATAATAATAAATGGTTTAATTTATTAATGAAGAATCAAGCTTGCATAATTTTATTTCGAAATTATGCAAGCTTGACATATATATATATATATATATACTGAACTCTGTATCATAATAGCGATCGAACTACAATGTTATGGCAGATGATTTTTATCTCCTCCAGCTATATCTATAAAAAATAATTATAAATCCTTCAAGAATAAAAAATATTAAATAAATAAAAAAACATAAACAAACGTCGAGCTTATTCAAAATCTGCAACAACACAAAGAAACTTTATGCTGGAATCTGATTGCACGAACCGTTCACCGTAAAACATCAATTTTTCAATACTTGTATGTATATATATATATATATATATATATATATATATATATATATATATATATATATATATATATATATATATATATATATATATATATATATATATATATATATATATATATATATATATATATATATATATATATATATATATATATATATATATATATATATATATGAACAAGTTAAATCTATTTAAAGGTGGATAGATATAATTTTTGTCTCTCAAATTTGGTGTCTTATGGTTGGCTGCTTAACAATAGTTTCAAATTCGTGACAATTATAGCTATTTCTCCTTTGTGAAAGTAATAGAAAAGAAAATCTATTATAAATATTGTCAACAGAAAAATAAGGAGTCAATAAAAAAAAAATCTCTATTCTTACAGAGGGCAAATAGATGAACAAACGGAAACAACCTACACAGAAAGGAAGAAATTGAAATGCAGAGATCCGGAAGTAACGAATTTATTTTCTGGTCTGTCATGGTCCAAGCACATACTACTAGATTTTGTCACATAGAAATAAAGTCACTTGACTCGCTAGATCGATTTCTCAGAATGGTTTTGTCACACAAGAGTTTCTATTAAAATAATTTTGAATTGGACAGAGAATTCTTCTCACTTTTCTTGTAAAGTATAAAAATATCTTTATAATTACCAAAACGTTTTACTTTTCTTCAAATAAATTAATACATTAACATTTATTTAAAATTATGATAATTAGAATAAATTAAAAAAGAAACAAAAGTTAATGGAAAATATGGTGTTGTTATGTCAGTTTATTTTTAAGCTTTTGTCACATTAATATTACTTGACCCATTTTTGATTCTATACAAATATATAAAAGGGTAATGAACTACAAAAATCATACTAGAATATTGACAAAACAAAATTATGTGTTCAATATTTAATCATGTAAAATTAAGTCTGTTTTACGAAAAGGGTTAAAAGGGATTTTCGTATTACACTTTGACGCCTTTAAATTTCAGCTTATTTCTATTCATATAATATTAACTTAATCCTTGTAATTAACTTTCAAATACATTTTGAAATAAAGTTTTGTATAATATAAATCTATAATACATTTTAATTTAATGAAAACATTAAATATACTGTATAAGCATTTTATTTGACAGGTTGCAATGTGTTAAAAATATTAAATATTGGATTAAGAATAAGTTTGTTTAAAAAAAAAACATGATATATTACATATGAGAATGTAATACTCTTTATCTTTTCAAAACATTCACATATTTTAATTCTGTTGGTGGCGCTAAGAGACTACAGTTATATACTTCTGACACTTAAGATTGTGATTTATTTTATATTTATTCTCCTCTCTGTTGAATATTTCATGCAGTGTTTTGCCTCACCCAACGTATTATATATATATATATATATATATATATATATATATATATATATATATATATATATATATATATATATATACTATGGCATTACATAATCATAAAGTGATGAATTTATGTACAAATTATACAGTAAATTTTTCATTTGAGTGACAAACATGAAATTCGTGTTTATAAAATACACAAAATAATGTAGATCAATTTTTATGCAGTGCATTATACACAAGAAAAAAAATTCTGTAACAATAGATTCGATAACCATTTATATATAATTTTTTTTATATACTGCTTAAATTTTCCATCTCAGCATTTTATCGACAAAAGGATTACCAGGTCACCGTAGCTACTGTATAGACAGCTTATGGAAGATTATTCTTTACGTATATAAACGTGAGCCAGGTAAAAAGCTTTTTTTTTTCCACCAGTAGTTGGGTACGAACCTAGAGCTAAAGTAAAACCTCTATGGAAACCTTTTTGAACTTTACAAAAGAAATGTTCCCTCTCGTATTACCCTGTGGCAGAGAGTCATTATAATGTAACAAAAATCATGTTTTTTTCCTTGTATATTTATAAAAAGGAAAATAATGATTGGATATTATAAAATTTGAACTTACGTATATATATATATATATATATATATATATATATATATATATATATATATATATATATATATATATATATATATATATATATATATATATATATATTTATATACATAAATAGTATGCTATGTTTCATAATATAACAGTTTGATTCTCTGTCTCCCGACATTATTATTTTCTCATAATATTGAAAAGTTTTATATTTATAAGACGTCTTTGTATGTATATATTTTAGAACTTTATTATTAAAAATATTCCTTTATATAATTAATATAATTAAATTTATACATATATATATATACCTTTATCAAAAAATTACGTAAGCTCAGAAAATATGAATACTTAAATATTTTTGAGATGTTATTATGGTAAAGTATATGCTCTATAAAGATAATTAAATATAAAATGTGAAACTTTTACTTGACAAAAGTTATAACTGAAGTATAAAAGTCATCATTTTAAGAGTATCATAAAAACAGTTGTATATTTATACATTTCTTTAATTACTTAAAATGGTATTATATTTCTTTACAAAATGTCATATTTTTCATGATAATAAAATGTTATATTTTATATAATATAAACATACCACTATAATACTGCATCATATTAAATATTTAAATTATGAAAATATAACAAAAACACATACACACACACACACAAATATATAGAATTCACAAGAGACTATAAAAACTTATTGCATACACTCGTCATACATATATGAGCAAGAGTATCAGGAGAGAAATAAAAGACAATCGTTTTGCGTACACCTTACGTTATAATATACGGAAGGTGATTTTCTTCTTCTTTTTCTTCCTGTTTGCTTGAAACACGTACAATTTCTTTGTCATGAGGTTAAACATCACTCAATTATTAAGCAGCACTTTTAGTCATAGCACGTTCGCTTAAGGGGGAATAACCTTCGTTGTAACCCTCCTTAACATAGCATCATTTAAATATAGTATATAGCAAGAGAAAAAAAAATAATGTATACCGTAATCATAAAAAGAAATATATAAATATACATTTGCATTATGTTATGACAAGAAGTAAAATTTTATAAACTTAACTTCTTATGTAAAATTTTATTTTCTTCTTATCTTAAAACTTTAAATACCTTTTAAAGTAATTAAAACTTAGAACAATATATTTTTAATGTAATTTCTTTTTCTAAATTACAACTTAGATTAAAATTATTATTATTGGTAAATTTTGGTTATACAAATTAGCCCTGTAAACTAGAGTTATAGAAATATTATTTTATAAATTTGAGTACAATATAGCATTTTTCTAAGGATTATACATTTAAAGGAATAGACCAGAGAAAAACATAAGCATTTATATCACAAAACACTTGATGGGATTTACATAAATAACATTAGCTTGTCTCAAAAACCAATGGTAGCCCCGTAGCAGTGATCAGAAAATTCGATTTATGCAACCCGCACAACTTTTTCATACTAATTTTTGCATGTTTCTGACGTCATAAACAAGAATTTTCACGCAAATTGCATACTTTACAATTTTTTAACGCTCTCTCGTGGGGCTACATTAACATTCTGGTAAAAATTGTCATCAGTTTTGAAGATTCCATTTCGTGTTTATTCATTAAAACGCACATGTTTTGTTTTATGTGGTCTTTGGCTTTAAGCTGCAAATGTAGCTTCTTAAGATATGATCTTATTAAATGCTCAATTTTTTGAAGTGACGTAATTTGTGATAGAAAAAAAAATCGTACTTTTTTCATAATCTCCTTCCATTGCAAACTTCTGCCGTTTCTTTAAAGTTTTATCTTTTAACTAATAAAATCATTAAATATATTGTATAAGATACGTTTAAGTAATTGCGTAATATTTTTATGGATTATGGTATTCAAAAGTTAGTAATGTTTACATCCCAAACATTAGGTAAAAATACCGGGAAAAAGATTTCAGTCATGTTTTAATGTCATAGCATCTTAACACTGATTTATGAGCAACAGAAAAATAAAGAAAAGTTAGAGTAACAAAGAAGATATGATTGTAGAAAAATTTATAGACTCAGGAGACAATTTTTCTCCACCCAAATTTTTTTCTTTTGCATTAAAAAATATATACAAAAGTATAAATAATGTTTTTCTTTTTCTCTTTTTGCTATTTTTTTTTCTCTTGTATAACTTTTAAAACATCTTGTAAATTTTGACAAAGAACAAAGATGCTGGTTGCAAGTTTTAAAACTTTATATTTTAAATATTTAACAAGTTAAATATAAATAAAATATATTAAGTAAAATAAAAAAGAAACATAACGTAAAATTAAATTTAAATAATTTAATTTGTCTTTTTTTACCTCTTTTTTTATATATAAAAAAATAAGTACAAAAAAATCTAAGCTATAAGATCGTTTTGTATGTAATGTTGACTTGGAAGTGATAAAGTAAGCTGAGATTTTTAATTTATGTAGTATATTAAAAATAAAATCACAAGGGAAATAAGGCAGCATCAACTTGGGTATAATTCTTCTCAATCTCATTAGTGCAATTCAATTCCACTGGAATGCATTTATACACATCAGCTCACGTTCAAACTGTTTTCTCAATCGTGCTATGTGAGCGCTGTGTTACGTATATGAAAGGGACAAGCGGGTCACATAACTTTTAGGATACTGGTAGTAGAGAGAGTATGCATAGCATACACACATTTTCTGATCCAATTTAATATGGATGAATTTAATGGTACTTTGAATTAAACTTAAATACTTAGTATTGGTTATGAATAAATTAATAATATAAAGTATTTGAACCATGTATCTATAGAGTTTATAAATTCTAAGCTGATATATTTTTTTTTAACCTTCTATCCTTTTCATCTTAGCAAACGTAAATTTATAATTAATATAAATTCATTACTAAAGAGGTGGTGGAAAATCATTTTAAAATATTTGCGCAGTAGGGTATGTTAATTAACTCAATTTTGTTTTAATTATTTACTTATTTAATTAAGAAAAATAAATGTACTTTTGCGATAGACTGAAAGCAATTCAATGCCATACTGTTTATTTAATTTTGAGTACAAAAATTCAAACGTTTAAATTGAAAAAAACAGCATTATTTGTAGAGCAAAGGTACTTGGTGCAAAAACAATATAAATAAAGGGAGGGACAATAAGCTCCTAGTTTTTTCACATCACAACGCAGACAGGTAAGGAGGGGAGAAGGGATGTTGTATTCAATCCATAGACATACAATCTGAAATTTAGGTGCTGAAACTGGTCAATATTTCTAACCATAGCATGGCCATAGAAAAGAGAATATACTTAGACAGCATATAAAAAGACAGGAATAAAATTTTCACTGTTAATAAGACGCTAATTTATTATGTGACTGTTTATTATTTAGCATTATAAAATTTGGTAAATAAAAAAAATTACGAGTTGATTATCAGTATAAAATGGTCTAATATTAATTTCAAAAGAAATTATATGAATAAACAGATTGCAACAAAATGCATTTTTTTTGGCATAATTTTGTATTGATATAGATTAAAAATAATATATTTTTTTTGTGCAAGTTTTTTTTTTTTTTTTTTTTTTTTTTTTAACAAAAAGAAAAATAAATTTTGCTATAGAAATTGAAATTAAGTAAATACATGTATAAAATACGGAACGGAAGTTTTATTTTTGTATGTGTGTGGAGAACAAGAGCCAAGGGAAAAAGAGTTCATCTCAAATGTTTGCTGGGTGAACAACAGTGTTACGTTGTGAATGATAACATCTTTAGTGGAGACACAAGAAACCATGCGTGCGAATGTTTTTAGAGAGAGAGAAAAAAAAAGAATAATGTCACATAAAATCCAGTTGCTATGGAAACATTTCTCAAATACTATATATATATATATATATATATATATATATATATATATATATTGCGAAATTACTATTTTATCCAAACTTCGTCTAAAGTCGCGACTTTTAAGCAAATAAATAGAGAGGAGAAAAAAAAAACGTTATTATTTCCCTCCCTTACTCTGTACAATTTTAATATTGATTTTCGTTTTATCTTTAATATAATAACAAGACAAGTTTAAAGGATATTATTGGCTGTGGTAAAGTATTTAAAAAAAAAAGCAAAGTAAAGTAAAAATTTATATATTTTATAACTTTTAAATGTTGTTTTTGTTACTAATGTAAATCAGTAAAATTATAGTTTTCTTTAACATAACAAATATGAAGTTATCATTCTCTTATTGATTTTTAATGTCTGTAATATTTAATTAAAAATTGAGCGTTATAATTTTAATGATGTTTTTTTTATGAAATATTAACTTAAAAGGAGGTGAGCGCTTATTAAGATCAAAGAAGCTGAATTTTCTTACCTCCTGTGAAAAAAAAAAAAAAAAAAAGTAAGAAGAAGAATGACGTAAACTGTTTTTATTCACTTGAAGTCTCTAATTTTTCAACAACTTTCATCTTGATTCGTCTTTTCTTTTTTTCTTTTTTGGTTTGTCAGTTGTCATTTATAAGTGACACTTTTGAATTACTAGAGTCAAAATTGCAACGTTGCATCC
This sequence comes from Ecdyonurus torrentis, assembly GCA_949318235.1. Classification (NCBI taxonomy): domain Eukaryota; kingdom Metazoa; phylum Arthropoda; class Insecta; order Ephemeroptera; family Heptageniidae; genus Ecdyonurus; species Ecdyonurus torrentis. The sequence continues at coordinate 37,310,976 of OX439129.1, read as the reverse complement.
TAAGAGAAAAATCAATCAATCTAAACGCTGACTGTTGATAAAAACTGACACCAATCCAATTAACTTTTATATTCAACCACACTAAACGTTTAAGACATAGCAACCAAACAAGAGAGAATGAAAAATAGGGAGTATAATATTGGAATTTCTATTCAATCAATAAGGTTAGAAGGAAATAATTAATTTTATTAACCTTTTTATAGAAATTTGGCTTGCATAATTAATAACTCTGTGAAATTCTTGATTTTTTTTTATATAATGTATACTTTTTTCTATGTTGTAATTTGCTACATCAATATTTTACTACAATTGAAATGTGAAGTAGTGAAGTGCACTGAATTGTGACGTTTTTTTTTTAATGATTCAGTAATTCAATAATAATTTATTTAGCAAAAAGCATGACTTTGAATATTAGAAATACATTATATTATGTTACATCTATAATATATTAAATATATAACCACATTTCAGTTTCTATTATAAAATAAAATTTATCATGTTAAGAATTCAAATTACAGAATTCTTTATATGATTGACAACGAATATGAAAAAAAAATGTTTCTAACACTTTTTCACTTTCAAGTATATAACACAATGTTAAAAATTTTCATATAAAAGTAATAAAAATCAGTAACGCGTATGACATAGAAAAGATTTGTGCTTACTCAAGCATAATATTAAATAGAGTATATTATGCTGAGATTGCAGAAGTTGTGATAAAAAAAAAAGAAGTATTATATAAATGTCATCTTCATTAACATCGTAATTAAAAAAGATAATGAGTGTAGAAAAAAATTAAGTATAATTATTATCATTTTAATATGACATTTTATACTCTACAAAATTTTCAACTTACACTGTAAGAAAATACATAACCACTTATATGTATTTTGTTTTTGATGGGATAAATAAATGAGTATAGAGAGAGAGAAAGGTTGGCGTAATATATTACTGGTATTTTACGTGTTTATGCTTTCAAGTCAACTTTCACCTTTTTTTTTCTGAAATTAAATTTACGTAACATTACGTAACATGTTAATTACGTAATTACGTAATTTTTAAAAAAGTTGAGAGCAACAATTAGTTTACGTATACATACTCATTTAAATTATAATGTTTATATAATTTATTTATATAATATTACGTTATCAGGTACAATAAAAAAAAATACGCAGAGTTTTAACTTCTTGTATATATATATATTTTTTTTTCATTGCATAAGTTTGAATTTTTATGTTGACTGTAATTTTCTTCTCAACTTAGAGGGGAAGTAATGTAAAATAGATTTTTCACGTATAAGAAGATGGCTTGTCTCTTGGAAACATCAAGTTATCATACTTCACCGCTCTCTCTCTCTCTCTCTCTCTCTCTCTCTCTCTCTCTCTCTCTCTCTCTCTCTCCCCCCCCCCCCCCCACACACACACACATACATTATCAAAGTACTTGCCAGAATATACTTAAGAACAGGTTTAAAAGTTATAACCTAACTTTAAGAGCTTTTTGATGAAAACTTCACAATAATATTTACTTAAAGTTTAATGTTTTGTTGACAAGTAATAAGTTTTCAACCACATGGAAAAAAACAAAAATGCACTTCTAGTTATTAAAGTATGATAGCAAAGGAAAGCATAAATAACTTCTTTTTTTTACGTATAATAAAATAATATTTTAAATAAAATTAATGTAATGTAAAATATAGCATAATAATCTATATAGCTATGCGCTATAATATAATACAATTAAAATAGACGTAAAAATAAATAAATTAACTCCCTCGGAAAAAAAAATAAAATCTACAACTTTAAGGCTTTTTGCCAAAAAACTTAAAAAAGCTTTCGACGTTTAGTTATGTGTGTTTTTTTTAAAGGAAAAAGGGAACCAAATCCACTTTACACTATAAAATGAAAAATAGAATTTACAAGTGCTCTATTGTGTAGATTATAAAAAATGTTCTCAAATTAATCTACTTTAGTACAAAATATAAACGACGCATTATATTATAGTTTGTATTATAGGGACAAGCATAAAACATAATAAAATAAAAGTTTTTTCACTCTCCTTTTTTTTTTTTTTTTTTTTGTACCATTATTTTCTTTTTTAAATTCATAAATTATAAACATGGTTAGTGAAATATTTTATTTTGCTTTAAAAATAACGTATTATTATAATATAGTGTGCCCTTTAAGTCTTTTAGAATCATTATCAAATAATTTTGCATGCGTTATTTAATTCATTAAAGAGAGCAATGTAAAATGAAGAACCAGTATTTTCTTCTTAGACTTTAGAAAATGGAGAAAAATTGAAAGAAAAACAGTTATAAATAATATTTAATTTGTAATAATTAAATTTTTTTTTTTTTTTTTTTTTTGCGTATTAAAAAATATTAATAAATAAAATTTGGCTGCGTGTGGTTACTTTAATATAAAATCTTGATTACTATCATAGTATTTTATAAGTAGCTCAATTTTGGTCTGAAAATGATGCTTTTAAGTATCTCAAATGATAGCTATTTTAACATCAAAACTTTAAGTGATTGTGCATTTCCTTGCAATTAAGTTAGATCCCTTGGTGCTCGCTAACCAAATAATGCCAAGTGCACACCCAAGGGAAAACATAGTGCCAAAAATTTACTACCCTTGTTTTGTATATTATATAGCTATAGTATTTTAGTGATGTTTTTTTATTTCTTTATTTTATAACGTTACCACAACAAGAATAATTGCTTCTGACTTGGAAGAGTAATGTTTAAATTTCTAAATAATAATAAAAAATTATAAATATAGTCTTAACTTTTTACTTTTTTTACACTTGAAATAAACTTTGCATAATTTAATTTGAGTTTTTCATTTTAAGTTTTTGTATAATTATTTTTTAAGCTAATTAATTTATTTATAAATAATAGGATGAAAGTATATTTGTACAATCACATAAGCTGATTAACAAAGAATTACAACAATTACGTAAGTTATTTAATGATAAGTGCTGATTGATACAATTCTTTTGTAAGTTATTCTTTTGTGGATGTTAAATATTAAAATGTGAATATATTTTAATATAACTGAATAAACTACTTATTCTTGTATTTTATGCTAATCATCATTGTAAAATAATAAAGACAAAGCTTCAAAGCTACAAAAAAATTGCTTTTATGGCATTAAAAGAAAAAAAAAAAAAAAGCTTAATTGCGATCGAGCCAAATGCTGATCCAGCAGTAACTCTTTCTCTTAATCTTTGTATGATCTGTTTATAAAGATAAAAGACTTTAAGCAATTGATAAAATAAAAATACTTTGAGAGAAAAATGCTGATGCAGAAGTTTTAAATTGTGACAAAGCTATATTGTGGAAAGAGATATGATTATTGATAAATCAGCAATAGTGATGCACTAAATATAATATACTTATTAGAATTTTGCCTTGAAGGATTTAAGATGTAGAGACAGAGACAGAGACAGAGACAGAGACAGAGACAGAGACAGAGACAGAGACAGAGACAGAGACAGAGACAGAGACAGAGACAGAGACAGAGACAGAGACAGAGACAGAGACAGAGACAGAGACAGAGACAGAGACAGAGACAGAGACAGAGACAGAGACAGAGACAGAGACAGAGACAGAGACAGAGACAGAGACAGAGACAGAGACAGAGACAGAGACAGAGACAGAGACAGAGACAGAGACAGAGACAGAGAGAATACAATTTTCCAGTTTTATAGCCTCTTAAATTCAGACAGCTTTATGCATAAGTTTTAAAATTTTAATCTAAGCTCATATTATATAGCAGTAAAACGAATAAAATCTAAAGGATAACATGAAAGAAAGAAACAAAAACTTAAGCCTTACTTAAAAATAATGACAATCTTTAGTTGTTTTTCTACTCCTAAACTTTTTACTGCATTTTGAAATAAATTACTTTTTATTCTCTTTCAATTGGTATTAATGAAAGAACATGCCCAAGTTAAAGTTAATATGCACATCTTGATTTATCTTCAACAGTATAGCAAATTAGGAACGTAAAGTTATATATAAGTTTATGTGTTATCTCTTAACACCCCAGTAGATTTTCTCTACTTTTTTTTTCCAATTTTCTTTGACCTAAAGTGAAACAGAACAGAACTTTTATAATATAACCTTTTAAACTATATTTTCTACTATTGTAAGACTTTTTTTACTTTATAAATTTTTATTATCGTAAAGGAGTAAATCGAGAGAGAGAGAGAGAGAGAGAGAAATCCTTTAAGAAAAATCAAAGATAAATGAAGATCTTGATTTTGGTTTAAAACTTTGATATTGATATTATTCACCTTCTATTAATACTTTTAAATCAAACTTAAATAAAATGTTATTTGAGCGCTATTTGCAGCAATAACTATAAATATGTAACTTATGGTGTCTAAAATGCATAATATTATTCTCAACAATATGTTTTTATAAATATTATTTCTCAATTATTATTCTCACTATTTTTTATTATTTATTTTCATATCTACTAAGAACAATTTTAAGTGTATATATATTCTCAACTATATAAATTTAAGTGAAAGTAATACTTAACTTAAATTTTAAAATTCTAGTTATTAAATTAACAACTTTAATTAAAATTTATCAAAAAAATTATTTATTTAATTTTCATGATATATGTTGATGTTATACTAACAAAAAATGTAACTGACTGTACTGTTACACAGTTGGGTTAAATTGAGAGGTTGTACGCCTGATTTCGCCCAAATAAAAAAGCCGTTAATTATTATTATTATTATTATTATTAATATAGCATATATATATATATATATATATATATATATATATATATATATATATATATATATATATATATATATAACATTATATATAATTTTTATTATTCTTTTGCTTTGATGGTCGAAAATTCTAACAGCTAAGAAATTAAGATATTTAAATTGAAGATCAAAGAAAAACGTAATTAATTTTGTGCTTTTTATTAGTATTTGCGTGTACTGTACAAGGATTGGTACATCTATGAAATTCAATGGTTTAGCTTTATGGTTTGTTCATATTGTGGAGTGTTTATATATGCAATTTGTCATATTGTATGTAATTTCCACGAAAAAATCATTAAATTTCCAAGCATTCAATTAACATTGCATATTGTTAGAAATATTGTATACTATGTGAACAGGCTATTAAACTCATTAAGCCAGAATAAATATCATTAAAATTAATATTTTGAAGCTATACAATCTTCTAATTTACAATATAATGTAAAAGTAGAAAATATAATATGTTTGCTATCAAAAGTTGATAATATACACCAGCTATACCAACTTAGTAAAAAGTTACTTTTTTTTTATTTTGTTGAAAACCAAGTATAAATGATGAATGAACACTCGATGCAGTTGAAATGGCATTCTTTATATAAAGTTCACAGTTTTTTTTTCTTAAGAAAGTATCGTCCAGTCAGCAACAAACTTAACTTTACTAACATTTTCTCTGTATAGTAGAAGAAAGTTTTCTTTTGCAAGAAAGTTTTTTTTTCTTTTTTTGGAAAAGGATGCATCAAGTAAATAAATGAAGATGTGTGTTAGTTTTAACGTAGCAAAATGGAAAGAGAGAGAGAGAGAGAGAGAGAGAGAATTCTGACATTAATAAGAATTTAATACAAGTTCTAATGCTATTAAATTGAGTGTAAATGTTCAATATAAGTTATATAATATAAAAGGAAACTCTATATGTATTTTAAAGATTAAATTTATATAATATAAAGAGAGTATAATATATTATGCAAAAGTTTGAATTTTAAGCATTATAATTTTTACATTATTTGCTATTTTATCTAACTGAAAATATTATAGAAATTGTAAGTTTATATATATATATATATATATATATATATATATATATATATATATATATATATATATATATATATATATATATATATATATATATATATATATATATATATATATATATATATATATATATATATATATATATTATCAATTCTATAGAGAAATTGTGAGTATACAGTATATAGAAATTGAGTTTCATGTCATGTATAACACGTTCACTATGTCAAGCGTTTCCATCCTATCTATACTATGTGACAAACATTCATTGAGGCGTGACTTACGTTAGTGTCTATAGTTTGGGATGGACATAAAATACATTGAAAAAATAAAAAGTGTGTTATATATCAAAACAAAGTGTGTAACAAAATTAATGAGATAATAATTTATTTAAATTATAATGAAAGTGAGAAATTATTATCCTACATGATAATGCAAATTTTGTCATAATATTAATAATAAACTATGACAACGCGTATAATATTATATCATAATTTTGTATACTACTCATTGCAACTCAACTATATTGCATTATATGTTGTAACTTAATTATATAAAATGTACTAGTAGTTTATTATAATATTTAACTAAATTGTGTAGTTAAGTATTATAATATAAAATATAGCAAACTTTAGTATCCATAAACGCATAAAAGTTGTAAATTATTATGATCAGTAATGACATGATATTTTATGTTTTACGTATTCATAAACATAATAACAATCACGCGTTATTAACTCCAATTCATTCATTGTTATTACGTAAAACACCTTGAACAAAAAACATGTATAATACCCTAACACACCCGAATATCAACGTTGATTTGGCCGGAGTCATTGATTTCTAATTTATTTTTCATTCACAAAATCACAGCTGCGGGTTTGTGACGTCACAGCTTGCCTATTTCCACGTGCGTGGACTAGTGAGCCATTACGTCACAAACCCGCAGCTGCCATTTTGGGAATGGAAAATAAATTAGAAATAAATGACTCTGGCCAAATCAACGTTTATATTTAGACATGTTAGGATATTAGACATGTTTTTTGTTCAAGGTGTTCTACGCCTTTAAGAGTCATAATTGAAATTTAAATATATATAATAAATGTAACGTAATGTTAGTTATTGTAATTAATGAGAACTTACCGGGTTGATAAAAAGACGATCACGGAGAGAGTGTCTTCCAGTTGTGACGTCACGTGTCACTGCACCCAACGTCAAACCTGCAAAATGAGATATAAGACATTAATTCAATGATAAATTATTATATTTTTTTTTTTATGAAAAGGTTGAAAATAGTGAATTTTAATACAAACCCAAACTACATACTTTTTATTTTTTCTCAATTTTATTTTTTTTATTATTATTTTAAAAATCTTGTTACGTTAAATTTTATTGGCATTTATATATTAAATCTAGAACCTGCTCTTTTTTTTTATTCTTCGTTGTAAATTTAATGAAAGCAGTAAGTGGAAAGCAAGTTAAGTGGGTAAATATATCAGTCTTGACCCTCTCTCTGACTAGACTAGGTTTACACATAAGTCAGTCAAGGGTACTGGAGAAAGTATAGCTACTGCCAATTGCCAGAGCTTTTCTGTAATTGCATTACAACTGGAAAACACATTGCTTTAAAAATAAAAAGAATAATATATTGTTATCTGAATATGTAGAAGTGATAAATTATTAATAGCATGCCATTATTTTTGGGTTTTTTATTACCTATTCAAATAGTAATATTACGTGTTGTATCAGAATCAGATATTTGATAATATTAATTTAAAAAACATTAAATCCCAAATTACTAAAAAAAAAAAAAAAAAAAAAAAAGTTTCACTAAAAACTAACTTAAAGATTTTATTTAGAGCATTAATATCAATATGTACTGATGTGTAGAAAAATTATTTTCGATGTCTAGATCTAAACTTTGTATAATGAATCGCAAGTCAATCTGTTAAATGATTCTTATATAATTGTATAAAACATGCTTATTTAAATATGGAAAGGCAGTAAGTTTTTGTTGTTATACTATAATACTCTTTGCATAAATATATAATATGTAAATATTATGTATGTAATTTATGTCTGTGTAATGTGTGTACCACCAAAAATGCATAACGAATAAAACTGTTTGTTTCTTAGATAAAAATAAAAGCAAAAAAATAAAATATGTAATGCTAAATGACTTTTATACACGGAAAGAGTAAATTACGTAATTTCTGCAATGTTTATGTCATTATTGCACAAATGTTGCTGAATTATTATGTTGCATTGAACAAATTGTGCTGAAAATGATCTAGTATAATTATTATGTATTTATATTTGTCCGTGTATTATGGGCTGTTCACAAAAACGCGTAATTTACGTAATTCTTACCGCTCTTACGTAAATATATAACAATTAATGTTATTAGGATTCTTATGTGAAAGTTACATGAACTTAAGCGTCATTGTAAACAGCTCATTAGAGATTTTCATCAGTGCAATTTTATTATTGTTAATAAAACGTAGAACCAAAGTTTAATTACTTTATACATTTTCAATTTTCAACTAGTTGAAATATTAAAAATACATATATATATATATATATATATATATATATATATATATATATATATATATATATATATATATATATATATATATATATATATATATTTACATGCATAGGTAAATTTGTAAATTTACCTTATATACTTCCCATATTTTTAATCATAGCCTATATATGAAGTTAATTAAAAAAATCAATCACCGTAAAACTAAAAGTAAAATTTCAATTTTACAGTTCAAATAACTTAAATTTGAAAATTAATATCAATATTAACCATACAACATGGTAGAACTGATGTTATAAATAATATATTGAAATACTTAATTAGAACTTTAATCCTTGTTAAATATTTGGTAATATTTTATAAAATAAACATTGTAGATTAATTTGAAAGTCCATGAAATGTATATCATCAAAATTGTGATGAATATATATATATATAATATTTTTTAGAACATTATTTATACAAATCAACAAGCGTGTAAAGTATTGAATCGTAATTAATATCATCGTTTTTGCCTCGATGATTAATTTTAAACTTATAAAATTCAAATATTTTTTAATATAAATTTTCAATTGCTACGTATATATTTTGTGATCTAATATTTCAAATATTATATAATATATATATATATAATATAAGTTAATTTAAATTCCAATATCCCCACAAGTTTTCGTTTATGGATGACAAATTTGACAAAATTGACAGCTGCGGGCGTCTTAAGGAGAGTTGATTGATGTTGTCACTAACATGTTGAGTTTCTATATAGTAAAAGGTAACGTGAATTTATCTTATATAATGCCTTAAAGCAATCTATTATAATGAAAAGCAGAGTTACATTTATTTTTCTCTTTTTACTTGCACACGTTTTCTTACGTATATATAATTTAAAAGCAAGGTAAGCAGAAATGAAATTATGTGTGTTGTCAGGATTGCTTTTTAGAATTTATCACTTATTTTATTGTAAAGTTGAAGAAAATATATGATATTATATATATCATTCTCTATATAAATTTGAAATGACTAGATATATCTTTTTCTTCGATGTCGACGGTTTCTTCTTTCTTTTTTTTTCTTTTTCTTTATGTAATTTATATTACAAATTGAACTTGTCAGAATAAGATCATTTTCCAGCTCAAAGTTCACATTTAATAATGAATGAAAATGACATTTTCCTTTTACTTATTTCATGATATGAGTTATACATTTTAAATCTATATTCCATTTTTATTTTTAAATTTATATTTTAGAAACATTTTTAAGAAATGCTCTTTAAAAATATGACTTTTATTATTGAATATTTTAATTTCACATGTTTCATTAAAATTTTCCCCCTTTTTGAGTACATAATTAAACCGAGCCTGTGGCACAGTGGTATACGAGCTGGTTTGACGAGCGGAGATCATTAGTTCGTATCTCAGTGGGGCTATGCTGCTTTTTTAGAGGCCGTGGTATGCGCTCTCGTGTTCTCCACACATTGATGTCCATGCTTATGTGAGTGTGTCACAGGTAAAACAGTAGGGGAGGTATTTAGGCTTGACAGGTCTATTCATGTCTCCGGACAGTCCGGGAAACGATGGTATAGTGGCCCACCCCAAGTCAGAGTTATCTATGGATGGTTCACTTCATCTAATTTATTTCTACTAATATGTATATTGGGTTTATCCTGTTGTGTGGTATAGAGCTCATTTTCATTTTTATGTAAATTGAAATGGTAATCAATAATACGTATAGAGGGGACAAAATATCGTGATTGTGGATAATATCGTACAGGGAAATTCCCAAAAATAAATTAGAGAAATTGGAGGTTACTGAAGCACTTAATTTTTAACATTTAAACTTTTCAACACGATTGAAATAGAAAATTTAATCAAAATACTTTTCTTCATAATATGAATTTTGTATTCTTTGATTCTAATATAAAACGTAAGTAAAATTTAAACTTTAAAGTATCTGCAAATAGAAAAAAAAAAAAAAATTTAAGTTCAGCAATATTCTATAGTTGCTTTAGAGTGAAAATAATACAAGAAGTTTGCCGCTTGCGGATATTTGTTGCAGTGATTTTGATACAAACCAGTCTCGTTTCATTTCACGGGTGATAGGCACCAAGAGCAATGAATCGCTTGACAGCAACGCTAAGAAGAGATTTTCCCTCCAAATCCTATACATATTATTCTACTCTCTAGTAGAGTATCTATCACGCATTCTCTGAGTTATACGTGATTTTGTGGTAAGACAATAATGCAACGTGTGCACAATATCCATGGCAAGCTTGCCTTTCTTGAATCTCAAGTCAAATTCTATATAATATATTATGTTCTGTAGGGATTTCTATTGTTAAGCTTTTTGTAATGACTTAAAAATACAAATAATCTTTGTTAGAAGGAATAAGTTTTTTTTAAGCTTGTATAGAAATTTATATAAGCCTGTAAAAGAAATCATATAATGTTTGTATACTGTATGATTGAAAGTTTTACACCATAAAAATAAATTTATATGCATGATGAATAAAATATAATAACATTTTAATCTTATTGTGGTTTAATATTATATAACTATAATATTTACTTTAATAAAATCCTCATTATTATTAATAATAAAAACTCTATTATTTAACCGTTATCATACTATGACAGTTCAAATATTTAGGTTAAGCTGATTAAAATGGTTTTCATTCAAACATAAAAACCTTATTGGATGAAGGATTTGATTGGATTAAATTTGAATTAAATGTTATATGACCATTGTCCTTGCGTGATAATATGAGATTGCTAAATATAATAATATGACGTACACATCTGTTAAAAAAAAAAGTAATCAATTTCAAACATTTAGGGCTTTTCCCTTTAGTTCTCTGACATTTGTACATTGTAGATACCAATAGATGTAATGTTATTATTACAAAAGCAATTTTACAGTATTTACAGAGTGAGATGTAATTAACTATCATTATTAAACTGGTTTTATCAATTAATATCGTAAATTATAATTGAAATATAAAAGGGTTAATTTTAGTAAGTTTATATCCCCTACTCTTTTACATGTATGTATTATTGCTATTCATACAATTCAAATAATAATAAATAATATTGAATTCTTATAAAACTTAATTAATAACAGAAAACAGAGTAGCTCAATTTTAATTACTTATATTGTATTTCAAATAATGTATAACTATTCAAATGCAAATAATATACATAACAATAGAAAGTTAAAATAATTATGTACTTTTTTTATCAACTTTCTCTTACAATTCAATAGAATATAAAATTTTGTCTAGACCATAAAATTACCAAATGAACCTTACAATATATATTGTGTGCTTTTTTCTGATATTTCTCATAGCAATACGTTAGCGGTCAATAGTTAGTTAATAAATCAATTCAACTTTTTAATCAATTTCAATAGAAAAAATATATATACGAACGGCAACGTTGATTACTTCATTTACATTATAGAAGATATACGAAGGAAAGTGGCTTTATTTAAACGTAAAAAAAAATTATTTTAACTTTGTTATTGCTGATTATTTTTTATTACTATACTTTATCCTCATTTTTCATAATTTATAACAATAGAAACTTGCAATTAAAATATATATTTTATTATTTTAAAAAAAAAAAACTTTAAATTTTTACATTATATGTACTTGAGTTAACCTTAAGCTTGTAGTATAAAATCAATAACACCCTCAGCCACCACTTAATGGGATTCCTTTCTCCCCCAGTTAGACCACATGACTGAAAAAAAAACTTGATGGTCAGATGATGTCAAGTGTAGAAAAGAAAAAAAAAATGCTTGCGTTAAAGCGAAAGGACATAATATTTATATAAACTTTACACTATCTACAAAAAAGTGGATTTTTCAATTCTTAAAGTTGTTTTAAAGTTTATACTACAACTATCATTTAGTACAATAAATAAATCATACCTATAATTTGTCAATTTATATACAAATACATACGAAAGTTTCTGAATATTGTAATATTATTCTTATTAAATAATTAATTTTAAAATGAAATCTAAGTAAAATTAAAATATGTTTCTTTTTTTAAATTTATATTATATTATTTATCGACAATCTTATATATGAACTTCCTTCACTTTCAATTTACTTTAATAAATTATTCTTTCTATATCTTAAATCTTCAAACTTTTCCAACATTTGGTATAACACGACATAATCTTTTCAAATCACTTAATTGAAAATTTACGTGCTATAGAAGCTTACTTAACGCTGCGTCAGCGGCGAACGTTGATCTCAATATATAGGAAGAAGAAAAAAATCGTAATCTTTTGCTCAGTCAGCTTGTGAATCTAATCAATTTTCTCTGCGTTTCACATCATACAGAAACAATCTGTTTTTACAGATTTTCTAGGATAAAGAGTAGAAGAATCAGTTAACAAAAAATAAAGAATAATGAGTTTGAATTATTCATATGTATATATTTCCAAAGGAAATTACTATGCTTGAGGTTTTCTGGTTTAAAGCAACAAATTTGAAAGAAAAACTCTTATAAAGAAGAAAAAAATAGACTTCAAGTCTTAAGAAGAATGATTTATGAGCTAAATAGCCAGGAATATATAAAATTATCTAAAAAAAAGTTAACGTCAAGAATAAATACCTAAGAAATTATAAACTTAAAGATATAGGTGTGATTTAAAAGAAATGCAGTGTAGCATCTTTTTAACATTTTTATATAAATAAAGTTGTAGTGATTTTTTTTTTCAAGTGAAACCTAACTCTTTTAATTATATACAAAATTATATAAACGAGATAAAAAAAAAAGAGAAGAAAAGCACCTCATTGTAATATGAAGCTACAATATTTGTGTGTGTATGTATGTGTGTGTGAGATAGAGAGAGAGAGAGAGAGAGAGAGAGAGAGAGAGAGAGAGAGAGAGAGAGAGAGAGAGAGAATCTTGTGTCAGTTGGCTCAATAAAAGACAACGAGATGATTAGAGCGTGCGTGGTGGTGAGCGAGCGCGCAATAATTGCAAGCAGCCAGATGTGACTGCAAGCTACATAGCCAAGATAGCCAGCTAGCTAGCTATAGCATCTTGTTAACAACACTAACAGCTCGCAATTCTCACAAAAAGGAAGAAAATATAATATCAGCAGCGAGAGATAGTGAACAAAAATATAATATTCTTTGGAAATCTTAAGTGAAATGAAATCTTTAAGTTGTTTTCTCTCTCTCTCTCTCTCTCTCACCCTCTTTCTCTTCTTGTTTTTTTCCTTTTTATTGTAAAAGTTCATTAACAGAAAGCTGATTTTCAAAACGTCTACAAAATAAAAATTCAATTGATAATTCAATTCTTAATTTGATTTCCATTTCTATCTTTTTCCTTTTCGTCGATCAATTAAGACGCAAAATGTGTATAATAAACTTTTTTAATAATTTAAATTACAAAATTCAATTTGTTTGTTTAGCTTTTATCGTAGAAAATTTTACAAGCAATATGTACTCTGGTAATGCAATAAAATGAAAGAAAATTTAGCTTAACTTTATAATAATAATAATAATAATAATAATAATGATTTTATTGAGCAAAATATGATATATTATGGTATGATAAAACTTGACAATTCTTTATCATCATGAAACAGTGGTAAATGAATAGTGTATGTAGTATTACAGACTTGGACAAATATTGAAATTACCAAAGTATGGGTTTAGAGCTTTTACCACACGGAAAAAATAAATAACGTAATTTATGCTGCATTTATGTCATTATAGCATAAATTATGCTAAAGTAGAACAACATAAATAATTATTCAGTACAACATAATATTTATGCTATATAACATAGTTATTATGCAGTATAGCATAAAATATTCTGTATTGAACAAATTGTGCTGAAAATGAGCTAGCATAATTATTACGTAGTTATTTCTGTCCGTGCAGTAACTAAAGTTTTCTTTCTTTTCCAAACTAAAAGTACACTGGACTATTTATTGGGTAAACATTATTTACATTTTCAAGAGACCCTTTTAACAGCTGTATAAATTTGACCTCTTGATTTTACATATTGAAATCACATTATTACTGACCACCTGTTTTAATTAAACTATCAATGAATAGTTAATATGAAAAATCAATTATGAAAATACTTGTAAAATCTTATTATAAAATTCAATTATAATTTTTACATACTATACATTTTTTTTGTGAGGTAGAAAAAAAAATGTTATGTAACTTTTTTTTGTGTGTTCATGTTAAAAAAAATAGCACTGTACAAGATAATTGGATTTTAAAAGAAGAAACCTTATATATAAAAAAGTCTTTATATAACAATGTCAGCAAATATATATATATATATATATATATAGCTGAAGTCACATATAGAGAAATTTTCTACGCAGAAGAGGCGAATGTAGCGATGCGTGTTAAAATTTATTATTCCACTCTAGTGCGCTAAGAAGATCGAGTTGATGCGCTAAATGTTTTGGTGTCACAAACAAACACTATATGACCTCTAATTTTATAACTCAGCATTTTGTGGAAAGCCTAAGAATGCATAAGAGTTTATGTTACACATAATTCTCGGCTTAATATGTAGATAATAAATCCATTTTTTAATTTACTTTATTTATATGTTTAAATATACACTGTATACATAATATAATTATGTATTTTATATATATATATATATATATATATATATATATATATACTGTATATAAACTTTAAATGATAAATTGTTTCTACCACAAGAATAATTAAATAAGAACATTTTCAACTAAGAAATACAGTTTTGTTTTATTAATAAGATATACACTAAAGTAAATTTTAGTAAAATATAATTAATAATAAATTATAATATTGAGTTGTTGAAGATACGTAACTAACTAATAAAATAAAATGATTAATCATTATAGTTAATAACCCTTATTTCCATGCTTTATTTTTACATAATATAAAAGAAGTCTAATGTAATGCAGTTTTGAAAGCTCAGCTCGTAAATTTTAAAGTAAGTCTGAATTTCATGCACTTAAGAAACGAATTTCTACTTCTCTAAAGCCATATGAGAGAACGTAATCTTCATCCAATGCTATCAGATAGTATCCTAAAAGTTATGCAGCTCGCTTATCGCTCGATACTAACATGTAATGTGGATTCCCATTCCCATTGGCAAATTTTACGAGCTGCGGCAAACCAAATTTGGCAAACCAAAAATTTAAATGGTCATGCAAAAGATTCATTCTCTGGAATTTTTACTTTAACTCTAAAAAAAAATTTAAAAATATATATATATGTAAATAAAAAGAAAAAAAAATGATGCAATGTGTAGATCGATAACATTTTATAACTGTGAAAAGTATCATTAATAATAATAATAATAAAAAAATACAATCACCGATCCGGGAATAATAAATACATTTTTATTGTTTTGTTTTAAAAAAATATTTATTTCATGATGATAATTAATATAATTTAATATTCATTATTATTACATAATTATGATAATAATATTGTAAAATGAGATATAATAAAATTATATATTTCGTAATAAATATTTTATAAATACATATGAGCTTCATTAATGTCTACCTATAATTATAATAAAATATTTATG